>CM053503.1:120259540-120435258 GCA_028627145.1 Eidolon dupreanum
TCTCTTCTCTTCTCTTCTCTTCTCTTCTCTTCTCTTCTCTTCTCTTCTCTTCTCTTCTCTTCTTTCTCTCTCTCTCTCTCTCTTTCTCTCTCTCTCTCTCTCTCTCTTTCACTCTCCCACTCTCCCACTCTCCCTCTTCTCCCTCTCTCCCTTTTATCCAATCCATGTACTCATAGAACTTCAAAGATAATGCTGATATTTGGACTTAACTTTTCCAATTAAAATAGATTATTTTCAACTGTGATACATTAGTTTTTATTACAGAAAAAATATAAAAAATAGCTCTGAAACTTTCTGTGTAGCTCGCAATTTTATGGATCAGAATTTGTGTCTGAGCCAGCTGTAGTGTTCTGGGATCACCTAGACTCACAAATGATCTGTGCTCATGAAAGGTTCATTCAAGCTTCACATAGTTTCTATTTTCATGTCCTTTTTTTATTGTACCTTAGTGTTTTGTAAAAACTTTGAAAATTTATTCCATTTTTTAAAGCTGTGCTAAGGCCAACAAAGAGAAAAGCTCTGTGTCTATGCTTAAATAAAAACTGAAGGCAACGAACAAGACAAACAGAGACTCATAGACACTGATAACAGTTTAGTGGTTTTCAAAGAGAAAGTGGGGAGAGGAGAGGTAGATAAGGGTAGAGAAGTTTGAATATATGGTAATGGAAGGAAATTTAACTTTGGTGGTGAACACACAATGCAATATACATATGACATATTGAAACCTATTGTACATTTGAAACGAATATAATTTTATTAACCAATGTTACCCCCAATAAATTTGATTTAAAAAATTGTAAAAAAAAAAAAACAGTATACTTCTGGGGACTAAGTAATGGTAGAGAAAATACAATTCAAGAGCAACAGATGTGGACTAACTCAGTTTAACTACTCTCTGCCTAGTGATTATCTTTTTAGTAGTAAAATGTTGAGGTTTTATGTGTATATTTTAATGAAGGAGGCAATTCCTTACAAGAAGGTGTTTTTCATCTAAGATATTATATGGACCTCTTCATATAATAAAATTATAATCTATAAATTCTATTCTGTAGGAATAAATATGAAAGAATTTATGTTTCATTTGCTGGAGATTGTCAGAAATATAAGCCTTTCTCATCAGTGACTATAAAACATACCCCTTGTTTTAGTCGGTTGGGGCTGCTATAACAATGTACCATAGATGGGGTGGCTTATAAACAGAAATTTATTTCACACTGTTCTAGAGGCTGGAAGTCTGAGATCGTGGTGTCAGAATGGTCGAATTTTGATGAGAGTCTTCTTCTGATTTAAAATGCCAACTTCTCCATGTATTTTCACAAAGCAGTAAAAGGGCAAGAAAGCTCTTTGGGGTCACTTTTATGAGGACACTAATCTCATTAGATGGGGCTCAACTCTCATGACCTAACCACATCCCAAAGGCCCCACCACCAAATACCAGCACATCGGGGGTTAGGATTTCAACATACGAATTTTGGAAGGGACACAAACATTCATTCCATTGCATTCCTCCTGGCTAAAAATATAAAATGATGATGTAGACTCATCTCTGAATATGCTTATTTTACCTAATATTACGAAATCAAGGTAAATGAAGAGATTTATGATACTAGCCTAGTATATTAAAGAAAATATATGGGAAAAGAAGGACTGCTTTTAATAAAAATAAATAAAGAAGTAGTAAATCGATAGAATCTAAAAATCACAATCTGATCTCAGACTAGATAGTTGTCTCCATTTATGTATTTTTAGGATGATAGATTATACTTTTATCTGCTCTCTTGGACTATAAGTTCTAGAATTTAATTTTATATGACATACAGTAATATATCAAACATTTGCAAATTTAAATAAGACCTGACTTCATAACTGTGTGGTATATACCACAGGCCTTTCTCCATAAATATACTAGGGTCAATAAATACCTTCTATTTTATTTTAAATTTTTTCCTTTCTCACTAATTTTCATTTTGAAAAGTTAAAATGTTCCTTAATAAGGATACAATAAAAATTAAGCCAGTTCTTCTTGGAGAGAACAAAAACCTTACCTGGATTAGAAGTATTTTAATATGAAAAGTAAGCAACAGCTAGGGTGACATTTACTCAGGAAATTGAATACATACAGGTTTTGTTGCTGGGCCTGGACTTTTGAGTCACTAGGGGAGAATAAAAGTGTTCATTGCTCTCATTTCCTGCTAAGCTTGAAGTTATAAAATCAATGTTGGAACATAAATATGAAATTACTATTTTTATGGATATATTTCTGCTGATTGATTTAAGTGGTTACTTGTTCATGTCTGTATGTTATCTCTGTGTATTGAACATCTCAACACGTATCTCTAGTTATTGAAAGTCTTTCTGTTAAAATTGATAGCAAGAAATGTAAAGTGTTTTTCTAAATGAATGTTAGAAATTCCCAGTTTGTATAAACTCTGTTTTCCTAATATTTTCACTTCCCTAAGACCTTTTCCAAGAGATATTGTGACAGAAGGATTATGAATTCAATCTGCACAACTAATCACTCTGCTCATAATCACATAATACCTTTGTGAGTTTGGGCAGATTGTTTAACATTGCTGAATGTTAGTTTTCTCAGCTGTAAAATAGGAACAAAGCTAACCATCATATATATTTTATTTGTTTAGTATAGCAAGATAATGCAGACACAATGGACCATTTTTAGCTAACTGAGCTGGATACACGGGTGAATGCAGACAGCTCCTCCATATCCTCCTTTCCTCCATATCTGCTTTCATTCTGTTACAAGGGATAAGTTCTGGTTACAAAATTAAGGAGAATTGGGGATAGGTTGAAAATGCCTAGTGGCAATTAAACCTGGGTAAACTAATGAAATGGGACAATGACACCAACCAGGCTCCTTGAACTGGATTTATTCTCCTAAGATTAGAGGAGACAAACAAAAATTGATATAATTTCTTGGAAACTTGTTTAATCTTGGGCAGTTTAACCTCTAAGTCGGCATTCTCATTTGTGAACTAGTGATGATAATAGTATATTCTATAGAGGTGCTAGGTATATTAAATGACACTAGATAACAATTAAAGGGTTAGTCAATAATTAATAATATCCATTATAGTTGTTATTATTACTTGTATTATCTAATAATATGAACTCTTTGTACAAGCTGACCTTCAGGACCCTGATAACAAGCATGGAAAATAACTGGGTAGGAGGCTATTTTTCTCAGCAATGCTCTTACATCGCAAGCCAAGGAGTTTCAACCTTTGGGGACATAGGCAGACTATACTCCCCACATTTTCATGATGGGAAATCACACTATAAAATTTCAGCAAGTGAATTTGTGAGCAGAGGCATAAATGAGTGGAACCAGGACAGGAGAAGTATAGCATGGTAGCTTCTAGATGATGACCTTTTTTGGTAAGCACAGAATTCTGAGGTCTAGGACAACCAGATTTCATATGTAAGGACCTTAACACAGTGCAGTAAGCATTCAAGAAACAATTGCTGTAATTATTATCTTTGAGTCCATTTTCCACTTATTGCAAGAGCCAGATAGCTGAAGAAGAAAATGAACTCCTGAAACAGCTTCAATCATCTACAATAGCTGTTTTCTTGGCATGTCGACAGTCAATGATCACTTGGGTTTAAAATAATGACACAATATTGTAGTTCTGGCTGGCTAATGAAAATAGAGACAACTATAAATCCTGGGGGATTTTCTCTTTGGTGAGAAGTAAAGAAAGATAAGCTAAAACATATTAAAATTACAGGAGGCCTTTATCACTTTACTCAGTACTTAATATCTCAACATCTTGAAGGATGTGTAGAATTATAATAGGCAGAAAGGTATACATATTCTAGAAGGAAGTAAAAACATAAGAAAACCATAGAGGAAGCAAAATGAGAAAGAATTCATGGAAAATGTGAGTAGTCAAATTTGTTGGGGGACAGGGCTTCCTTTTATGTATGTTCCAGTTATTTATTACTACATAGCAAAACACCCCAAAACTTGGTGTCTCAAAATAGTGATTTGCTATTTCTTGTGATTGACAGGTCAGGTCTTCTGATCCATATAGTCTTGGCTGGAGTCACTCACATGGCTGCATTCAGCAGGGAGTCTGGCTGGAGTGCCTCAGTTCCCCTTGGCATGTCCTTTCTTTCAGCCCGTGAATTATTACCCACTGGGGCTTCTCCATGTGACCTCCCTGTCCATTTAAGTCTTGCTTATCTTTTTTCTGAAGGACTTTTCATCGTTAGTTTATAGTAGTCAATCTAGTTTTTATTTCTGAGCAATAAAATAACATTTGTGTTTTATTTTTGTATTCTTTTGGCACATAGAGTATAAAGTAAGCATTGAGGTTCATTCTTCTACATATAGATATTCAGTTGACCCAATACAATGTGTTGGAACTCTCCAATTTCCTTGGAACTTTTCAGAAATCTTTGATAACATGTGTGTGGGTCCATATGAAATCTATTGTGTGTCACGAATCTGTATGTTTATCTTCATGCTAATATAACACTCTTAATTAATATAGATATAGTAATTTTTGAAATCAGATAAGTCCTTTATCAAATTTTTTTTCAAATTTGCCATAGTCATCTAGATGCTTTCCATTTTCATATAAATTTTAGAATTATCAATTTTTACAGAAAACCTGAAAGAATTTTGATTGAGATAGCACTGAATTTTTATATCACTTTGAGAAGAATTTATTTCTGAACTGTATTAAGTCTTCTGACCTATGTTTATGCATTGTCTTCATGTATTGAGGTATTCTTTAATTTACCACATTAATATTTTTGCAGCTTTAAAGCATACAGTATTGAACATATATTATTAAATTTATCCTCAATTATTTCATGTTTTATATAATTGAAAATGCCACTCTTTTATGTCAAGGTTGTAGGTGACAATGTGTAATTGTCATGCTTTTAATGCCTAAAGAAGTGATATCCTCCTTTCATTCTGATATTAATTATTAGTATCTTTTCTCTTTTTTCTACATCAGTCTGGGCAGAAGTTTATCAACTTTATTGATCTTTTCAAAGAACCAGCTGTTGGATTTGTTGATTTTTATTAATTTTATGGTTTTCATTTTATTCTGTTCTGTTTTTATCTTGATCACTTTCTCATTTTAAGTTTAATTTCATCTTCTTTTTTCAAGTTTCTAAGCGGAAGCTTCTAACATTGCTTTGAGATCTTTCCTATTTTCTAATATAAGCATTAGTTGGTCCAAATTTCCCTTCAAGAACTACTTTAGTTACACCCTTTAAATAATCTTTATATTTTTGGTCTTCAAAATGTTGTCTAATTTTTCTTGTTAATTTTTCTTTACGTAGTTGTTAGTTTCCAAATATTTCAATATTTTTTCCAGATATCTTTTTGTTATTGACGTCCAGTTTAATTTCATTGTGTTCAGAGGATATATTTTTTATAATTCCAGTCCTCTCATATTTATTGAAGCTTAGTTAATGAACCATCATATGGTCTATCTTAGAGAATATTGTGTATGCACATGCTTTATTTTCAATATTTTCTATTGCTTTATCTTCAAGTTTACTGATCTTTTATTCCACAATATTTAATTGCTATTAATTCCATCCAGTGTATTTTTAATTTCATGTTATGTTTTTTATATATGGAACTTCTTATTTTTCTTCCATTTCTTTTTTTCTTGTGCTCATTTTTTTCTACTCTCTTAAAAATAGAGATATTTATAATATGTATTTCAAAATAATGAAGATATTTGTAATTTCTGTTACATGTCTGAGAATTATTTTTCCTACTCCATTCCAAGGACTCTTTCAAAAGCCTTGTGTAGTTTTTAGTTTTCTTTATTCATGTACAGATCATAAGTCACCCAAAGACTTCAAGACCTTTCTGCACATCTTTAGAACTCTTTTTATGTGCTCTCCAGAACTACACTCCTTTTATAGTTTGGAAAACTCTCAGTGATTATTTCTTAAAGTTTGCTTTTGCCTATTCTCTTACTTTTTCTGCCTGGGACACCAGTTTTAGTTTAATCCTATTAATTCTTCCCTAAATGTCTTAAGTACTTTTCTACATGTTTTACTTTTTTCCCCTCTATGATTCAATATGCATATTTTCTAATGTCCTGTATTATACTTCACTAATCCTACCTTAATATGTTGTTTACCAAGATTTTTCTTAGTAGAGATTTTCATCTCTAGAATTTCCATTAGATTCTTTCTCTTGTCAAAATCTCCAGCTCACTTTCTATGTTTCCATCTTTCTCTCTAACTTCTTGACTATATTAATCATAGCGATTTTAAAACCTTCTTCAGCTAATATCAATATGTGAGTCATCTTTATATATCCATTCCAGTTGTTTATATTTGATTTTCAGTCATGTGGCCCTTTTTCTTTTTAACAAGAATAACTTTCTTTACTTGAATGACAAACTGTGTATAAATACTTTTGGAAGCTCTAGAGAAGGTAATAGCAAGTAGTTTTGGTTTTGTAGGCCACATATGGTCTCTGTCTCATATTTTTCTTTTTCTCTTTCTTTTTGGTAACAACCCTTTAGAAATAAATAACATTTTAGCTTGCTGGCTGTAAAAAATAAAAACAGTGTACAGCAGATTTGTCTTAGTAGACAGTTTGCTGAGCTCATGGTGATTGGTACTATATTGGTAGTTCAGTGCTGTGAAATCTTGAAAAGCTGGATTTAGGAGGTGGAAACTAACTGTGAACTAGAAAATAGGATGCCAGTGGTACAGGCATAGACATCTTTCTGAGAGCAAAGTTAAAGCAGAGGCAGGAAGTGAGGTGGTGATCAAGTAATCAGCTGCAGTAAAATTATTTTTTTTCCACGAAGATAGTCTAGGGCAAGGTCAAAGGTAGGGTTGAACAAATTAGGACTCAGGATTTTTTTTATTTCCTCGATAAATATATCTGAGAAAAAAAACTCTTATAGTTTATATTGGAGCAGCAAAGCATATTTTATAAACAGTTTTTCAAACCGCATATTAATAAATAATATGTTTGAGACTCACTTGTGAATACCTAGCATAGCCCCAGAATAATAGTAAATAAACAACACCTCTTGTGTCCTGCTTTGGTACAAAGTCAGCCAAATAATAATATGCATTGTTTGAAATGACTACCTGTATACTTATATAGATTAAATAATGCAACTTCTCAACCATGATCCTTTAACCACTATCTGTAACAGCCTAAATAGATATTTTTTAAACTTAATCTAGAACATACATAGAAAAAAAAAGTGTTTACTTTTCTTATGTAGAGGTTATTGTAATTGATATTTAGCAGTTGTTGGTAAAAAAAAAAAAAAAAAATTGGTGTTGAATACTATCATTGTAACATATTCTTTTATTGCCTTGCTCCAGAGTCTTATCTTCTATTTGCAGGATTTACCCTTCTTTCTAATTGGCAGGTAGAGTGGTTGATCTTAATATACGCAGGGACTGTGCTGAGTTGAAGCTGGGTGGAAGCCTGATAATATTCTCTGTGCTATAACCATGGTCCTCCAGCATTTTAAATTAAAAACATGGTATAATCTGCAGACCATTCTTTCTTATATGCCCTGCATTCTAATCACCATCTTGTCAGAATTCCAACATTTTCACTCTACTTTCCAGAGGCTTTCTGCTCAAATTTTTAGTTTCTCACCTCACACATTCCCAGTATTTGGAAAATATCCTGAGGGGAAAACGGAGCCTATGCTTGAAGCCTCCCAAGCCTCTGCTCTCTATCCTCTGCCCTCCACTCCTCAGAGGACTTTCCCAGGGATTCCCAGGCTTTGATCTGAATTCTGTTTTCTGTCCATGCCCAGAATTGACATATACCCCTAAGATAAGGTGGCAAAGGGCAGCTCACTTCTCTAAGTTGATTCCTTCTTTGTCGTCTTAGTCTTTCTTTTTCTCATTGCTTCTGCGATTCTCTGTCTCCTTCGAACAGATGATTTCTGTTTTTATTTGGCTTTTCTTGTCGAAGGAGACCTGCCCTGCCATGAGCTACCCTATCTCATTGGAAGCAGAGGTCTTTAAGATGGTTTTATATTTAAGTGAAAAAACAACAGTTTAGCCTCACAGAGTCTGAGCTCAATCTATATTCCAGTCATATCTCAGCTACACAGTAGAGTGCACATAATGATTCAATCCTAACTTACTGAATGCTCCAAATATTTTTTTAGAATTTGTGACTAGAATTCTTTAATCTAACCTCTCTGGATCTCTGCTTGTAGAAGTCAAATCTACTTAACCTGTTTTCCATAGTCATATGCTTCTTGAAGATAAGGACCAAGTCTTGCTTATTTTTGGATTCCCTGATCTCTCATAGCTCAGAGCTTAGCAGGAACCCGATAAATATTTGATGACCTTAGTTGAGTAGCTTTTATCTAGTATTTTAACACCTTTGCCCTTTCTTTCTACAACCTCCTCATCTTAGAGAGTTCAGTTCCAGATAAGTCTTTTATTAGCTAGGTTATTTTCCTGGTGAGAACATCAAATTTTGAGCTCACTGACCTTCAGGTTAGCCACATAGAACCAAATAAACAGAAGATCTAATATCTAAATGAATTTAAGTAACTGAACAGCCTAATAAAATCAAAATCTTTATCTTTGACATATTGTGAATTTAACGACTGAATATAGTTTGGAATTTAAATTTCAGTACATTGTTCTTTAAAACGTCCATAGGACCTCAATAGCTATTTCTTATCAGTCAATAAAAATAGACTTTCTTTATTTTTCCCTCAACATAGACTCCTAAAAAATGGACTTTCTTATCATCATTTTTATCTGTTCTGTCTTATTATGAGGTTTTATTATAGGGACAGGCAATATATCTGCTGGTGGAAAGTCTGCCATTAAGACTTTTAAAGATTTATTAAGTTGGAACAATCTAGGTTCACAGAAAGTTGTTTTATCCATACTGTGATTTTGGCATTTTCCTTTAAAGAACAGGTTTGTCTTGATGACCTTTTGTTAAATTGATTCAGAAAGAAAAAATATCTTAAAAGTTAATGACAAGAGGCAATAGCAACAATGTTGCTTTTAGAAAGTTTTTTTATGCTGGCATCACTGTATTAACTGTAGGTCCAGATTATGACTCGTTTAAAATTCACAGCAACATCATGAGGTGGGTACCTTTACCACCCTTCTTTTGTAACTAAGGCTTGAAAAAATTAAGTAGTTTTCCCAAGACCCAACATCTAGTAAGCGCCAGGATGAGAGTTTTACCAAATTTTGTCTGAATTCCAAATCTCATTTACTTAACATTATGAGTTATTAGCTTTCTCCAATAAGTCACCAATAATGATTTATTAGAAAAGAAGTCAAATTAAAATAATAGTCTATGAACATATGTGATTTAAAGTGTTGACCTGGATCTGGTGAACATAACATAAATTAATTTTGACTATAAACTGATGTGAATATTTTCCTAAAAGTATCTCCACCAAAAAAAATGCCCATTATTGGTAAGTAACATAAGTCGCAAATATAAGAATTCCAGGAGAAGCCTAAGGAATATATACTGCCATGGTTCCAACATATCTGAGCAAGCATGCTTGAGGAACTAGAGAAGATTGTTGTCAGAAGTCTATTTTATTTCGGAACTAAACTATCTTACAGGAACATACTTATAAGAGAGTTTGGTCTCATGTTAAAGCCATCATTTTCTGAAGGGAAAGGGGATTCTGAATATAGGGGTCTGTAACTCAGATGTAGCTCCTGGCCCATTTCCTCATCTATTCTTATCTATAAGAAATAATTTTAATAGCTATTAAATTGTATAAGGTAGCACAACAAAAACATGAGAAGTAAGAAAAAGAAAAAAGTGTTATTAACCCAATTTCCTGTGGAAGCCAGTAGGACTTTATGTAAGCACAGCTCCCGAGAATGCAGTACATTTGCGGTGCCGATGTCTGATAGATGTGTCATCTCTTGTGAGAAAATGAAGCATCAGCCATTCTTGGTGAGCATAGACACATGAGTGAAGAATCAATAGCTTAGATGGGGAACACATTCAGCCACTAAAGAAGTGTATTTTGTGAGTGATTTTGCTCATAACTATGTGAGAGGCATTATAACTCAGTAATAACAGGAACTTAGCAGTGAACTACTACTATATGCCATACATGGAATACAGTGTTTAAAATAATAGTCATTTAATATAACAGCATAATAAACTTTTTTAAATCTATAATATGTATATATGCGTATATATGAATTTTATATATATATTTATATATATATAAATATATATATATATAGACCCACACATTGGTATATGTTTATAGGTATATATGCATGTATGTGTGATATGAGTGTCTCTGTATGTATGTGAATACATACACACATATTCTGTTTATAGAAACTAATATTTACCTCTCTGAAGATTGAGTTATATATATTATTTTATGGGAAAATGTATGTAGAAAACATTTATATATCATATATTTTGCATACTACCCAGCTAAAAATTTACAATATTAAATTAGTAAATATGTAATTCCTGACTGGATTGTCCTTCCCCCACTTTCTGCCTGGAAGACTACTTTCAGTTCAGATGATAAGGTAGCCTTCACTTTTCAGATTGGGTCAGCTTCTTCTGTTATGGGATCTTCCAGCACTCTGTTTTCATCTGTCACAGCACTGATTATGTTCCTTTAATTAACAATACCTATGTCACACTATTTGTCACATATAGGCTAATAATATATACTCTATATCCTCCACTCAAGTAGAATGCCTGGTATCCAATAAATAATTTACTTGTACTATATGTTCTCCCAAATCGAAAACTTCCCTCAAAGGAGTATTTAACAATGGTTTATATATTAACCTGGTTTAGTATTGGGTCATCTTTCAATCAGTAATTACATTGTGCACATCATTATTTATATTAAAAACATTTATGCTCGAGTAAAATTTTTCCATCCTTCAAAGAATTTAGGAAACATCTGAGAGGCCGAGAGAGTCTTTACTAGCCTCCTAAAAGTCAAATCATGTAAAAGATCACATACTCTGCATAAATTATATATACAACATTTTATAGTACAATCTTAAGTATAAATTGTTGGAAACATTATGCATTTTCCAATTTAGTATTATTGTATTGGTTAGCAAAAAAAGAAGAAAAATTCAAAAAACTATAATTCATTTAATAAACCAAAATAATGGTTTTGAAGATGAATTGAAGACCATTGCAACACATTTTAAACGATCATAAATTGAACCTTCCAGATTTGAATTATTTCAAAAATAATTTACCTTTTCTTTGAATCATCTTTAATTATTCATGAAACTTGAACTTTGAGCTTTAAGTTTTTTTATCCTTCACTTTTTCTAACAAGTTATTACTCAGTAAACCAAAATTTAAATGTTCTAAAGAAGATATTCATTTTTTAAAAATCTGAACAGGTTCCCTTGTAATGTAAATAGCAATTATTTATTTCATCTTTTATTAAATAGCAAAGATACTATTAAACAAATAAATTTTTATCTGTGAAGGATCATGTTTCTGATTTGTAAGGATAACCTGTATTCTTTCAATTTACCTTACTACATCTGTCACTGAACCTTATTTCAGTCTTTGTCTTGAGTTTTCAAATCTTGGCAACCAGATTTCACTGTCATCACATTCATTATTTAGTGCCTCATTTAGATTCAATTCTTCTTTTTGCAGCAAATGTCCACCTGTTTAAAACTACTGTTGAAATTAGAGGCTCAAGTAAAGAAGAAATAGATAAATTAAATTTAGAAAAGAGTTTCCTTGAATGTATCATTCCAAAGCTCTCTATTCTCATAAATATGGAATACTTTGATGGTTACATGGCCCTAATTAGAAGGGCCGGTTTTCCATTTCCCATTTCTGAAAGTAAATAGCGCCAATTATGTTAAGCAGGAAAAAAAAATAAACACTTAAACAGTAAACATCTTAGATTTGAACTTTATCTTTAATGTCAAAGCAAGTTTAAATTTTTAATAATGTATTTCAGCTCAGAGTTTTTAAAATATTTTCTTCACTTTAAACCTTCATCTGGCTATTTAGTTGAAAATTTTGTTCTCACTGAAAGTCAGCATGTTTTAGGAGAAAATAAATTGGACCAGGCATCAGAAATCCCAGTTTATAGTACACAATTTTTACCATTTAATTAAAGAAGTAATCTCAGACATCTAATTACAAGAGGTTCAAAATTATCAACTATAAAATGGGGATTAGATATATTATCTTGATGTTTGCTCCCAGCTTTAACATCTACGTGTGTGTGTGTGTGTGTGTGTGTGTGTGTGTGTGTGTGTGTGTTCAATCTAAGCCCAATTAATCATTTTTGTATCCCTAACACTTAGAACACTGTTGGTCCCTGGTGGTCCTGTATCTGTTTTTGTTTTTTGTTTTTTGTTTTTCTGAAGGAAGAAGTCAAAGGCAGAATAGAGGCGGGAAACAAGGGAAGAAGGGAAGAAGGAAAGGAAGAAAGAAGTATTTAGAAATATGGTTTAAAAAAAAGACTATTGCCTATTTAGTAGACCTTTTATCTGGACACAATATCAAAGAACTATTTACTTTTTACAATCTAGCCCTTTTCCCCCCATATCTGGAACAATTCACTCACTTTGAGGTTCATTGTTTCTAATAGTTTCACAGCTGCTACATCTAAATATTGTCATAATTTCTTAGCATCAGCCAATTTTATTGAATCGTTTCAGGTTTTGCTTTTTACTGTCTCTGGGTTTTATTTCCTCTGTCCTTTTTTTAAACACCATCATTTATATCCAGGACCAAATGTTTTAAAAGAGATTTAGGGATAGTCTTGTATTTTTTAGTAAGGCTTGGCTTTCAGCTGCGTCTAGTGAGCATTCACTCTGCCAGTCCAGCAGAACGGGCAGTTCTTTATTGGAGTACTCCTTGAAGGAAAAATGGGTTCCCAGAGTACAACGTCTATACTATGCAGATGATGGTATCATGAGAGTGGGTGACAGATGTTTACTAATTATGAATGAAAAGTGTGGCTCACTCCTCTAGCTTCTATTTTTAAGTGTAAATGGTCTAAAATTATTAAGTTTTCAAATGATAGTTAGACGTTAAGGTAACCTCTCCTAAGAAATTTAGAAGTGATTTATATGGCAGCCAGGCAATTTCTGTCTTAGAGTATACTCAATCTTTTATTTTAATGCTGACACCTCAAGCTGAAAGTCTTTCAGTTACTGTTGAAGTTAAAATAACACAGCAGAGGGAGGTGAATAAACAGTTATAAAATATATGATGAATGTTCAGAAAACATTGTTATATGCAAGGGGAAACCCACAGAAAAGAAAAAAATGAACTTGCAAAATGAATCAAGAAATAAAAGACAGACAGCTAGTACACAGAAATGAATGCAAACTGGAGAGAGAGATATTATTAAAGAAAAACAAGGACAGTTTGTTCTTTAGTTATAGCTTATAAGCTTTAAAATATTCTTTTTTAGTTTGTTAGCAGTACTTTATTAGACTTCAGGTTGGCTAGTCTAGGTGAATTGGTTACATGTTCAAGTTGTAAAAATTAATTTTATATAAATGTATTCATAAGTATTGAATGTATATTCATTTTGTGGGAAATAGGAGTGCTAAGAAAATATTTTTCTGTTTTAAAATAACAGCTACTATGATTAATTCTTTGTTTTTGCTTTTTTCTAAATAATTTTTGGGAAAAGAAAAACAATTATTCAATGAAAAATTATTTTTGACAGTGATTATTGAGCTTTATCAGATTGCATTTAAAAGCATGTAAAACACTTATTTTAATGGAAGTGTATGCTTCTCTGCTATTATACTAATTGTCACCTTTTTTGGTGTCTATATTGAATTACTTATTTAACAGATAATTATTGAGACTAATTATGTAGCAAGTGCTAGTCTTGGCACTGAGGATGGAGCAGTTAAAAAAAAAGGCAAAATTCTCTTCTTTTAACGTTAATTTTCAGGTGAGGAGACATGAAATAAATAAATACATATACAGCATGCCCTAAGTGCAATAGAGAAAGAATGATAAATGCTAATAGCATAGAATTTACAGAGATGGAGAGAGGATTGTGATTTTAAATAGTGTGACCCAGGAAAGTAACTGAAATACATCTGAGTAAATATCTGAAAGTCAAGAGTTAGTAAACTGTTAAGAATATCTGTGGAAAAAAGTGGTTCAGCCACACCAAACATCAAGCAGTAAGGCCCGAAGGCCAGAGTATGTCTACAATGTCAGAGAAAATACCTATATACCACTTTTAAGAGTCTAGCCATTACCCAGAGTGAAATGGGAAGCTGTGGAAGATTTTGAGAAGAGAAGTAATATAATTTGTTTTAAGTTTCTGCAGGATTATTTTGGTTGTCCTGCTGAAAATAGACTGTTGGTGTCCAAGGGCAAGAAAAACTTTGTTGCAATATTCCAACCAAGATATAATGATGGCTTGAACTAAAGTGGTAGCATAGGGAAAAAAAAAATGACAAAAATGATTTGATTCCGGCTATGATAATATTGTAATGATGACCATAGATATTTAAACCAATTCCAAGATAATAATGCAGGGAGACAAAAGTAAAAATGTTTCTGTGAAAGCTTCAAGGAACTGACCAGATAGCAAGGAATTTCAGAATAAAACCTCAGAGAATCTTAAATCACAGAGAGAAAAAACAGGACACATAAATTTCATTGGCCCAAAATGCACTTGCTGACACTGCTATCATAGCTGATATTTTGATGGACTCTCAAGGAAAGGGAGCAGAATTATATACTCAGCATACCAAAGGGCAAAAATCCAATGGAATAACTTGAATTGATATGGTAGAAACCTGAAGGGTTAGAGCCTTTTTATGATAAGGATGGCCTAGAAGTTAGGTCAATCCCCTTCACCCACTACAGCAAAGAAAGCAGAGCAAAGCGGTGGAAGGGAGGAAAGTGGAAATATCCCAATTTCATTTGAGAGGTTGAAAAACAGATATGTGTATTTCACTAAATGGATTAACTCATGAATTTGTTTTCTATATGAATATTAGTTTATGCTTTGGAGTCTTGGAATAAAATAATTTTTCTCTAAGTTATTTCAATGAAACTACATTTAATTTCCCTGTGAAACTATGATTTCAATTTCTCTACATGAAAGAACAATTTCTAGAGAGAAATGTAGCCATTTTAATGATCACAATTTTTTCTTTAACCCTAGTTTATATAAAAATTTAATAAACATGACATTTAAGATTGCATTAAGGAAATATTTTATAATTTTCAAAGTATTTAGATGTGAAAACTTTGAAGCTTTTGAAACAACAATATACAATAGCTTTTTGACCTGAATAGATAATGTTCAATTTAATTACTGTTTTTTAAAAAATGAAGTCGCTTGACCAATAAGTAATGTAGAATTTGCATTTGAGTCTATTTTTAAATCTACGCAGGGGCACAAATATTTAAATTTCTTAATGAAGTAACATATATAACTCAGATCATTTATACTGTTATAGCTTTGGAAAGAACTCAAAGAAGCTTCAGTCCTTTCAGTTAAAAGGAATCAGAATATATATTACATGGTTACTTTTAGTAAAAATATTCTTCTCTTAGTAAATTAGTCAGATGAATTGAAAACCGTTCTTGCATAAAGTACTCTCAGTTTCTGAGAATATCTTATGTTATTTATCTAATGCAAATAAAATAAGCAATCTCTAATTACTGGGTCAGAAGTCAGAAATTATTTAAATATAAATCCTTGAACTTAAGATTGGAATAAAACTATTCAAGAATTAACAGAAATAAGCACACAAAAATATATTGCTTGCTTCGATGTATGATTTGCTTTGAATTTCTTTAAAATATTCAAGGGATATTGTTTGGTTCCTTATGTGAGAAAGCATAGATAGCTACAAGCAGTGAAATCATACAATTATACCAATTGACCATGTATTTTAAACAATTGAATACAATCACTTATTATAAGTTTATAAATCATGTGTCCTATGAAATATTTTATTGTGTACTATTACATTTCTGGCAGTAAAAATCTTAAAACTTTCCTTCATAAAGAATAGAAATTATAGATGGGCAAAATCTGCAATGTGTAAAGGTATTAAACATGTTATGAAATTAGATAAAAAGTACAGAAATGTTTATCTGGAACTTATTCTATAACATTTTACATGTGCTCACTCCCTTCTCCAACCCCATAAAAGTGAATAACCCTTATTCTAGTCAGCTCTTGCATCCATCATGTGTCTGCTGAAACCTCACATTCACTGCACCTCCAACTAAGTTACATTTCCATGTTTCAACATCACTGCCATTGTCCCACTAAAAGCCACTTCATCTCTCTTACACTGCTGTGTGCCTCTTTGCTGAGGTCTTGGCTTCTGGTTTAGTCCCAATGTAATCTACTCTCTTTATTATAGCTAAAATGATCTTTTTAAAAGTTAATCTGAATATGTCAAGGACCAACTTTAAAACTGCAATAAACTTGTGTACTTTTTAGTATAAAGTTTAAAATCTCTAACTTGGCCATAACATTCTAAGATTATAGTGCAACCAGTCATTTCTCCAGCCTCTATGACTGCCGCCCCTTGTTCTTTGTGCTACAAACATACTGCCTTCCCTAAACTCCTAGTATGTGTTCCCTGCTGTCTAATACTTTCTGGAAACTCTTCTCTATCCTTTATCCTAGTCAATTCTTCCTCATCCTTCAGGATTAGCTTATACTTTACATTCTCTCAGAAAACCATTCATTACACCCCTGATTAGATCACATTCCCTCCCATAGCACTCTGAATTCTCATCATGCATCTAATAACAAGTTCATTCTCTACCTTCTCTCTTAGAATTAACTTCCAGGTTGTGAGGAATTCTGCCATTTTCCTCTGTACCTAACAAGTAATTAGCATTCAATAAATGTGTTTTGGTAAATAGATAAATTAATGACCTGATAAAAGTAGAGTAGTAACTTTTGTACCACAATACTGTCAACTCACTATATCAGCAGAGTGTCACTTAGGATCCTTTGTCCTCAGGCAAGCCACTTTCTACCTTACAAGATGGTTGCCACAGTTCTGAGCATCACAGGCACAGAGGGTAGTGTCCTGTGGATGAAGAGCGACTATTAGGGAGTGTTTTTTAAAAGCAAAGACAACTTTTTTCTAAAACCTGTTATAAGAGTTCCCTTCATGTTTCATCGGTTAGGCTACCAAATTTCAGAATCTAAATAACTGCAGTAATCTGCTAATTGTTCTTTCGAGTAGCAGTGGTATTCCATGAAGAAGCAATTAGTTCAGCTCACAAATGATACAATCACATAAGTGAATTTCCTTAAGACAGTCATCATACTTTAGCATGCAAGCAAAATACCTTATGCTTACTTCCCATTGTTGCGAAGATTACTGAAAAGATGTGTACTCGAGGATGAAGCTTAAATAAAATCCATAATTTCTATTGCTGCAGCAAGGGCATTCTTAAGTAAATGTGTGTGTGTGTGTGTGTGTGTATGTGTGTGTGTGTGTGTTTTACTTTTTACTGCAAATGGGCTTCATAGAAAACTATGTATGGCCCACATATCAAACCCTACTTTTTTAAAAATAACATTTTATTGAAAGACAGCCATGCCTATTTATCTACATATTATTCCCTGATGTTTTTGCATTTCAACTACAGAATTTAGTAATTGAGACAGAGACCATATGGCCTGCAAAGTCTAAAACATTTCCTATCTGGATCTCTTCAGGAAAAAAAAAAGAAAAAAAAGCAATGCTGACCCCCTAGCATAGAAAAGTATAATGAAAACTAGGAGAGTTTCGTGTCACTGCCTTGATTTGGACTAAGAAGCCAGCACTTTTACTCACCATGGCTTCTGCACAATCGGATCAAATGTCAACTCAGTGAAAAGGACACTCAATGAAAATAATGTTCTCTTTTAGGACCCACTGAAAGGGTCTTGGAGACCACTTAGACCTGTGGACCACACAGATCAAAACATGCGTTCGTATTCAAATCTAATATAAATTAATAATTTTATCTCTTCTAATACAATGCAAACATTTTTTAAAACTTTAATTCCATTTGCCCCATGCATAATTTATATACTATTGTTGTGATATGAATTCTTTATATAACTCTACAGAACATTATTATTTTCATTTTAGGCAGTTAAGATCACTCAAATATCTTTTCAAATATTGCTTTTTGAATCTTCAAACTTCTGCCGGGGATTATTGGCTGTCCATCTGAAAAAAAAAAAAAAAAAAAAAACTATGGTATTTTGTTTGATCTGTGGCTGGTGAAGGTGATATATGTTCTCTGTTTTTATCTGTTTAAAAATATCTTTATTTCACTTTTCTATTGGAAGGATATTTTGCTGGATAAGGCATATCTTCAGTATGTGGAAATGAAATAACTAACTCTAGATGTCATTTCATTGCTGGTTGGCTAACATGGGTTCTGATGAGAAGTTAACAGTCTTACTGTTGTTGCTTTGAATGTGATCCAAAATGCTTTTTCTTTGTCTTTGACTTTCAGTCATTTTTCTATGATGTTTCTTTAGTGTCATTCTCCTTAAATCTATAATTCTTAGCTTTATTGTAATTTTTATACCTGTACTTTAATGTCTTTATCAATTTGGGGAAATTATCAGTCAGTTATCTCTTTAAACTTTGCTTCCCTCATGTTTCCTCTCCCATCCCTTTCTGAGACTCTTGTTATACTTATGGTAGACCTTTTCACAGTGTCCCCTATGTTTCTTATGCTCTTATCTGTATTTTGCATCCTTGCTTATCTGCATTTCAGTTTGTACATTTTTTCTGACCTATTCTTCACAAATTTCCTCTTCAACTGTTTCTTGTATTATTTAAACCGTTATATTAAATTCTTAGTTTTAAGTATTGTATTTTTCTTCTTCTAGAATTCCTTTTAGGTTCTTCTTAAATATATCTCTCTTGAACTTTTTAAACTTGTCTTTTTATTTCCTTGACCATATTAAATCATGGCTTGAATTCTGTATCTGATAACTCTAACTTTTCTATTGTTCCTATAGTTTGTTTCTTCTTTGGTCCTGAAGCTTTATATTCTCATGTTCCCAGTTATTTCTGAATTAATTTAGACATCTCATATGAAAACTTGTAGGCTATAATTATTAAAGTTTTCTTCCTCTGGAAAGAATTAATAATTATATCTGGAAGGCTATTATGGTACTAGACATCCCAGATCATCATAATTCAATGAGGGATTGAGATAATTTGAAACTGCTTCTAAGTCATTTGTAGTGCTAGTCAATTGCCAATTGTCAGTTTCCTTTTTTTTTTTTTTTTTTGTAGTTTGTAGTACCTCAGGGTTCAGTCTCAAAGCCTGGGGCATTTACTAGATCATCGTCTCTCCTTGGTGGAATTAGAACTCTAATTATTTGTCACTTTGTCTCCACAGATTGTCAACAGCCCTGCTCAACCTCTTAGTCTCTCTGCCACCCTTTACTGGATCTTGACTCTATACATCTACACTACTTTTAAAACTTTTCAGTGCCTTCAAACAATTTTTAAATATTTTGTCTGACTTTATAGTTAATGTCTATTGTTTGAAAGATTGCACCAAATTACCTAGTCTACCATTATTGGAAATAAATTTTGGATTGATAAATCTCTGTCATAACCCATTCTTCATATTACTCTTCATTAGCTCACTTTGTACAGTCTTTGCCTTTGAGTACTACATAGTTCATATCCCATAATATTTTGATATTTTCACTTTTTAATATCTTGGATTTCAATAATAGCAAAGTTTCTCTGTCTCTCCATTTGCAAGTGGGATTTTCATATTCGAAGAAGAAAGACCTTATCAATTGCACTTCTATGTCTCAAGCACATTCTGATCTTAATTTCACAGAACTGTACAATATTAACACTAAAAATGAAATAGTTTATAAAATATATCCCACCAAATAATATACTTTTTAGAGGAAAGGTATTTTTTTCCTCTATGGCATTGCAGTTTGCGATGCTCTGTCCCTGTATTGCATTCTGAATTTAGTTTCCATGTTGAATCTAAAAAACATTTTCAACTAGGCAACATTTCTTGAACACTATGATAATTCTTGCCAATTATCTTTAATGACTATCTTGACTTCTTGACTACACCATGTACAGATTATACAATTAAATGTGCTAATGCCATGGGTCCACTGTGGTTTATCCAGGGATTGGCTTTAAGAGAGTTATATAGTGGTAGAAACTGGTAATTATTTGTGAGTTGTAGAGAGACATTTAAGCAAATTACAAGTCAGATACTGATTTAGTAGAAAAGACCCACTAATGAAGAATAATGAACATAATTGTGATATAAAAAGATGATAGCAGCAAATAAAATATATATATACATATATATATATAGTGCCTAGATAAGTAATCAGAATTAAATGCTTTATTAATCTCATATAATAACATGATTGTACAATGATGTTAAAGGAAACATATTGTGCAAATAGTTGTAAAAGTGAAATTGATTTTTTATTCTATAGTATCCTAGCTTTAACTTGGATCAGAATGTTTCAATTTAAACTTTTGGAAATAATAATGTAATATATAATTAGTAATATTAATTAGTATTATGATGTTGTAATGCAAATTAATATAATAAATAATGGCAATAAAATTTGAAATAAATGATGTAATAATATAATCAAATATATATTTGATAATTACATGTATATACTATGTATATCATTGCATATGGGTTTTTTTTTTTAACTCAACAAAACTCTTGTACATATTACCTCATTTACTTCTCACAACAACTCCGAGAATTGAGACTAGGAGAAACTTCATGGAAATGACTCTACCAGGAAATAGTTGAATCGAGATATGAACAGAGGCTTACCTAAACACCCAAACATGCTTTCTCATTATAATATATTGTCAAATAGGAGAAAAAATTGTAAAATCAGATATGATAGTAGATTTACAAACATGTAATGTACAAAATACTGTGCAAAGAATTCTGGTTGTGGGGAGGATGGTTAATTCATAAAAAATGCTTTGAGAAACATTTACTTCTTTAAACTATTTTCAAATCTCTTATATTATCAGGGTGTATAAAATCTCTAAATCTCTGGAATTATATTAATAATAAATAATGTAGCAGTTGCATAGAAATTATTATCCTGAGGGTACAGTCTCCAATTTAGTAACACCAAATTCTCCCTTACAGAAGCAGACCACTAAAAACTACGGTACTTCCACTTGGCTTGAGAAGGAAGTTACATGTAGTGTTAATATTTTCAGCAGACTCCTTTAGCAATTACACTCTAATCACTCACCTGGGACTGAGCATATGTGATGCTGAATTGTCATTTGCCTTTCTAGATTAAAAGCAAGTAAGCATCTTGCCTGCAGTAATCACTCAGGAAACACTGGTTGATATGGAATCAAAGAGCTCTCTCTTGTCAGATCTGTGTGTGCTTCTCTGAACCTCAGACCTTTCTCTCATTTCTTCCCTCATTAGTAATTCCTTGCTCTCAAGTCCTAGATATAGTCTTGTTTTAACACAGTTTTTCTCTCTCTCTTTTTTTTCTTTTTTTTTTTTTTTGCCAGCAAAATAAGTTATGGAGAAGATAAAACAGAAGTTTATTTCCTACAGGTTCAGATAAAAATGATCTTTCTTTTCCTACTTATTTTTTCTGTTTTTACTCTTCTTTATTCTGTTTTTCTAATATCTTTATCCAGATGCTCAAGGTCACTGGAAGGCTAAGAAAAAAAACTATTAAACATTTCGAGTTTGTAATTTTGCAAAACTGAGATTTACCTTACTCATTTCTTCCTTGTATTCTACTTCTAAAAGTAGAATTAAAAAACTATTATAATTTTATACATTGAAATACTATTTAGTTGTGAAAATGAATGAAGGTCTATATGTGAAGACAGAAATAATTTACAAGATTTATTGTTAAGTAAAAGTTAAAGTATAAGACTGTGTTTAGAGTATAATCTCATTTGTAAAAAGTAGTGAAATTATTTGAATGTGTACATATATACTTTTACATGCATTGCCTTTTATTGGAAAAATATGTAAGAGTAGTTTCTGAGTTATCTGATGGAAAGATTTATGTTTTACTCATCCACTTTTGTATCATTAAAAATTTTTATGAAATGCTTAAGGTAATTGTAATAAAAAAAGTTTATAAAGTGATACAATTCAAGATTTCTCAAAATGTGATTATAGATGATATAGTGTATTCATTTATTTATCCATCCATCCAAGAACCATTTATTAAACCTCCATAATGAGCTGCCTAATAAATTTGAGTTATTGTCAAGAAAGAATGCGGGAAGTAGAGGAATCAATGTGCTTCCAGGGCACAATCAATAGAGAGGGTGGTATCACCATTTCTGAAGTTAAAAATGAATGCTCATCTTGCCAAGATGAATTTCACACTGTGTTCAGGTTGCCCTAGTGTAGATTAGTGATCTCGACTAAAAGATGTAATTGCCCATGTAGGCAGGTAAGTGGTGCCCGTAGAGATGTTGAACCTAAGTAATAAGTACTCGATTTGGATTAGCTGAAATAGCAATTCATAGAGAGCAAACTAGAGATATTGGAAACAGAATTGTCAGACTCAGTGACAGGAGGGGCACTGCAAAATGTAAGTGCTAGGATGAAATAATCAGAATCCTAAACCAAAGGAATAATTTGGGATTGTTGCTTTTAAAGCTCATCCTTTCTCACTGGCCATCACCTCAACATGGCCATGTGTGAACTACTTTCTGTCAAAAAAGATGGCAAAAGTATGCATATTGGCCTTCATATAAATAACAAGAAGTAAATATTATAGAGAAGCAATTGATTTCAAGAAAACTAAGAATTACAGTTACATCTTGAAAACATGCTCTATGTGAAAATTATATTTACTCTATCATTAACCTAGATATATTGCTATAAAGAGTTTTATTGAAAATCTAGCATTTAAAATGGTGATGATATCATTCTTAGGTGGAATAAAAATTGTAATAAATGCTCTCCTTTAATCTCCATAAAAGAACCATCTTCAGGAAGACCATAAAGATGAAGAGAACATTGACTCAGTTTTTATTACACACCTCCTCTGCATTTGAACGTGGTTTGATCAGTTCACAGTGCCACATTTATTTTCCCAACTTCCTATCTTCCTACTGCAGTGATCTCCACCCTTTTTAGCACCAGGGACCAGTGCTTCTATGAGAATCTAATGCCTGATGATCTGAGGTGGAGCTGAAGCAGTGATGCTAGCTCTGGAGAGCAGATGCAAATACAGACGAAGCTTAGCTAGCTAGCTTGCCACTCACCTCCTGCTATGCAGCCCGGTTCCTAACAGACCACGAGCCAATACCAGTACTGGTCTATGGCCTGGGGTTTGGAGACTCCTGCTCTACAGGATATAGCAAACTTTGTTGGTAGCAAGTTTTTCATTCTACTACTATTTGGTTTCCAAACAAATTCTTTTTCCCTTTGAGATTCAGGTCATATTCTTTATCTCCTGGGCCATTTTATTAAAATATAATTTTTCTATAACTGTCCTGTCAGACAAAAGATTAATTTCCTGTAAATAAAAAGAATAAAATCCTTGCAATTTTGCCAACTACACTCTACCAGATTAACTTTTACTATTTTCAAAGGAAAATTTTTTTCTATTTTGGGACAGTTCTTGGAGAACTGTTTTTTTCTTTTAAATTAAAAATTACTAGTTATGATATCTGAAGAAGATAATGGTCTATCACAGACTAAACTTGCTTTAGCTTTTTTTTTTCCTTGTCAGTCTTTGAGATTGGCCTCTTCTGGATTTGCACAGTAAAATCTTTCTCTATTTCATACCTTACAGACATTTCCAACAAATTTCAAGATTAAAGGGAGTCACCATTGCTTCCAGAAATTCATGATGCCCACAGTCAGCAAACAGACTTAGCCAATATTACAGCAATGCTCTAGGCTACAGAAAAGCTGTTCTTTGACCAGATGTTATTACAGAGAAGAAAAACAGATTACTCTTTATATTTTGGTTCTACAGAAACCTTTCATAAAGTAGTTATATCTCAGGAAATACAAAAATTCACTTGTCAGGAAACACTTTAGCTAAATGGAGTCAAAAACTAGCTATGTCCTTGCCCAGCTTTGTAAAAACTCATACTTATGACCTCACAGGAAAAAAAAAATAGTAAAATGCCAAGGCCAAACTACAGCTAATTTTAAATGTAGCTGCTGTCATCACTAGACTCTATTAAGTTATTGCATTATTACCAGCACCAGTGATTGTTTTTCTGCCCTAATCTATATTTCTCCTGTTGGAAAAAAGTGTCAGCTGATACTCCTAGTGAAGCCTTGCACATCATAGTTATTGTTAGGGCTCCTTTAGAATTTCTCTTACAAAGTGTTCCCCGGGGTTTTGAATGAGAACAACAATTAAGCTACCAGCATATCAGTTGAATGAACTGATGCTTTTATATTATTAATTATCCTAAATAAGAAATTATTGTCTTTTATTCTCTTGGTTTTTTAATATTTTTACTTGGTTGGAATAATCATCTCATTTTTGTAACACAATTTATTTGAATATTTTTCATGTTATATTTTAATTTTCCAATTTATTCTTTTTAAATTAGTTAAAAAATGTATGCTGATAAAAATTTCAAAAATACCAACTCATGTAGAATGTAAATTATGTTTCCCTTCACACATTCAATAACTCTACATAACAATTTGATTCCTTCTCCCAAAATAACCACTGCCCTTGCAGAATATTCTTAATTTGCATTTATATACACTCACAGATTCTAATTTTCCACTTCTAGTACTCCAAATGACTGATCAATTTAAAATTTTTTCTAAAGTAAAATTAAATGAATAAAGTAATGACCTGAACCAAATACTGTACTTTATTATATGAACTTACTGACATTTCTTGGCTTCTTAGAAATATTTACTTTTTTTTATGTGTCCTTTTGAATTGTTAATAGTTATAGTTGTCCAATAAGTTACCTCTGGGTAAATATTGTATTTTCGTGCTTTTTATTAATGTTGTTTATTTTATTTCTTCCCATGTGAAATTGAGTTTTTGCCATTATTAGTGTTAGACATATTTATGAATTAAATCAGTTGACACATAGCCATATCCCTAATGTATTTGTATCATCAAAGTTGCTTTCAATTTGCTTTCTTGATCACTCACAATATCTATTTATAATAACAATTATCCTTATTCTGCGTATACCTTTTAGCTCATTTGAACCATTAGTCCAGATGATGAAGTCATCCAATATAAATGTTTACTAAAAATAAAGCCAAGTTCTTCAATAAAATTTTTCTGCTACATTAACCTAGGAAGTGAGTATTAAATTAACATACCAAATAGCAAATTCTGCTTGTAATTATAACTGATTACCGAATGAGTTAGTTAGTTAGTTTTTTTAATAAAAGTTTATTTTGAGATAACTATAGATTCACGTGCAGTTGTAGGACATAGAGATCCTGTCCACCTTTACCCAGTTTCCCACATGGTCACATCTTGCAGAGCTCTAGTACAATATCACAACCAGGATATTCACATTGATGCAAGATACAGAATATTTTCATCACTGCATAGGTTCTTACTATTCCCTTTCATAGTCCCACCCACTTCAATCCCAGTCTTACCACCTCCTCAAACCCTTGGTTACCACTTATCTGTTCTTCATTTGTATAATTTTGTCATTTCAAGAATGTTCTATAAATGGAATCATACCATTTGTGATCTTAAATTGGCTTTTTTTATTTAGCATAATTCTCTGGTGATCCATCCAAGTTGTTGAGTGTATAAAATGGTTTGTTTCTTTTCATTGCTAAAAACTATTTTATGACATGAATGCACCAGACTGTGTTTGCAATTCTTTATATATTCTAGATACAATATATGTATATATATGTAGATACATATATTCTAGATATATGTGATTTACAAATACTTTCTGGTTTTTTTTCTT
Source organism: Eidolon dupreanum (assembly GCA_028627145.1). Classification (NCBI taxonomy): domain Eukaryota; kingdom Metazoa; phylum Chordata; class Mammalia; order Chiroptera; family Pteropodidae; genus Eidolon; species Eidolon dupreanum. The sequence goes on from CM053503.1 coordinate 120,285,488, forward strand.
GTCTCTTCACCCTCTTAACAAAGTCTTTTACTGAGCAAGTATTTTGTTTTGTTTTGTTTTTACTATAGACTTAATTTTTTTTCAATTACAGTTGCAGTCTAATTTGTCAATATTCATTTTATGGATCATTATTTTGATGTCAAATCTAAAAACTTTTCAGCTAGATCCTGAAGAATTTCCCCTATGTTTATTTCCTAAAAGTTTTATATTTTACATTTAAGTTTATAATCCATTTTGATTTTATTTTTGTAAGATTTGAGGTTTATCTTGAAGTTTTTTATTGTTTTCCAGTTGCTCCAGCAATTGTTGAAAAGACTAAAAAACTGTTTCTTTCCTTGAATTGCTTTTGTACCTTTGACAAGTATCATGTCCAGTTGTTCCAGCAATTGTTGAAAAGACTAACAAACTGTTTCTTTCATTGAATTGCTTTTGTACCTTTGACAAGTATCATTTGGGTGTAATTGCATGGGTCTTTTTCTAGGTTTTATGTTCTGTTCCATAAGTCTATATGTCTGTCTTCTAATACACCACAGTCTTGATTACTGTACCTATATTGTAATTCTTAAAATCAGGTTGATTTCTTCCTCCCGCTTTATTTTCTTTTACAAAATTGTTTTAGCTGTTCTAGTTCCTTGGATTTTCATATAAATTTTAGAATAGTCTTGTATATATCTACAAAAAATGCTTTTATTTGATATGAATTTCTTAAGCCTGTATGTTATTTTGAGTAGAATTGGCATCTTTGCTGTCTTCTTCTAATTTCTGAGCACAATATGTCTCTCCATTTATTTAGATCTTTTTATTTTCTTCATGCATGTTTATAGTTTTTAGCATCTGATTCCTGTACACCTTTTCTTATATTTACACTTACACATTTTATTTTTGACAAATTGTAAATCTTCTTGGGTTTTTAATTTCAATGCCCAAGTGTTCATTTCTAGTATAAAGAATACAATATTTTTGTTTGTATATCTTGTATCCTGTACCTTTGCTTAACTCACTTTTTAATTTTAGGAAACTTTTTGTACATTACTTGGGATTTCTATGTAGATAATTATGACATCTGCAAATAGGAACAATTTTAATTTTTCCTTTCCAATCTGTATGCTTTTAATTCCTTTATTTGCCTTTTTGCACTGGTTATAACATTCAGTACTATACTGAATCAGGCTGGTGAGAGTAGACATCCTTGCTTTCATCCCAGTCTTGGGGGAAAAGCATTTAGTCTTCACCATTAAGCATTATGTTAACTCTAGATTTTTAGTAGATGCTTTTATCAAGTTGAGTAAATTCCCCTCTATTCCTACTTTTTAGAGATATTTTTATCAGGAACTAGTGCTTAATATTGTAAAAACTTTTCTTCATTAAATCATATAATCCTAAGATTTACCTTCTTTTATCTATTAATACGGTGGATTTTATGGATTGTTTTTAGAATATTGAACCTGCCTTGCATTCCTGTTATAAATCCTACTTGTTCATTGTGTAAAATTCTTTTATACATAATAAATTCTATTTGTTAATGTTTGTTAAGAATTTTTATACCTATATTTTTGAGAGATATTGGTCTGCAGTTGTTTTGTTTTGGTACTATCTTTGTCTGGTTTTAATATAAGTGTAATACTAACTTTATAAAGTGAATTAAGAGGTGTTTCTACCTCTTCTAGTTTCCAGAAGAGATTCTGCACATTTTGTGCTAATTTTTCTTGAAAGATTTGGCAGATTTCTCCAGTGAAACCATTTGTGTTTGAATATTTTTGTGGAGGAGTTTTTAAATTACAATTTTAATTTTCTTGATAATTATGGAGTGATCCAAATTATCTATTTCATATTGGATAAGTGTTGGTATTTAGTGCATTTAAGGAATTAGTCTCTTTTGTCTAAACTGTCATGATGTGTAGAGAGATGAACACCCATAGTATTCCTTTCTTATCTTTCTGATATTTGCAAGGTCTCTAGGGAGTTATAAACATAAATGAAATCACAAAGATGAGATTACCTAGAAAAATTATAGATATAAATACAGATCAGTATAGATATAGATATAGATACATAGAGAGAGAGAGAGAGAGAAAAGAGGACTATGACAGAATAAGAAAGAAATCAGACCCCTCAAAAAAATAAATAAATAAGAAAGAAATCAAAGAGTAGCTGGAGAGATAGGAGGAAAGTCAGTAGAGAATGCATTGTCATGAAAGCCCAGGGAAGGAAACGATTTCAAGGGAGGTAGGAGCCTGGAGTCTTAAGTAAGTAAAAGGCTGAGACATGTTCATTGATGTAAGCAGCAAGGAGGATATTGAAGAGATTGATGCCATGGCAAGATCAATGAAGTGAATCAGTGAAAATAGAAGCTGGATTGGGATAGGTTGAGGAGAGAGTGAGAAGTAATGAACTAGAGGTAGTGACAGTAGACAGTTCTTTCAAAGGTTTGTGAAGAGGAGAGAGAAGAGAGGGAGCTCCTAAAAAGTAACCAGGAGAAGATTTTGGTTTTGTTCTTTTATTTTTTAACATTAGATAAGCACTGGCATCTTGAAATGTTCTGTGGGAAGAATCTCTTGGGGAGAAGTTAAATGTATTTAAAATATAATTTTTGAAAGGTAAGATCATAACAGATGAATGAAAATATATAGTCAAAGATTTTATATTCTTCATTAATTAATGAAGGAAATGATATGATATGACCTGTTTCTGCAGCATCTGAGAAACTAGGATATTTATAAAAGATATTTAGAGTAAGACTACTGGGTTAAATATAAAACTTGTTCATGACCAAAAAGCCATAAATCATTGGAGGTATCAGTTTTACCATTCAAAAATGTTTTACATTTCTATTGAACAAAAATATGCATATTAAGATGCCTTCTCTTAGACTTTGGACTTTTGATTAGTAATAAACATATGAGGTGAATTAAGTACATTCTCCAAGACAGTCAATTCATAGCTTAGCTCCAACATGATATTAAAATATGTTTCCCACCTGTTTGGACTTACTATCAAGTATTAGACAATTTTTCTGACAAAGTGTATTAGAGAAGCTAGACACCTATCTCATAAGGTGTCCAGGAAGAGGACAATGTTCTCACCCTAGCTGCACATTGAAATTGCCTGAAAAAGTTTTTAAAAGTACTTAAACCCTACCCCACACTGAAGGATTGTGGTTTAATTGGTGCAGAGCAGGGACCCAGCAACAGTCGGAGGTGAGAACCATGGCAGAGATGTGGCAATAGGGGCACAGGTGAGACAATTAGCCTTAGGAAAAAGGAAGATACAGGTTAGTCCATAGGAAAAGGGTAAGGGTGGACTGTAGGTGCAAGTTCATAGATTTGGGGAAAAAATAATAATGCCTGCCTAAAAATAATAATGCCTGTTTTATTTCAAATGGTCATGAAAACCCAGTGAAAAAGAGGTTATAATTTCTTTGAAGTAGAATAATATTTGAATTGGGTTAAATAGATTCTCCTCTCTTCCTTTATAGTTTCCTTATGTACATGGACAGAAACAATGTTTTCAGGTAAATCTAATGGTCTTCATAAAATTTTAGTTGTTAAATTCACCCTCTTTAATTTAGCTTCTTAGGTGTTCTTTGTTTACAAATGTGATTTCTTAACCTATAGCCAGTTTTGAGAGCAAAATGTCTACTGACAAATGACTGTTTCACCTTTCTGATGTGAGACCAAATAGTCTCCATGGCCTGACTTTTGAGTGTGAATGATAGATGATCATCATATAAATAACACATTCTCCTAAATCAACTCATGGTTTTCTGCTGCAGTGGTTGGATGTGTACCCCTTTCTCAATTAAGATAATGCTTTGAAATGCAAAGAAATGAGAATAAAAACTATGGGATCTCCATGAAACAGAGTAAAGAGGGAATCTATGTGACTCACTTGCCAAGTTTAGCACTGAGCACAATCACATGACTCACCATCTCTGAGAACCATTTTACCAGCCTGTAGGTGCTTCTACCGGCATGGGAGCTCTTGAAGGACAAGTTCTTGACTGTTCATCTTTGTAAAATTTTAACGCTGTATTTGACAGATTTTTTGGAACTTGTTAGGTGCTCAATAATGTTTGCTTAATGAATGGATTATGCTTATGATACCCATGATTGTTCCAAAGGCTACAGAAATAATTACAATTCAAAACACACAGGTTCAGAGTTAAGAAGATTGACTATTTCTTAACATGGCACATGCTAAAGTTCAGCAATTTATTTATAGGACGATTTCATTTCTGCTTTTCTCCCTCATTGCTGCAAATGTTAAACATCAATCTGTCACGCATACTAAGTACTGATCTAATTGGTCTGTAAGAGCCCTCTTTTCCCTTTCAGTGTTGTAAAGATGTTATATGGATAATTCACTTAGAGCTTCCCTTCTGTGCTACTATATTTAAAATAGCTTGTTGTGTTGTTCATGTAGGTTTATCAAATGAGTTTCTAAGAGATGACAAATCATAGAGTGCTAGTGTGCTTTCTACTTTTCACTGATCCTTTGAAAGGATTTCCCTCAGTCACAGTGGGGCTGATTTCCCTTGACATTCTTTGACCATCCAGTAATACAGAAATGGGAACTCTCTCAGGAAAAGCTTTAAAAAAGATGAGGTCCTTTCTGCACTTCTTCAGTGCCACTCCATGAACGTCTTCTCTCCGGGGCCATATGTGGCTTCCTAGAGCTCAACATTGTTATTTCTAGCAAACAGCAGAGTCCTCAAGTGGGGAAAGACTTGAGCAAGCTTTCTTTGCCATCTGTTCCTCTGTGGTCTTGAGTCCTATATTCCTTAGAAACAGCAAATAACTGTGTTAGAGTGTGCAATACCTTCATGAGTCTCAATATAGCTACCTCCTGATGCAGAGCAAGTCTAACTTGGAATGAGAGCACAATGCCTCCAAGGCATTTAAGGAATTTTATAGGTATTGTATTAAGTAATTGTTCTGATTATCAGGTCTGAGGTATCCTTGTTTTCAACTATAGTAAAGAAAAATAGTTACAGGTTGTTTATGATTTAACAAAGCTCCCATAGCTCATAAGAGATGAAAGAAAATAAAAGCTCCTTTTTTTTTGATGGGGGGTGGAGGGGGAGATAATTAGAAGACTGTCTATAAAACATGGACAGCCTGAAACTTTATAAGAGCATATATCTCTGGCTCTTTCCTTAACAGAATCTCAATATGGAATAATTAGTTTGTGAATATACATATTTATACTTTATTAGGATCATATTTTTCCTGAATATTCAGTTGTGTCTACAAAAGAGTATATGGCCAGAAATCAAATACATTCTTCTAGAATTCTTCTTCTAAATGTCTCTTTAAATTTGGGAAATATCAATTTCCATCTTAGTGTTCCATTGATGATTGTCGAAATTGTGTATTGAAATATCTATGGAGTAGCTACTACGTGTTGAATGCCTACTGTATCCAATGCCATAGTTTGTTTTCACTCAAAGTAGCAATATTATAAAATTACAGATGAAAAAATAGAAACTTATTAAGGTGAAATAATTTTCTCAATTTAGCTGAATCAGGAAAGTGGTAAAGTTGGATTTTAAACCCAGGTCTGACTAGCTTCCAGCTATTTCCACCATGTCACCCTAACTCAACACAATTAGGCAAATGTTCTATCTTTCAAGAACATTGTGCTCCTCAGGTAAGCATAATTGATTCACTCTGAGCATTGTCAGATCCTCATCCACACAGATATACATTTTTTCACTATATTCTTTTGCATATTTTTAGTATTTGAATACAGAACATAGTTTGAATACAGAAATTTGCTTTTAACTTGTTCATGAAACTCTAGGGAATATTACTGGGTTATCTCATTTTCAAAAGTTAAGGAAAAGTGAAATAAATGAATGTAATAATAGGAAAAGAAAACACTTTGCATTCTAACACTTAAATCTCAAATGGCACATCAGTTTTAAAATGTGTTAACGCAGATTAGCTTTAAAAGGTTTAGCCATTAGGGGTTTTTCCTATGCCAGTAATATGGTCAATTGAAACTAGTTAGAATATTTTAATAGAAGTTTTCTTTTCATTAGAATTATTTTAAGCCTAGATATAGCTCAAACTAATAAAGATAATCATGAAATACTTTAGGGCCCTATTTAAGAAAATGAAAGTGATTGGGGCAAGTTGCAGAATTTTATTCTTGACTGAGAAAGGAAAGAAGTCAGTATTTCTGCTTTTTATGGAAAATTAACTGCCTAAATGTGATGCCAGCATGAAAATAAGGGTACGTAGCACTAAAAGTCTGCATCTCATGGGGAATTTGTATTCAGTTCTCCCTGAGCATAAAATGCCACAGGCTTTCTCAGGCATACAGCAGGTCAGATGAACATGGTATCTAAGGAGGTAAGAAACAAAGGAACGTAAGGATAAGTACTGCCACTTAAAGCTCAAATAGCAACATGTTTTTTGTTTTGTTTTGTTTTGCGCATGTTGGGAACTACAGTGAACTTCGAAACATAACTCTTTGAATTTCGAAGCATCTTTCTGTTAAGTCAGTAGCAAATAGCAAAATAACATGTACATGCCCAGCTTCTAAATGAGATCAGTTAATCTAAAAAAATTAGGAAACAGGCACACAAGTTCTGAATCAACTTTTTCCTTCCCTGAAGAGACTTTCTTCCAAGAATATTATATAATAGTGCACACACATATTCAGAATATTTTCTTTAAAATTTAGGACATATGAGTTTTAATTTTGAACCCAACCAAAGTGGGCTATGAAATAGGGCTATAATTGTAAAGTCTCTGTGTTTAATTTCCTCCACAAAGAAAACAGGGATAATAACTCTAACCCTGTACTCTAACAGTACGGGGTTTCACACCCACAAAGTGAATGTGTGCTGAATTGTTTTATACCCATTGCACAATCTAGGAAAGGTGAGGAAGGAACAGGCTCATTGGGCAGAGAAATAACATAAAAATCATGGGAAAGTTTGAAGGTCTACCATAGTTAATAGCAACATTGTTTGTGGCCCCAGAAGTAAAGTATATGTGACCATGCTGACCTGAATGTTCAGGCTTGCCAGCCTCTCTAGCAGAGCACAGGTACCAGAGAGGATCTGGCTCTGTCTTTGCAGAAAGCCGAGACCCCTGTGACTGAGCTCTCCTGCGTTCTGCAAGTGCATGACAGCCCCACCATTGCATTAGTAAGCAAAAGGCCCCTCTTTGAATGAATATATTTGTGAAATTCTTTGACAGTGTAGAAAGGATTGATAGGTGCATTATATTAGACAATCTACAGAAATTCAAGAGATTGTCTTTTATTTTGAGAATATTTCTTAGTGCATGTCTTCTCCATTCCTAGCCCTATTTGGGGCACTAAGAAAGAAAGGCAAAAGATTGAGGAGACATAACTTTGTTCCTGAGGGCTATACCATCCATTTCTGTTATCCTGAAGAAGAAATGTTGGGGAGAATTGTAGTGCACATCTCAGGTTTAGGGATAATATTAAAGTGGTTTTTTTTTTTTAATTAAATTTATTGAGGTGACTTTGGTTAATAAAATTGTATAGGTTTTAAGTGTACAATTCAATAATACATTACCTGTATATTGCATTTCATGTTCACCACCCAAAGTCAAATCTCCTTCATTCTAGAAATAAGTCAAGGTGAAGAATGGCCTTAAGCGATAAATCTAGAATTTAGGAAAAGAAATTAAATGTAACAGACAATGTAATATAGAGAGAATGACTTTGAGGGTTAATGCCATGTATGCATTTATAGTTTCTTGCTTTAGGTCTTTATGCCAGAGAGTTCTATGGGACTTTGTGCCTTAATTTGTGCTGACTTGTCAAGGGCCAGATAAGGCTTGCATTCATTTTACTTGAGAACCTAAAAATCTGTCAGAATTTAATAAAATTTACTGAAATGCAGGCAGAGTCACAGTGGGAACATATTTGAAAAAGTCTGTGTTTTAAAAATGTTTATCTGTCTTTAATCAGGAGATTATAAAATAGCCAGGAAACCTTTTACCTGTGGCTTTGTCTCAGAATCTAGGGCCTTGCATACTTTATATAACATGTGATACCCATAATGAAGAGTAAATATGATGAGGTAAATATGCATGCAAAAATTATGGGTGCACAACTACTTTGATAGTTATTCTGTTAAATGCATCCCATAAGGGTAGCTCAGAATCAGTATTGGTTAGTAAGGAGTTTCCTGTCTGGCTGCAGAGACACAATCAGTTAAATAAATCTATCATTTTTAAAGCTACTAACATGCTTACTCACTTTAATAGATAAGTTCAATGACCAGTTATATTCTTATTCCCCCAAGTCTAAGTGTAGTATATTAGTTTGCTAGGGCTGCCATAACAAAATACACAGACTGAGGGACTTAAACAACAGAAATTTATTTTCTCACAGTCCTGGAGGATGAAGTTCAAATCAACTTGCCGGCAGGATTGGTAATCTCAGAAGCTTCTCTCCTTGGCTTGCAGATGGCTGCCCTCTTGCTGCCTCTTCACATGGTCATTTCTCTGTGTACATGCACCCCTTGTATCTCTGTGTGCCCAAATTTCCTCTTCTTATAAGAACACCAGTCTGATTGGATTAAGGTCCACCCTAATAGTCTCATTTTAACTTAATCACTTCTTTAAATGCCCTATCTCCAAATACAGTCACATCCTGAGCTATTGGCATTAGAATGTCAACATATGAATTGGAGGGGGCAGGGCAAAAATTTAGACCATAACAGTAGTAAGAAAAATGAATTAATTAACTTCGCTAGATGTGCTGTCGAGTATATGACAGTAGAACAGGAGACTATAGAACTAATCAGGAAAAGAGCACCCATAGGAGTGACATGGATGGCATTGATTTTATGGTTGATTGTACAGTCAATAAAGATTGATAAAAGTATTTTGAAAATCATAAAAGTTATTGATACATTTTCTTCCCTGGAACATTGTAGTTTCTATTTTGTTATTTAATATATAAACCCGTTCTGGAAGGAGCAATAGAAATACCATGAGAACTAATGACCCATTTTGATAAAAAAAAATTGTTTTATAGTATTTTCAAAAAAACATCTTTTCTTGCTTATGGACAATAATTTTAGTACTCTAATTATTACTCTCATGTATCATGATTTTTTTTAAGTTTAAAGTTGTTAAAATTATGATGAAATGATTTTGCATTAGACTACTAGGAAAATGTAAGTACTAAGTTCTATCTAAAGGGACATTTAAAAAGTATTGGCAGTGAAGTTCGGGGTTGTTGTGCATAGAGTATAAATTTCGTTTTCCCTTCTCTCTCCAAGAGAGCCTGTTCTCTTTATGTCTACCCCTTTCACTGTATGAGACATGTCTTCACAATCTTAGGCCATTTGTAGATTATATTTTCTTCTGAATGCTTTATATGAATATAAAATTCAAATATTATTTGAGTCCATTCAATAAACATTTAGTAAGCATCTGCAGTGTTCAAGAGAAGCAATGTGTTGGATTCTCTGTAGGATATAAAGATGAATTAAGCATTTCCTAATGAACTGACAGTATAATGGGGAAACGCAATGTGTCAAAAATGACTAGAGTTCAAAATAGAATGAGAAAGGCATTAAGGAGAAGGCAAATATGAAAGTTCTGATGTGGGAGGGATTGCTTCTCACTGTGGCAGTTGGGGAAAGCTTTCTAAAGAAAGTGGCACTTAAATCTCATGTGAAAAGACAGTTGGAGTTTCTACAGAAAAATATGGCAAGTGGGGCATAGGGGTGGGGAGTGTTATTTATACAAACATGTATGAATACAGGTTTAGAAGCAGAAAGTTCAGAGATGATTTAAGAAACCCCAGTTGCTCTCCTTTTGACAACAGCTGGAAAGATGGCCCAGCACAGACTGATGGGACCCGGTAGAGCCATGTTGAAAGGTTCTAAATGCCAAGTTACTGAGAAGTTACTGGGAAATCTTGCAGCTCAGTTGACCCAGCTGATAAATGCAACATCAAAATTCTTTACCAAGTGTGCTTAAATGGGGAGCTAGCCTCGTGGTTTCTTTTGACCCTATTGAGTGATGCATGCAGTAGAGTGTAATAAGGTTGTGACAATGATCATGCTTTCTCCATAGAATTATTGCATTTGCTTATTTTTTTGCTTTTGTTTCTGGATACTATGTGACTATAACATGTCATTAGACTTTGAAAATTCCACTCAACATTTATTAAATGCCTTCAGTGTACAAAGCATAATGCTGTGAGAAGTATAAAGAGGAATAAGACATGTCTATATCTATTAAGGACTTGATATTTTGCCTGTCATCCCATTCTAACCCATAATATTTCAGTTTCTGAGATTGATAAATAAACTGCACTAGGAAGGCAAGCTAATATAACAATTAAAAAAATCAACTTAGATTCAGAAAGACCAGCATTTGGGGCCTAGGTATAGCACTTCCTGTAGCCTTCGTCAGGTTACTTAAGTTACCGAGGCTCTCTAACCTTAGTTTCTTCATTGTAAAATAGAGGTAACTGCCTCATAGTATTGTTAAAAATATTGAAAAACATGCAAGTAGAGCAGAGCACTTGGCATTAAGAAATGCTGTCTTTATGATTTCTTTAAGAGTATTTCATTTCTCTAGTTTTCTTATTCCTGAGTAGAAAAATGAGGGCCACTGAAGCTGAATGATAGGATATGTAGTATGTGAAGATAATATTTTCTGGTTATTTATAACAAACCAATCCCAAAATTAGGTGACTTGATACAATTTATTTTTATCTCTCATGGTTCTGTGGTTTGCCTTGACTCAAGTAGGCAGTTCTTACTCAATCTTTCATGCAGTTTCAATCTATTGTGGCATAGGGCAACAGTTCTCTGAACTGAAGAGTCCACAGGATCAAACATCCAAGATGGCTCACACACACTGCAGGAAGTTGATGCTCCTGTTGCCTGGGAAATCAATTGGGGTTGTAGAGTGGGACACCTACAAATGATCTCTCCAAGAGGCTTGAGCTTCTCAAAGCATAATGATGGCCTCCAAAAGGGAACATTCTGAGAGACTTGGCCAGAGCTGCAAGAACTCTTCACTTGAATATCTGATTACCTTGTGCTGCTACCTCCCTCCTTCCCTCCCTCCATCTCTCTCTCTCTCTCTCTCTCTCTCTCTCTCTCTCTCTCTCTCTCTCTCTCTCTCTCTCTCTCCCTCTCTCTCTCTCTTATCATTCTCCAGGGCCTTTTGTTCCTAGGTAATCTTAGTTGTATGCATACCTACTGTATTCACTGGGAGAAGTTGCCACAAGGCCTACCCTGACTCAGAGAGGTGCAGAAATAGACCTTACTTTTTGACAGGGAATAGAAGATGACATTTCAAATGAACATGTGGATGAAGGATGCTGTTGGCACTTTGAGACAGTCTTTGTAGAAGTACTGTGAAAATAGAAGGTAGACAGTAGTTGTCTTCATTTTTCTGATGAGAAAGTGAAAAGTCAGGGATGTTAAAGAATTAGCCAAGATAACTTCATTATTAAATGGAATAGCTTAACATTCAACTTTGGTCTTCTGAGTCTAAACTGGGTCTTCTGGGAAAGTACCCTCTGCTCATTATGAGCTCCCTTTAGAGATGGGAAAGACCATGAAGGCTCAAAACAGTGATCTCCTTCCAGCCCCCTACACATCGAAATATCACCCTCACCTTCTCTATCTGTACCCTTGTCCCTCTCCTCCTATGAGCCTCAGTTTCATCATCTTTGAAGTGAGATAATGGTACCTTCTCATAGAGCTGAAATGACAATTACATGAGTTTAATACATGTAAAGTGCTTAAAATGGTGACTAATACATAATGAATGTTCAATTCTTTCTAGCTATTGTCATTATTGCTATTTTTATTATTACAAGTCACATTCTTCAGGATTAGGATAGGAATTTATGTCAGTATCTCTTTCTCCTGATTTTCAGTCCTTCCTAAACCAACTCCGTTTAACAGGAAAAGTTTTACCGAGATTACTTCCTAACTGCCCAAACCAGGGGACTTTTCATCGCTTTTTTTTTTTTTTTTTTTTTTGTCTAAACTCCCTGCTACATTCAAAATGTCCTACATCCTTGGCATTAATGAGTTTCACTCTCCCTTGGCTGCTTCTGGCAGCCATATGTAGTAGTGCAGGTTGAAAGCTGCCGAAGGTCACACATCTAAGAGAAAGCGGGGCATGTCAAGAGTCATGTCTATTATAACAATTTTCCAGCAGATGGCAGTAACATGTTCTGGTCTAAGAAAAACAGTATATGATGACAACTTTTTGACAAATAGAGTAAAGTGTCTTGAAAAAGAGGCCATTTTTTCTAATTCACACAAAGACACAATGTAGACTGGGAGCGGCCCTACTTCTGACTATTCTTCCTCTTCTACCTTCACTGGATAATCTTTTGCCTGTCTCTTAAATGCCAGTGAGTTTCTTTCCTCAACTATCTGACTTACACTACGTACTATTACTTAGGTAATTTAATAGACTCTTACTGTTGTAACTATCACCTTCCTGTTAATGAGTCCTAAGTCTTTTACTCCAGCACAGATTTCTTTTTTGAGTTCCAAAAATCTAGCCACTTTCTGGATATTTTCATATATCACCATGGAAAACTTATGTTCAACATGTCAAAAACTTAATTCACTACCAAATCCTCAAAAATGAAACCCAAACATCATTTTTAAAGTAAAATTACTCTGTTGTTCTTTATCAATATTTTCATGAAAAAGTTCAGTTTTACTTCCATGTGTGAAATGTGTATTGGGAGAAACAAAGGAGTACATATTTTCAGGAGTCCTCCTGTGGCTTCCATCAAAAAAGCATTGTCCTCAAACTGAGGCTGTGGCATATACTTGATCCCCCAGGATCCCTCCTACATCACGTTGCTCTATGTGGTGGGTTTAGAAGGGAATCTAAAATTGGTCTTCACTTCTCTGAGGCACTGCTTGGTTTGGGAAGAGATTCATTCTGTTTTGTCAATTTCACAGATCCATCTAAATTTGAATCTGTGAGTTATGCTAGACTTTATTCACTCCTCCAGTACTTTATTCTACAAAGTATTAAATGCCTAAATATGTTTTAATGTATGTACTCTACTCTCTCTATTTTTCTCTATTCTTCCTATTCTTCCTGTTATAGGATTGTTCTATCTCTCAGTTGGAAATTTTAAAAAGTCCTTACTATACTTACTACATAAGATGTTGCCATCTCATCCCACAATTATATATTTTTCATATAGCTAGCAGATGTATCTATCTAAAGTACAAATCTAATATTTTCACACCTATTTAATTCACTTTCAAGGATTCCTGTTATCTACAGGATAAGTTAAACTACAGCCCAAGATTAGGCTGAGATAACCTTCTGGAAGCTTTTCCTGGCCATACCTTCCAGGAATCCCCACACCATATGTACAGGATGCTTATACACACCCCTTTTTGTGTCATAAGGCTCAGTTGATGTCTCTGCCACTAGACTATGAACTTCTTGAGAGCCCAACTTGCACCTTAATCACCTTTATATTTACAGTGCCTAGAACAGGTTTGGAGACATAGTAAATTTTCAGAAGTGTTTTTGAAGGAATGAAAGATGAATGTCAAATGTAATGATCAAAGGAAATTTATAAAGACGTTTGTACTGAGGTTGGTTTTAAGGGAAGTGATACTTTTAATACACAGAAGGAGGAGGTAAAGCCTTCCTGGAAAGAGATTGAGACAACAGAATTATAAAACTCCAAAGGCATGAATAAACAAGAAAATTGCTCGTTCATAAATTATTCAAGCCATGTCTGGATTTCTCTTTTCACCTCAACATAGCAAAATTCATTATGGAAAGGCTTCTTCTCTTATCTCTCATATTTTGGTAATTTTCCTCTCTTACTGGCCTTCTTTTTATGTTAGCATAAAACTTCCTGTGTTTGTCTATTTCAATATTTTTATTTCTCTAAAGACAAGAACCCACTGAGTCTGGGAATGTACATGAGCTAGCTCAGCATTTTAAATATAGACTAGACAACATCTTTATTTTATTAAGCTGTGCTCATCTTCTATTCCCTCCCACCTCATGACCTCATCACTCATGGATCCATACCAAGAGGAAAATATATAAAATAATAAGACAAATCTCTTTCTTTTGAAATGCCTGGTAAGAGTTTCTAACCATTTTAGGTGATCCTGTAGCTTTATGGTTTCTTGTGAAGTAAATGCTAGATCGTGATTAAAGGTTGGTATTTTCCATTCTCATATTTTAAATATATATATATATAATCTAAGATTATAATTATACATTATGTTAAAGAAAGAAATGTATATAAATAACAAAGAAAAATCATCTCTTTTAAGCTTAATTTTCTCTATTTTCCATTGCTATCCTGGTTTCAAGGTGAATTAAAGCTAGAAAAGATTGTAAACATTGAGAAATTTTATTTATTTAGATATTATTTAAGCCAGAGCTTCCATCAGTGTTTCTGGAACTATCTCTCCATTATCAGCAACTTCCTCTTTACCCTGAACCTCTTCTCCAAATGCTTCCTCTACCTTCTTGCCTTAACAGAGCATGACTCTCCCCTGAAAATCACCACACCTGAATCCTCCTCCTGTACTTTGAAGCCACTCCTCTCCCACTCTCTTGCTAAAAACTCTGCTCATTTCAGGCTCATGGCAGTCAGGCATACCACACTTGTTCCCTTTTATCACTGTTATTTATTAAATTTCAATTAAGTTTCCTTTGTTTACCTGGGATATTGACACTTGACTTACAGTCTTTCGTAGCCTTCCAAACCCTTCCATTACACTGAGACATCATGAAAGCCTCTGAGCTCCTAGCTTTTCTCCTCTATAGCAACTTTCTCCTCTACTTCACTTTCATTTCCATTTTCATAGTCACAACTTGATCTTAGTAATTGTAACTGTTCTACTTCCTAAATCACTAAAGCAAACATCTTGGTCAGCTTTCTGTCCAATTCTCTTTGCCAAGTATTCACAGTTATAAGGATTCTTTAAACTCACCAGGATTCCAGTCTTTTGATCCTCTATTTTTTAATCCACCTTTCCTTTCCTTTCTTCTCTTTTAATCTATTTTACATTCCATGGTGTATCATTTTAATCATGCCCGTAGTTCTCTTGCTGGCAACCTACATTCTCCTGTACCCATTCCCTCCCATGCTTTAGCCTACCCTGCAATTCACATTTTATTTTTATTTTTATCCTCACAAAACCTCTTCCTGGCTGAAGTCAGCTATTGACTTTCTCATTGCCTGAAGTAAAACTGTGGAGAATTTTTGGTCATTCAACAGGGTCTATCAGTAGCCCTGTTAATTTAATATTACCAACCTCAAATGGGATCCCAATGCCATATTAGCCATGGTCATCTCTGTCTGCTGATCTCACTTCCCCATTCCCAACAGCAATGAGATTAAACTTTCTTCATTCTCTTCAAATGCTCCTCCCACTTTCATCAGACCTCACATCCTAATGGGAAAAAAAAAAATAGATGATTCCAGACTGGAAGGTTTTTATCAAGCTACTAAGCATACACATCATCTGTTTCTACATTAATTTTACCTTCCTTTCCCTCCATGACAACAGGAATGCTTTATGTTTTCCAATATTTATTTCTATCTATGCTTTGGGTTCCATCTTCTTTCCCCTCTCGGGAATTGTACATCATTGCTTTTTCCTTCCCTCTTCTACACAGCCGAACTCTCTCACTAAACCCCTCCAAATGGCTTTTCAGCATATGCAGGTCTCTTCCTTTAAAACAAAACACATGTCTCTCAAATTACTGCTCTATTTCTCCCTCCAATGCCAAACTACTCAAGAAGTTATCAGTACTCTCTCCCAGTTAATTCTCTACCCATTTTAATCAGCTTTCCCACCATTTTACTTCCACCAAAACAGTTTTGCTCACCAGTTTATATTCATGTTGCTAAACTCAAAGGATGTATTAAAGTCCTTACTTAATTTATGCTCTCAGTACGATTTCAGTATTGTTAAAGATAGTCTTCCCTTCCAGTTTTCTTCCTTTTTCTTGTCTGCTTTTCTCCTCTGCCATAATGTTACATGTCAGCATTTTTCAAGACTTGATTCTGGTCTTGTTCCTCCTCACACGGAAGCAAGTCGATTGACATTTGTTGTTTCCATCACCAGAAAAGGCAGATGACTCACAAATTACTTGTTCAATTAGGACCTCTCCTCTACGCTGCAGTGCTACACATCCAACTGCCTTGGGACATGTTGGCACCCATCATAATCTATCTTCTCTTCCAAACCAGACTCCTTCTGGTGCTCTGGCATTATTTAATGGTACCACAATCCATTTAGTTGTGTACGCCAGAAAGAAAATGAAATTTTCTCTCTCTCTTTCTCACAAACCTCAGATTCAGTCCAGTACCTAGTCCTGTCAGTTTTACATACTAAGTAGCTTTCAACTTAGTTTACTTCTCTCTGTTTTCATCACCACCCTTTGTCACTTGCCTGGAGTACTGCCATAGCCTCCTAACTGATCAACCCACATATATTTTGAATTTCCTCCAGTCTAGCCTACTCTAGAGCAGTAGCTCTCAACCAGGGGTGACTTTGCTCCCCACAGGAGATCTGGCAAAATCTGAACACACTTTTGATCATCACGACTGGGGAACAGTGCTACTGGCATCTAGTGGGTAGAAACAAGGAATGCTGCTAAACATCCTACAGTGCACAGAACAGGCCCCCCACAACAAAGAATTATCTGGTTTAAAGTGTCGGTGGTGCTAAGATTGAGAAAACCTACTCTAGAGGTAGACTGAGGTTTTCACACTGTAGACTGATTCTGTCATGTGTGCAAATGTACACACACACACACACACACTTAAAATTCTTCCGAAACTCCTCATTCAGCTAAGACTGGAATAGCTAATATGGCCCTCCAAGGCCTTCGTGATCTAGGCTGTACTTTGCAGATCATCCCTCACCATGTTCTCTCTCAAGCTCTCTACTCGAGCCACATTTCTATTGACTGTGCTTCCTTCTGGCCCAAGACATTTGCACCTGTTGTTTTCTCTACCTGGAAAGGTCTTCACTTTGTTAAGCCCTATTTTATCCTTCAACTGTCAGCTGAAGATTATTTCCCCAGAGGAGCTTTGCATGGCCTTCTCATTAGATTAATTTTCCCATGTTAGATACTCAGAGATTATGTATCTCTTCTTCCAGATCTGTACGTAGTTACCTATTTACATTGATTTATGCGCTTTATTACTCTTTCTTTCCCTCATTAGACTGGAGGGTATGAAAGATGAATATTTTGTTTTATTTAATTTCAAATAAAATTATACTACAAATGCTTGGTTATTGAATGTTAGATGTTTGGTGACTGAACCTCTTCACATAACATGAGAAAACTGAGTCCCAGACATGTCAAGTGAACTGAGCAAGGCCACACAGCTATAAAGTAGCAAAGGGAGGGCTTCAGTTCATATTTCTCAAGTGCTGCATTGTTTCTCTCTAAACTGGTATTTTGTGCATTTGTCTAAGCCTGTACAATTTTTACTCAAAGTAAATCTTTTGTAGTTACGCAGTGTATAATACTGATGAAAAGAGACTAAAGCAGATCACTGCTTTGATTACAGACAGCTCAGTTCAACTTCTTCTAAGTTCTTTTTCGTCTCTGTATTGGCCCTTCTTCACTTCTTGCCGGGAGGCTAGGGAACTTGCCTCAGGATGACTTGGATCTGATGATTGAGGCTTGGAAACAGGTCTACATACTATATTCATTTGTGGACTGTCTGTGGGGTCCCTAACCGCCTCATTATATAATGCACTCTTGATATTTGTGAATTCAAACTTGAGAATGCCAATATCGTATAAGTTAATATCACTGGCTGAAATATTTGCTTAAGCAATTTCACACAATCACATTTCCTTGCTTCTATATGAAAGAGAGATGATCCTTTCATATCATCAATCGAGTCCGTGGACCATGTTCTGCGTTCTGCCCTCTGTCAAAACAAAAATTCTCTGAAAGGAACCACTACTTTTTAAGCATCTTCATTTTCTCTTTATTTATCTTATTTTATTTTTGCCAATGCTAGGAGTTGAATTAAATTGCTGAAACAAAAACAGATAAACATATTGTATTCACTTCATAGCAGTCACTTTATAAGACAGTGGGAAAGGATACCAGAAAGAACTGAGATGAGAGTGCTGTGCTCTTTCACCAGCTAAAGAGCTCATGCCCACATATCATGGGATGTCTGACATTGTGCCTAACAACATAAAATGTCACTACTGTTTACAAACCTTTGGATGTTTGATAATAATTGGAAACACAAATGTTAAAGGCAATGCAATGAAAAAAGAATAGAAAACTTTTCCTGTGTTTTTCTCCTACAAATGTTTTTAGTTCCAGTTATAGGTCACAATAATGAAGATACTATGCATCATATATTTGGGAGGTATTTAAAGATGAGATGATTAAGTGCATATGAATATTTTTTAATTATTTATGTAATTATATATATGTAAATGGACATGAAAATTAGAAAACATAAACGTGCCTAGAGGTTATTTTTCCAAGAGCCTTGCTTTTTACAACCATATTATAGATATGGAAAATGTACCTACTCTAAGAAATGCTTTAGAAATTTTAGCTGTCTCTCAAACTTGACTTACACAAGTATATTTAAAATGTAACAAAATTGGAGTATAACATCACATCATTGTTTGAATGGCTGTTGTTTAGAAAACACAATCTCATATACAAAACTCCAAAACTTATGAGTAGCTATTGAAAATTTTTCAACATATTACTTGAATTAAAAAAAAAAATACATGATTGCTTCTCAACCAGTCTTGGCTTATTTACTTAATTGTTACAAGTTTTTATTCATAATAGTCATATTGACTTGTTTTGTTTTTAGTTAGATTATATTACTCGATCTATAAAATGAGGAATATTACACTCCTTATATTTGAAATATCCTTTACACTTATTTTTCTTTGGGAAACTTTATCTCTCCAATTTTGAATTAGTATCTCAAAGATGTAATTTCACAATCATCATGAGTTGCCAAAATGTACTTACTGTATGGTGGCTGAATGGTTTTATAATTTGGGAGCTCTATAATTACCAAGATTATTATTATTAAGTGAGCATAACATTTAAAAAACAATTTTTTTCTGTCTTAAGTATATAATTTTGCTATTGCTATTTTTTGAAATCTCTCATGGATATTTCTCAGCCCTCAGGAAGCTGCATGTATTAACATATTACATTGTATTGTGACTCATTTCTACTTTCTCCCTTTTACAAGAAAAAAAAAAAGCCACTTGAAAGAAAAGCTAACTTAGAAGTGGAGCTAGTGGCAGAAAAATAAACTAAGCTTCAGGTACGTATTTGCAGTTCTTCACTAAGTTATCAAAATTTTCCCCAAAGCATATTGGGAAACATCACTCACAGAACTCCCCCCGCACTCCCTACTGCTGCCTTCTAAACTCCCTGAAAATCACATCTGTTTCTCACCGATAGCTTTTAACACATATTCCTTTAATGTCTTCTAACAGGAAGCGGAAATAGAGAGAAGTTTGTGTTCACCAACATTTAAGAATCACTTTGGGACCCAGTCCAATGACTTCGTGAAAGATTCAGACAAGAAAGGTGAGGAAATATCTTTTGACAAGATGTCACCTGAAAGTGGTCACAGCCACATCTTTGAAGGTTAGCCTAATATTTTGATATGATTTCTTGGTATCATACATTGTAAAACATAAATAGTTAATAAATAAATAAAAGGGTTTAATTTAAAAATTAGTAAAAAAGAAGATAAGAGAATATAGCTCAAGAAACACAATTTAGGAAAAATAGAGGTGTATTTAAATATCTTTATCTCTATTATATTAGACTTAAAATTTTAAAACTAAAATATATTTAATTGATTGTAAGCCAATACAACAAGCATTTTCAGAATTGGGTTTTTGGAACAATGCATTTGACCATCATCTTACTTTTCCTTTTGTGAAAAGAAAGGGAACGTATTTGTCTTCTTGTCTAAAGGGTAAAAAATGGATAAAACATAAGTAACTGTCAGGCAAAAGAAAAAAAAATTTAAAAATGCCTTCAGCATCTCTTTTTTATACAATTAAACTAAATGTGCTTAATGAATTTGGAATAAAAAGTAACATGATAGTGTCATAATTTAAGGGAAAACCTCATAAATTTGATTAAAGTTTTACATTGTTATTAAAAATTTAGTAGCTCATATGTTAGAAATTACACTATTAATTTAATTTTTAACTATGACAAAAGTGCAAAATATAAATAATTTTTTGAAAATACAGGTATCATCATTTCTGATTAGTCAAATTCTGGATTTTTCCATTTTAGCCAAGTAATGCATAATCTAGCATTTGTGGTGGTTGTTAAAGATCTTAATTAGTAAAACTTTTATGGCATCATTTTGTGTGTATATAGCTATAGATATCCAACTGTCAAATTTCCTGTTAACATGAGCAATGTGGAATAGACTCTGGAATATGACCCTTTACAACTGGAGAAAGCAAATAATATACTCTGCTTTAAAACTTTACTATTTGGTATCTTTTGTGAATCAGATCATGAGCATCTCCTGGATTCATATTAGAAATGCAGAACCTTGGGCCCCATGTCGATCCAATTGAATCAGAATCTGCATTTTAACAAGATCCTCAGATGCCTCAGGTGCACATTAAAGTATGAGAAGCTATACAGTATTCTATGACGTACAAACTGAACAGCAGCATAATTTACATATGATTTAGCCCATTCTGATTTCATTGGTGTAAGCATGTAATTTGGAGTGGGAGGTAGGTATGGGAAGAATAAGGAGGGGTTACTTTACTTATGATGAACTAGGCATGGATTTCTAACTGCATCTAAATTAGGACCTCTATCTTTCATTTTCAATTTATTTTCATATGCCCAATTGATATCCTAATATGATTAGTATCAGTCTTGAGGAATTTACTCCACATATTTCTGGCCTGTGATTAAACTTCATGTGCACTTGGCTGAATGCAAAAGAATTAGATTAACAGAGGCCAAAAAAGGAAGTTTTAGGGAATGATTTATGTTCTGATGATGCTGGCCGGTAGAGATTTTAGATGGGGAAGCAAATATGATGTTGGCAAACTGATCAAAATTACATGAAATGAATAACTCCACTCATCTCACTTTACTTCTTGCCTGTGTTTTCTTTGGTTTCCATGCTAAGATTTTCAAAAGCCTCTTTATGTTACGAGCTAAGAAAAGATGTTCTGGAAGGTAACCATTTTTTAGTACCAACGTATGACTTAAATTTAAGAGTGTCCTCAGATTTAAATTTCCAAGTAGTTTGAAAATATCAAGAGTTAAACTTAAAAACACAGGATGGGAAAATTGCACTAAGGATAAACAGCAGTGTGAAAAATGACATAAATGGAGCCATTTTAAAATAAAGCCAGAGCAGCCATTTCAGAGGGATGTCAATGCTTGTCTTGTTCCCTGAAACTTTGAACTGGACCAAAGCATAATTGTTTTACACACAATTGTTTGTAAAGTCAGAAAGAAATGAGATATCCTGGTAGCAAGAACTGGTGATTATAGTCCTTCTATCTGAAGATAGAATCATTAATTAATCACGTATATATAAGAATAGGTCTGCCTGTCAGCACCAATAGTATTTTTTTCTTTTCTTAATTTAATTATTTCTTTCATTTTTTCTCATAAAAACCTCTTGCTTTCACTCTGTAATCAGGACACTATTTGGGTTTCCGCCTGAATCTGTGCTTCCAGAATTGATAGCCTCACATCTACTAAAACGTTTTAAGTAGTTTCAAGAGTGTCATACTTGAAAGCAGTATTTATTTATAGCCCTTTCATAAACAGTAGAATTTTAAAAAATGAACTTACAATAGATCATTAAAATGTAGCTACATAACGTTCTGCATTTTTAGAATTTAGTAAAATCAATGTAAAATGACAATTCCATCTCGGAATTTAGGACTAGTGATGGTTGTGGGATTAGTTCCTATCCTTTAACCTCAACTGCACGTCCTGGGTAGCAGCAAAGAAAGGCACTGGCATTCTTACAGACCCCTTCCTGTGCCTGCTGAAACACTCCCAGGTTGTGTTTCATTGCTCTCACCTCCAACCCTGATTAGATTTGTTCTACTCTCCTCACTGATATATTGGTGTCACGTGCATTCCTTTCACATTTTCTTTGGGATGTACTCTAATGCTTAGTTGTTCCAATGACTCCAGGAAGACTTGGTTCATTGGAAATTAAATATCAAACATGACACATCCACAATTTGACAAATTTGGGTGATGTAATAGATATAAAAGATAAATGAATTCGTATAAATGCTTCTGACTAACTGTATTGTAGTTATATAAAAATCTGATCTGTGAAATTTCCTTTAGTTATTCAAAACCAATAAGTTGAAAAGTGAATATTGGGTGTCTTAGGTACTGAAGAACATGGTTCGATCTACTTAGGTTTGCTCTACTTGTATGTAGAGTAAAAGTCTATTTTTTTTTTTCCTGCTGAAAAAGTCTGGTCAAAGGATGCTTCAGATAGCATCGGTGATTGAGTAATGTTCGTCAAGTTTAAATTACTTGAGATTTTTTTAATATGACAATTACTTGCTTTTCTCTTTTATTCTCTGAACCATAATTTTAATATTAATCTTCCAAGTCATCAAAATGTAAAATGCTAGCAGGTAAAATATACATTCAAAGTCACTCTTTCAAGGCTTTTATAATAAACCTTAGAAATTACCTGCTGTATTTCTCTTTTTATTCTGCTCCATTAAAGCTAAATTCATTCTCTATTCTTATAATGCCATTCATCTTGTTTGGCAGATTTTACAGAACAAGCTGAGTGTTCTGTTCTTTTTAATTTTCTACTTCTCTTTAAGTGATAGAATCTTTTCAGTTATTAATGTTTTTAAAATAATTGATGTATGTGCAGCATATATGTTTGTATGTGATGATAGCTGTTTATATCTTATTTTTTGCTTAAAATCAGACATTTTAGAATAATACTTTTGTGACATAGAAGTGGTCCATAAGTGTGCTATTCAGTATGGTAACCACT
Organism: Eidolon dupreanum; assembly: GCA_028627145.1. Lineage (NCBI taxonomy): Eukaryota > Metazoa > Chordata > Mammalia > Chiroptera > Pteropodidae > Eidolon > Eidolon dupreanum. The sequence continues at coordinate 120,308,540 of CM053503.1, forward strand.
AGTGGCTATTAAGAACTTGAAAAGTTGCTAGTGTGACTGAACAACTTAATTGATAGTTTTATTGAATTTTAATTGACTTAAATGTAAATAGTCACTGTTTCGGATAGCACAGAGGTCATTTCTCCAAGGAACTCATTGTCCAGCCTTCTCACAGGAAGAGACCCAGATGCTAGTTATTCATTTTAATTTATTTTTTCTCTGCAAATTTGCCTTTATTAAAATGTATATGGATAAGCATAAAGAGGATTCATGTCAGCAAAATAAACAAGTAATAATAAGCCACGTATTATAAAGGTTGTCTCAAGAGTTCGAGTCTCTTCTCTGTAGTATTTACTAGTGAAAGAATAGTTTCACTTGTGTTCCCTTTTCAACATTCTGAAAAATAATAGTTTTATCATAGGAATACAAATATCTACTGTGAGGCTATGCATTTTCCATAACATCTTTTCTAGAGCTTAATTGTCTTGGGAATATGAATCGTCTCAGATCAGGAAACAAACCATTCTCTAAGTACTTAAGTTCAACAAAGTTAAATGAAATGTAGTAACAGGATACTATAAAATTAACAGAACCTTTCTTTAATTAAAAAAGGGGGCTTCATTTTGAAACTTATAAATAAATCAGATATTTAGTTATAGAGCAGCTCCAGCAAAGGCCATTTGCACCATTTGTTCTACTCTGAGCGATCTGTTCTCTCTAATGAGACTCAGAGGACAGGCTTTGAGACCTAGTCTCTGGACACACCATAGTGGACCCGAGACTCCCAGCACTCGCTTCTGCTTCCAGACTTGCTGCCTTAGACAATATCCTATAAAACAGCCATGTTATTTTAATTCACATAGGAGACATTTTATTATTGAAAATATTTTCAGTGAATTGCCATTTTAAATAATCCTGAAGTGACCCCTTTACAACAGGGATCCCCAGCCCTAGGGCTACGGACCAGTACTGCCAGTGGCCTGTTAGGAACTGGACCACACAGCAGGAGGTGAGCGGCAGGCGAAGAGCAGTAGCATCACTGCCTCAGACATTAGATTCTCATGGGAGCACCGGTCCCTGGTGCCAAAAATGTTGGAAACTGCTGCTTTACAAAATGAAGAATCCTTTTGCCACATCAAAAGTATTTGATATATTTGATATATTTACTCAATTTGTTTGAGGGTGCTTTTCCTCCCTTTCTTAAAGCGGGTTTCACCCGCAGTATTTCAATGACTCCCACATGTTCCTTTTAGTCGCTGTTATAGTCAGTGAGTCAAAACAAATTCCAGAGTTAAATCATGGGCTCTACTGGAAGAGTCAGCTGGGAGTTTGCTATTCTGAGGAAATTGTAATGAAAGGTCTATTCATGAGGTCTTTCACATGGTAGCTATAAATCAGCCCCTTGGAATGCTGGAAAATATCCACTGATTAATATTCAAAATCCCAGGACTTCATTTAGAACTTGAGCATGGCCATACTTAATTTTAAAATATAACGTCATCAAAGAAAGAAAACAAATACAAATGTCCCTCTTTGAAACCATTTATTCATTTTACCTCCTTGCAATTAAAAAGAACTAAATATTATTTTTAAACATTCTGATTATAGAATCAGAAATGTATATCTATTCCTAGAGATTATTTTTGACATGTTATTTTCATTTGTCCATTTATTCATTCATTTAGCAACTATTTATTGAATACTTATATGTGCCAGGTACTATTCTAGGTGGTTAGGGACATCAATGAATAAAAGAGACAAAAAGAGAGAAAAACTCTTGCCCATGTGCAGTTTGTAGTCTAACAGGGAAAAACAGCATAAACAATACAAACAGTGAAGAAATAGATTCCATAGCAGAAGGTAATAAGTGCTATAAAAACTATGGATTAGGATAGAGGAGATGAAGGATAGTGAGGGTTTGCAGTTTTAGTTAGAATGGTCATGATAGGCCACGACAGAAAGATGACATTTAAGTGAAGACTTGAATAAATTATTTTCACTTTATCTTCATTGTTAGAAGCATACAAAGTCATATTTTTAATGTGTTCAAGATAAATGTATACAGGAAGATTTGAGGCAGAATCCTTACTGGGTGATCCCCGGTTCCATGATTGAAGCAACTATATTGCCAATTTCTCTGCAGTTACTTAAATCAGAGGAAAGATATATATCAGTAAAACCCTTATACCTGACCACTGTTACTAGTGCAAAGTGTATGGAACTCTTCCTCCTTTTGTTTCTCAATATGTATCCTATGTATTTAGGGTATTTATTGCTCTATTCTAGTCCCTAGAGGATAGGCCCAGACAGGAGGGAAGGGGTTCAGGCAGAATCATAGGGCTGGCTGAAGACTTGGAGACCACACATGGGAGCCAAATCAAGAATTGGTTATTCTAGGGAAAGAGACATGAGAATTGTGTTACCTAATAGGTTTGAAATTAGAATGTCAGTACAAAGATGAAACACAAGAACCTCACATCTTAAACTGAGTTCATGATTCCATGTTCTTATCCAGGTTGGCACAGCTCATATGGCCATCAGTGTTCCAAAATAAAGGCGACATTAGAGGCTTACGAATGTGGTAGATCAACACTGGACAAGTCTGTTGACAGGTGTTGGTGATGCAAGCCTAGCAGGGTTTAAGGATTAAAAATGCAGTCACTAAGGATTAGTGCATGACTAAGAAAACTCGTTATTTTGAGGCAGTGATGTTGAATGAAAGGGAAAATGATAAAAGAGGAAGAGATAGAAGGAGGGAAGAAGAGTAAAGGGACAGAGAGAGACAAAAGCAGAAATAGAAGAGGAGAGGCAGGAGCAGAAGAGAATAAATAATAAAGTAGTTCTATGAAGCTTTTGAGAAACAGCTAGACTCCAGTTATTAGAGAATTATTTTTTTTTTTTTTTTTTATGTCAGAGACAAACAATGGTGAAGCAGTAGCAACACCTATAAATTCAGCAAACATTTTCCGGGCACATATTATGGATCCACCCCTGTGCTTGGTATCGGAGAGGAGGATATGTGAAGACACAGACCTTACTCCTAAGAAGATTATAGTTTAAGAAAGGAGGCAGGTTCATAAACAAATGTCACTGTTGAAGATGAACAGTGCTATAGTAGAAAGACACACAGAAAGCAACAACTCTCTCTGTGCAATTTGCTCATAGAAGTGCTGATTTTCTTTTCCTTTTATTTTAATTTTTTCCACTGATTTTGAAGTGTGATAAGGAGTTGAAAAAGAAAAGAAGGAATGTGCGAGAAGTAGGAATAAGAGGAGAGTAGACATTCCAGGTAGATCCAGCAAAATCATGAAGGGACATTGAATTGAAGGAATTGGGGGTTGGAGGGATAGAGATGCTTCCATATGTCTGATGCTTAGCAGTTCATTTCAGTGTATGTCCTTATGTCTCCGTGAGCTGGAGTCAGAGTGAGTTCTAGATTCTAAGCTGGTAGTGACACAATTCAGGTTGATTACACTCAGCTGCCAGGTTAAGAAGGATGGTTTAAATGAAAAAAGAAAGACTTGATTTTGGTGCTTTCAGAGTTGATTAAAATGTTCATTGACATATTTGAACAATGTTCACAAAATTGAAAGAGTTGGCTGTTTTTCACCATGATAAAAAGCTAATATTCTAGAGGCAATCTCAAGCTTTAGATATCCCCAGATGTGACAAGAGGGAGAAAAAGCTAATTTTCTAAAAATCCAGTTTTTGAGGTATATGAAGTTGTAAATTGTGTTTATATTTTCAAGTTTTGAGCCAAATAATCTTACTAAAAATGTGTGTTTTTTCCGTAACGATTTGTTATGCATATTTAATGTTAGAAGTACCTTATGTAAATATTTAACTTTTAAACATAATTTCTTATTTCTGGTTAGCAGCTTCACATACCCTTTAAAATACATAGTGTCATGATGAATTATAGAAACAATAATTTATTAATAATAAATGTGAAAACAAATTATAGCACATAAACCTTTCTCTTTGTGGATTCACATTTGCAAAGAACTACATATTTTTATATCTGGCTCTTTTTCCACATCTATAAATATGGGGTTAGGGCTAAAATAATGTTCTATGAATAAATTCTGCATGTCACAGTTAGAATTCTTCATCTGCAATTTCTAAACTGATGAAATAGTATATGAGGCCTCAATTAGAAGGTACACAAAGTCCTAGCCAGAGGGTCTCAAGAATTCTTGAAGAATACCACATTACTTTGTATTGCCTAAGACAAAAGGTCGGTTGTTCCATTTTTTGAAGATCGTTTAAAAAAAAAATCAGTTCTTGCCAAATACAATAGGAAACTCATTCTGTTTAATAGTTTATTTTGTCTAATATTTGAGTACTTAATGTTCTAGATCCAGATTTATTATGAGATATGTAATCTTTCTCTAATGACTTGGTAAGGCCATTGCTTTTCTTAAATATCATGGAAGAATTTGATATCACCTCCAAACCTATTTTATATCATCATGTCGTAATACTTTTGACTCATTGCTTAAATATCTTCACTTCCCATCCCTAATGATGACATATTGCCTTCTGGGAAGATGGTGTCAAATCATGGGGTCCATTGCTTTTCATTTCAGTATAGACTAGAAACTATTAAGGAATTTTAATATGGATTTTATTATGGATTTAGATTGGTAAACAGCTGGTAGGAACAAAATATAAATCCCCTCTGGAGGAATGCACTTTCCACTGAGCCTCAATAAAATCCCAGAGATAAAATTCCAATGAACAAGAGCTCACCACCAAAAATCACAATAGAGACAAGAAACAAGGATATATAAGCATTAGCAAGTATAAAAGCAAAAGTAAACTGATGTAGACATCAGATATGAATTAGAAATTCTAGAATGAGAACTCTGTATATTATAGAATTTGTTTGTAAAACATCTAACATTCAAGTTAATTGGAAATTGATGGACTATTTATTACTTGGATAATTGTCATTAAAAAATTAGATCTTCTTTCATTATGCCTGTAATTTCTTCCAGTTGGTTTAAAGAGATAAACATAAAACTCGAAATTCTAACAAGTATTAGAAAAATTCTAGAAGGATATATTTTTTACTTTAGAGTGGAAAGGAATTGATAAGAAACACTAAAAACAGAAACCAGAAAGAGAAAATATAAGAAATCAAATATCATAAGTATATAAACTTCTGTTATATTAACTAATTAATTTATTATATTAATATATTATCTTATATTATTACATTAATATATTATTATACTATGTTGATATATTATTATACTAATATGTTAACTAATTGAAAGACTAGAAAAATAGAAAATATTACAGCACAAATAACCAACAAAATATTAGTATCCAGTATATATATATACAGGAAGCACTTACCAAAGAAGAGACAACCAAATTTAAAATTAGGCAAAGCACATGAACCAAAATAAAACTCTAAGTGGAAAAGAATATGAAAATGTGAATGGCGCTACTAATAATTGGGAAAATAAAAATTAACATAATAATTAAGCATAGTGCTTTCCATCAGAATGAAAAAAGGTTGTGTAACAGTTTGCATTTGTAGGATGTATTAAGAAATAGAACTTCACAAATTTTTGGTGGTAGTACAGAAATGATATGGTCTCTTGGATAGGCAATTTAACATGCTAATTAAAATTCAAAATGTCACCCCTAAAATTCCATATCAACTTCTATCTATCTAAATATAGCACCGTATGTGAGTACAGTCAGTAAAGAAGGATATTTATTATGATATTGATTTTATTAGAGAAAAATTAAATAAAGTTAACATGTTTATTAATAGGGGAATAATTAAATAAATTATGGTTCATCCATACCATAAAATATATAGAGTTGATAAGAATGAGATAGTTCAGTTGGTACTGATGTAGAAAGATTTCTAAGCTGTATTATTACCTTGTTGTGCTGCTTTAATGTTTTACAGCAAAAAAAAATTTCATGTCTTACTAATGTGAAACAGAAAATTTTAAATTTAATTTTAAAAGAAAATAATTTTAAAAATAGAAAAACCTTTTAAAATAGAATTATTTTAAAAAAATAGAAAATCCCTTAGAGTAAGGCAACTTTTTGATTAAGTAAAGATATTAAAATTTTCATGAGTGGCATACATGTGTGTGTAAGAATTGTAAAAAGCTAAGTTTAAATTTTATAATAGCAATATAAACAAAATTATCATATTAAAATATGATCATTTGGACAGTGAAACTAACCTTGGTTGTTTATTTGATTCCACTTTTTTTAGAGACCACTATTTTTTAAACTTCTTTTCAATTTTTTAGAAGTGTTTTGGAGATTTTCAAGTTTAAAAAATGTTAGTGAAAAAATATCTTAGGAGAGGTTGACATAAAATCATATAATGAGATAAAATCTATTTTGGGGCTCAGTTCAATTTATGACATTTCATTGTTTGAAGAACATAGTCTATATTCTTCTATAAGTTTGCAGAGGAACAAATTCAATGTTTATTCATTTATCATTAAGCAATCTGGACTGAGTCCCAGTGGCTATAAGACTTTGCCTAAATTGTTTGATTTCACCTGGCTCTTAATTAACAATTTACATATCTTAAGTGATATTGGAAGTTGTTAATGGCTTATACATATATAGATTTAAATATAAATCTATAGATTGAATTCCTATTGAGACCAGGCTGCAACATACAAAAAGAAATAATAGGAAATAAATTTGGAGGCAGAAAAAAGTTAACAAAAGAAGACAGATTATGAGAAAACTGATTCTCTAGGGAGCATAGGTATCTACGTTTTAACAGAGGGTATTAACACCAATTATGTGTTAGATATAGGCACTGACAATGCAAGGATGCATAAAACATCCTCTCTGAACTCTCAAATCTTATACTCTAACCCAGTGTTTCTGAAATCACCTTCCTAGCATGATTATTATAATGTGGGTTTCTCAGTACAACCTACAGTTTAAAGCAAAATGAAGTTTCATCTCCTATATTTAGACTCTAAATATCAGTGTATTTTAATAAACTTCCCAAGCAATTTCTTTGCCTTCTAGTCTAGTGTGATAAACTATATTACAGTGGATTATTGTTTGCTAAGAGAAATACTGCTGAATTCCAGTAGCTCATTTACATCAAGGTCTATCCTGTTTGGAGAGAGGCTGGAGTTGAGCTGAAGTGGGATCAAAGTTTTGAGTTTTGGGTAAGGGCCAGTCAACATGGAAATAACTAACAATAAAAGGCACAAGAACACAAACAAAAAGTACTATAAAAATTCAGATTAACAAAAAATTTCCTTAGACATAAGATATAAGGAAAACAATTCTCAAGTGGACCCTGGGATCATCTCTCTTTCCATTACAGTCATTTAAGGAAATTATAAATCGGAGTTCTTTATGTGAGTGAAGCAATGTTGCAACATCTGGGTTGAATTAATTCACTTAACAAACAATGGTTGAGCATGTCTTATGGACTAGGCTCAGAAAACACAAATATGAGTTAAAAATAAGCTCACAGTTTAGTGTAGAAGACTGATATGGATATAAAAATACTAAGGTAAATGCTAATAGAACTATAGAAATCACTATTAATTTATTCAAGGGCCAAATTTACAAAATGACTACTAGGTACCAGTCACCAGATATACCATGGTGAACAAAAACATGGTTCATATGAGACTGTTATTCTAATGGGGAAAGCAGACAACATGTACTTAAACTCAAAACAAAATAAGCGATTACAAATGGTGAGAGTAAAAGAAGAAAACTAAGTGCATGTGGTTGCTATGGGATTAGTAGGGACAAAGGAACCATTTAAACATAATCTTTAAAATTCAATTTCTAACTATATTTTGAAAGAATTAGCTTTTGAGTCTGGCAAGATATTTTCTGTTTATGTGCTAGTAGACTGTCAAATGACTGTAGAGGTGACATCAACTCTCATCCTGTTGTCATATTTGTCAATTTACAGCAACTCCTGAAGTGAGCCTTGTGGCTGACAGTTCTTTCTGTGAGAGGAATGTTCCAACTATGTACGCTCATATCATTCAGCTCGTTTACTTTTTAGACCTGCTGGGTATTATCACTTATGATTTTTACAGTCTTAATTTTACGTGTATAATATTTTTCTTTCTCATAACAGTAAATTTGATATTTTCTGTGACCAACATAATCCGATTTGAAGAACAAGAAGACGAATTAAATCATAGTTAATCTGGACAGAATAACAATGCAATAGAAATCTCACCTCTAGATATGTGAATAGCTATTTTAATAAAAGACAACAAATTTGTGGTGAATTGTTTACCACTTTAGTGTCCCCTTAGTAATCACCTTGAAAAGTACAAGATTTTACAAAATGTAAAATGCTTAGATGACTTAAAGGGAAGTTAGTATTCTGAGTAACTGGCATTAGAATAATAGATAAAATGATCCCAGGATATATTCTTCATATGCTCCCTTAAATGGAACCCCTCCCCCAAGTGCACAGACAACTTCTACATATATCTATATGATGATTCTGGCATGTTCTACACTATCATGATTTGTCTGTCTTATTCAGAATTACATAGCAATATGTGTCCTGTGTAGCGTATATGTTCAAAATACTTGTTGAATGAATAAATGAATTAATGAGTTTTGAAATATTAGAATCATTGAACGTAGTTGTAATTTGTGAGCCTATGAGAATGTGTCCTTTCTTATATATACACGTGTGCTAGAATAGCTGAACATGAACTTTAGTGATAGGCAAACCCAGGTTAAATCCCATATTTGGCACTTACAAATCATACGACCTTGAGAAAGTTACTTAACTACTCTAAGCTTTACTTTCCCACTCATTAAACTAGTAAAACTAATAATAGCTATCTATTAGGCATGTTGTGGGTATTGCCTGAAATATTACATGAAAATAACTTAGTACTCTGCATAACACTCAAAATGGCACTAGTTTTAATAGAAATTTAAAACAGATTTAGTTTGCTAGCTAGAGGAAGTGCATTCTTTAAAATTTCTATAAGATATAATTAGAGTAAACTATTTTAAAGCATCTCTCTAAAATGTTTCCAAATTATTTGAATTGATAAATAACTGTAAGGTCATCTATACAAGGCAAGTCATACTTGTATTCTCAATGTCTAGAGACATTCAATGAATATTATTTGGGTGAATACATGATTTCCTAGTTTTTGACAAGATGATCAGATATCCATTGTGCTTTGAGAGCATAAACTTAAATAATAAGTTCTGTATTTATTACTGTATCAAACAGAGCCTGCCATATCCATATTTGAATACCCTATGAACAGACCTTTTTTTTATTACTGAGACTTGAAGAGTAAGAGAAACTGACCTGTCAACCTAAAATGACAGTTGAAGCAAAATACGAATAGCTCTTTGGCAGTCAATATAAATGGATGAGGGGAAAGACACTTCTCAGCTAAACTTCAAAGATAATAAAACTGATGGTTCTTAGTTTTCCTCTTCTAAGCACCATTGCATTTTTTAGACTTTCTTTTTTCTTGTTTGCTTATTTTTTTTTTTAATTCATGATCTAAAAATACCCACATTAAACCATTTCTACATATTTTCCCAATTTCCAATATAAATGAATCAAACATTGCTTGGAAAATTTACTATGTTTTCTTACTTACAACACAACAAAATGTATCGAGTGCAATAAAGGTGAAAACAAACAGTTTATGTAGTTTATGACATTCAAATGACATTCTTAAAAATAGTGGTAGACTCATGAGAGAGCCTAGTGTTCCTAGTTATATACTCCTGATCTATTCCTCATATCCTGTCAACTTTCATTCATTCATTCATTCATTCATTCATTTGCTTACCTATTTTTTTGTTATTCTATATCTTATAATACAAATATATACTGTGGGTATCCTTTTGACTTAATTTCATTATTCTTGCTTGGGATAGAATATGATCCTAGTATGTTCACTGGGATGTCCTTATATCTCAGAATCCATATTCACTTTATACAGATGTTGTTCTTCATTTATATGAAGTAAAGGTAAGAAGACTACGCATAAGTTATACTGTATAAATATACACGAATAATAGTTCAGAGGCTATATTTTATCTTCATTTTTTTAGAAACACCAAACAGATATGAGAGAGAGAAAGTCCACTAAAAATAAGTGATATTTCATTACTTTTAGAAAAAGTGTCAAGAATCCAGAATCTTTGCCTTTCTTTTCCCTCTACAATGAAAGTAGCTTGTATAGTGTTATAAATCCTATGCTCTTAGAAAGAAAACAATGACATTCCTTGACAAGGCTACTGGAGAACATTATGAAAAATGTTGCAACAGGAAGAACAAACAGTATATGAGCATATAAGCCCGTGCACTGATGCAAAAAGAAAAAAAAAAATGTACAGCTTCATTTTGGCCATAGTAACATATTTTAGTTTGATATCTGTCTAGGCTTTTTGATGAAAATATTGTAAGAGAGGCTAATAAGAGTAGAAAAAAACTGTGAAAACTATTTCTCCATGAAAATAAAGGGCATTGTACATAAAGTTGTTTATCCATTTAATAAATGCTTAAAACAGTGTTCTAGTTATGCTGTAACATAAAGTTTGCCATCAGAACCTGTAACTGCACATAAAGATAACAAAAGAAAATTTGCAATCAATTATGTCTTAACCTTACAGTTATTTATCAATTCAAAATGAACCTGAAAATAGCTGATTAAACAATGTAACAAAGTTTTAGTCTCTGAAACTACAGTTTTCTCCACATTTTCTATCTTTGCTTATAGCCACTAGTATGTTTGCAATATAAAATTTTAGAATATCTCAGGATGCAGTTATGATATAGGATACTAAGTATATTTTTATCATGTTATTTAGCTTTTGCAAAGTTGAAAGCACTAGATTTATTTAAGTGACATTTTGAAATTTAATTTAAATGAACTTAACAAACATGAAATGGAGCACTATCAGTGTTTATGCTTCCATTCATCAAACCAACATTTATGGAGCACTCACAGCATCCAAGGCCCTATGACGGGCACTAGGTACTCAGGAGTGGCAGGGCAGAAATGGGCCCACCCTTACAGAGTTTACCAGTTAGTAATAATAACACAGTTCTATTGCACTTTCACAACATGGAAAGCATTTCACAAGCATTGCATTATCTACTTCTTATTCTTCGAGATAACTGTTACTCTCTGCATTATTCAAACTTGGAAATTTTAAAACTGGGATATTAAAGAATAGCTGCAAATACATATACAGGTTATTCAACCATGAAAAAAGAGTCATTTATACTTTATTGCACTTAATGATTTTGTCAGTAAGGTTCCAAACAAAAGACAAGAACCATACAGTAATTGAACAGAGAAGGTTTAAAACAAAGAAGTATTAACTATAACAGGAGATAGGAGTAACAAGGAATTAAGTACCAAGGGGTAAAGAAAACTCTAAGGAATACAGAAATAGCAGATATAGGAAACAGCCATTACTCGTAGGGGTAATGCAGAGCACCCAACAAAGAAACAAGTTAGTCATACCTGTTAGGACAGCTATCATCAAGAAGACAAGAAATAACAAATGGTGATGAGGATATGGAGAAAAGGGGACACTTAGCACTGTTGGTTAGAATGTAAATTGGTTCAGCCATTATGGAAAACAGTATGGAGAATCTTCAAAAAATTTAAAAAAGAACTGCCATATGACCCAGCAATTCCACTTCTGGGTATATATCAAAAGGAAATGAAAACAGGTTATTGAGGTGATAGCTGCACTCCCATGTTTATTGCAGCATAATTCACAATCGCCAAGATATGGAAACAACCTAAGTTTGTCAATGGATGAACTGATAAAAAAAGATGTGGTATATAAATACAATGGAATATTATTCAGCCATGAGAAGGAAGGAAATCCTGCCATTTACGATGACATGGATGGGTCTTGAAAACATTATACTAAGTGAGATAAGTCAGACAGAGAAAAGCAAATACTGCATAATATCACTTATATGTGGAATCTTAAAAACAAAGACAGAAACAAAAAAACAACTCATAAAAACAAAGAGTAAAATGGTAAGATGGTGGTTACCAGGGACTGGGCTCTGGGGAAATAGCAAAGATATTTAAGGGTATAAACTTACAACTAATGGACAAATAAGTCCTGAAGATCTAATACATAGCATAGTGATTATAGACAATAATATTGTATTATAAATATCAAATTTGCTAAGAGACTAGATCTTGAGTATTTCCACCACAAAAAGAAACGGTAATTAACAGACTTATAAATATAGTGGACGATTTGGTGATAAACAGAGAGGAGGGGGGTTGGGGAGCTTGGAGAATGAGGTGAAGGGTTAAAGAAGTACAAATTAGTAGTTGATAGTTGGCCACAGGGATGGGGAGCACGGCTTAAGGAATGTGATTTGCATTAATCCGATGGTAGTGGAGTGTCAGGAGAGGGAGAAAGCAATTGAGGGGATTGTTTTATGAACTATATAGATGTCTAACCAATGTACTGTATACTTGAAACTAATTTAAATTAAAAAAATTCCAAACGAAACAAAACAAAAAAGAAATGATGATTATTATGAGATGATAAAGGTGCTAGCTACATTACAATGGTAATTATATTACAATATATAAATGTATAAAATCAATATGTACACTTTAAACTTCCACAATGTTATACGTCAAATATATTTTAAGAAGACAAAAAAATCTGGAAATAGGCCCTTACCATGAAAGACTGAGATCCAGACCTATCTGGAGAGGGTACTACTGTGGCTCACTGGATGACAGAGAAGTTTATTGAGGGGCTGCACTAGGAAACCAACTGGGAAATCACCTTCTGGGGTGCTAAGGGAGATACCATAGAGAGGTGCCATATGCTACCAGCCACAGAGAACTACAGGAGCCTGCTAGGAAAGAGGAGGCATGGAAACCAAGAACTGTTTCTCCTCCCGGTTCCCTCCAACGTCCTCTACTGATGAAGCTTACTATTTTGCCAACTGGCAAGGGAGAAATGTTCCAGCATTGCAAGTAGAGCTACAGAGAGTAGATTTGGAGCTTAGAGGAATAAAATGATCAATAGAGTATTAGTATATCAAGAATATTTAGACAAATTAATCATAACATTTATTTGTCACATCCAAATAATGAAAATACATATTTTATTTTTATAACATGGATAAATTCATTTAAAAATATGTTATGTAATCATTTCTAAAAGATAAGAATTTTGAGATCAAATATTTTGTCCTTGATTATAAAGAGTAAAAATTACAACCTGGTAATCGAAAACACTGAATATGGCACCAGACTGTCTAGATCCAATTTCTGACTGTTAGAATTTGGACGCAATATGTTGGGGAAAATATTTAACCTCCCTTTATCTCTGTTTCTTCATAAAAATGAACAAAAAAATTTAAATAATTTCTTCAATTAAAAAAATATATGAATTTTAAAAATGAGCAAAAAAGGACTTACCTCATATATTTCTTATGGAGATTATATTAGATGATGTTTGTAATATACTTGAAATATATCTGGCAAATATATAATACTCATTTGTAGACTACTATTGTTATTATCATATTTTATTAAGTTAGATCTTCCATTAAAACATCTTAAATATCTAGGATAAAGAATAAAAATATATAAGCATCTTGAGAAGAAAATCAATCACATACAAAACAACAAAAGTCAGCCACACTGAGTATTTATCCCACCTGTGCAATGCTAGGAAACAGGAGAATGACCTTTGCAAGTTTGGAGGAGAAGAGATTATTAATAAATAATTATATGAACAATCTAGTTGTCTATTATTTATGTATATAGGCAACTGAAAACTGAGGCATAAAAAATATCTGACCCGTAAAAGTTCATCTACTTGTAAATATATATTTTCTGATGACCAATGACAGCATGTTTCTTATTTGAAAAAAATTTAAATGAAGTTTATTGTTTTGTTTTTGTTATAAATCTAATATGTGATTTTATAAAATGAAATTTTAAAAAATAAAAATTATTTATTTTCCCACTCAGAGAGAAACGGGTATATTTCCTTGTAGTTTTTTCTCTATGTATGTACATGTATATAAGCATATAGAAATATACATTTTTAAAAATTAGTATTCTACTAGATTTGTAGTGTTATTCTATATTCTACTGGATATGTGGTGGTATTTGATTGTGGTTTTATTAGTTATAGTAATTTTGGAGGTTTTTAAATATGCTATCTGAAAATAATGTTAATTATGCTCCTTCCTCTAATCATTATATCTTATATTTCTTTTACTTGCTCTATTACATTGGCAAGACACTCCAGTATGATGCCAAGTGGAAGGAATGAAAGTAGACATTTTTGTCTCATTCTTAATAAAGACTTAACATTTATTTTTTTATCATTAAATGCAATGTGAGCTCTAGGATTTTCTATACATACTGTTTATGAATTTAAAAAGTTTCCTTTTATTTTTAGTTTGTTGAAAGTTTTAAGTGGTTATTGAATTGTTGTCAAGTATGTTTTTTCAGTTATTGGAATGATAAATGCCTCTTAAAAGTTATAATCTATAGTTATCGTGAATGGCTATTTGCTTGGAGATGGAAGTGAATCTACAGCACTGTACAGTTAAAAAAAAAACACAGTGGACCATTGGGTATATAATTCTCCCATTTGTATAAAAATGAAAAATATGGTTTCATATATACATATATGTGTTCATGTGTTTTATGCATGTATAAATACATATGTGTGCTTTTAAATAGAAGGAACATTTCAGGATACATGAAAAACTTAACAGCAATCTGTTGCCTGTATGAAAAAGGACTGGGTGTCTCAGCTAGAGGAAAAGTTTTACGTTATGCATATTCTCTTATGCTTGTGAAATGCTGACTATATATAACTGAAAAAAATGCATATCTCTATTTCTTATAGTTATTAATTGTAGTTAGATTTAAATATTCTATTAGCTTAGAATATATTTTGAAGTAAAGTATAAGATGAGCCTTTGAAATAATTTTTTTCCAGTTATTTATTTGAGTTTTCAAACTTTGGGAATTTCTTCTATTTTGTTATGTTTCTTAAGCACTGTTTGATTGAGAATGGTTATTATTATTCCACTAAAAAGAATGTTGATTTTAGTGTTAGTTTCACAGCATTTGAATTAATGTAGCTTCATGAATTGTAATTTTTGTTGGGACTAGTGTACTATATTAGTTATTTTTTACCTCATATTTCTTTCTTTTTATATTTATTCTTCTGATGAGGTTTAAATTTTGGTCACAACCAATACTTACCTTGACCACTCAAATTAAAGTGTTTACTTTTCTTCTTCATACTACCGATTTCTTCTCCTTCATATACACCCTACTATCTATGCATACTTGTGTATTTACTAGCCCATTAATGTATTGATGTTTTGTTCATCCTATAAATGCTGTATCTAGCAGAGCACTTGACATACAGGTGCCCCATTATTACTTGATGCCTTACTCACTCAATGAAAGAAAGCATGAGCGATTGAATAAATTTATCAAACTCCAAAAAAATCCAACTTGATTTTATATACCCTGCCTTTCTCCATTATTGACATTTAGTACTACAGAATTTATTTTAATCTGTGATTAGAACCATGAGCTATTATAAAATAAGACAAGATAAGATCAGGTAAGATAATTTTATGAATACTGAGAATGTATTATTTTTCATATATATTTTTTCAGTTTTTTTTTTTGCATTTACATTCAATTTTGTGTCGTGGCTACAATATTTGTTTGGTTTTAATTAAAATAATTAATCTTTTTATACATTAAATTTCCCATTCTTCTATTCTTGATTTTGAAATCATCTTTTGAAGGCTTGCAGATATATTTTAGTTGCTTCCTCAGTGAAGATATTTTCATCATTTTCTTTGAGAAAATTTTATATATTGAAAAATATGTCTCTATAGCTCTCATACATAAATAAAAGAAGCTTTCTATAAAGAGAATCCTTTATTCAAATATATGTCCATCATACAACAAACAAAAACAGAACACCTTATACACAATATCCCACTCTATCAGAGTACACATGTTTTAGTGAAGACCTCTGAGGCCAGCTTGTCTTTTTCCTTGTTATTTGTCTTTAAAATTCAAAAATTTATAAGGGCACATGCAGGTGTCTTGATGAGCCTTAGGTTTTGTCCTCTCAGATGTTTCTTGAGCTCAAGATTTTTTCCTTTTCTTTTAAACTTAATTATTTATGTCCTTGCTATTTTCTCTTTATTGTTCTGAAACAGTAATGTTTCTTTGATCACATCAATATCCTTCATATCTATCATTATCTAGGTCATCGTTTTTTTTTTCTTTAATTTTGCTTCTGCATTATAGGAATAATTCTTAAAATTCTACCTACTTCATTAATTGATTTTATTTAATTATTTCCTTTGCGCTTTTAATTTTAAATAAATTAAAATTATTTTAATTTTTCTATTTTATTTTGCATTTTCTTGCAACCTAGTTTAACTTTCACTTTTTCCATTTTTTTTTTTATTTCATTCTATTCTCTTCTTAACACCTATTACAGTTTTGTAGAAGTTTTTCCTCCTGAAACTTTTTGAGCACATCAAAAATATAACTTATAGATTTTTCAACTACTTCAGAAATAAATTAATTTTGAAAACTATGTTATCAATTTGCTTCATCAAGTCAGTGTCTCTTACCATCCTCCAGCCGTTCCTATTTATGGCATCTTATTTACTTTACTTGCATTATGTTCAGATTGATTAGGGCTTTGCATTTCATTCAGATAGGTTGGGTGAATTTTTCTTATTCTGCCATCACCGAACACTTGGCTCTTATCATTTCTCCCATATTTTTTTCCTTTTTCTCTCTGAACTACATCTGAAATCTTTAATTTTTGGTCCTATCCAAATTTGCTGAATAGAAATTGAAACTTCTACCCCATTTCTTACAATATTAACTTAGGTTGTGATATACAATGTGATATACAAAGTTCCAGCATGAACTCTCTAATGTGTTTCCTTAGGACCCTCTCCTCCCTTCTGTCCTGACATATGGTACACTGATAGATATATACTGAGAGGGGTAGCAATGTAGTTGAATCAAGACTGTAGCTTGGGTTAATCCAGAAGGCATTTCACATGGTATTGGGGAAAGACCTCCTGATTTTGGTCATAGCAACATAAGACTGTGAGACTGTGTAATGCATCAAAGTCTTTCTCTGTTATTTGTGAAACTATATGTCCACTTCTGATTTGGAGGATACTCTATGCAATGTATCATCTAAAACTGTTATTCACGTTTGTTGTTCTGCAAGATAACGTATATTGAAAATTCTGTACAAACTTCAGCATATTTTCTCCTGCATTTCCTCCTTCTTTTCTCCTCTTCATCTCTTTCTCATTTTTGTCTTTGCATTCTTCATCTTCTCAGTCACGCAAATACATAAACTCATACACAAATAATCTAATTATTAGCAATGTGTGCTATTTTATGCTGTTTTTTCTTTTTCTCCTTTACTGTTTTGATTGAAAGTTAATAAGAAGTCTATCAGGAACATCTAGTTCTGCATCATTTTTTAACCAGATAGCTACATAATATAATTTACATCTTTTTTTCTAGATCTAATCCATAGATTCCCTAGAGTTCTTTTATTCATTCTAGTCTTTCTTATAAAGGATTTGTCTAATCCAAATTATATTTACAGGATAAGGATTATTCACACACTGAAGTACCTAGTGAAAAACTTTTTTCTTTTTATTTTTTATACTGGGAACCAGGTCAGTAGAAATCCCCCTGAGTGTGAACCCCAATAGCGAGTCAAGAGGGTACTCATTTAGTTTATTATCAAGTGATTATACATTCCTATTTGTCTCAGACTGTCCCAGATTGTTCTGTTGTGTTAGCATAGTTATTAATAGTGCTCCTTTCACCCTCAAAAGCACCTGCTTTGCATGATGAATTACGTGATCACTGTACATAAGACTATGAGATATGATTTAAGTATGAGTCATAGATGCCTAAACACCTTATTCATGCTTCCTTAATATCATGATGTAATTTTAATGGAATTTAACTTGAATAGGTAAAAATTATAGTTAATTAAATTCAGCTACAATTCAGTCACTAATACCCTAATCCTGTTCAGATGATAGCTGCATGGATAATGCTACCAAAATGTTCAAAGCAGATTGCTAAGCCTTAATTGGTAGGCTATGTATGTTAGATAGTAATGCAGAATTTGAGTATGTATATATTTAAGTTCCTTTAAATAAAAAAAATTCTAGATTTTTTGTTCTTCATTCTTAAAAATCTTAAATGAGCCTCATTGGTCCAGCGATTATATATCAGATGACTAAAATATAGTTTCCCTGGCTTTAAAGTCCTCATTTATCCATTCCTTTTGTCTCTGGGGTGTCCAGCAATAATAGTCCATTTTGCTACCAAGAACAAAGTGGGCCTTGAAGAGCCTAAGTATTGCAGGCCTACACTATGCCTTACCCACAGTATTTATTAATACGTGAAAGGGGTAATGCTTCTCAAAGCCTATCATCCAGCACACTTAATAGTGATTAGACAGAACCTTTAGATAAGGTCAAGATAAATAATTTATCCCAAATAACTCAAATGTACGGACAGAATTGAGTCAACAAAATTGTGTCCAGTCCCCACTTTTGCTGATTATTAACTTTTATCTCTGGAGAAGTTACTTAACTTCACTCTCCCTGTTTCCTTCTATAAAATGGTGATAGCACCAACATCTTTGGGTTTTCGTGAAAATAAGAGAAAATAAATGTAAATCACCTAATTAGATCCTTGGTACAATTCTTTTATAAAGTATAGATGTTAATATTAAGAAAAAATTAAAGGAAGAAGAAAGATTTACTGCTTTTCTTGGAAATAATATTAATGAATGAGGAAAAAATTGAACTAAATGAATTCCTATGTGTATGTGTATATATATATATATATATATATATATATATATCTTTTATATTAAGAATAGCCCTCAGCTAATAAAAGATAGCACCAGCAAAAGTAGAAAAGGTAATAAATTTATAATGTCTAATTACTTAGTAAAGAAACATATAGAATTTTAAAATTTCTTAACCAGAAACATTTTATTTCAGGTTATCAAGAACACCTACAAATGTGGACTCATAAGTGGACCTAAATTCATATGTCAGTTTCACCTCAGAGGGAGGTCTTTAGCAATAGTATGACTTAATATGTTAATGCCTCTGTTTTGTTAAATATTTTTTATCATAGATTTAGATAAGATACGAATTTCAACTTATGAAGAGAACTATACTCGATGGCATAAGCAATATGCCGTGGCACCGTTACCATTCACTTAGGCATAAATTGAACAAATATAAAGGAATGTAGATGTGACTTATCAGTTTCATATGGAAATAAGACAGATTTTGGTGGACGGTAGCTATATGATTCAACTCTGTGGCATTGCTGCAGAAAATCTAGTGAGTACTTTTTGATATTTAATATAAAACATCTAAACCAAAGCTTTCTATTTTTTATTTGCCTGTCTTCCAGGTTACTAATCTTCTCTATTACTGCCTCCAATCTCCTGTTAAACCTTTTATTGAGTTCTTAATTTCTGATATCGTATTTTTAAATTCTGAAATGTCCATTTCAATATTATTTTATAATTTTAATTTTCTCATAAATTTCTCTGTAGTTTATATAGGTTATTTCCTATATTTTCATGAAAATATTAATTATAATTATTTTAAAGTCCTTATCTGCTAATTAAAGTATCTACATCTGCTTCTTTTCCCTGTGTTTTTCTCTTGATTATCAGTAAAAAATGTTCTGTCTCTTCACAAGCTTAGTATTTGTTTTATGTAAAAATCAAGTTTTGTGTTTTTCAAAACAAAAGTGAAAAAGTTTTTGATCATGTTACTTTAATCAGAGAGGTCCAGCCTTTCCCCTGCTAGGCAAAGTGAGGGCAGTGGGAGAGAGGTTGATGACCTTAATTTAGGTTTTCCTTCAGAATCTGTCATATCACTTTCTCCTCAGCATTAAGAATATAGTAGAATCTCTGTTCTACTTTTCAGAGGTCTTCAGCTTGGATATTTAGCCTTATACTCTGAAGCTTCAGATTTTGGCAAATATCTTGTGGGGGAGACAGGCTGTGTCAGAATCTGCTGAAGTCACCAATTTTATCCTCCTAAGTTTGATCAAGTGCCAGAATCTTTTCTGGTTTATCTGTCTCCCATCTGCCAGAGGCCAAGACTAGATCCTTAACTCAGCCTCTAGCTAACTCTATACTATAAAACACCTCCAGGGACAAAGCAGTTATTGCAGATATTTTAGAGTCAATTCTTCTTTCCTCTAAGGACTTTTAACTGTTACCTGTCTTCCCAATATACTTGTCTTCTAAGTATCATGAAAAAAAAAAAAGAAAGTTATTTTACTTTATTTTTCTATGTTTCGTCTTACAATTGTAGCCTGCTATCCTGTAAAATTTGGCAACTTAGCAACTATCTAGGGGAGGAAATGAAATTTGAGGTCCCACCTCTCTCCAATTTTTTCACTCCTCTCCTGCATAACTGCCAAAAGTTTTCTGTTTTTCTTTACCCCAGCAGCAGAGTTCTTCCTGGGCTGAGCCCAGATTTTCAGCCCTGGCTACATCTAAAATTGACAGATAACCTCCAAGGGACAGTCTCAAAGCCTCCGCTCACATTCGAAATGTTCTTACTTTTCCTGAATTATACTCCCTGTGGTCCTTATTATTTGGCTGATCTCTGATGCCTTACATATATTATTTTCTTGTAATTGATCCAACTTTTCTAATTGCTCTTAGTGGGAGCATTGATCTGATGCTAATTATTCCATCTCACTAGAGGCAACAGTAATGTAGGTTTCAGTTGAGTACAACATAGGTTTTAATAAGTAGAGGTGTCTAGGCACTATGAAAATAAAGTATGTTTATGGATTGGATAGGGAGCAAAATTTTCCATTTTAACTTTCTAAGATTTTTGATACAAGGAATCACCTTTTGTATCTTTCTACCTGCTTATCTATCTATTATCTCTCTATCACCCATCTACCTATTCATCTAACCATCTGTCCACACATCCATCCATGTTGCTTTCACAGTAATTTTATAGTAATTGCTTAGATTGCTATTAAATAAAGAATGAAAATCAGTGTCCAAAATAACTGAAATAATGAATGGTAAGAATCTATGTGCTAATATTTTCATTGTCTTTATGACTAAAATGAATATATCAAATTGTATGATAACTAATTCTATAACTGAATTTTTTCTTTAATTTTAGGTTAGTCATTTATGCATGCTAATATAAATCTAGCATTTATTGCTCTTAATCCATTATCAACCATTTCATAAAATTCTATTGAGGTTTCTTATTTTATCTATTACTTTTTCTTTTAACAATGAAATGGTGATAGCACTAATCATTGAGTCTTTGGACTATTATAAACATTGGAAAATATATAATGAAAAAAATGTAAAAAACAATTTATGCATATTTATTTAAATCAAATATATTTCTTTCTTGAAAGGGCAAAAACAGAAAATTTGAAGTAAGATTATCTTGAGTGAAACTTAAAGAAACATTTAAAGAAAACTATTAATGCAATGGAATGAGAAAGCAAATACTTTTGAATAAGGAGAGAAAAATGAAGAAGGTAGAAGTTAAATCTTTGAGTAATTAACAATATTTAAAAAGAATAAAACCATTAGCATCTATAGGCAAATACACAAGTAAAGTTGACTTTATTGTAGGATCAACCTCCTCATAACTTAAACTATTATGATTTTAGATCCAGTGCCATTTTAAGTATATGATAAGGTAAAGTAATAATAATATTTTTTAAATAAATATTTATCCTAGATTTAGACTGTAATTAGCATTTTATATATATATATATATATATATATACATACACACACACACACACACATATATATGTTGTATCATTTAATCTTCACAACAAACATTTAAAGTAGGTAAACTTAGTCCTGTACAGTCATAGAGGAGTAAAGTGAAGCTTAGACAACCTATGAAATTTGCCAGGTCTCAGAGCTTACTGAGTGTCAAACTATGCTGAAATCCTGTGCTCTAAATCAGCACCGTCCTATAGAATTTTCTGTGACAACAGAAATGTTCCGTATCTGCATTAATACATAGCCACTAACCACAGGTGGAGAGCGAGCTCTTGAAAATGTGGCTAGTGCAATTGAGGAACTGAATTTTTAGTTTTGATCAATTAAAAATTTAAATAGTCACATGTATCTGGTAGCTACCACACAGGACAGCACAACTCTAAAATAATTAGACTATACTGGCTCTCGGTCCTGAAATCTTGTGAAGTATACAGGAACATCATTTTAGAAACTTGTTCTTAGAGTTAATCAGCTAGAATATCACTCTTTGACCTACTTTTAATAGAAATCAATATTATATATGGAAAATAATGTAATGTATACACTGGTCTTTATCAGTAAAATGCTAAATAAGCTTATTTGGAAGCATTTTACATGAAATGAACAGTATATAAGTCTGGTGTTTTCCTTAAGTCAGAGAAAATTTCCTCTTTGTTTGGATTTGTTGTGAGAAATTTTGCATACACAGTTAACACCAAGCTAGGAAAATAATAGAAGAGAGGAAAGATAGGGGAAGGTGGTTGTTTGAGATCTACTTAGAATGTATTAGATGTTAACATTTTTCAGCCAGTTGGCAATTCTGGGGAATTCCCTTACTTCTTCCAGGCTGGGTTTGCAGGGTGTGCTAAATAGAGTGGCAGCAAAGGACCTTTAATATCATTCTCTCAGGAACATGTGAGGTGATACCCCTTCCTGCACTTCTTCATTCCAGGTGATTTAAACATAACATTAATGGACAGAAATCACAGGGCAAGTGTGCCCTTTATTCTCTCTAGAGTATCTTTTCACCCCTTCTTCCCTCACTTTTTTGAATGAGAGAACACTTTCTTTTCTCTATAAACACTATAATAGTGTTTTGCTTTATATGTGAAGCCTCAGAAAGCAAACTAATGTTTTCCACACCCAAGAATGTTTTGTAAATAAAAAGTGTTTCCTCTTCCTAAGAACCCAAATTCCACCAAAATAAATTAGAACTTTTTCTACATGTTTAATTTTCATATTTTTGACTCTTAAAAGAATGAAAGTATGAAAACAGATGCAAGTAATTCAAGTGTTTTAATCCCTCCTTTTCCTCATTAGTGCCGGTTATTTTTTAGGCTTTGTTCAGAAGTTGAGAGTTGGCTTGCTGGCCATGGATCCAGAAGAGAGTTTGATTGACTGCACATGTGTTAGAGCCAGGCATACATACATACGGAGGACAGTACAAGGCAGAGTGCCCTTAGAGACCTACTTCTGAAAAGAGTGGTTGACTCAAGCCCCACCTATACCCAGCTCAGTTCCTAAAAATAGGTTCCAATTTGCATCCTTTAGACGCAGGGCTAAAATAAATTCAGCCATCTCATGTACTTGCTTGATAGACCCTTCAGTGGAGCTGGCCTCCACTCTACAGATTGCTTTCAGGGGACTGGGAAATTCGCTGTACACGAAACAAGGGAGGAAACTAGTCTGTGAAGAACTGTAAAGATATATGACATTTCCACGAACTCGGGGTTAAGTCTAAATATTACAGAAGGTATGTGTAATATCATCATTGATACATGTCTGTTTCCAGGGTAGCAAAATGTTCTTACTGATTGCTTAAGATCAATGAAGACCATAGGTCAAATTATAATTTTTATAAAGGGAAATATTCAGTCAGATTTTGTTTTTAAGACAATATTTAGTATCATTTTATATTATTAAATTTAAGGTTTCATATATTAATCTCTTTGCAAAATTAGCATTTTTCATATTTAGTATTAAAGAATAATGAGCCAAACTTGATAAACAGTCATGAGTGAAAATTATAGTTCAACTTCAGCCAAAAGAGAAAACTGAAAAAAAAGTTTACCTTTTGTGATCATAAATTGATAATATATGCACTGAATTTATTTTAAAATATCAACTGTGTTTTGCAGAATTTAGTGAGAGAAAGGGTTTGAAATATTTTCAACTGTTGCAGCTTACTCAGAGAAATGTATGAAAACTATTCCTTCTACAGTCTTAGTTTGATTTTGCACTTCTTGCTCCAGCCACAGTCTCATCTCCTCTGGGGGCATTACTGGAGTAAAGATTAAAGAATCAGGTTCTTACATGTTTTGCAGAATTAAGAAAAGCACTGCCAGTTGGATCCGCCAGACCTAATTATAGTAACTATAAACTAAAGGGAGAAGACTGAGATTTTACTTTAAAGGTATCATGGCCCGCATACATTTCAAATAGATTTTTTTCTGTCTCCAATTGCCTGTGAACACCTTAATTTGGTCCTGTTGTTCTGTAAGGGTTTAGATGTTAGAGACTGAAGTGATTTGGGAGACACATTGTAACAGAATCTCTTAACACGCCAACTAAAAGCAAGGAGACTTTGAGATTACATAATACAGGGTTTAAATTTAGCCAGCTGGTGCTGAACTGAAAGATTTTATTTTTACCAGAGCTCTATTTGGTCACTGATGTGCTGTAGGGTGTTTGAATTATTTTAAAATTTCATGTGTGGTGTGCCAAAGGACAAGTCAGCTATTACCTCAGCTACATTCAAAGCCATGAATTTAAACATAAAAGAGCACCTGTTTTGTGTTTTAGACAATATAACCACTGAGTGGCAAAAATATTGGATAAGAAATGAGAAAGTCTTAAACTCTATGTTTAAATATTTCTCTACTTCCCTGCCTAATATTCTTGCTATCAACAAGCAATCAAACAACTAAATCCATTTTTTAAAGTCAGTGAGCATTTCAGATGTCTGCAATATGGTAACGTGCCAGCTGTTTGGGGAAAATGTAGTCTGGAGTTTTGAGTAAATGTTTCTACTTTCAGCCAGTATTGGGCATCTTTAAGATACAGCTTCCCTTAGCCACTTGAAAAATAAAGGTAGACATTTTTTAATGATCACAGAGAGCTTTACCTTAGAAAATCATCATGTAAAAATGTCAGCCTGGACCTCAAGTCTTCCATGATTACAGAGGAAAAGAGAGTTGGTTGCCTTTCCTCAAATTTACTTTTGTGTGAAAAGCCCACAAAGTTCATGGATAATTTACTGTTGTTTACCATTGGTAGCTGTCTGCTATTTAGTAGTTCCAGCACTCTGCCTCTCACTTACATATACCATAACTGAAACACTTCTACATATCAGTATTCTGTTTCGTAAAATATTACTTATGATACGGTGATAAGGGAATTGGACTCCGCCGGTGACCAAGGTACTGGCAACTGATATTTCCTCTCTTCTCTCTGCCTCAGTCTGCCTCTCTGCCTACCTCTCTCTCGTGTTCACATACAAGTCTGGGCATTAAGAGACCATTTTGTAAGACCTGTTTGATAGCTAGGAGTCATGTCTAGATTTAGTAATTTATAGAGCAGGGCAGACACTTAATAAGTGCCTGGCAGTGTAATTCCAAGATTTTTGATTGAACAACCTGTGGGAGATAGAACTTAATTGACATTACATTGTCCTTTTAACTTGCTTCCCACCCCCTTTTTCGAAAGCATTCAAGTTACACTTTAAAATTTAATTAAAATGTAATTTGTTTTTCTTGCCTCTGAAACAAACCCTTGCTCATTCAAATTATAGGTCCATCCCTTGCAGAGTGGTGGGTAACTTTAGACTTTTCTGATTCAGGAATGACTCTTTTAGAACACTGATTTATTCTATGTAGGTGCATGGTCTTTATAGGACTGTGATATCTTATATTATGTTTTGTCCTGACATCACGTTTGATGCCAAATGTATGGTGTTTTCACACAACAACCAGTTCTCCAATTCTCTGACACCAACTAGTGTACAATAATTCAACAATTCAACTCAAATCTTACCCTAACTGCCATAGTTAAAGCAAATCCCACAGATTGCCCTCACTTCGGCTTCCAACCCAGAGTACAACTCAGGAACAGCCAAGATGGGGGATGAGGGAGAGTGGAATAGAGCTTCCATGCCCCCTCTGAGCTGGCCACCCATCAACATATTCACCAACCTGGAAAGCTCACCAAACCCTCTTCTGGGTTTTATAAAGTTTCATCATATAGGATTACCGACTAACTCATTGACCATTGAAAACCGAATTCAATCTCTAGCCCTCTCTTCTTCTTTGAGGTAGGACATAGGGTTGAATAATGTTCTAGCTCTCTAATAATTTGATTGGTTTCTCTGACCACAGGCCCCCATCCTGAAGCTATCTCTACTCCCACCCAACCCTGTCCCCCACCTGGCCCTGAGTCATCTCGTTAGCATACAAAAGACACTATCTATCACTCAGAAAATTCCAAGGGTTTAAGAGCTATGTGCCAAGAACAGGGGCAAAGACCAAATACTTATTATACTACATGTGTTCATTATGTCTCTTCTTTGAAATGCTACCTATGAACTCTGAAGTAAAAATTTTATACTATCTATTTTCCTAATCATTGGACTCTATCTCTTGCAAATTTAACTATTCTGTTGTTTTTTTTTTTTTCCTTTGTACAATATAAATCATAAAGAGTAATGACAATTAGAAAGTTAAGCAATGGAAAAGGCTAAGATTTTATTTTCTTTAAAAAGTTTAAAATCAGCAAATTCAATGAATCATTTGTATGAGTTTTGACACAACAAATGATAGTGTGGCTATGTTTAATGACTCTTAGAACTTTTTGGACTTCATGATGGCATAAAAATAGTCTGCCTGTGAGCAGCACAATAGGTAATCCAAATTCCTGGTAGAGTAGCCATAGTTCTTAAAAGGTCACCATGGATAAAAGAGATTTATTGCATAGATAACACAAAGAATCTCACTGG
Organism: Eidolon dupreanum; assembly: GCA_028627145.1. Lineage (NCBI taxonomy): Eukaryota > Metazoa > Chordata > Mammalia > Chiroptera > Pteropodidae > Eidolon > Eidolon dupreanum. Next base: position 120,335,400 of record CM053503.1, read on the forward strand.
CTATTTGGCTTAACACCTTTAATTTCTAGGTAAAAAAACTAAAGCACAGAAACATCAGATTTAAGCAGAAAGATCTAAAAACCATCTCCCCTGACTTACATGTCAGTGCTCTGTGACATTCCGCAAATCTTTGTGCCGTAGCATCAGCCCAATCTCACTCCACTCCCTGACTTGGGATATATTTCAAGGTAAACCTTGATAAAACCTATTTTTTTCCATGTGTAGCTTTTATTGTTTTTTAATTTGCATCTCATGTTTCTCTGAAAATCATAATACGTTGTGAAAAAGAAGACCCGATCCACATATTTAGTTAAAACTCAAAAAATGATGGTTGGTTTATTTTTGACTTTACTAAGCATTTAAGTTTTCTCATTTTCTGTGTTAGATGAGCTCTTTCCCGACCCCACTATCTAGTCAACAGTATTTTTCATTACTCTTTTTGGCAGACCTTCACACAGATTTTGATTTGTCTTTCATATTTTTCTAATTGTATGCAGGATATATCCTGTTGTTTGGTGAACTGAATGCTTTAGGTATATCTGTTCAGAAGTAAATTATTACCAAATTTCTCCAGGTATACATAAGACTTAAAAGAAATATAATTCTAAAAGAATTTATTTGGGGAAATTTCTCTGTTAGTCAATGATCGAATAGCACCATCCCCCAAAATCTGAATATATCAGCATGTATATTTCAAACATGTTAACTTGGTAGTTACCAACACAGAAAAACTCAAAAAAAAAAAAAAATTCACATCACCATTAACTTTAAAAACAAAGTCCAGTGTTTTAAATGTTTTCAAAACATGTTCTCAAATGTTATTCATTCAAAGTTCAATAAATGCTGAGTGTAAAATAATGTTCAAATAACAATTATTTTATCTTGCAATTCATAGGAACTTAATTTTATTATATAAAATGTAGATACACCTCACATTATAAAGTAGCTAGGTTTTTTAAAAAACTATGTATATTAAATTTTGGTGTATAAACTCACAATCCCCTCTCCTCCTCCCCCCCTTCACCCTCTCACTGCCATTAAATTGCATTGTAGCTTCTTGGGTTCTCTATCAATGTCTCTGCTATTTATTATTTTGTTTGTTGTTAGTCAGCACTATAATTATAAGTTTTATCTTATCTAACCATTAAGCCTTTTGTCAAATAATTAGAAGTTTTTAAGTAACTAGAGTAAATAAGTGGTCCATGGAAACAGTGAAAAATATTTTTGTAAAGCCAAGGATTACCTTTCAATTGATGTTTTTTTAAGTTAGAATTGTTGACTGTGGACACCACAGTCATATTGTCAATTTGGAATCTTCTGGGAAAGAAACAAGAAAAGAGTTTGTTCCATGTTATTAAAGGGTTATCAGTTCCAGCTACAAGCTTTGTTTAAAATTTACTGCCTTCGCTTCTGTTGGATCCTGAGCCCTTTTCCTGAGAACTGGATAGAGTAGAACCTGGCTATTTTGCTGTGCAGGAGGGTTAACCCCTGAAGCAGTTTCCAGGGGGAACACAGGGCCTGGAACAAGGGGTGACAAAGGAAGAGCAACTGAGGGCGATCAACAGCTTGATCAGCTCTTTCTGTCCTCTGTGCCTTCCCAGGGAAATCAGGATGGGTCAGAACCTCATTACAACCCTGACTTCTTCAGTAGAAACTACGCTAGCCTTCTGAGTCCCAAAGGACTTTAAAACATTTATTTTTTGGAAAGTAACTGTATTAGTGTATGTCTGCTTCAGTCACTGACTCATATTCTGAAGTGGGAATTATTTCAGGAGTCATCATCCATTTGTCATCCAGAGCTGGACAGCAGCCCCAACTTTTATGTTGTAAAATATCAGAGAAATGAACTTTGAAAAGAAGGCATGTGTTTGTAATTATTACAGTCTTTTTTCTGAAAAGTTCTAGTCCAGCTACTGTAATTGTCAACTCAAAACAACTATTTATATATAGTTATTAATACTCTACCTTTTAAATAGAAGCAACAAATATCTCAAACTTCGATTTTCACCTTTTTGTATTTACTTCACCATTTCAACCCAACTGTCCCCAGCTTTTTGACTATGTAATTATGTTATGTTATTACCATTTCTTTCCATTATGCTTATATACACACACACACATACACACACACACACACGTGTGTGTATTTGTATGTAAATATGTATATATATACATTATTTTCTGTAAATTATCATGTTACCTGTGCCTCTATGTTACTCTCTGTCTTTCATATTCTCAAAGTCATTTGGATGTTCAAAGAAAGATGAGAAGTCCTCAAATAATAACCAATAATAATATCATCCATAATGACACCTCTTTTTACCCATCATATAAAATTGTATAGAGAGCCTGACACATAATTTTGTAAACATTTGTATTGAGAAAGTGTCAAGCTACATCTTTAGAATAATAATAATAATAATAATAATAATAATAATTAGTAGTAGTAGTAGTAGTAGTGGTAGTCAACATTTCTTACAGGATTGTTCTTCCATGAATAGATATATAAAAAATGTTGCAGGAGTTGATAATACAAAATTTCATCATTGATACTAACTTTACCTTTTGATCAATCTTAATAGCTTTTGAAATTAGAAAGATTTCATAAATGAAGTGCTATGTACTTTCTCCTTTTCTTCTTCCTTTTTTTTAAAAAAAAACTCATTTCTATTAAAGATCTCTGGAATATATTCCTTAACCCTAGAACTATAACTATCTTTAAGATATATGAAATGGTCTCAGTTTACCAAAATCAGAAAAACAGCATCTCCTACGGCCAGAAGCGATTCCAAATGAACCTCACGTAACACTTTGCTGGGAAACTAGAAAATGCTGTCAACTAAACCCTAATTAGTTGAACATAGACTTTGGAACCAGATTGTCTGGATTTAAATTCTGGCTTCTACATTTACCTACTTGTTGACTTTGGGCAAATTATTTATTTCTGTGCCTATTTCCTCCTCTGAAAATGGAGATATTAATAGTATATATCTCATAGGGTTGTTTTGAGTATTAAATAAATTCATATTTGTAGAGTAATTAAAACAGTAGTGTCTGGTACATAGTGCTTTTTCTTATTATTACTATTATTATTATTATTATTATTATTATTATTATTTAATATATGGATCTAGTATAATAACCATTTTTTATTTTCCAGAGAGCAGGATAAGAATATAAAGTACCAAGTTATTCTAGATAATACAAAGTTACAAGTTATTTTAGTTGTCAAACATTCAAAGTAACAGCACACTCAAAAATTGTTTAAGAGAGAAAATTGTCTACCCGATTTAATAAGTTTTGTTGTTAAAGGTATCTTTACCTTGCAAGAGGGCACTCCAGTTAAATTAAATTTCTGTCCTCTCTAGAGTTATAGAAAGCTGTTAAGTGCCCTCTTTCCATTATAACTATTCCAACACTTGGAACTAATAACCTTTCTGTCATCCTTAATGCTGTCAATGTCACATTACTTCAGGAAACTGAGTTCTTCAACCACCTCAACCCTGATGATGGCCTCCTCCCCAATAGAGCTGCTCACAGCCACATATTGGACCTTCTCATTACTTTGACTTAGTTCTTGGACTCTCAAAATGTTCTCTCAGAACACTGTTTTTTTTTCTTTTCAACTAAAACTGATCTTGACCCTCAGCATAATCTCCCCATCCTCAGCACATCCAGCCCATCAGCCCCTCTGCCTTTATTTACCTCCTCTCTCTGTATCTTGGATTCATTCACAGTGTCTGAGTAGAGATGGAAGGAGAGCTCTCGCTCAGGAGGGAGGCACTGAAAGATGGGGCTGTGGGGACCAGACTGTTTATCAAGGGAATCTACAGCAGCAAAGCCAAAGAAGAACCCGATAGTTGAAGAGGAAGCAAAAAGATCATGAGCCAGAAATGGTGCAGTGCATTAGGTTTGAGGGATGAAGCTAAACTATAGATATAAAAATAAATGACAAGTTAAGAAGTAAGGAGGACTAGGGACAAGACAGGATGGAGCCTGTGATGGACTAGGGCGTGCATTTTGAAACTAAGGCCAAGAACAATTTGTGAGTGTTGGAGGCATAGTGTTAAGGGCTTCTGACTCTAGGCTTCAGGGATAGGTCTAAGAGCTTAAAGGAACCATGTTACACCTAACGCCACTCAGCCTGAGCTCCGTAATTAGCTGCAACAGCTGAAATAGAGCTTCCATTGATGTGTTGTACTATTTGTCCCCACATTCTTGAGTTAAATCTACCTCACCAAAAGCCAATTCAATATTTTTCCAATAAAGTGCTATTTTTCTCCCATTCCCAGGCTGCCTCTCTCGTTCTTTCCCCCGAGAGAGAGAGAGAGAGAGAGAGAATTAGATAGATAGATAGATAGATAGATAGATAGATAGACAGATAGATAGACAGACAGAGAAGAGATATATAGGGCTATAAATATATATGGTTAAAATTAATGGGTTTGCACATATGTTAATACTCAACAATCACTTTATTCACTTTTAACTGCCTCCTTATCACATTTACCATTATTTTTGACAAGTTCAGATGTTACCTGTCCCAACATACAACATTAGAGAATAGAAATAAATTTGTGGGTAATATTAAAGGAAAAAAAAGCCATGTTGAATTTGAGAAGGTTTGGTAACATAAGGTTAGGGATTAAATAGTTATCAGAGATATATTTGGGGTGTAATATGGATGAAGCTGAGAGCTGATGGAGGATGCATATAGTAAGACAAAAAAAGAATACTGGGGATGAAGTTTTTGAGACTGTAAATGGTTAGGTGTCAGGAATTGTGTGTGTGCATGTTTGTTTCAGGAACCTAGTCATGACAGATGAGTGATATTTGTGTCTGTTCTAAACCACTCACCAACTCCACACTCAAGTTTGAAATTTTTTAAAGAACAATGTAGAAAGTACTTTAAAGCATCAGCATTTTTTTATTTCGCCTTTTAAGATATTTTTTGTAATGTCAAGTGTCGAGTTTGGTGAAGTTTATGACATTTTCCTCAAACCTGCACTGCTGAAAAATGGGACCTAGGGCTTTCTGCCACATCTGCTTTCCTTGGTAGGTTTCCAACTCTAGAGTGTGGTAGGACACCCTGAAAATGTCTTCCTCCTACATCTTGTAACTCAAGTAGGATACCACTTATGATTAAGTGGTCCTCCAAGGACAGATGTGTGTGTGTGTGTGTGTGTGTTAGTGTTTGAATGTTCTATCTAGGCTTAGCCCACTAGGCTGGAGAGTCTAGTTATTTTCCTCTGGACTGAACTGTGGTGGACACATGAATGTATTCGGAATTTTTTTTAGCTACAACACTTTTTAATTGCTTACTGCAGATATGTAAAAAGAGAAAAATTTCTGGCAAAAATTAAATTTGGCAGAAAGCCCAAAGTTGAGTGGTTTCACTTTCCAAGCAAACAGTTTTTGTGCAGTTCTAATTTTCACCTGCTCATGTGGTATCTTGCTGAGCATTTTTGGTGATGAGTTGGATTTCATTGTGGGAGACTCACAGGTTTGCAGGCAAGAAGTTTATTTTTGCTCCCTCCTGGAAGAACGAATCCCAGATTTCACATAACTTCTCTGTACTGTTTAAATAACTTCTGTTGCAGAATTTGGAATGTGTTTTCTACTATTTAAAAAGAAGTAGAAGAGAGAAGGTAACAAAATCTGTCAGCAAGAGCCGTAAAAAGATGGGCATTGAATATTGCAATATTATTTCAAGGCAAATTCAATCAGTAAATGCTTAATGGGCATCTACTGTGTATAAATCATAATGTTAATGTTAAATATCTGTGAAATTGGCCATTTTTATCTCAACTGTCAGTTTTCTTGTTGGCAATCTAGGAATTTTAGTTCCAGGTAACGATAAAAATTTAATAATCAGTTATGCTAAAATGTTAGGAAAGGCTCTGCCTCTCGTTGTTAGAGAAAGTTTAAACATATTCTTTAAAATGATTGATATTTCTCTTAGTCTCACATAAGGTCCTATTAGGGGTATTTCTGGACACTGTGTGATGGCTATCCTTCCATATTCACAAAGTATGTGTTGTGTTGCCATTTGGGGAACTGATGAAGCTAAGAGATTCTTTTGATTGAAATCATGGTAGATTATGGTTATGCAGGCTACTAGAAGACTTAAGAGATGGAAACTGATGTTGAGTCCTGGCTTAGTGGCTGCTACCTTGTAGGTATAGCTAAGTGTCTAAAATTTTAAGAAATAATCTTTAAGGACAACCAAGAAGATGCTTAACTTTATGGTCTGAGTTCCCTTTCAGGTGAGTTGTCTTTGTACAGTGGAAGGTCACACTAAGTCGAAGTGACTTCTCCATTTGCCTAAGGCTTTTGGTGCCTAAAAGGAATTGTCTAGGAAAGTGATTCTATTTTAAAGCTGTAAAAGCCTAGCTTCATATGGAATTTTACAAAGACGCTCAATATATATTTTAGTAATTGCTTTTTCCATTTCACTCTCCCCAACTTCCCTCCTCTCACCATCTACTAAACTTGAGTTTAAATACCACTGGACTAGGACAACTTTTGTCTGTAAGTTTTAATTAATTCCTTTTTGGTTAACAGATGTTACCGTCTTAATGTGCATGGAAAAGAGCAAGTTTCAATAACATTTCAAGGCTGTTTTTGACACTTCGCCCTTTAAAAACAGGAGTGAAATACATAGCATAAACTGAGTTCCTCCACTTATAGTGCACTTATACGATTAGGTTTTTAATCTGAGAGAAAAGAAACAAATGCCAATGCCAAATTTTTAAAGATAAGTAACTATAAATAAATTAAGGGATGATGAGACTGACAAACTATGTACTCCATGTGTATCTTAAGCAGGAGAGACTATTAAATTACTTCTACTCTTTGGACTGTTCCTAGAACCAGCTTATCATTAAAAATCTGACATCATCTCTTTCATTTGAAATTACAGGCTGCATTTGTATGCAAAAGGTATTTAGGACATGTTAATTGTGACAAGGAGAATAACCCAGCACCTGACTGATTCAAAGTTTTGATATATTAAAATTACGATAGTTTTCATTTGTAAACATCCCTGTTCTGAATTTAAAAGACTGTTCAAAATGTACAAAGCTTTATCTGGTGTCCTCTACAATTATGGGGACAATAATCAGAAAGTAGTTGTGAGAGTAAAACATTTGAACAAGATGCCAATTATCTTTCATTTTTGAGCACATTAGAAGAACCTATAGCTTTGGTAAGAAAACAGTATTTACTACATGGATTCTTAACATTTCTGCTTCACATTAGAAGTTTTATATTCCTACCCAAGATTAAATGATTAAAGACCACAAAATTTTGAAAGCATTCAGCTCTTTAGGTAGAATGTTGCTAAGTGCATCACTGTTATGAAAGAGTGAATTTACTCCGAGGAGATGGTTACTCACCAAGCAATATGTTACATTATTTAAGCATTTTCATATTTGTCCTTGATTGCTTAGCTTCTCCAAATAATGTTCAGTAAAGAAGGTATGTGGAATTAGTGTGGTTTCCCTTCTTTGATCAAGTCTGCCAGCCATAAAAGTTAAAAACAAAAAACAAAAACAACAACAAAAAAAAACCTCAGTATGCTGCTGCTTGTGAACTTAGACAGAAAAGCATTTTAAAGAAAGACTTACTTAAGGTCATTGAAAAGAGTCTGTGTAGATTCAGAGACTGAATTCTCTAAGACCATAGCTATATTGATTTAAATACATTTATTATTCAAAGGAAACTGACAATTATTAAGAGAAATGCTTCCACAGCAACAATTGTTTAAATCAGTGAGAGTCAGAATTTGATGATTTGGCTTTTCTTTTAATATCCTTTGTCAGAATAAATTTCAGATACTAACCTTAAAAGGAGGTGAAAGGAGGAAAAAGGGTTAAGAATCAAGGAATTCCTAAAAACAGATCCAGAAAACCTCAAGCTGTTCCAGAACACAACTAGTACAGAAATTATTTAAGCTAACAGTAAGTAACTTTGCTTACCTCTGCCTACAATCAAACTACTTTAAGGTGGGCAGGCCAGCAAGATATTTTTCAAAGCTGCAGAAATATTATAGGTTCCTCTCCATTATATGAGTGTTGCTTATTTTTGATCTATTAATTGCCAAGAGCATACTTGGAACTAAACAAAACAGTTCAGTAAGTGTAGACTGGCTTCGTCTGGAGTTTTACAAAGCCTGTGAGAGACAAAAGTGGATCAGTTTAGGGAAAGACAGCTACTAAGCTAGTTTGCATGAGTCATCCCTCTCTCTCTACTAACAAATCGCTTCGACCTCGGAATGAAATCACTTTTTGTGTTTTGGAGGCCCTGACAGTTTTAGAGGTGCTGGTGACATTTTAACAAGTCTGTTCTGCTGGGCCTCTCAGAGGCAAGTCCGTTTGCGGCTAATCACAGAATGAGCTGCATGACCGTCTCTCTGGTTGAAGGAGCAAAGTAAGCACATTTGCTTGTCATTTCTCAAGTTTCAGCCTAAAAAAAAAAAAGATGATATTCTCCTCACTAAAGTACTGCCCACTCTAACTGAGTCATATACAAAGGAGGATTTGGAGCCTGGAAATCACAGGGAAGTTTTGGGGGAGAGGAAGAGTAGAAACAAAGCAGTAGGAATAAAGAGAACATGTTAGGAAATAAAGAGTGAGAAAAAGAAGTTCTATCAAAGAAGTAATAATTTGGGGAGAGGTAGAATAATGTAAAATGATATGAAATTTGGGGATTTTCTAGAACAGAGACTTTAGGGAGAAAGGGATGGAAATCAATTTGAATAGAAGGAATACTCAAATTGAATAGAATACCTATAATCAAATTAACCAAATATAAAAATGCCTCTCTGTTTAGGGGTATGCTTCACAATGTAGTTTTGTAATGCTTGGATACTTAGTAGAGCAACAGTAGACTGGATCAAAAATGAGGAATCCAAGACCATTCTCTTTGCCTCTGGTAGGCAGCAACAAGGGCAGCAGAGAGTAGGGAATGGCCCAGTCATCACCACCTGGCCAGTCCAGGCTGGAATCACTGTGCCGAACCCATTGCTCAGAGGCGCCAAAGGGAAATGAAAAATGTGAATAACTTATGGTTTTATCATGTCACTTAAAATACATAGGACAGGGCAAAATGTAAGCAACCATTTGGGGAGATAAAAGGAGCAGATCTGCCCCTGAAGTGTGATATGTTAGGGTAGCTTTCATGAACTTAACATTTTCAGAGGACTGCCATATTGTTTGCTGGTAAAAAACTGATGATTCACCAGCTAGTGCCTAAAACATAGGTAAACCAACACTTCAAATGTCATATAGAGTAAGTTAGTAATTTCTTCCCTTTTATATGCTTTCTCCATCCCTGAGGCCATATGAGAAGGCCTGTGCCACCTTCTCCACTCCAGTCTCATTGTGTAGTTATTCATTGTTTTATGATTTATTGTGTTCTCCTTATTTCAGGAAATGTGGTAGATACTTGGCTTATAAAGAGGAATAGAACATCCTTACAGGAGGCCTTAGAGTCAGAAGGAACTGAGTCAAGTACTATCCTTGCTACTTACTAACTTCGAGTTTTGGAAAATTTGTATAACTTTTCTAATTCTCAGACTTCTATCATGTCAGATTATGTAGATGAAAATACCTAGAGTATATAATAGCACCTAGGTGACTGAATATTAGCGAGCATTCATTGTTTACTATGTACAAGATACTAAGTAAAACTCTTTATTTTTATGGGATCTCTTTCAGTCCTCACAGGCAACTGTAGGTTCTATTATCATTCTCATTATATAGGATAAGAAGTAGGAGGCTTAGAGAGTTTAAGCAATCTGCTTGAAGTCAAAAGTTTAAGCAGAAGCTTCTGTGTCCAGGAGTGATGGTCGCTCTCCCTGCAGATCTGCCTCCTCCAGGATAAAGTACCCAAGACAGAACCTGGTGTAAAACAGGTTTACAAAATTGTTAGCTCTGCCCTGTCCTGGAGGAACTTGCATGTTGATAGAAGGTGAAAGAAGTGGAGAGGACAGACGGGCTTAAAAATAAACTAAAAAGTAATAAGTAATGCAAATAGAAGTATAATATTTAAATATTGGCAAAGCATAACTGAGGGAGCTACTCACTGCCTGGGTTAAGTGGAGACCATCTGAAAAGAAATTAAGTCACTATGAAACTACATGTAAATGACTTTTTAAGGCTATCAAATCTGATTGGGCTTTATCTATTTTAATCTGATTTCAACTCTATATAAATAAATGTGGTTTGGGGGGCGGGAATATGAGGTGTGAGCCACCAAGTTCCTCAAGATTCCCCTACTAGTAGGGGCTTCATTTTGGTGTTTCTTCAGATAGGCCAACTTCCTTAGCAGATCCAGCCATCTGGGAACTTATTTTATTTAGAAGTCAGCATATCACAATGATGCAAACTATTATATTTTTGCTTTTAGAGATAAGGCCAGATCAACCCTTCTTAGAATCCTGTATTTCTTGAGGATCTCTCTGGTGTCTTTCTTTCCTTCCCTTTTCAAGTAGAACAGGACTGAATATAATAGTGATTAATAATGCCCAGCCCTTGGCTATGCTTGGACAACAGTAAATGGGCAGTAGATGTTTATTGAATGATGACTAAAGCCTTAAGGGAAAGGTTATCAATTACTTTCACTGTATACCTGAGATATAGATTTAAATAAGAGGACACCTTGATGGAAGCAGGACACCACTGCCCATACCCTGGAGCAGAACAGATCAATAGAAAATAAGAGCATTGGTCCTTGCTTTGCATTTTCCATCCTTTCTAATAAAGTTCATTCTTCTTTCTATTCATTTGGATTGATACCTAACCCTGTCTCAAGTTTGATCTTCATGGTAACCAAAAAACTCTAAACTGAAGAATTTGCTTTGATTTCCAATTCTAAACAAAAGCTTATAAGGACAACAAAGGAGCCACTCAGAGCCATAGAAATTCAACTTATTAGTTTCCCTTTGATTTATCCCTAGATAACTTAAATAAATACTATCCAGAAAAGATCTGTGTGAAGTTTAGGAAGCAAAAAGGAGGGTTCAGACTCTTAATTAAAATTTTACTTTGTAATAAAATATTAGATTTTAATGAAAATATACTTACATAAATAACTATGAAAAGTTGAATAACTTTGTATTCAGAAATACCTGAACTCAGTTCCAGGCTCCGCCACTTACTATATGATTTTATCTTTGGAATGTTACTCTCCTCATCAGTAAAATGAAAATAATACCACTTATTAGTATGATTATTACAAGAATTAGTGGAATAATACATGTTAAATGATTAATACACAATTGACACTGATTAACAGATAGTTATCATGATTATAATGCAACCTAAGTCTGACTGTACTAAGGAAATGTCCAACAAGAGATTTATGTTATAGAAATATGTGTCATCTACAGATATTTAATGGTTCTAATTTATTTAACTATTTTGAAGAAGTTTGTCCTTTTATTCAATTATTGATTAAAAAAACTGGACAATCTAAATTAAGCAATTAATTTAAAAATGTTTGATAACAATATGATTAAATTTTTAAATGCCCAAACTAGCAATATTAAGGTACTAATGATTACTTAATTTTTTGACTGAATTCTGTTCATTCATAACTTCTCCAGTACTATCCCACTAATTCTTGTAACAATCGTACTGATAAGTGGTGTTATTTCCATTTTACTGATGAAGAAAGTACTAAGAGCACTTCTTTTGAAATGATAGGAGGTGCAGAAAACAGAATGCATTGGGGGGAATAGGATCTAGGGAGGATAGTTTAAAAAGTGGAATATGACTCACTGTGTTCATATGCTGGCTGGATGCCACAATATAGTTTTCATGCTGTCATGGCATACACTTGCATTCATTTTACTCTTTGCCCCTTCCTCTTTATGTTTTTTAAGAACTGTAAATCAATGCCAAATTGAACTATACACTTGCTCTTTCATTTTATTCTCCATCCATTTCTTGGTTTTATAACATTCAAATGAGGATAAAATATATAAAACTCAAATCGATTATGAATTTGAATTGGCAGCAGCATTCTGAATATTTAAAAGAGACGAATTTTATTATTATCTGAGGGATATGCAAATATTTAGAATTATAGGAGATTTATTCATGCTAATGGCTCTGAGCCTAAGATATATCCACTGGTATGATATCCTGTACACAAATCTGAGCTGGGTTATAGATCATATATTTAAATTTGATGGAATTTAGTTCATCACTCTCCCAATTTAGTTCTAAATCAATTTTCTGAGTACTAAGCAGTTGACTTTTTTATAATGCATCCAGAATATAATAGTGAGGCTATCGAGTGTTGCTGGAAGTCTGCTTGCTTTCTTACAGTGGTGCCTGTATTTGTGTCAGCCTTGTGGGCTTCCATGTGACCTACCAGGTCACTCTCTACCTGTATCTTAGTTTGGATTAAATAAAGGCTTCTTGAATTAATTTTAGAAAATTTTGAAGAAAAAGTTGTTAAATTCTTGTTTTTCTGCTCGAGTTCAAATTACTATTAAGCCTTAGAATTTCTTTTGAGTCATAATTATACAGTGGATTAGCTATCTGGGACTATTTTATATGTATATATTTTTATTGTATTTGCAATATAAATCAGTTCTTGACAGAAAAAACTGCACCCCTTTGTTGTTTGAATTTTCCTTCATCTTTTTATTGAGGAAGATGATTGTTTGGGTTTGGTTTTTGGTTTTTGGACACTTGTACTTCTTCGAAATAGCATAGAATTATAATGAAGTCACAAAACCTGGAGCCAGACTTCCTGGCTTCTCTTGCCAGCTCTGTCACTCACCAGCCACCTGACCCTGAGCAAGTTTTATAACCTCTCTGTGTCTCTGTTTGTTTCCTTATCTGTTAAATGGAGATAAAAAAAATAAAAATAGTCTCTACCTCATAGGGTGGTTGAGAACATTAAATGGATTACTGTCTGATAGCACTTTATACATATTTGCTATTATTTTTTACTGTGAATCATTCTTTTGAGTTATTTATTCATTTTTCAGTAATGTTAAGTTTTGTTTTTATTTTTTTCTGACCAGTCGATGTTCTTTACTGAAAAATAACACTTCAGCCTATCTATCAATACTGTCTCTCTTTGGTGTTTCTTTTGTCTTATAAATTTCGTTTAAAGAATTTTCTACTTTAAATTTTTATGCTAAAAAGTTCAACAAAAATTATTTTATGAATTACTCCATTTCTCTAGAATTCTCTTATCATTTTAACAAAGATTTAAGTCTTTCAGCTATCCATTTGTAATATGCGGTGTGGTGAGGAACTCTTAACATTTTCCTCAAAATCATTACTCATTTCATTTTTCCCAGCATGATTTGTTGATAATGCTGCTGTTTCATCCCCTTTCCTGCATCTTTCTGTATTCCACATATTGACATGGCCAACTCCCTCATGTTTCAGTGCAGAATTTCACTTCTCAGGATGCCTTCCCTGCCACCTGTTCATTGTCACACCTGGTGGATTATGTTCCCCCCTGCCCCACCTCCCATAGGCTCCAACCCATCTGATGTAAAACTAGTAATTCTTGGGTTATAATTGCTTATCTCTGTCTCCAACTAGACTGAATGCTCTAGAGCATAGTGGACATGTCTTATGCTTATTATAGATAACCAATATTTACTTAATAATAATAAGTATATTGAAATAACACTATTGATTATATAGTTGAAATCATTTTTTAAAAATTTTATATGGCAGAGATGAAGGGAGATATGTTAATGTTACCCACAGCAACTATATTCCTATAAAGTTCTCCTCTTTCTTGTTACTGATGGTCTTTATGTGCTTCTGTGCTGTGCTATTTAGCATGTAGTGGTTCTGCTATGTATCTGAGCTAAACAGCTTCATAATGGACTGGTATCTTCTATCTGTAGAATAGCCATCTATCTCATTTAATATTCTGTGTTTTTGTCTATTTTGCATGAAAGAAATATAGCTGTGATGACTTTTATTCATTTATTTTTGCCTGATAATTTTTCCCAATATTTTCTCTTTAAATTTTGTGGCTTATTTTAGGTTTGTTTCTAGGTATATACTTGGATCTATTTGTCTTTGACCTTCAGTGTGAAATATGACTTGTGTTTATTTTCGTGATATTTAATTACATTTGATTGTACTTCTGCCTTCTCCTTTTGGTATTGTATTTTGAGACCCTTTGTTTTCTTTTTGGTTAACTTTTGTTACTTAGACTGACTTATGTTGCCTTCCCACATGGGTACCAACTTGGATTCATATAGACTCTAGTTCATAAAACTAAAATTTTAGTAACCAGTAGGCAATTCTCTAATTCCTTTTAATTTTCAGTGTTATAGAGAAGATATGTGGATGTGTGAATTTTGTAACCTTAGCACAGAAACTCTTCATGTGTCTGGATAATTATAGATTTTTTTTTCTTGAATAGAAAATGTTTTACCAGGATTTGCTAACATATTGGTGTTTTAAAATTAATTTTATTCTTGATGATGGTCAATAATTTTTATCTATGCCCAAATTTTATTTTCCACAATTTTTTCTTTTATTATATCTTATTCATTCTGTCCTCTCCCAACCCTCCCACTGAAATACTATATTACCTTATAGTTCTGATTTTTCTCTCTATCCTCTCTCCCTGTCATCTTCTTTTACATCGCTATTAATATGGTAGTGATTTACTTTCTGCAGTGTATATTATTCTATTTACTGCCTTCAATGTGTATTTTAATTCTTCTAAAAAACATTAATACCTCTTCTTCTTTTCTAATCTCTTGCAACTTTCTTTTCTTCTGATTTCACCTCAGCCAGATCTCTGCTGTAAATCAGACACAGTTAATATCAGCTTCATAACCCAGATATTAGCAAGTAGTCTCTTTATGAAATAAAGAGCTCAAAATATTTTATCCCTTATTCTGTAGACTTCACATTATTTATACTGGGTAGGCAAAAGGAAAAAGAAATAAGGAGACACATATTTTTGAATAATATTTGTGTAGGCTAGTTTTAAAGCACCTGGTGTTTAATATCTGTCTTTCATATAATAACATCCATTGTATTGTCACACAATCATCATTTCCATAAAATTTTATCTACAACTACAGTTTGGGAATGTGCCATCCATATTTTGAAAGTAAAAAGAAATATTTACATTTAGAAAATATGCTGAGTTGGAATCTTGCTTTAGGAATAAGATTATGACAAAGCACTTTACCTTGTAAACCCTGCCACATTAGACATTTTCTGAGTAAACATCTTGATTTTGACAGTATTTTTTACCAACACACTGATCCTAGCACTATGTGTGAAGCCATTGACCTTCATTTTCAAATTGTTACTCTATAAAGATCTTAGAATCATATTTATAACTTGTTATTTCAGATTTTTAGACAATTATTTAATGGGAAATGAAGATAGACTTGTCATTTCTTAATATTGTAAGAACATTTTTATAAACCGTTGAATTCCATGTATGAAATTTCCTTAACAGCTAGTTAGGAAAATGGTTCATAACAAATGTAACAATGACCTTTTGGAATGTCTCTTGATAATAATCTGTGCATATGTCTAAGAATTCTTTCACTGATAATAGAAATTGTGAAATTAGGAGAAAATTCCAGGGTGTATTAATTACACTTACTATTGCTCATTGTTTTCTGTATCTGACTTCTTAAAGCTATTATTTTAATACCTCTAAGCCAACAAGATAGGGTGACTGTACAGTCCCTTCTGTGAGTGATAATAGGCATGTGAATAATTATTTAAGAAGAGTATTCTGCATTCTATTGTATTACTGTGCTTATTAAAAAAATGCTTTACATATGTACTCTCCAAAGAAAATAAGATTCAGGAAGATATGATAAATTTTTCGAACTGCATAAATTTGATTGATTTAGTTACTTAGTTACTTCATTTTTAAAAACTATAGAAGAGAAACATGTGTTTGGGGATGGAGAAAATAGATCACTAGTTACACAACCTTTCATAATTTAAGAAAATATGAAGTAGCTATAAGTTGGATCTATCTGTAGTATATAAATATTTATATTTCAACAATTATAATATATACCTTTCCCGAAGAATCTCAGAATTCTCATAAAAGACATTCTTAACCCCGGCACTTAATAGTTCTCATGATAACAGCTTGAATTTCTTAGTGCTTTATTTTCTTTCTAAGTGCTTCCCTACATGTTCCTTCTGTTTTATAGAATTTATTCTACTATACAAAGAATTAATATTTTGTATGAATTAGAAATTATTTTCTTATCTTCAAGTAAAAGAAATCATTTACTATTTAAGGTGCAATGGATTCTAGGCCTGGATAAGCAATTACCTCTGAAAACTTGGGAGAACTCACTGAACTTCTTTGGCTTTTTGTTTATTCATCTGCACAATAAATTACCTCTAAACCTCATAAACAAGTAACTTCTAGTACAGTCATTTTGTGGTGTTAACATCTATAATGTCTTCTAACAGAAATCGTCATCCGAAATTTCATTTTTTTTCTTCCTCTTTTCACAGGCCACTTTAGCCTTATAGAATGTTCCTCCACTGTCTTAAGTTGCATACTTACAGTTTCCATGATTCTCTATTTTTCTGGGCATTTTATGACAATAGCATCTTTATTTGTCCTTCTATATCTCCTTTGTCTTTGAAGATTGCCAGAACTCATTTCACACTATTCTCCAATCTCAGTTGCATTCAAGTCCTCTGAAATAGCTCATTACGAGGTCAGGCAACCAATGTTTCTATCTTTTCCCCACACAGCTTTAAGAAAGGGCTGTCTTATCAACCTTAAAAATTTATGTCGGATGTCATCAGCATCAAGATAGGAGCAGATAGGGGCACTGCATTATGGTGGACTGGGCAAAAAGCATTACCTTGTTTTTCAGATGAAGAAACTGATAAAACATTGACTTAAGAGGTTAGGAGACAATATGGACATAGCTTGTTAGCTCAAATAAGTTTTCTATTCATGATCCTACCTAAGTAGACAAAGTTACTAATGGGACAAAGGGAAAAAGACAGGGAGGGAAGGGGAGAAAGAGAGAGAGGGAGGGGGGAGAGAGAGAGAGAGAGAAAAATTAGAATGTGGTGTCTTTTCTCTGATGAGAGTTAAAGGCCATAAGGCAATGGAATCCAAATCTCTTTATACTCAGGACACTGAATTTCTGATCATTGATCTTGCGCATGTCTCAGTGGGATGAAAAAAACATAAAAATTGAATATTTGAAAAGTAAATGCTATTTGTAAATTTTAGCAAAAATAAACTCCTGACTTTCTGTTAGTATTCATAAAAGAATGACATGTTTATGAAAAATATACAAAACAAAATTTATGTTTTAAGGTGGAAAACCTTTAGGGGATCAGGTTCCATAAAGTCTATATAATGATTATTCACAACAAAGAAAGAAAAGTACAGTTGAATATAAACTGAACTCATCTGTGCAGATAGATAATCCACAGGGAAAAAAAGAATAAAGATAGATTTTCTTTAGCATGCGAAAAACTTTCAGTAGTTTGTGGGAGTCTCTTTTTATCAGTTTCAACTGGAAGCATCTACTTTTGTCTGGAAATGAGATTTTAGATGACAGGTGAATTTCAAAAAACTAACTGACATTTTTTGTGAACATTTATAATACAACTTCTTTTTCATTTATATTTTGTATCATTTTGAAAGTATGTTAAATAAATATATTTAAATTTTTAATTAAAATACATGGAAATGTTTATTTGAATAAGAAGTCCCTATGGAAAACCAAAATCTCAAGTAGTCAAAACAAATGATTTTTAATTTTTTCTGGGTCTCAGTTGTTCTCAAGTGCTATTAGGTACATAAATCTTAAAAAAAAAAAAAAAAGACTAATAGAAAAAAATTTAAATAAGATATTTCAATGGAGAGGCTAAGGGAGGTGGTAGGAAGAACAGGGAAGGTAAAGGACAGCTCAGCTCTCTGTTACCTGGGGTTCTTCAGGCCTTGGTTCATAGTGACTAAAGCAAACCAATCCAAATAACAAAGTACAGACACCAAAGAGCCCTACTCTATGAGTCTCAAAAACTACTAGTCCTAATGTGGAAGACAGGGGGTACATGAATGAGTGATGAGTGTGTGCGTGCGTGTGTGTCTACACACACACACACACATATACATACATAGATATACACATCCATCCATGTATATATATATATATATATACATATATATATATATATGTATATATATATATATATATATATACACACATACATGCATTTGTAGACACACACACACACACACACACACATTTATATTCTATACACTGGTCCCAGAAAGAGCCCTTGAAATGATTTTGGAATTATAATATGCTATAAGAATGAACAGTAAACTATTAAGCAAAGTGATAACAGCAAAGAACACTAGATTAAATATGAAAAACTAGTTTTGAAAGTGGCTCTAGCACATAAAAGTAAATAACCATGAAGGATTCTTATGTTCCTTTCACGTAAAAGGAGCTAGTTAGACTATGTGAGACTATGTAATCTCTAAAACATTTCTGTTTCCTACAGCTGTTATTCTGTGATCGTGCAATGAGTCTTTTGCTCTGTTTCCAAGTTTGTAATTCCAACTACCCTGTATTGTCCAGTAGACGGCTTAAATGGGGAAATGTCAGACTACCTGAAATGAGTGATTAACAAAGCTTTTTCTTATAGTACTATTATTTCTTTCTTATGTCACAGATATCTCTATGAATAAAAGAAAAAAACAGTCTGTAATTCTCATAGCATTCACATATTTTAGCTAGATCCATCTCCTTGAGCATTGAGGGGTTGGGAGAGAAGGAAAGAACAACTTTTAGACTTGCTAAAAATTAAGTTCAACCATCAAATCTACCACATATTAATTGTGTGATCAAGGAAAAGTTTTTTAACTTTGACTTTCTGTTTTCTTATGTATGAATTTTAGAAAATGATAGCATCTGTCTCATGAGGTTATTTGAGAAGTAAATAAGATAATACTCGTACAACATTTAGCATAAATCCAACACATGATAATGTTTATTATCAACATTATTTATCTCTTAATAAATAACTATTTCTTATCAGCATAACTGGAGTATGAGAATGGGGACAACATTTTTTTTTGATGTTTGTATAAGCATATGCTCCTATGTAGGCATTTGGTAGCTTTGCTTGAAGGCTTGAAGAAAAGAGGATAACAGTGAAACGTCGAAAATATTGTGAAATGTTGAAGTCTATTTTATGAGACCAGATATATTAAATGCCTTCATAAGGTGATGCTATTTTCTTTGCAAAACCTGACACATATCTGAGCATGCTACGTTTCTTTTCAGTGACTGTTGGCTCTAACGAAACTGCAAGTGGGATTGCAGAAGACAGTACTTCACTGACTGAGTGTGTGTCAGACCTCCAGGAGGTGGTGTCCTTGAAAGAACGAATGGAGAAGTACCAAGCAGCTGTTTCCAGGGGTGACTGCCGCAGCTTCTCTGCCAATGTAAGCTTTTCCTAGTGGTTTTGTGTTAGGCAATATGCTTATTGTCTGCTCTTTACATAACCTCTTTATATTGTAATATAAGAATACTACTGGACAATGGAATACAGTAGAAAAAGCACAGAAATAGTGTAAATCACATTTAGGTGATCTGAATTTAAGCTTCAGCTCTGCTTCTTATAAACCGTGTGAATTTGGTCTACTATCTTCACCCTTCTCAGAGCTTCAGTTTGCAGACTGTGTTAGTGTGGAGTTAAAGAAGTAATTTATGTGTAAGCCATAAAGCACTGTATAAATATGTTATTATTGCCATCATTATCATTTAACCTATAGCTATTCTCCTCAGGAAGGTTGGGGATTAATTTCAAATTTTAATAATGTGGGCCTGCATGCCTCCCTCCTTGGTCTCATGTATAGTTCATTTAAATTCACTGGCAATATAATTTCTTTTGCTTTTCTCCTTTCTCTGTATGTACTAAATCCATTAGCAGTATCTTAATCAACATAGAAATGAGAGAGATTAGCAATGTAGGCTCTCTGCTAAACCAATTATGATTATAGGAAACAGTAGGATTCAGTAAGACCACCAATTTTTAGAGCTAATGAATAATAAAGTCATATTCAAAGAATTTGTCGTGTTACATATTCTGCAGCCTTCAATCCACAGGACTTGATGAGTCATTTTATTAGTAGCAGCTTTATAGCTTAATGGAATATAAGTATACTATTTTATAATTATAATCTCCAAATTAGCAAAGTTGTTCATTTAACCGAAGGAGGGAGGGTGGGAAGGAGAGAGAGAGAGCGGGAGAGGGGGGGCAGAGAGAGAGAGAGAGAGAGAGAGAGAGAGAGAGAGAGAGAGAGAGCGAGCGCTCGCGCGCACTCGCCAAAAAGACTGTATTCTAAAATAGCCACTCTTAACATTCTTTTTTACAAATTAGAGACAAGGCTGACTGTGCCAAACTCATTAACAATATTGCAATTCGAGATGACATTTAAGTTTTCACATAGTCTTTAAAATATGTTTTAGAAACAGCATAGATTCTGAATGAATGTACGAAAATGACATAAGTAGGTAGAACACTTCTAAACTAATAGTATCACCCCAGCACCTCCTGCCAGTCTTCTTAGATAGCACCCCCTGCTGGATCATTAAAGAACTTTACTACAAATTAGTGTTTTAAATTGGAGATTAATCTTGGGGAAACAAGCTAATTTTAAAAATACCTAAAGACTGGCTGTTTAACAAACTATCTTTTATTGAGAAAGACGTCTATCTTTCCAGGTACTATGAGAATATACCATAAAACCATAAAAATTTGTTTAGGCCATGATTTTTATTTATAAATGCACTAAAAAAGAATATTTAAATTGGGCACATTAAGAAACTAAATTATCACTTTCTAATACAAAAAAAATTAATGTAATTTTTCTGGAGATAGTTTACATATAAAAACTTAATAATCACCTTTCCTGCCTATATACAGACAAAAAAAAAAAAAAAACTGAGGGAAAGTAATTTATAGAGATCATGTAATTAGTGACAAAGCCATGCTAAATTCCTAGTCTCTTTTTACTGTATTCAACTGCCTCCTCTCATACAAGAAAGCATCTTTGGCCCAACAGATGCCCTAATATTTGGCTTGGCTCTAAGTGAATATTTTGAGAAAAAAAAAATTTCCGCCTACACAAAGAAAAACAGTATTTTATGTGCAAAATCTGGAAGTCACTGATTCGGCCCCAAACTGAATCTATTATAGTTCAGTCACATTGCGATAGCTGACAATGATCAGTTTCTTGTTGTCCTAGACTGAGCCAGATGGCATCCTGCTGCACCTAAATGAAAGCTATGCTCATGAAAAGACAGCAGACTGCAGAATCCCCCTAGAAAAAAAGGGAGAAGTAACATTTTTTAAGAAACAAATTTAAATGCCAGATTCTGTGCTGTTCAACTTTATTTTCTTTATCCTTTTTGACACTAACAGAAATCTGTGAGAAATATATTGTTGTTCCCAGTTTATAAGGAAGAAAACTGAGGTTCAGGACCTGTATCTAGTCCAAGGTTTTAAATATCAGAACTGGGATTAGAATCATTGTCTAACTCCCCAAATTATGTTATTTCTATTTTGCCCTAGAACCTCAAGACAGTTCTTTGTAAAGGAAATTAGTGATTATGTAACATATTTACCTAGGTTTAAGTATTAGGTATTTAAATTAAATTATTAAAATAACTTAATATCAGGTAAATGCAATGTTAGATATTTAAGTTAATAAGATAACTTTATTATTTGTATACTCATTAGATTCTAAATCTTATCTCTGAGTCCAAGGACAGGAAAACTAGAAAAAGGATAAACATGAAAAGGTTTAATACAAAGCAGTCTAAGTTATATGGTTGTTTATAAGAACATGATTAGGTAGGATGTTTAATACATGGTGCTAAACAAGGCAAAGTCATGGGAGTGATTTCCATCTGAGCCAGCTCATGGTTGCAGACTGCTCCTTGAGTAAATCCTACCAACTCATATATGTAAACCTTCATTTACAAGCTGAGGTGAACAAGAAAACCTTATCACCACCACTAAACTACAGCTTAAAGCAGTGGTCCCCAACCTTTTTGGCACCAGAGACTGGTGCTCCTATGATAATCGAATGCCTGATGATCTGAGGTAGAGCTGAGGTGGTGATGCTAGCACTGAGGAGAGGCTGCAAATAGAGACAAAGTTTCACTTGCTCACCTGCCACTCACCTCCTGTGATGTGGCCTGGTTCCTAGTAGGACATGGACTGGTACCAGTCTGTGGCCCGGGGTTGAGGACCCCTGGCTTAAAGGACTTGTCTCGCTTTCATAGGCAAGCAGCAGCTGTAGTGTAACAGCAGTACCAGGGATGTTAGGAATAGTGGTAGGTAGTACTAGTAAAACAACCGACTGTATGCGTTTTGGTGTGTAGCTTATTCTTATTCCAGAGCACAATGCTAAAGGAAAGGAATGGGCATACCTGTTTGGTAACTGAGAGCCAACTTGTTCAGTATAGGAACTGATATTTTTGAGAAAATAAACATAACGTGAAAGTATCTATTCATCAGCATAATTACTGAGGTTTACTGGATTAATTTGCACGTGATTTCAGTTTTTGGAAAGGGTTGGGTTCTTCTTAACATTAATTTCCTTAATTTCTATAATTTAAGATTTGCATATTCTCTATATATTGTATATTCTCTATATCAATCAAGGAAGGCTACTTGTGTAAATTAAATGGAAGAGGGGTAAAAAAATATTGTAGCCTTAATTCATCCTTCTACTTCATTATCTGAAGTTTCAAAAGAGATGTCATACTTTCTCATGACTTTAACATGTATCAGAGAGCAGTAATTGACCAGGACTTACATTTGAAGTTTGTTGCAGAATCTGATAGACTATATATCTAAATACATATAAGTGTACAGTCTTATCCCTTCTTTCCATAGAACCAAAGTACATATTCTTAACTATTTAACAGTTCATGTAATTGGGAAAGTTTATGAACTTGATAAATACGACCATTTGGGTGTTTACTAGTAATTCAGCTAATCCTAAGTATTAATTAAATCTCTAATATTTTGGAGTGTGGGAAAGCCCAAGATAGTAATTGTATTTCTAGTATCTGTTTGAGAGAATACATATTGGGTAAAGATTTCAGGACCCCAAGAGTCCACAGTCCATGGTATGGAAACCCCAGTTTAGGGGCATTCAGGGCATCCACTTACTTTTGTGTCTCAAGGTTTCCAAGGTTATGTCAGGACTGGGACAGACCTCAGGATACCTCCTGTCCTTTGAAGTATTACTGAGTCTCCTCCCAGTTTTCAGCAGACCTATAGGAGGGCAGCTTGACATGGGGCCTGTTTGCCTTCCCATCTGGGCTTGAGTACCTGCTGAGCTGGGGAGTATGCTGAGTTAACAAAACTAAAGCTCTTAAGTTTATAGCACTTCCCTCTGGGTTCATAAGTTCTGACAAGACTCCTCAGTGTTTTTCAAGTTGCTCCAAATGATGCCTATTAAAATAGACTTTCTCATCTGTAAAATGCAAATAATAGAGTAGAATCCTTCTATTCTTTACTCCCCTCCCATCTCCCACCAATTCTCACACACCAATGCTAAGAGCTGAGTCCTGGAGTAGCATATCTGCTGTTTTTCTGCCTATTCTTTAAGGCTAATGATTATGACAGATAACTATGATTAAGACAGACAGATAGGAGTTCAAATTCTAGCTCCAACATTCACATCCTAGCTGTGAGAACTTAGCAAGCTACCTTACTTTTCCAAATCTCAATTTCCTCATTTTAAAATCAGAATAATAAGTGTCCGCATCTCATAAAATACAAAGAGGCATCAAAGGACAAAATGTATATAAGTACATAGCAACTCACTGTGCGCTATGTATTAAGTAGTTGTTATTATTGCTGATATTAATATTTTTGCATGAGATACTCTGAGTCTGTTTCATTCATCCTTGATGATTTAAATACATTTTGGAATGAATCAAATGTTTTTAATATTCTTAATAATTTGTTGCCTATATAGACATTTTGGACTTTAATACAAACCTTATTGTGGGTTAAAATTGAATCCATTATTTTAACTTTTACAATCTGTGTATTATTAGAGAAATACATTCTAATAGGTCTAATCTCCAGACATCAAAATCTGAGATAAAGAGAATTAATATTTTGAAAATTCTTCTAACTTTTATCAAAAACTGATAAATGAGAAAACAACATAGAGAGATTATCTTTATTAAGTTTTCTGTAAGAGTCTACCGAAATAATTGTATATATTAATGTCTATTTTATATATTACCTATCAATAATTGAATTGTCAACTATTAAAAAAAATAGCGTAAGAATCCTATCCTGTGTAGATATAAAGATGAATATTCCTTTTTCTTAAATCAACCTAGATTATGGAGGAATCAGAAATGTGCACAGTGCCTGGTGGTTTGGCCAGAGTGAAGAAACAATTTGAAAAGGACAAAATTGCTTCTTCCTGTAATACCTTTTCTCAGTACCAATACCAGCACCAAAACAGATCTGAGCAGGTAATACTACTATAGTTAATGGATAAATCATGTATAGTCAAAATGCTTTAATTTCAGTGCCAATGTTGGAACTGCCTCTTTAGTAGTACATTTATTTTCATTACTCGTTAACAAAAATGGTAAATTTTAAATGTTTTAGAAAGCCATTTTTAAAGCATATTAATGTATTGATTTATTTAGAGCATTTTGCCACATTTCTTGGGAACCATGCTGGAATACTTTTCCTCTCTGGATCTAATTTTGAAATATAAATAAAAATTAAATAGCCTCAGTTAGTCAACAGGTAAATAGAAATGTTGACAGCAGTGATTAAATTGAGCCTCTGCTTCTAAATGATAATTCATTGTAAACTATTGTTGGTTGTTGGCATAGATTAAATCTGAAGCATTATTCAGCTGTTTATTGTGTTGAGTTTTCAGTTTTCTTTAAATATCATTATAAATTGAGTAGTGGAACCCAGATGTTATATAAAACTGTATAATGCAACTTTAAATGTTATCTTACATAAAAAATTTTTTCCCCCATTTCTTTCTTCTATTATCATATATCACCAAATATTGCCATGGGATATAATGATTTTTAAATGTGAGAATCTAAGTAATAAAACTCATTAGACTGAACTTGGCTCTTTGAAAAATAGTAATTGCACTGTAAACAGCTCTACTTTGGTCCATGTTTTCCATGAGGATAAAAGTAAAGAGAATGTCTGAAATTTTGTACTGGGAGATAAACGTGGGATTTTTGGTTTTGTTTTGTTTTGTTTTGTTTTGTTTTGTTTAGAAATCTCTAAGATTTTTAGAGTTGCCTAAGTTTTAAAAAATAAGGCAGTTGGGTGTGTACAGTAGGCAGGGGGAATATGTCAGATAGAATGATTGAAAAATAGATATGTGAAATAACATTTGTTTTCTTTATCTGGCTTTGTCTGAAAAGTAAAAATGTGCAATATAGGTAGCTTAATAAATTAATGTAAGATTTCTTTTAATTTTACCTAAAGGAAACATAATGTATATAAGAAATCAATATTGGGTATACTTGTGATCTAATATACACCTTTTGCAACATAGGAGTCTTTAAGTGAGTCATAGTGTGTTTACTTGAAATTGGTCAATAATACGAAATAATGTTATTAATAATTTAAGTAAATTCTACAAGAAGTGTAGGTAACATGTAAAGATGCTTTATTGTTCAGGGAAGCAGTGAAATAGTAAGAGCTATGGGATTTGTATACACGAGTTCACAGGCCACCTCTGTCACTAGCTGAGTGACACAGGCACAGGGCCACCTTCACAGGTTCATGGCCTGGACAGTTGCTCAGAGCCCCATTTTTAGAAGGGCCTTGCACTTTAGTTTAATGTTCTGCTGTTATCCTCTTGAAATTCTTAATAAATTTTGAATAAAGGATCCTATATTTTCATTTTGCAGTGGGTCTGACAAATTATGTAGCTATTAATACATAAACCATATTCATAACCGACTCAAGCCTGTTTCTGATGTGTAAGATGGGAAAATTGTTGAGTGTTTTTCTATCTCACGAGGTTATTATAGAGGTCTAATATAACAAAGAATAATTTCCATGGAAGTATTTCATTATCCATAAAACTTGGAACCAGTACTCTATTATTACAAAAGACAAAACCCAACCAAAAGTGGCTTAAACTGTAAGAAACATTATAGATTCACAAAAATGCAGTCTTGTGGAAGGGAGGTTTGGTGTAAGCTCCAGTGGTTTACTAGATAGAGCAGCTAACTTATAGGAACTCTTTTATTTTATTTTATTTTTTTTAGGAATTTTGCTAACCAAATGATGTCATGTTAAGAGCCTGAAATCAGTCATAGTGA
This sequence comes from Eidolon dupreanum, assembly GCA_028627145.1. Taxonomy (NCBI): domain Eukaryota; kingdom Metazoa; phylum Chordata; class Mammalia; order Chiroptera; family Pteropodidae; genus Eidolon; species Eidolon dupreanum. Next base: position 120,361,786 of record CM053503.1, read on the forward strand.
GAATATTTATGCCAGAGAAATTAGCAAATTTAACAAATCAAGGATTTGTTTATTTCCTTCCTTCCCTCCCTCCTTCTCCCTCTCTGTCACCTTCTCCTTCTCCATCACCTTCTCCCACTTCCTACCTTCCTTCCTTCCTTCCTTCCTCCCTCCCTCCCTCCCTCCTTTCCTTCCTTCCTTTCAACCCATTCTTAAATATGTACTATCTTACCATTGACGTAAAAGCTCAAAGTATGTGTCTAGCATAGTAGCTAGACACTATGAGCCAGATCACTTGGATCTAAGTCCCTGCTCCTTCACTTATTGGCTGTGTGACATTAGGCGAGTTCCTTAACTTTACTGTGCCTCAGTTTCCTTAATTATAAAGTCAAAGTTATAATAGTACTCATTTCATAAGTTTGTTAAAAAGATTAAATTAGTTCTATTTGTAAAGTGCTTAATAACATGGTTGGCCCATTCTAAGTACTACACAAGTGTTTGTTTTAAAAAATTAAGTATCACTTTGATCGTATTTCTTCTTTTTAACCTCTCAGCCTCACTTTCTCTGAACTGCCCCCACTGTCACCCAGGTTTCCCCCAGACAGTCATAAAAAATGCAGAGAAAGAGTAAGAACCCTTTTCCTGGAAGTGCCAGGAATAGGCCTTACCACATCTAATTGCTCTAAATGGAACACACATGCTCCCCCAGCTCTGCATAGCCAGAGGAGGATGCTGATTGGCTGAGGCCATTGTACCTATTGACCTAAGTGGAAATTCTCAGCATATGGTTATCAACAAAGAATAAAAGGATACTGGGTAAAAACAAAACTAATCAAGCGCACGCGCATGGGAGAGAGAGAGAGAGAGAGAGAGAGAGAGAGAGAGAGAGAGAGAGAGAAAGAGAGAGAGAGAATTTGCATATCCTAAAATTTGTCCATTTTAAGTGTACAATCCAATGACTATTTAGTATATTTACAAAGTTGTGTAGTGTCACCACACACACACACACACACACACACACACACAATCTCCACAATAAGATGTAGTTGCCACACTGTGAATATGAAATAATAATGTGTGTGGGAGTAGTAAAAAACCAACCATACACTAGTAGTCAATATCTGCATGACTGTAGTGACTCTTCAGTTTCATTATCTACCTCTAGATGTGCTAATAATACCCAGTAATTCCATGAAGAATGACTAAACCTAATTCATAATGCGATGCAATATAAATAAAATATGAAGAAAATATATACAAGATAAACTAACAAATACCATTTATGCAACTATATGCTGAAGTCTGTGGGGAAATGAAAGAAAAAAGTCATTCGCACCTTAGAAAATTAATAATATTCATTTATAATGCTCATTGCAAATTTAAAATACATATGCAATTTGGTAAGACAGTAGAATATTTAGAAAATATCATATCTTAAATATTAACTTAAACTTAAAAGCTATTGAAAGGTATTCTAAAAATTGCTTATTTTATCAGCAGGATCTGAGGACGAGACATTTACTGGTAGAAACAGTTAATTCTGTCTTACTCAAGCTATTGTGAACTCAGTGTTTTCAATCTCTTGCTTGTTGAAAGTACTTGAGATTAATATCTCTGCTAACTCTGCCCCTGGCCAAAAATACGTATTTATTTTGTTAACATATAAAATTAACTTGGAAATCAGGTTTAATTAGAGTGAAGGGAAAGAACATTTGTTTTGGATTCCTGACATGTTTTATGTCACAATTAGTAATAATTTTATAAGGTGTAATAGTAAGTCCAATCTGCCTCTTTCCTTCCTAACGTACTGAAGTCAGATGTTTCAGGGTAATTAGCTGACAATTTGGTAACAGTTTGTCTGAGAGATCAGCAGTGGGCTAAACAGGTTTTGAAAATTAAACTATCTGTGAGGTTAAAGATCCCTTCTGTTTGCTAATTGATCAGACTATTTAATGCCTATTGAAAAAGGGGTTCTGAAATAGAAATAAATTGTGATACATGATATAGAAACATTAATTTATGCCAGACATTTTAAACTTGGGATAATATTCTATTTATGTATTATAGACTTGTCTTGCTTTTATGGCTCTGCCAGTTTAACATTTAGCTGCTAGCCTGTAGATTGTCTTTATATGAATTAGAAAAAGCCTCTCTGGACAGTAGGGGCTCCTGGATATGAGAGGCACAGGGAGAGGGGTCAGGTTCTTAAAAGAATGTGTTGGGTAAAATTTATTAGGTGGTTCTGGTAGACAGTACCAACCATTTTTGACATCACCCATTTAGATTCTGCTTCTCAAAACAGTCATTACTGATCCCAGTAGCTATGAATGAAACCCAACCCTGCTTAAAGGATTACAAGCCACTCAGTTTGTGTCCGGTTGATATTTAGGTTAGAAATATCACATCAGTATTGTTTCTGACTTTGCTTTAAGATTGAGTTCTCAGCATTTCACGTCAGTGGAAATCAGTAGGTCCTTAATGTTAGAAAGGAAAGGACCACTTAAGAGGGCTGTTTTCAGTCCACTCACTATAACAGTCTCCATTTGGAAAGACCAGTCTGAATAATCCATCCCTCATCCTTACAAGGGTGTCTTGAAACATGCCAGAGAAGATATTAGAATATATTATTAATGTGCAACTGCCACTGTCTCTTTTCTGAGTTCATTTTCACTTGCCCATTTAATGGTCTTTTTCTGATTTATTTCACTTAGCATAATGCCCTCTAAGTCCTTCCATGTTGTTACAAATGGTAAGATTTCATTCTTTTTTATGGCCCGGTAATATTTTATTGCATATACATACCACTTCTTTTTTATCCAAGTGTCTATCGATGGGCACTTAGCCTGCTTCCACATCTTCGCCATTGTAAATAATGCTGCAGTGAACATAGGGGTGCTTATGTTCATGTGAATTTCTTCTTCAATTTCTTTTCCTCATATTTATGAAGTACTGAGTAGCTCTTTGCTTATTAATTGTGAAGACAAAGCCTCTTCTTTTCTGGAGTTGCTTTTTTTATTTTTTTCCTTAAGTAGTTCAAGTAAGGAAAGCACAGGGAGCCGGAAGATTTTTGGAAGTAATTAGTGCAATACAGAGCTTAGGTAATTGCATTCATGTGAAAATGGTTGCACTGAATCTATGTCAAAAGTCTGACATGTTCTCGACCTTCACTCCCGCCGCCAAATCTGATATGGACTGGGGACTGGGGGGCCGCAAGACAGTATGTATCTTTCCACATACATCTGCTGTTGTGAAAATCCTAATGTCAACATTAGCACTCTTTAAGATTGTTTGGATTTGGAACAATCCCTGGACAATTTTAGGTTGATAGAAATCATTTTTGACAGCTTGTGACAGATATAATCTGACATCTGTGTGTTTTCGACTCTTTAAAGGTGACCCATAATTATTTTCTAGCAAACTAAACATATTTTTATCAGCTAAATGTCCACATTGCAAAGCATTTCTCATAAAAGTGACTTAAAATTACCTCTAGCTTTCTGCAAATTCATAATTTTTCAAGGTAACAAACCGCTATTAACAGCCCCAACCTAACCTAGATCTCTATGGACACATAAGATTATGACCAAAAGCATGTCTTGATTTGTCTTTTAATTGTGATAACTAATTTCAAATGACTATTACAACTTAAGTAACCTCACTCAAAATGAGGCAGTTTAGAGAAATGGTTAGACCTTCTTGCTCCAGGGTCAGACATCTCAGGTTAGAATCCCCTGAGGTAGCCACCTAATGTCTTCTGCAAAATGAGGTTGAAGTAACAGCTGTGTTTTAAGAACAATATAGGATGATCCATGTAAAACTCTTACTGTAATACCTGGCATATATGAATTGTTCAATAAACAGTAGCTGTTCTCATCAGTACTATTGCCACTATAGCTGAGAGACCATAATCAAATGGCAATTACTCTCAAAGTAAAATATGATTCATAAACATTCTATGTACATGTAAAAAGACAAGGATAACATCATCCTGCACCTCACACCTTAGTTTTCTTTTCATTTCTTTGGCCTTGGGAGACAGAATCCATTCCTCAGGAGCTCATTAGGTAATTAAAGATTAGTTTGAAATTAACATGCTTGTGTACTCTTTGACCATATCCTGCTCTGGAGTAATCAGTAACTTTAGTGCATGTTTTAAAAATTGTTATAGCAGGTCTTCTTTTGAGGAAAAGTGCTTAACCCCAACTCTAGGAAATGACAGGATGAGGAGACCATCTTGGAAGGAGGAGGAGAATAGGCATAAATATGCTTTGTTCAGGTATGCTATAACTCTGGGATGCCATTATAAATCGAAGTTTGTTTTTAAGTGGGAGCAAATGAATAACACAGCATTTGCTTTCAGAACTGCTCTATTCACAGTATTGTGACAAGATGTACTGAGAGCAAAATAATATAATTAATATATGAATTGAATCAGGCAGGAGAGAAAAGGCTGCGCTGTTTGAATAAATAAGGAAAAGAGGAAGAATTGAGAGAATATTGATTTTTTTTTTTTCAGTTTCTGCGAGTGTTGTGGTTTCTCAGCGTGTTTTAGCTGTTGTATAGAAGGGAAAGAAAAATATCTGTGAGGGACTGAAATTACCTCATGACATTTTCTGGTTTATGCAGTTGAAACAATGAAGATAAATATATTTCTACAATTGTCTTAATAAAATATAGTGAGTGTGTTTTTTTAACATACAATGTTAATATGTACAAATACTAATAAATAAGGCCCCTATTTGCCAGAGAACTGTTTATTTTCCTTTGACACAGTCCAGGGAGTCACCCTGACCTTTCTCCAGATAGGCGGATAGGCACATTACACAGGCCAATTGATCACAACAAGATACCAGTGGGTGTGACCTTGATCTTGGAGGAAATACAAACCAGAAATGACAAAAGCCTTGTCCTCAAAAGACTCCCAAATAGGGCTAATATATAGACTAGACTTAACAGTCATACTCTATTAAAAATTAAAACCCTAACAAACCTTTCACCTCTTTTCTCTTCCGAATCCAGAACCATTAAGCTGTTTATCTTCTGCAACTGTTTCTCAGTGCCCGACCCTGAGTAGACTTTGGTGATCGAAAGAACACAATATAAGACTAACTTTTAAATGCTCCATATCAGGAAACCAACTGTTTGCTAAATAAATTAAATAACAAAACAATGGCCTCAACCAGTTAAGGTCTATAATCCACTTGAGGCCAGACCTACACAAGCTGTTTATACAGAATTCAGTTGACTGGTATTACCTATTAACCAAAACATCCCAGTTCCTGACTTTGCCATCTAGTAGGCTGGGTTTGCTCTACACTCATAACTCAATTTTCCTTTCAATTCAGTAAGAAGTGGTAATGCAAACTCTGATCCAATCGTGGGTTTGTAGATGTATATTTCATGAACTGAATTTTTCCCCCTCTACTCTTGCATTCAAAACACTCAGTTATGCTCATGATTACCCATTTAATTACTGCTTTTCACACCTGTGTCCTGGCCGCTGCTGCCTTGACACTTTGCAGCTGGTGACTTCCTACTACTCTATCTCCATCTGTATCTCTTCTCTTCCTACCCCTGTCTACCTTCCCATTGCTCTGTAGGTAGATCATAATGGAATCTCATGCTTTTTTTCTGCAGAAATTAAATAATAAAGAATTATATTTTGCGAAAAATTCCTTGCTTAAGTTGTGAAACTAATGAACTGCATTTAGTACTGCTCGCACTGGTATGAGGTAAAACAAAGGCAAAAACACAAACTGAACAACTTGTCTTTCTCGGGATGAAAGAAGAGAGACTTTCTCTACAAGCCCCAACAAACCACTAACTCTTCTTCTGTTTCCATTAAGGTTTGCATGAGCCTGGTCTATCTAGAAATGCACCCCTACACCCCTTAAAAAGCCCCTAAGACGTGCCTCCATCCCAGGATTGGGGTACAGGAATGTAGTAGTAGTGGGTTTCAACAAGCCCTCTAACGGTTTCTACATCACTCCAGACCGAAGCAGGATACCTTATCAGAGTCCCTGACATATCACCTCCTACCTCTTTGACTGGATAAGGATTTAGAATCAAATCACTCTCCCTGTTAGGCTGGGACATGGAATCTCAGTGGGAGCTCTGGTCCCTAAGTCATCTAAGCCCTTAGTGAAGTAGCCCTCAACTCTGGCAGTACACAAAAACTCCGCAGGCAGCCCAAGTAATTCTGATTTAATTTTTCTGTTGTGTGATCAGGGATCAGGGAAGTCATAGCTCTCCAGGTGATTCTAATGTTTAACAATGAACATGGCAGTGCACATCTGAGCCAAGATTTGCTATCCCACAGATGACCACCTCCCTCTTAACTTCTCATCTGAGACTTTTCAGTTGCCCACTCTATTCTTCACTCTGATAGGAAAACCCTCTGTTTATATCAATATTTCTCTTGAGATGCCTATTACAGTCAAAGAATAGCACGAGGGGCTGCAGAGAATAGAGGAAGCTAGAGCTTAAACAAATTGTGGTGAATATAATAAATGTCAATCATCCAAACAACTAATTTACTAGTACCCCAAACCCAGTCAACTCTCTTGTTAATAGCAGAAAATATTTAAATCGTGTTTTTACATATGTACAAAGTTATATTTCAATATTAAAAATAAACTAAATAATAGAATGATGTAAATAAACTAAAGAAATACAACAAAATATTAAAAGTAAACCAATTAGAATAAAAATAAATTTAAAAAATAATGTATTTTTAGATTAAGCCATACTGATACTCCATAATTAATTAAAATCGAGATTTAACTTCTTATAGATTATTGCAGACGTGAATTAAAAAAACTTTGATTGCATGGGATTATATAATCTATACACCTAATGTCTCTTGAGTTTACACCCTTGATACTTCTATACAAATAATTTTATTTTCTGAAAGGCACAGGACTTAATTATAAAGTGATAAACCTTATTAAATAATGTAAACATGCTCATAGTCCTTTGGTTCTTTACATAACTGAACCAACGTGTGGTCTTCTACCCAGGATACAAGATGTGCGCATAAAATGCAATAAGAATGTTTTATGTGATCTACTGACATCAATCACATTACTTTAGAGCCAACCTCTGCTGTCCCCAAATGAAGTTGATGGTAATTGCTAACTGTCTACTGAAATGTGACCATAAAGTCTCGGTAGTGGTCCCCCTTGCAATTTCCAATTTCAGTTTCTTTCTGCAGAATCGGTTGGTGTATGAGTTCTACTAATGCATAAAGGGATTCACACCTGTCCCACCTGTGGCAGCACTGCAGGCCATCCCAGTGCATCATTATAAAGGGAAGCTTTATAATGTGAAGCGTCTCTCACTGTGAAGACATCCTCAAAATGTTGGGGTCTTTTGCAAAAACTGTATCTTCTTGGTTAAATAATGTGCATTAAACCTAGATTCCTCTACTTTGCTGTTAATAACTAAACAAACTAGCCTGATGACATGGAGGGGTTTAGAAACATTACCATCTGAAGGGTCCCCTGTCACTGTTTCTCAGACAGTCAGAGCATCCGTGGGTAGTACAAATATCCATGAGTGAGACTGAATAGCAAGTACAAATTCAAATGCTTTCAAAAAATCTTGAATCAGTGCTTTCCTTTCTACAATTCATCTTACTCACTCTCCAAAATAGAATTTGTAGAAGCAATGTTTACTCCAGTTATTAGAATACCACAAGCACAGCTTTTTGTCTTAATGGTATCATGGGTTTCCTGTTTCTATAAACCTTTTCTTATAGAACTCACTTTCAATTTCATTGAAGAAGACAAATGCACTTACAGATACACCCTTCACACCTTTAAAGTAAAATGAATTGTGATTGCTTTAGGAAAAAAGGAGTGGCATTGTCCTTATCTCAGGGCCCAGAATTGTTGAAAGAGTATCACCTGGACCCTTTCCCCCAAAAACACAAAATTACAGCAGAGTTTCATGTTCTCAATGCTTGAACGGCTGATCTCAAAAAGTATTTCATGTTGATAAAGATGTAAAACACAGATATTTTTTAACATAATGGAATTGTGACAGCCTGCTGAAATGTGATAAGGGCAAAAGTTAATTAAAACCTGAAACTAGACAAAGGAAGGCAATACCTTAGGCCTAGTTCCTGGAACCCTTAACCGCAATCTGTTAATCATGAAACTCGTAACAATGAGCTCATACGCTAACTGCCGATTTTAGTTTGTGTAACCCTGCTTGCTTGCGTGGCATGAGAAACAATCAATTGTAAATAAGCTAGAGATTATTGTTTGACTATCGCCATAAGAGCATGGGCTACTAACTGTGGGAACATAACATTCTAAAAAGCTTTCTGCTTCTGTACCCCGCTTACACACCTGACCTATGGGTTGATAGGTAGTGAATAGAAGAAAAATAGACCTTTGTGTTCAGACAGAATGAAGAATGGGATTTAGGACTTAAAAACCTTATACCTCTACATTTCCTGGCTGCTCCTGGCAAGGACGGCCACTGGCTAATAAACACCCTTAGAGAGCATGCTTGGTTTGGTCTATTCTATACTGGCCACAACAGAATGTCTGTGTTCTTTTATGGGAGGGAGTAGACATTTAGAGAAAGTTAGAATAGAAGAAATACATTTGTATAGCCCCTTCTTCAATAAGAAGTCTCATATTAATTTAAAAATATAAATGTACTCTTTGCATAATTGTACTTAAAAGAATTCTCAAGTTTATTGACAATATGTTATACTAACTAAATTTATTTTTAAATTGTTAGAATGGCAAGCTACAGAATTTTAAGTTCTTAGATTTTAGTAGTTTTTGAGGAGCAAGGAAAATTATGATGAAAGAAACCATTAACATTACAGAATCATTATGTTTGTAGAACTTACTAAAATCTACAAAATATGTTTTTCCACATACTTACTTTTATGAAAATGGGTGTTTTCTGTAAGCATTTGACATAAGAGGATATTATTAGCTCTTTCTGCTTCTTTCGGGTCTGGTGTTTCTTAAACCCATCCTCATGGGTCTTTGAAAATGATTAGATTAAGTCAAGCTTGTCTGTTCTTTTGTATGTTCACTTATTTATTAGTTTGCATAATTACCAATGAATTATCATGTTTAAAAAATGGAAAGACACAAGGTTTGAGAAAAAGAAGAGACATTAAGAGATTCTATCTTTAGAACCACGCTATTACAGAGATATCATTCAGGAAATTTTTTCAATTTTTTCCAGCTTCTATGCAAATCTCAACATCACAGAACATGAAATAAGATTACATCTTTTTCTAATGGCCTTTTCTTGTGCATGTTCTTTATTCCTCTCTGTCCTGATTGACCTATGCAGGCATGGTAAGGAGCAAGTTATTGTTCATCTCTTTATGAAACAGTGAATGCTACTTCATTTCCAACCCCTTTGGGACAGGACACATTATATACCAGCTACTAGATTGGTACCAAAAGGAGGAGCCAAGCACTCAATCCATCTTCTTTATCCTTGGATAAATACTAAGGCCTTCTAAAGACATCATCCTGCTATGGCATTTGAAATTCATTTATTTTCTTCAGAAGACAAATTAAAATAATCAAATGCTACAATTCATTGTATTGCACAGTGTTCAGGAATATTCAGGGGAAGTTTTTGGGACTTCAATAAAGTCCATTTTAGGCTAGGCTTCAGTGTACAAGCCTATCATAAGCATTTGCACCACTATTCCAAAAATATCAGCAAAGTCCCCCTTTAATTGCTGATATTGATATTTCTATTTGTTGAATCTTTGTACTTGATGACCAATGTTATATTGATAAAAAAAGATGTTTCACAGAATCACCAACCCTAAAGGAAAGAAAGCAAACTATGTGGTTGCCTGATACAATAGTAAAAATTATATTATGAAGAAAGACCCAGTGACCTTGAAAGAATTAACACACAATAAAAATTACTATGCATGATTATTAATTTTTGGATTCTTTGATGGCATTTCAGAACTGTGCAGGTCTATAGCATATTTAGCTATTTGAGGATAATGGCCCTCCTTTCTTGTCACTATTTTATTTTAGTTATTTTTAACTAAATTTATTGGGACAGCATTGGTTATATAAGTTTCAGGGGTACAATTTTATAATACATCATCTGTATATTTCATTGTGTGCTCACCACCTAAGGCCTAGTCACCTCCTGTCATCACATATTTGATCCTCTCTACCCTCTTCATCCTCTCCTCGCAACCTCCCCCTGCCCCGCCCCTTTCCCTCTGATAACCAACATACAGCTGTCTTTGTCCATGAGTTACACTCCACACCCTGGCCAACAAATGTCCCTTTAACGAATTACCTTTCCTGTTTAAACTGGTCAGAATGACGCTTGAAACTGGAATAGTAAATTAAATAGTAGATCAGTCTATGAGAGATGAACAATAGAAGAACTGGATAGGTGATCAAAAAACCACGCTCTGATCATGTCTCTGTAGACTATTTCCATATCTTAAGGACCAAAATGGTTTGGAAGACTCAGAATATGCATAGGCATCTTTTTGCTTATCTCTCTGAATACCCCTCTACCCCAAATTCACTACCTCTCTGGTTGGGAAAAAAAATGTATATATTGGAGCCTGCTACTTTTTTAGTTTCTAGGCTTAATTCTGTAATGAAAAACTTCATGATAAAATTCACTGACATAGCCACAGACAATCTACTTTTATTCAGTCTTTTTATTTTTTCTTCTTTTTGGGGAGAGGTGGGGGAACTTGTTTACTATGTGTCCTGAGTTGCTTGGAATACACTGACACAAAGTAAGTGTGCAAAGAATCTTTGTTAACTGAAAATAGCAAACACTAATGTAGCCCTTATGAACCAGGTTCTCACATATATTAAATTACTTCTTCCTTACAATAACCTCCTGATATAGTATGATTATTACTATTTTGTACTAAATGTACACATGGAATGTCTAAGTAACTTTCAAAGACATTAAACAAACACGATCCTAATGAGGAGCGCTGACTCTAGAGTTTGTGTCCTTGGCTTTTTGTTTTTTGTTTTTTGTTTTTTTATTGAACCGATAGTTGTTAAGCAACCACTATATGTCAAGTATAAAAGATTCAATGATAAGTATGATATTTTTCCCTCAAAGAAGTTACTCTATCAGAGAGACAGACATATAACAAATAACAAATAATCACAACTGCATTATGGTAGATTCTATGATGGAAAATATAAACGAAATCTGTTGGGACACAAGGAGGTTATGATAAACTTTGGATAAAAATTGTCAAGGAAGACATCTGAAGGCAAACAGAAAATGCTTCAGCTGAAACTTGAAATGATTTTTCACGTATATAAAATTAGATTATAGACAAAAGAAACAATGCAAAACTTTAAATAGCATGATATATTTGTGAATGTAGTGAGGCATGGAGCTGGAGATTTAGGCAAAGGCCAAATAATAGAGAACATTATATGTTATGTTAAAATTTTAAAATTTATTCTAAGGTAATCAAGAACCATTAAAAAAACTTGCACAGGGGAGTAATATGAATAGGTATACATTTAACAAAGATTGTTATGGTTGCATAGAATTGACATAAAAGGAGTCCAGGTTAGGTAAAAGAATCTATGTTAGGAGACTACTGAAATATCGGATTAAATATATGAGGACATAAATGGGTCAGAAGTTCTAGAGTAGAGAGGACATTGACTCAGGAGACAATTAAAGATAGAATTTATAGATTCTTATAAATCAATAGAATATTGGTGAGGGAGAGGTAGTAATGACATATAATAATTCTATTTCCCTATTTTGGTTTGCATTAATTAACATAAAATATGTTACCTCTGTTTTCTTTTTCTCTAGAATATTTTAATTTTTTGGCAAGATTTGTATTTGCAATTTCACTGTTCCTTGAGATTTTATTGTGCTTTTCTGTTTATTTTTATCCCAGTGCCTCTTTGATTTTAAGATGCTTTACATCTATGTTAGATTGAAATATTGTGGGTGTATATATGTATTTTTTAACATATATGTACATAAAGTTTCTAGTTCCTTTACTGCAAATTGAATGTTTTTATATATCCTGATTTTTTAGTTTGTCAAATAAATATTATGTATATAACTAAGATGTTTGATGGCCCAGTTGAGAGTGCATCTTTTATATGTTATTTTTATGAATCTTCAGCATTTTTGGACACTGATATATGATTCATAGTACTTTTCGGAAAGAAAAGGACAAAATCCTAGGAGTTAAAGCTGGCACTGCTTATTCAGAAACCTCTTATTTGAAGCCAGATATTTCTACTTTTAAATTAAGTATTTTTTAAATACTAGGTTTTGTTCTTTATAGCTAAATATAACCAAAGCATAATCATTTTGAGTCAAGAAAAAGTTGAAATTAATTAAATGATAAATAACACTTCTCTTAAAAATGTATGCAATAGTTTGATTAGCACCATGAAGATCTATTCATTAAAAAGCTATTTAAAAATATATTTTCCTATTTTGAAAGTTTTTTTTTTTAACCTTTGTGTAGTTATTTGTTACCTTGCATGTATTTTGGTTTATTGGTACAGGTTTCTCCTGTATCTGGTGATGCCAACTACTCTTTACAGCATCACAGCACTGCCCATATTCTTTCATGGATGTTCTGAATAATTGGAATTTTGTCAAGAGGCCTCTTTCAGAGGACACTTTGTGAAGTGATTGACATGTTATTGTTATACACATGAGCTTCAGTAACTCCACCTACTAATTATGAATTATCCACGATCAAAGATTGTCAGCCAAAATACCAAAAACTAGAATCATGTGAGAAAAATTTTAAATCTCAATTTTTAAACTAAATTTTTCTAAAATTATAAATTTTTTTACATTCCTAGAGAAAAAAAAAAAACAATGTGACTACTTGCTCATGCATTCACTTCTTCATATTATGTCTACCAGAATCTAAATATTGGGATTTGAGAATGCAGGAGTTCAGTTAAATCACAGTTTCATACTGTCAAATAATGACTGCAAAATGTAATAGGTAGATAATATAGGTGTGTAGTAAAAGTACCAGATACAAAAAAAAAGAAAGAAAGAAAGAAAGTAACAGGAATAAGTAACTTTGTCTAGAAAAGTTGGGAAAGATTTCAAAGAGAAAATAATTTTTGAGCCAAGACTTCAAAAGTGCGTAAGTGACTGTGGAAAACCCTTAACCAAAAGTTCAAATCCTTGGAATATCAAATTTTATGCTGTAAATTTTAAAGTAAATTTTTTTAAAAATAGAAAAACTCAGAGCAAAAGAAAACATATTTAAATTTGAATATATTAAAATTTAGACAAACACAATAAATCAGCCACAAATTTTTATGCTCACCGCTTAAAAGAAAGAACTGATTATTCTTTCAAACCTTGAATCCATTGACTTTTTTGCTAACAAATGGCATGTTTTCAGTATTATTTATATCTGTTTGACAAAGATGTAAATAACACTAGACATCATAACTCTTTCTAGTTTTATTTAAAATGAGATTAGTGATGGGTAAAATTGCTTAATTACTGGCATTGAGCATGGACTGTTTTTTTCCACTTTACTGAGGCAGTTATTTACTATTCTGCCAATCTTTCATCATATATTTTTTTCTATTGGCTATACTTCTAAGAGTCACAGTGAGAGTGAGTCATCATTTTAAAAAGAAAAAGTCTGTTCTTTTCTTTCCTTATTTATTATTCTAGAGTGAGTTTGGATTTTTATTGGTAGAAATGTACAATGTTTTTTCCTTTAATGATATTAACAGTAGCTTGTCAGGTAGTCAAAACATCAACTCTTTCCTTTGCTGTAAATATCTCCTTAGAAGAAGTATATATCAGGGATAGATTTTTGTAATAAACTTGGCTAATATATGAGCTGATGCCAGATTGGTATGAGCTATACAAACACCATAATATTGTTTTGCAAGTGTGCAATGTTTTTTCCTTTAGATTCTAAAATTAGAGCACATATGTCATCTTTTTTTTTCCTTTTAATGGGTGAATGAGATTAATAAACTAAGTTTAACTGTGATTTAGTGCCTTATCCAAGAATATGACATACCTAGTGGAAGAGGCAATTAGTACTAATCCCCTATTTCTGACTCCTGGTTAATTCATCTGTGAAAAGGATAGTATTTTGTCTCTTGCAGTATTATCTATACATTTGAATTTAATTTTAGGGAACCAATTTCATGAATTGTTTTGTGTGAAGTTATATATGGTGTTCTGGCCATAATTCTTTATTACATTTTATTTGTGTAATTTAATTTCTTCCTGAGCATTATGATGGTCCATCCTTTTACCTAACTCCATAGATATCAGCAATTGGGAAGAATAAAAGTCAGATTTAAAATCCAAACTAAACTAGTTGTAAAATATAAAATGGTAAATGATGGAAAGAAAACCTTGGAATATTTTAAGATAGACTTTATATAAATTACACTAGACAGGGGCAGTAAAATTGATGTGTTGAAACTAACAGCAATTACAGTTCTATTTAGTAATAGCATGTAAGTGCTAAAGTAGAATCTCACAACTCTAAATTTATATGCCTTTATACTGTTTATGTTGTGTCATCTCTTACAAGAAAATATGTTTAGAGATGATAGACACAGATTGTTTTTACTCACGTAGATACATAGTAAGTATAAAATGTTTGCCCCAGAAAATGATAATTTTTATAATGTATCCAAAATTTATTGACTGATTTTCTATTTCTAATATTTTACCTTTGTCTTTCTCAACATATAGATTCACATCGTTAACTGTATTATTTCAGCATAATTATTAGCAACAAATATTAGAAACTAAAATTTCTATGGGTTCCAGGCAGGTTTTTAAAAAATGTCAACTTGGTCTTAAATATTAGTGAGGTACAGGAATGGTGACTACCTGAAAAGTACATATCCCAACTAAAAATGTTGGCCATTGATTTGTTCAGCAAGCCACCACTGTTTTAGAATATAAATCCAGTGCTGCCAGATATTCAAAGATTTCAAAAGCAGATGGAAATCTTGATTTTTGTAGGTGTTAACCAATTCAAAGCTTTGAAAACACTGAATGGGCCAAATAAGCATGTGTCTGGGCCAAAGCTTGTCCCATGGACCTCTAGGTACAGATGTGATTCTCTAGTAATGATCATGGTGCCCTTCAGTAAACATCTGTTCAGGTTCGCACTCTCCTTTGCTCTTTCACTGTCTGATTAATCAGCACTTCCTATTTCTCAACATGTCATAAGAAAGCCATGGAATATTCCAATCATATTCCTAGAGATGGAAAACCTTGTTATATTTGTAAACGGTTGACATGCAGAGTTGATATTTATGCCCGTGCGTTTCTTTCATCTACAGTCTTCAATGATTGTTATTGCTCCCTCTAGCTTAATGTTATTGATATCCTTAAATAAAACTTGATTATGCAAAGCTTCTATTATATAGAATTCTGATTCTTTGAATTGAAAGCAAAAAATATGGTTTATTTTTTTTTCTATGCTCCCTCTTCAGAAAGTAAAGTATGTATTTTGTTCATTATTCTATCCCCAGTTTCTAGGATGTTCTCTGGCCACTAGAAGGTTGAATGAAATTAATTTATTAATGAAAATTTGCTATTTTGGTCATTTATTCAGTAAGTAAAATTTTCCTTAGCACTAACTATGTGTCAAGCACATTATTAAATATCATTTGATATATGTGGATCATTAACTTGAGCTTGAAAACCATTCTGCTTAGGAAAAAAATTACTCTGGTCTTCAATGTAATGAGATATAATTTACATTTTTTTCAGCTTTATTGGGTTATAATTGACAAGATTTTAAAGATATTTGAAGTGTACACTATGATGATTTGACATATTTATACATGTGAAAGGATTCCTCCCATCCAGTTAATTAACACTTCCAATGAAATATAATCTACAATTGAAAGTGTGAACCTACATTCTGCCCTCAATTCTCTGTAGAACTTTTAGGAGGGTATCAACTTTTTTTCTTAATTCTCTTTCCTAGAAAAGTATATTAAATCAGATCATACAATATATCTTTAACTAAGTGTCTGACTGCCAGTTGGCTAATCAGAATGTCAGCCCTTATACCAAATACCCTGGGGGAAAAAAGCCATACACTACAAGTTTACTAGACCCACTCCCCCCCCCACCCTGAAAAAAAATCACAAGTCAAAATCTCATGGATTAATTTTAAACTTATTCTTAGTTTAAAGGATTAGAATTTGATAGTGTAAAACTACTTAACTTCATGTAAAAAAATGAATGAAACAAAACCTTAGTGTTCCTATTTAAGAAATAGTAATAATGCACCTTTGTTCAATTGATCATTCCCTACTAAGATAAATTTTTAAAAATCCTATTTGTTACAGTATTTGTTAGTCAGTAGATATCAAGATAAAAGTGAACTCCCAACTTCAAACAATTTCAAATACATGTGTTCTTGGAGAGTAATCTGTCCATATCCTTATTTTTTGTTGTTAAGATTTTTAGCAGTATGCCAATTGCTTCATCATATCAGTCAATCATATACTTGTGTCAGATCACATTCTGTAGTAACAGTAGGGCTGGATCAACAAAATTAAGAACTTCAAGCTTCCAACTCAGCTTGAGTCACCTGTGCTAACTTAACCAAAATCGAAAGTATTCTTATGTATGAAGAGGGATACACACTAGCATAATACGATCTGTTTATATGGGTTATATTTAATGGTTGCATCCTTTAATTGAACTCTGGACTTGTCATTAAGCTAGCTGGCCAACTTGATGACTGACATGTTTTTCTGTAACATGAAAATTTGACTTAAAAACAACAAATATGTTTCATTTTCATCAAGAATTTGCATTTTCTTTTTGAGGTTCATATTTCTCATATAGGGTACAAGATTCATCATTAATGTTTGTTGCTTACTAAGGGTAGTAGGCAGAATAAGGGCTCCCAAAGTTATCTATGCCCTAATGCCCAGAATTTGTGAATATGTTAAGTTACATGGCAATGGAGAATTAAGATTGCAAATGAAATTACTGCTGAAAGAGATAATTCTGGATTATCTAGATTGGTCCACTTTAAGTACAAGGTTATAAATGCAAGAGGGGAGAAGAAATGAGATTCAGAGAGATGGCAGTGTGAGAAACTCTCAGCCTGATAGAGGAGGTGGCCCATAAACCAAGGAAAATGGTTGACTTCTAGAACTGCAAGGCAAGGGAATGAATTCTTCCCTAGAGCTGCAGAAAGGAAAGCACCTTTGTGAAATTTGCCAATACCTAATTAGAACCATTCAGGGCTCGACCTACAGAAATGTAGATATTAAATTTGTGTAGTTTAAAGCCACTAAGTTTGTGGCAATTTGTTACAGCAACCAAGCAAACTGATAGAGCAAGGAATCTTAATTATTTTCAAAAGTATCTGTCACTGAAACTGTACTAATAAAAAAAGTTAAAATTTTCAGACTTTTCTTAAGGTATTGTTCATTCATTCATCCGTCCATTTTCAGGAGGTAACCCATAACAGCCAGGTCGACATTTCAAGAAGCAGCCAGGAAATGGAAAGAAATGAACAAGAAGCTTCCAAAGCACATAAAATGGATGTTCTTGGAACAGAAATGGTAACTACTTAGAAAGACAACACTTTCCAAATAATTTTCAAAACTATGTAGAAATTCTTGTTGTGAGGAATTGTTTTCATTGTCCTTTATATATTTAAGATCAATATATATCAATGTCTCCCCATTTTGGAGTTCACATTCCTTGAAAAATAAAACAAATACCCTAAATATATGAGCGCATTTTAAGTATAAATTCATATATGATTTGTTTTAGCACGAGCACATACATTAAAATAAGTGATAGAGGTTTATCATCTTTCAATGTGCACTGAACTCTTGGATGAAAGTCATTGTGAAATAAAGAATATATGTGCAGTACTAAAATAACTGACTTCTTAAGAACAATTATTTATTTAAAATTATCTTTAAACACAGGTCTCTCATCTTGAAGAGCACACCAGGGAAAAAAAACAAGCTTCTCAGTATGTTCAAGAAACAGGTAAGAGTTTCATTACTTGACCCCAATACACCTTTCTTTTATTCATATGTCTATGTTTGAATGGAAGACTTCCAAAGCACAGTCCCTCTCACTAAGTAAAGTTAGTAACTGTGACTCATGGTCCCGAAGGGGACAGGATAGTATTTCTGTATATAATTAGGTTCTGCCTGTGGTGATGGATGGAATAAGCTTCTAAAATAGTTCATTGCCCATAACTCTATGATGTATTCATCCTAAAAGCCTAGAAGGTGATAAGCCAGCCACCTCTGAACTGCTTTATGCCTCAGGAAACTATAACAAAACTTAATGTTTATCAAGCTCCCTGAGAACAGAAACATTATCTAAATCATATCATTCTTAATAATAGATTTAAATACTTTTAAGTTCAACTCTCCAACCTGCAGATAGGATACTAGGCTATAGGCAAATCTATGCAAGCTTGCATAAAATGAGTACAGTTTGTCTTGCCTGTAAATGGGGAATGAGAAGTTTTGCTGTCCTGGAGAGCTAAAAGGGAATATTTAAGACAACTGTGACTGGAACGTTACTTGACTATATCTGTATTAGTTTTATTTTGGTTTTGCTTATGAAAGTCTATCTTCCTTTTGTGTTCGTTTGCTGTTCTTTTCTGTTTGTAGTCATAGATACACCTGAGGATGAAGAGATTCCAAAGGTTTCAACTAAGTTTTTAAAAGAGCAATTTGAAAAGTCTGCCCAGGAAAAGGTCCTTTATTCTGATAAAGAGACAATCCCAGCCAAGCAGATTAAGGTAAGACAATTTCCCTACACAAAAACATATTAATCATAAAGCCAGATGTAAATGTGTAGCATTTTCTAATTATTGAATGTTCAAGGTGGTTTTTCAACAACAGAAAATATTCTGAAACAGTACTTCTTCTGTTTCATAGGATTATTATTCTATATGACAAAAGTGATAAAGTTAGAACTTTTCTCACTAGAGAAAATTATGAATAAAAAATTATATATGCTCTAAAGTTTAATATTAACATTAGATAAAATAATAAAGTCGTGTTTAAATGTCAGATACTATCCTTTTCTGTTTAAAATTCCAAGAAAAACAAAACAACCTTCAAAAGTACATTAAGACTTGTATTTCCTTCTAGATTACTTGGCATAGACACATTAAGTAAAGGAGGAAAAAGAATCAAGATTATGTGTAAATGTTAAAATACTGAATTGCTGATATATTGAATGATATATTGAATTTAAAAATGCCTATGAATTATAGGAAAGATAGTAACAAACACTGAATATTGCTCCTAACTAGATCTCTAAATGGAATATATCACCTGTTTTTGCCAATGGAGATGTCATAGCAGGTAGACAGGTGAGGGATAGTGCCTAGGAAGTCTCTACCACTCCACCCATCTTTATAAGATTTGATTTTCTCTCACTTAAAGATTGAAAGTGAATATGAAGAGATTTTAAAGCCATCATCCATTGTGAGTACCTCTTCCACTTCTTGCACTTCAACCAGCCAGAGGAAGGAAACATCAGCCACGAAAGGTAGTGACCACAGTGCCACTTGCTCAACTCTGGCACAAGTTCATGCCACTCCTTCAGGAAAGACAGAAGAATTTCCTCCTCCCCCACCAGATATACTTCAAACTCCAATAGATGTGACAGCATTTTCCCAGTCCCCTGAGTTCACCAGCCCTCCTAGAATATCACCAGTCCCCAAAGAATTATATTCCAAGCAAAGAAATTTGTATGAATTAAACCGCTTATATAAACACATCCATCCTGAGTTAAGAAAAAACTTAGAAAAAGATTATATCAGTGAGGTTTCTGAGATTGTTTCTAGTCAAGTAAACCCAAGGAGCTCAGTTTCAGCAGATGTGCAACGAGCCAGATATGTTTTTGAAAATACGAATGACAGTTCTCAAAAAGATCTGAACTCAGAAAGAGAACACTTGGAGTGGGATGAAATTCTGAAGGGGGAGGTGCAATCCACGAGATGGATCTTTGAGAATCAGCCATTAGATTCCATCAACAATGGCTCTCCAGATGAAGATAACATCTCCAAGGGTATTGCTGATCAAGAAATCATTGCCGGTGGTGATGTGAAATATACCACATGGATGTTTGAAACCCAACCCATAGATACACTGGGAGATCATTCTTCTGGCACTGAAGAAAATGCTGAGAAAATTCCTGAGCTAGCCAGAGGAGATGTCCGCACAGCCCGGTGGATGTTTGAAACAAAGCCATTGGACTCAATGAATCAAATGCATCAGAATCAAGAAGAATCAGTGGTAACTGCCATAAAAGACATAACTGGGGGGGATGTCAAGACTGTGAGATACATGTTTGAAACTCAACATCTGGATCAACTTGGACAGCTTCATTCAGTGGATGAAGTTCATCTACTGCAGCTAAGGTCTGAGCTCAAAGAAATTAAGGGAGATGTTAAGAGGAGTATAAAATGTTTTGAAACTCAACCATTATATGTTATTAGAGATGGTTTAGGTCAAATGCTGGAAATTAAAACTGTTCAGAGAGAAGATGTTGAAAAGGGAGATGTGAGAACAGCACGTTGGATGTTTGAAACACAGCCCTTGGACACAATTAACAAGGATATCCCAGAAATTAAAGTCGTTCGAGGAATATCCATGGAAGAAAATGTCAAAGGTGGGGTGAGTAGGGCAAAGTGGTTATTTGAAACTCAACCTTTGGAGAAAATCAAAGAAGATTCAGAAGAGGTCATCAGTGAAAAGGAAAAAATAATAGGTACAGATGTCTCCAGAAAGTGTTGGATGTTTGAAACGAAGCCATTAGACATTCTGAAAGAAGTTCCTGATGCAGATCCTCTAAGATCTGAAGAGATAATAGGGGGTGATGTACACACTGCTAAGCATCTATTTGAAACACTTCCAATAGAGGCTTTAAAAGATAGTCCTGATGTAGGAAGACTTCAAAAAATTACTGCCTCTGAAGAAGAAAAAGGCGATGTTAGGCACCAAAAATGGGTTTTTGAAACTCAACCTCTAGAAGAGATTAGAGATGATAGAAAAGAGTACATACGAACAGTGAAACTGGAAGAAGTTGACAGGGGAGATGTAAGGAATTACACACATATCTTTGAATCAAACAATTTAATTAAATTTGATGCATCACATAAAATAGAGGTGGAAGGAATCACAAGAGGTGCTGTTGAGTTAAATAAATCACTCTTTGAAACAACACCACTATATGCCATTCAAGATCACCTTGGAAAATATCATCAGGTAAAGACAGTCCAGCAAGAAGAAATCCTAAGAGGTGATGTAAAAAGCTGTAGGTGGCTTTTTGAAACAAGGCCCATTGACCAGTTTGATGAAAGCATTCATAAATTTCAGATAATTAGAGGAATATCTGCTCAAGAAATACAAACTGGAAATGTGAAATCTGCTAAATGGCTGTTCGAAACCCAACCTCTTGATTCCATTAAATATTTTAGTAATATGGAAGAATTAGAAAGTAAAACTGAGCAAGTTACAGATATTGTGAAAGGGGATGTCAAAACCTGTAGATGGCTTTTTGAAACCCAGCCAATGGAATCTCTTTATGAAAAAGTCTCATTAACAACTGGTGGTGAAGAAATTCATAAGGGAGATGTCAAAGCCTGTACTTGGCTCTTTGAAACTCAGCCACTTGATACCATAAAAGATGACTCTGAAGCAACAGTCAAATTGCAAACTGTAAAACAGGAGGAGATCCAAGGTAGGGATGTTCGTACAGCATGTTTTCTTTTTGAGACAGAAAATTTGGACAGCATACAAGGAGAAGAAGGAAAGGAAATCAAGGCTGTGCAAATGGATGTCCAAGCTGGGGATGTCTCTGGCATGCGCCATAAATTTGAAAATCAATCCTTAGATTCCATAAGTTCCAGTTCAGAAGAAGTTTTGAAAAAGATCAAAACTCTAAAGACTGAAGATATTCAGAAAGGCAATGTTTTAAACTGTAGGTGGCTTTTTGAAAACCATCCAATTGATAGGATAAAAGAAAGCCAAGAAGGTGATGAATTAGTTAAGACAGTGACAGACATACAAGGTGGAGATGTAAGAAAAGGGTGCTTTATTTTTGAGACTTTTTCTTTAGATGAGATTAAAGAAGAATCTGACTCTAGCAGCACCAAAGAACAAATTACTGAAGAAGTAATAAAGGGTGATGTAAAAAGCTACAGAATGCTCTTTGAAACCCAGCCACTCTATGCAATTCAAGACAGAGAAGGGTATTATCATGAAGTGACAACAGTTAAAAAAGAAGAGGTAATTCATGGAGATGTACGAGGGACAAGGTGGCTTTTTGAAACAAAACCATTAGACTCAATTAATGAATCAGAGACTGTGTATGTTATTAAATCTGTCACACAAGAAGATATTCAGAAGGGAAATGTTAGTTCTGTCAGATACAGATTTGAAACGCAGCCACTGGATCAGATTTCAAGAGAATCACGTGATATTGTGCCCACTGTAGACTATATTCTAGGTGGAAATGTAAAGACAAGTAAACAGTTTTTTGAGTCTGAAAATTTTGATAAGAACGCTTATATAAGAACAGTAAGTGTCAATGAAATACAAAAGGGCAATGTTAAAACATCTACTTGGCTATTTGAAACCCACACTATAGATGAGCTGAGAGGAGAAGGGTCAAAATATGAAAATGTCAAAACAGTTGCTCAGCAAGATATGCAGAAAGGTGATGTTAAGCAGGCAGTGTGGCTTTTTGAAAATCAGTCTTTGGATTCTATTAAGGAAGCAGATGAAAGCATCACAAAAATCACCAAGGAAGAAATCCCTCCTTCTGATGTCAAGACAACTACCTGGCTCTTTGAAACTATGCCCCTTCATGAATTTAGTGAAAATAGGGTAGAAAAGGTAGAAATTATTGGCAAGAGCATTAAAGAAACCTTAGAAGAACTCTACTCTCAAAAAGTTATAGAGGCTCCTGGAATCATCATTGAAGCTGATGAAGTTGGAGATGTTCGAATGGCAAAATATAAGCTAATGAATCAAACATCTCCTGAGGTCCAGAAAGAAGAAATTATCAGGGCTGATCTCAGAAATATAATGGTGAACTTACTTTCCAAAAGAAACTGTACGAAAAGAGAGATTTTGGTTAGTGAGGAAGAGAAAGGAAATGTTAATTGGACCAAAACTCAATTATTAAACAGATCAACAGAATTTCATACTGAAAAAGAAGAGATAGTGAGTGGTGATGTAAAACAAGCAATTAAAAATCTGTTCTCTGAGGACAGATCTGTAAAGAAAGGCATTTTAATTCAGGAGGATGAAAGAGGAGATATTAGCATGACCATCTATTGTCTACTTAATGAAAATGCTGGTGACACAATTGAGCGTGAAGAAGTAATAGGGGGTGATGTAAAACGTACCATTCATTGTCTGCTATCTTCTATATCAAACAATAAAATATCTGAGAAGGCTAAAATCGATGCCTCTGAGAGGGGAAATGTTCAGTTTTTCACAACATGCATAGAAACTGGAGCTTTGGATTATCTCAAGCAACTCCAGATGGGGTCAAATGAAACACTAAGCGCTAGGACACAAGAAAGTGAGGAAGAAATAATTGGTGGTGATGTAGAAGGCACGAAATTTTTACTAAAGAAAAGGCAGTCTCAGGTTGAACATACTGTTAATGAAACTGACATCATCCCAGGAGATGTGCATAATAAAGTTAAGGTTTTCATGACAGAGCCTCAGAGTTCGTCTTGTAAGACACCCAAAGAAGAAATTATAAAAGGTGATTTGAAATCAACCCTAAATTCCCTCAGCCAGGCCATAAATCAGAAAACGGTGTCTAAAACAGAAGAAATTATAAAAGGTGACATGCTGGCCACACTGAAGTCACTTAAGGAGTCAAGCCACCAATGGAAAGAATCTAAACTGCCTAATGCTATCCCTGATGATTTTGAGAAAGCTATTGAATGCCTTGAAAAGACTGCAAACACAAGGACAGAAATCCTGAAAAAGGAACTTATCCTAGATGACCTTGAAACATCATTAAGGAATCTGAAAGAAGCACAAAATGCTTTCAAAGATGTAGATAAAAAAGCTGTAATCAAAGATGATGTGCAAGCTGTGAGGATAGGATCCTCACAAGAGCAGAAAACAGAGATTCATCAGGTGGCTCTCCAAACGGACAAAAAAAGTTTTCTTCAGCCGAGACCAGGACCATTTCAGCCAGCAGCCAGGCGGCAAGGGGGAACAGACACTTTCAACCAAACTACAGGCAAATCTTGTCATGGGAATTTAATAGAAGAACGAACTGAGGTTAACATTTCAAAAGCCCCAAAAGGTACTGTAAAGATTGTTGTAGATCGTGAACAAAACAATGATGCTCTTGAGAAAAGTCTTAGAAGACTATCTGATTCACACCATAAAGGCATTAAAAATGTGTTGGAATCAGGGGACAGAATGGGTGTCTGGATCGATACCACAACACAGCAGCATTTTAGCGATGACCATATGAACAGACAATTGACCTCAACTCTGTCAGTGAAGGAAAATCTAAATACTAAGGAATCAGAGACAGTGAGAGAACAGAAAACTGCTGTCCTTAACTCTACCCAATCTATTGATAAAACAGTTGGAAAGCAACAGACTCAACCTTGCAAACTGAGGAATGACCACCAAAAAACTGAATCTTCCCCTGTAAAGAGTTTTGAAAGTATCCAAAACAATAAAATATCAACAGATATACAAAGCTCTAAGCCCAGTCCAACCCAGGGTCCAGTCAACAAGACAGTTGGAGGAAATTGTGAAGTTTCAGAGGACTTCCAGAAGCAAACTTTGTTAAAGCAGGAAATGCAATATTCTAACAAAGATATAAAGAAAAAAAATGTGAACCTTCAACCAGCGTTGCAGACTTTGCCTATAGATCAAGACATATCAAATACGATAGAAGTGAAAGTCTCCCAAAAAAGCCACAATAAACTTAAGGCAACTGACAAAAAGCAGAAGACTGATGTTCATCCGAATAGCCAAGACTTTCTAATGAAGACAAATACTTCCACCGACTTAAAAATGGCAATGGAAATGTCCTTTAATCCAATCAACTTGAACCCTGAAAATAATGGAAAAGAAAGTGAGTGCTCTCTTCCACCTCCATCTCCACCTCCTCCTCCACCTTCCAATGCATCATCTGAAATAGAATTTCCTCTTCCTCCTCCACCTCCTTTAATGATGTTGCCTGAAAAAAATGTGTTTCCTCTCTCACTGTCCATAGAGAAGATAAAGGCTGAATTTGAAAATTTCCCAGGCCTCCCTCTTCCTCCACCACCAGAAGATGAGAAATCTGAAAGAGAATGTCTATCAGTGTTTCCACCACCTCCCCCTCCTCCACCTCCTTCTCTCAGTTCAGCACATCTCCTTTCCTCCTCTGTTCAAGAAAAACACCGTGGAGCATTTGTACAACATTCCCAAGAAGAAGCCTCAAGCTCTCAGCAAACTCATTCTCAGGCTGAAATCATAAAAGGAAAATCAGGAGTACGTGTGCCACCTCCCACATTACCCAAACCCAAACTTCCCAAGCATATAGAAGATAAAAAGTATCATGGTTCTCCAAAAGTTGAATTGGAAAATTCCCTGACAGATTTGGAATGTAAAATTACTACCTCGAACGATCAGAATGGAGTAATGATGGTGACTAGCAGTGGACACACTGAGACAAAGAAGAATATGTCTAGAAAAAGTCATGGGGAAAGAAAACAATTATCCATGGACTCTACAATGTCTCTCTCACAGACAGTTCCAGAAACTTCACCACCCAAGGAAAAACAAGGAAAAACACCTCTCGTAAAATCTCATTCATTTCCTATAGGTTCAGAACAACAAAGTCCAAAACCTTATATGAGAAAATTTAAGACACCTTTAATGATTGCTGAAGAAAAATACAGACAACAAAGAGAAGAGCTTGTAAAACAGAAATATGAGAGTTCTTGCTACAACATAGTCAAAAAAGAATGCCAGAATCAAAACATATCAGAGTTGGAAAAGGAAGTGCTGTTACAAATAACAAATGAGGAGGTTCCCCTACCTGGAAGAGATTCAGGGGTCACTGTGGCCCAACCCAACGCAAACTCTCAAAATCATCCTCAACTACTAGGAGGATGTACAGCTAACCAGCTTTCCACAACACCAGCAATAACAGTTTCTGGCAAGAGGCCCCAACATGTTCTTGTGGCCTCAGAAGACAAAGATACCATGATAAAAGAAGTTTTACAGAGCTCGAGGGACATGATACAATCTAAATCAGCTTGTGAAATTAAACGGAGTCACCAAGAATGCAGTGTACCACTAACACAACAGAAGGAATATCTGGAACAGTTGAACTTGCCCCAAAACAAACCAGTTTTCCCAAGTTTTAAAGTTAGAACCATCAAGTTTCCAAATCAAGATCATAAATTAAATGAAACAAACCACAGCTATGAAAGCCATAAAAAGCAATCTGAAGTTGATGTTCAAAGCATTACCAAACAACAGTACCAGGAAACCAAGAACACTGAAGCAAGCACTGAACATAGTAATAAGCAATCTGTGGCTGAAAAATATTACCAATTGCCTAAGAAGGAAAAAAGAGTAACAGTAAAATTGCCTACAGAACCTGCAAGGAAAAGCCATGAAATTAAGCTCAATATAGTTCATGAGAAGCAAAGAGATTTTAGAGAATCTGATAGTGGAAAACTTCCAGTAAGTGAAGGAACAATTCAGGGCCCACAAATCACTGGACCAGAAGAAGAGAGACTAATCGTTGAAAGAAAACAAGAACATTTAAATGAATCAGAACAGAAGGTAGTAAAGCAAAAGGTTACTAATACACATCTTGATTCACAGACTAAGAATGTTCAGCAAACACACATACAGATTTCTGAAAGTCAAGTTGAACATAAAAAATTGCCCCAGACATATAATAATCTTCAGGAAGAAAAATGTCTTGGAGTCAAGGGCATACAACAGAAACAAGTCTTTTCTAATACTAACGATTCAAAACAGGAGATTACACAGAACAAATCTTTATTTTCCTCTGTGAAAGAATCCCAGAAGGATAATGGAAAATGTGCTATAAATATATTGGAGTTTTTGAGAAAACGTGAAGAATTACAACAGATTTTGTCTCGGATAAAACAGTTTGAAGCAGAGCCAAATAAAAATGGCCTTAAAACATTTCAGACACTGTTAAATCTTATTCCAGTATGGCTATTAAGTGAAGAAAAAAGAGAATATGGAGTTTGCATTGCTGTGGAGAATAACATAGAAAAAATCAAGGAAGAAATCACACATATTAAAACTCAAGCAGAGGATATGCTTGTGTCCTGTGAAAATATAATCCAAACAGCCATGATGTCCTCCAAGGCAGGAAAGCAGAGAAATAAACCCAATGGTCTTAATGAAACATCATCTGAAGTGTCTAATGATAATGTCTGCTATAATAAAAACAGCGAACAGAAAGAAAACACCACTGTAGAAAAAACACAGCACCGCGAAGTAGCAACCCATCATGAAGCAACTACTCATCATCATGTGAAAACCCATCAGGAAATTAAACTAGACGATCGTAAGATTTCTCCCCCCTCTTTAAAAACACGCTCACCGTCACCAACTTTCATAACCATCGAGTCTACTGCTCGGCGAACAGAAGCGTCTACTAAGGATGAGCTTTCTCAGTCCCCTAAAAGGGATAGTGTTGCTGAACCATCACCAAGAAGGCCTGTGTCACAAACATCTAAAATTCACATAGCAAATACCTCCTCTTCTCCACCTAGGAGTCGCTCTGAACAACTTGGCAAACTCAAAGACACCACTGCAAAGTTATCCAGAGGGGCCATCCCATGTTCATCAGTAACCCGGGTTCCAATCGTAGAGAAGAGGTCTGAGATCATCACATCTCCCGCAACCCTTCGTCGTCAAATTAAGATAGAAACTCGTAGTAGGGACTCTTCCCCTACAATAACAATACCTATAAGTGTAAATCGTGTTGATAATGGTTTCTTCAGAGATTCCATGGAAGCTCAAGAGGAAGTTAGGAAAGTAGAGAAAAGGGCGACTTATGTTCACAAAGATGGAGTAAATTCCACCCAGCACATAGTGCCGGATACAGAAAGTTTTGAGTCAGTCGAAATTATCCGCAAAGTGGAAGTGCCTCGCCCGTCAGAGCACATGCAGAGATATGAAGCAGCCAACCAAACTGCTCAAACAGCTGAAAATTTCGTGAGTGACCATGAAAATGAAATAAACAGATGGTTCAGGGAATTTGAGGATAGCCCAGTTTTTGAAGCAACGTCAAATACAAGAGTTTATGTAAATGGAGAAGCAAACCATAACGTAAAACAAGAAAGTCATACATTTTGTAAAGAGGAATTTGGATTAACATCTCTAGAAAATGCTAGTTTTACAGGCTTTAATTGTAATCGTCCTAGAGAAGATATTCCTTTTGAGCAGCCCAGTGTACACTCTGAAACCAGGTCTCTAAGTGAACATTTCTCAGGCATGGATACATTTGAGAATCAAGTAGTTGGGTCAAAGATGACAATGTCTTCATCACATAACTCAGAAGCTGGCAAATCTGGCATTGACTTCAAGCATGCCCCACCAACCTATGAAGATGTCATCGCTGGCCATATTTTAGATATTTCTGATTCACCTAAAGAGCTCAGGAGGAATTTTCAAAAGGCGTGGCAGGAGAGTGAAAGAGTTTTTGAAAGTCTGGGATATGCAACCTCAGATGCTTCTGCAGCTGAGATGAGAACTGCCTTCCAAGAGGAATCTGCATTTATAAGTGGTAAATAAGCTTGCAAAATGTGAAGTAAGATTAACCCATTTAAAAGCATGTGTTCCTTACCTAAGATATTTGCAGTTAAAAGTGTGTGTAAGTAACCAAACAATATAACCTATGTCCTCTGTTTACAATGCTTGCTTTTACTACTTTCCCTTTACAAAAACATAATATGATTCACCAGCACTGTGTGAGAATAACAAATAATATTACATATGTAGATTATTGAGGCCTTTATTTGTCAAGGTAAATACAGCTTTAGATAAAGCAGCAGTTATAATAATTGTTACTGTGATAGTATTAATGATTATGTATAACTATATATTAATGATTATATACCCATAACACATTATTAATATTCCTTATTAAAAGTTATTATTTTATCCACTTGTTTGAGACAATATTATATAATATTCCTTGACCTACTATGACATATTTTTAATTGCCAGACCAAAATGGTATTTGCATTTGAATTCAATACAGCCTGGTAATAATCCAAGAAATAATTTACACTCGTGATATGTGCTTTAAGGGTTTTTATTGAT
This sequence comes from Eidolon dupreanum, assembly GCA_028627145.1. NCBI lineage: Eukaryota > Metazoa > Chordata > Mammalia > Chiroptera > Pteropodidae > Eidolon > Eidolon dupreanum. Next base: position 120,391,134 of record CM053503.1, read on the forward strand.
TGGTATCTCTGACAAAAGTGTAGGTATAGAATTTAACCTTTTGTATATTTAATTATTGTTATTGAGTTGAATGGAATTAGCTTTCTCTAATGCCAGATTTTTTTTATAACATTTTTTACACCTTCCTTAAACCCAGAATGATAGCTCGGTTGTCCTTATTCACAAATGGACATGGATAATACATTTTGAAAATTTTATTGTATGTGGAAGGAGAGAGGTATAAAATATATGAACCTAGTACATCAGAGAATAGCTCATTTATTTATATTTCCCTACATTTTACAATTAATGAGCCTTCACAATAAAAGTATTTGACATAATTAATGTGCATCATTAGGATAGTTCATTCTTTTACACAGATTGAAAGAAATAGCAAGCTTAAAAATAAAAGCTACTGAAACTAATAACTGTGCCTCTATCATATTTGCAAAATATGTGTCTAGTTTATTGGGTTAATATGATTTCTTAATGTGCTTGCTTCTGGCATAATTAAGCAAAGCTGTCTAATTAATTTTACATACTCAGTTTCTGTTACAATAGCTAAAAACATATAGAAAGTATGAAAAAAAAAACCGATGTTAAATGTAGAAAAGTTTCCTCTGCTAGAAACAAATGAACAAGCGATCTCTCAGTAGCCTCAAATGAGCTTCGAGCACTAAAGTGTGTATATTTATTTGTATATCGAACCTTGAATATATACACTTTTATGTATAACTAATATGAAAGCTTAGTTATTCTTACTGGATCATTGTGAGGATCAAAACAATACTGAGGTGAAAGTTCTGTGTCAGTTTTGAACCACTATGCAAACAGTGGTTAGTAATGTAACTACTATTATTCATAGGAGCTAGCATTCACTTGAGAGCAACAGCATGTGACCGTAGGTACTTGAGAGCAAGGGAAGAGGTAGGGAGGCTATAAAAGGCAGACATGCAAATCCAAAAAGCCCTAAAATCCGAACCCATTTATACTGAGGACAAATGGCCCTGAACATTTCAGTGTAATCAGGAGTCTCATTGGATTAAAGTTAAGAATTGGTGTCATAGAGTCAACATTGTCATTAAGAAAATATTTAAACAAATACAATGTCCTCAGCTGAAAAGATTTGTACATATTTTAGAAAAACCTCTCAGAATGCTTTCAAAAATGAAAGCTTTAGAACAAGTTAGATGTGAACCTTTATATATGTGGAAAGTTTAGTTATCTAGAATAAGTGCTCACAGGGCTCCCCATGGGTGAGTTTACTATATATTCTTTTTAATGTATTAAAGTTAACGAACATATTTTACTCACGTATGTTTTCTTAAATAATAAAAGTCAAATTGTACAAAGTATAAAATAGTAGAGACACTAGAGTAAGGTTGATTGTACCAGAGTCTCAAACCTGTGGTAGGATGGATTATATCCAGAGAAGCAATATCAGGACAATAGTCTTAGAGCTTTGTACTTTAACTGCATGGCCAGTTAATATGCTGCTGTTGTTTGTTTTATTTTTACAGTGTGATTGAAGGTAACACTAAATAAGCTTCTGTAAATTTTTATTTTTAGAAACTGCTCCCCCAAGACAAGGAAATATGTATACTTTGTCAAAAGACAGTTTATCCAATGGAGTGTCTAACAGCAGACAAGCAGAATTTTCATAAGTCCTGCTTCCGATGCCACCATTGCAACAGTAAACTGAGGTAAATGTCTTGTGGTGTATGACACAAATATTCAAGAGCTTGCAGTGTACTTATAACATCACGTTTCTAAGAAGACGTAGATTTTTCCAGATCTTGCTGCCATCAGTTAACATAACCACAAAAGGAATGTGGTCATATTCTGTTATGTTTGCTCGGCATAGCTATGACTATTTTCCTTTAGAAATTTTGCTTTCCTAATCAAATCCAGAAAGGTCTTTTTTGTCCAAACATGGAGATCATATAGATAAGAAAAATTAAGTGTTTCTGTGCAAATCGGAATTTTTAAGTTCCTACTTTAGTCTAAAGTATAGACTCTAGATCAGGATTCAGCAAACTTTTTCTGTAAAAGTCCAGATAGTAAATATTTTCAGCTTTGCAGGGCATGCTGTTTCTGTTGTTACTCAACTTTCTAATAGAGTGGAAAAGCAGCCATAGATCACTGAGCAAACCCGTGTGGCTGTAAACAAATGGGCCTAGCTGTATTCCAGGAAGGCTTCATAAACCAAAACAAGTGGTGGGCACTGGAGTTTACCTACATTCGGGCTATACCATCTAAGTTAAAAAAAAGTTAGAATAATGTCAATGTCAGGTCAAATAAATACTCTGTTTATTCTCTGATGAAACAGAAGAGTCTTATCGACACAGTTACAAAATGTACTCGTTTTCCAAAACTCTTGAAGTAAAAACATTTAAATGAATATGGTGTTTATTTGGTGTGTCTATAATCTGAGATGCTGATATGTAATTATTTTGCTAAATCCAATATGCATCTCTCAGACTATATCTTTCCTGACTTTAATTGACAGTGTCAAAAATGTCAGACACCCCTTACTGTAACATTCTTTTGTCTTGATTTCCTTGACAGCAGAGTATGATGGTTTTCCTCCTACCTTCTGAGTGTTCCTTCTCAGATTCCTATGTGAGTGATTCTTTCTCTGACCATTACAGAGATGTTAGACTTCCCTAAATTCTGTTATGGATGTTTATTCTTCTCATTGTTTATATTCTTTCTGGTTTATTGCATTCACTCCCATAATTTTAATCATCATCCATGTGGCAATAACTCTTAAATCTGTACCACTAGCCCAGCTCTCTTCTCAGTGTATCAGACACTTATATGTCAATGATTAGTATATATCTCCAATTAGATTTCTTGTAAGTACAGCAAATTCAATCTGCCCCTTTTATCTTCTCTCTACCAAAATTCTTTCATGATCTATATGCTACTTTCTGAGTAAATGGCATTAACATTAACTCAATGACCGAACATGAAATTCTCTGACTCCTTCCTCTCCCTTCATTCCCTACACCCAAGCAATGACCAAGTTCTGTAATTTCCATCCCATAAATACTTCTTGAACAGTATACTTCTCTCCATCCCTACAGCCCAGGTATTCTACAAGCAAGTGTTATTTCTCACTTCCATACTAATGCAACAGCTTTTCTAGGTAGTCAGTCTCCCTGCCTTCAGCATATCTCACCACCATCACCACCACTACCAACCTGCACCAATACCATGCTCCATAATGTGATGAGAATGATCTTTCTAAAATTCAAATCCAAGGTCATATCCCTGTTTAAAACATTTTGTGATCATAGCAGATATTGAAGCTTAATAACTATATTTATTAATTTATGTTTGCAAAACGTTATTATTCTGTTTTTGTTCTTTTTTTATCATTAGTTAGAGTACTTTTACAGGAGATTCTTCCTCTCATTTACTATTTGGTTGCATGGTAACAGAATTGGTGGAGAAAAGACACTATAAACATATAATTATTTTCTTTTATTTATAACTTTTGCCAATGTATCAGTTAATTATTTAACAATATAATGAAATAGACTCTTATCATCCCCTAGAGGTAACCAATTAAAAAATTTTTTAAATATCTTTATAAACTCACAGATTTACATATGATTGGTTTCAATCAGATGCAATTATTGTCATTACTGAAGCTCAAATCAATCTATCCTTGGAGAGTAGAAGCTCCTTCAAGTTGTTTTTTGAGTCCTTTTGACAAGACCTGAGTAACATTTGCTAGTTTCTTCATTATTGTATAGGACTAAATATTGCATGCTTACCTTGTACATTTACTGCCCTAGGCCTGCAATCAGTCATTTCTCCAAGTCCTGGTTTCTTTGTGTGAGAAATGGCATTTCAAGACAAAAATCTCAATGCTCTTTCTACTGGGTTGGTCGCTATTTCTAAGCATTTTTAGTGTTAAGAGCTAGTTAATATATATAAATAAAGAATATATCATGATTTTATAGTGATATTGCAAAATTGAATTCAAAACTGCATTATTTTTGCTTAACATCTTCTCTAAGACATCGATACCTTCTCTCTTCCACTTCAGGACTTCTAATTCTTAAAGACAAAGGAGGTAACAGATTTAGAATATCCCATATTCATTTGGACTACAGTTTTTGAATAACAAAACTATCAGAACCACTAATTTGGTTATCAAAACATTAAAAAATTGCATTTGTTCCTCAGTCACTCACACCCTATTTTTAACAATTGTGTTATTATATCTTCAGTGTCATATTACATAGTCATTACATATCGTATTATCTTCTTCTTTGCTCTAGTGACATTTCATCTTAGTTTATAGGTAACGATATATTTAGTGCTCTTACCATCACTTATATTGATGTTTCTATAGTCATTTTGGTTGTTTGAACTTGTTTTTTAGTAGATTCCTCAGAAAAGTTTCATGGAAACGATATTCCTTGAGTTCTTACATGCTGATAACAATTTGTCTATGATATAGAGAATGAAAAGTCAGTTTTGCTGAAAGTAAAATCCTTGGTTTACACTTTGTTTCATTTGAGTATCAAGTGCACTATTCCATTTTCTTCTGGCATAAAGTATTGGAAATATCTGATAATCTAACTTTCTTTTATGAGTCATATGCTTCTTTTTTCTTTGTCAATACATAAAATTTTTTTTTCTTTTTATTAAAAGTCTAGTAATTTTACTAGCATAGTTCTTGGAATTGGTCATTCTGGGTCAATAGTGTCAGTTATCCAGTGTATACTTTCAGTTTGTAGCTTCATAGTTTTTTATATCAGGAAAGTTTTTTTTTAATTATACCTTTTCATATTTAACCTGTTTTATTGCTTTCTTTGTCTTCTTTTGGAACTCCTGTTATCTATACATAGGTATTTTGTGCCTATCTTTATATTTATCTTTCTCTCAAATCCTTATCTCTCTTTCATTTCTGATTGTAAATTTTTATTCTCCTATTTCTTAAGACACTTTCTATTGTATTTATTTGCTCATATATATATATATATATATATATATATATATATATATATACACACACACACACACACATACACACATACACATATATATGTAGATGTGTGTGTGTGTGTGTATGTTTAGTTTTTATTGCTGACATTTTTTCTTTTTTATCTCTACTTTTCCCCTGACTCCTGGCACCTTGTTTACAACTTTTTTTAATTCCAATTTATTGTGTTCTTTCAAGTCTTTTATAATTTTCTAATGTCTTCTAGATCATTTCAAAATAGTAGGTTAAAATGTTGGTGTTTTGAGAACATATTTCCTAATATGTTTTCATTGTCTGCAAGGATATTGTAATACTTCTTATGTTATTATTTCTTATAATAACTTTGTGTAATATTTGGCTTTGATTCTTTCTGTTGCTCCTTTTTATGTGGAATTCGTTTTCCCAGATATTAGAAGGAGACAAAATTCAGGATGGTTTTTCCCAGTTTTACAAAGCTACCTCTTCTAGCATTCATATTCTGTTCAAAAAACTATGACGGCTTGACTTCTAGGATTTCCTGTGCTGGCTTTTCTCCCCCATGTTGGTCAAGACCTACTTTTTCATTTCTGTCATCATTACCCAACTCAATTTTGGTTCTGTGCTTATTTTTTTCCCCCAGTATGGAATCTTGTTCTGAAAAGTGATTTCAGTGGGTCAGTTTTGAAAGTTTAACTTCTCCAGGCTTTTCACTCTTTCCTACCACAGGCCCTTGCACTATTGGAGAGGGCAAAACCTCTCCCAGTTTCAACTGCTGTGCTCTGATTGGCATGTGATACTTTCCAGGAAATACTTGGCTATTTTGTGATTTCATATTTTTAGGTCAGTCAAGCACCTTCTTTTCTTTCTCTGCTATCACCCATACAAATGCAACTATTGTGTAACCCCTCACATAAATTATTGTTAGCAAAGATTTAGTCCTATCTTTTTGTATCATCCATAACTACATATGCATTATACAATAATGCCTATTATACCAATGCCTGACATACAGCATGAAATCTTAAGTACTGTAGGACATGTACCATGTAGGATATTAGTGGTAACTATTATCTAACAGAAAAGTTCAATTAATAAGCACATTCCTATTGCCAGTAAGTTAATTGCACTGAATCTCTGACTCTTCCTTGAAATAATTAATTCCTATGAATTTACAGGGTATATGTAGAATGCTAATTTTTTTTCTTTTTTCTTTTTTTTGGCAGTTTAGGAAATTATGCATCACTTCATGGACAAATATATTGTAAACCTCATTTTAAACAACTTTTCAAATCAAAGGGAAATTATGATGAAGGTTTTGGACACAAACAGCATAAAGATCAATGGAATTACAAAAATCAAAGCAGCTCAGTGGATTTTATTCCTAATGAAGAACCAAATGTGAATAAAAACAGTGCAGAAAACACTCCCATACCTGGAGGTCTTAATAAACATATAGATGCTGGTGACAGTGGAAGGCAAACGGATGATTTCAGAAAATTCCGGGAAAGGGGAAAATTAAAAATCATTTGGCCCCCTTCTAGGGAGATGCCTAAGAAAACCCTTCCCCTTGAGGAAGATCTCAAACTGAGTAAACCTAAATGGCCTCCTGAAATGACAACCACTACATCCCCTGAATTTAAAAGGGAATCACCGATAGAGCACATTAGAACTCTAGAAAATAAAGGACAAGAGCAAGATAACATTTATTTCCTGCAGCCATATCTGCAGTCCATTCATATGTGTCAGAAAGAGGATGTTATAGGAATCATAGAAAAGGAAATGTATGAAGCAAGAAAAGATGAGAAGAAGGGAGGAAATAAGAATGTGCAAGATAAGCTGAATGAGACTGAAGAGACAAAGAACAAGAGGAAAAGTGAAATGGATCTTAATGACAACAATAATGTGGTTGTGCAGAGTGCTGAGGAGAAGAATGAAAAAACTAATGAACCTGATGGTGCAGAAGTTTTACAGGTTACTAACACTGATGATGAGGTGGTGCCAGAAAATCATAAAGAGAACTTGAATAAGAATAATAATAACAATTATGTAGCAGTCTCATATCTGAATAATTGCAAGCAGAAGACATCTACTTTAGAATTTTCTAATCTATTACCACTGTCAAGTGAAGCAAACTACACTGCAAGTGAATATCAAATTGAAAATTTAGCAAATGCATCTAGAATCTCAGAATTACTTGGTTTATTTGAATCTGAAAAGACTTACTCAAGGAACGGACTAACTATGGCTCTCAATAAACAGACTGACAGAGCTACTGCTGGCAGTCCTGTGCAGTCTGCTCCCAAATCAGGCCTTAATGGTGAGTTAATAGTAAAGGCGAAAACTTCTATAGTCTCTTCTGATGCAAACATCCTCAACATCAAAGGAAACCACTCAAACAACAAAACTCTACACTTGTTCTTTTCTAACACTGTGAAAATCTCTGCTTTTTCCAAGAAGAATGAGAACATTTTTAAGCATGATTTCTCAGATTCTATAGATCAAATTAAAAATATACCATGTTTGTATTTAAGAGAATTTGGGAAGGAAATCAAACATTGGCATGGCAGAATAGGAACAGCCCACATTAATGGAAAAACAAGCTTTCATGCTCTGAGCAATGAATGTACAGCTAAGCCTACATTTCCCAAAGTGGACATCCAATCTGAACAACTCACTGTGGAAGAGCAAATTAAAAGAAACAGGTGCTACAGTGACACTGAGTAAAACAACTTTGGCTACTTACAGTCTATACTCGGGCACTAAGATATGTCGGTGTCCTAAAATAAGACTTTGGGGATTTTTATAACATTCGTTGACCTTGTAATGTTCAGAAATCTCATATCTATCACAATAGGATATTCTTTGTATTACACTGTATAATGTTTTTCATAATTGGTATGAATTTACCTTTATCCTGAATGAAATGAAGAGATGAAACAATATGGCTATGTTTTCCTGTCAGATGCCACTTGTCTATCACTCTGTTTTTCAACATACCAGAAAACATCATTGATGAGATTCTGCACTGCTGATATTTATCACAATTCTTATACTTTCTCTATAATTTATGCTGAAATAAAATTAAATTACCTGGGGTGCAAACAAAATACTTCTGTTACTTTTTACCATATATATTGTCATTCTAAGTATATATGTTTTCAATGATTTAGGAAGTATTTGCCTTGGGGCAAATATTTAATACACATGTACACATGCATGCACACACATACACTTAATTCTGGAAAAAATAAAATAATGAACCAAAGCCACAGTATTATTAGAAAATACAGCATTTTCTTTCTTTCTTTCCTCTCTCTTTTAAAAACAAAAGGATTATTATGGTTCTTTAAATAATTGCCTATATTAAACTACCGTGGACCACATCTACAAACATTTAATGAAAAATATCACTTCTCAACCAGAATAATGTAGAGTCCATACTCAGAAATTAACTGAACTGGAAAGCATTTGGAAGTTACTTAAATTATGCATTGCATTTTTTATTGCTTACTATATGCAATTGATATATATATATATATATATATATATATATATATATATATACATACATACATACACACACACAAACCATATACTATATTTTGTCAGGTTTCTTTTTATAGCTAATGGGTATAAAATATTTCTATTAGGGAAACATACATAGCCTTCTGAAAATTTGGCTTCTGAATTTTCTGCTCATTTCACCTTTCTTCAAATATATTTGATAATTCTGAGAAAAATAATATGCTTATAAATGAGTGGCTTCTCAATTTACATATGTGAAAACAGTTCATATTTTATATTCTCTTACATAAACACAAACCATTTCTGTTAAGTATGAAACCAAAATGCAATAGTTGAAATAGTTGAAAAATATTTCTTTTTAGAAAGTATAACAAATTCTCTCTTGTTAGTATGTTCTCAACAGGTATCGAAGACCTATATTATTAGTATGCTAGGACGGCCATCCAAAATACTACAGTCCAAGTGGCTTAAACAACAGAAGGTTGTTTTCTCATAATTCTGAAGGCTGAAAGTCCAAGATTAAGGTGCAGCAGGGATGGTTTCTCCTGAGGCCTCTCTTCTTGACTTGCAGACAGCTGCCTTCTCACTGTGTCCTCACATGGTCTTTCCTCTGTGCATGCATGTTCCTGATGTCTCTTCCTCTTCTTACATGGTCACCAGTCCTATTAGATTAGGTCCCCACTCATTTGACCTCATTAACCTTAATTAGCTCTATAAAGACCCTATCTCCAAACATAGTCACATTGGGGGTTAGGACCTCAACATATTACTTTTGTGGGGACACAACTTAGTTCATACCGTACATTTTTATCCAATTTAATTGAATATTCTGAAAGTCTGCCAAGAAATAGCAAGCTCTGGGGCTACAAATTTTTATTTACATTGAATTATTGTACTTTTGCACTACTCCTTATATATTCTTAATGACAGCATTATTTCTACAATTATCTATGCTAAGATAACACAAAATTTCCACAAAGATAATTTATGACATTCATGACATAATATCTTAATGTATAGTTTCTTAATGTCAGTTGCCCTTTTACAAAAGTGGCTCTTGCTTTATAAAAATTCTTCCTTGGGACTCTGCCCACTTAATCTCGGTAGCCCAGTCTACTGTTCAATTATATTAAAACTTAGAATTCAAATACACTAATATACACATCAGAGAGAACAATGTAAAAATATGAATTGTTCTGTTTATCCTTTATTTAATCAAAAAAGTATTATTTTAAAATCTTTATTAGAAATAGTATCATATCATAATTGTTGACTCCATCACTTTTCTTGGATGACATGTAGGAGTTAAGAAAAATCAAATATGCTTAAGAAACCAAATATTGTTTTAATTTAGTAATAGTTTTTACTTCATCTAAATTATGACAAATTTTCCAGCTAAATAAATAGCAATCTTTAGGAACTAAAGTATAGCTAAATATACAAATCAAAAATCCAGTAAATTTTCTTATTATTGTAGAAATGAATTTGTTTGCTTGAGCTGCCATAACAAAGTATTAGACTGAGTGGCTTAAACAACAGAAATTTATTTTTTCACTATTCTGGCATTCTGAAGTCTGAGATCAAGTTGGCAAGTTAGTTTTTTCTTCTTATACCTCTCTACTTGGCTTGTAGATATCCATCTTCTCTTTGTATACAGTCTTCCTTTCATATGGATCTATATCCAGATTTCTTCCTCTTATAATGACACCAGTCCTATTGGATTAGGGTCCACCATAATGACCTCATTTTACCTTAATTACCTCTTTTAAAATTCTATCTCCAAATATAGTTATGTTCTGAGATACTGAGCATTATGACTTGAACATAGTAATTTTAGGAAGACAATTCAGCCCATAACAGCAGTAATCACATTTCACTTTCAGTTTTTTTAAAAAATACATATCTGTTAATATTATGAAACAACTAATAATTTCTCACTTGGGATTTATAACACAGAATATGTCATGTATAGACTTATGATATAAAAATTAATATTTCCAGGAACATAATTCTTTTTAAAAGGAATCAAGATAGGCCTATGATAGATGATATGCTTTACCAGAGGAGACTGTGTGGTGGCAGAGCTTAGCATGTAAGGGGTGTCGCATTATTTATTCAAGACTGGGCCTTTCAATGAATCTTGCAAAAATGTTCTATTCCAAAGAAAATTGTGCTGAATTGTCTTTTACAGCTTTCACGCAATCAATCCTTGTGACAGATTTGGGGCTCTGGACAGCATGTTCTTTGGATTGAGACAACGGTTTTCCCATAGTATGTATAGTAAAACTGCAGAATGCAAACCTACCACCAATTTACTAGTGTGCAACCAAATGTGCATCTGGCATATTTTTTCCTAAGCTAACAATTTTCTATAAACATCTCTAGAGTAATTTCTAAAAGCACATTATTTGTTTAAAGAACTGAAAGATAGGAAAAGAATACTTTCTCTGCTGTGTTTGGATAATTCCTGACTGCTAGTTACTATCTGATTGAGTAGCAGCAAAGTTTTCCCATTGCTAAGAAAATGAACTTAAAGAAAGACAATCACAGCTGTTGAAATGAAAGAGGAGTGCAATACATTTTTTTCTATCTCTGGAAATGTTATTGAGAGCCAAGGGTGATTTCCAAATCCAATGTAAAAGTTTTGAAATCTACAGGTTTTAACGGTAATGTGAAATCATATTTTAGAAAAATTGAATTTCTGTGGAGATCAAAAATAGGCAAGGAACATGATACTGAGATTCAAAGTAAGAGCCATGAGAGCATATGATAGATACTGAAGAGTGCAATCTCAGTCCCCTGGATTTTAACCTGAATAGGAGTCAAGAAATATCTTTGGATAAATATAATCTAAAAGTAATTTAATCTCACCTTTTATGGAGTCCTTTAGAAATTCTCATTTAAGCTACCTAACAAGGTCCATTTAGCATTGATATTTCCCCTAAAATACTATGAGAAATTTTAAAACCTTAGGTATTTGCATGTGAATAAAGTGGCAGAAAAAAATTGTAGTAAAATGTCTACATTATGATCATTGTCTTTTAATATAGTATATTTTTGTAGAAAGTAAACTGATCTATAGAAAGCTTGACAAATTAACACTGTCAACAACCATTCTTTAAACATTATAAAGACTTTGGTATGTGTTGGAAGAGAGATTTTTAAAAAAGATAAATCATGTTATCTTCCATATAAGTTGGCCTACCAGAAAGAGAACCTTTCAAAAAAAATTACAGTGATGCTTATGGATGTAGAGAAAACCAGTCCAGGAAAATGTATAGCCGTGGAGAATTCTCTTAAATTCAAAGACCTCAAAACAACAGTAAATAAACAAATGGAAAAATTTTCAGGTTTGAAAACTAAACTGTCTCCATTTATCACAGTCATAATTTACTTAGATGTAATTTTGTGGTTGGGAACTATAACTGACAGCCAAGACCCCCCTTCAGGAATGAATGATTTACTTCCCCAGGTGCTGAAAGTGCTGCCCACAGAAAACCCTCAACTTTCAGCCCCCTACCAGGATTGCTTAGATGAAGAACTCCACTTTCCCCAACTAGGACTATATTCAATAAGTTATCAATGAAAGTATAGTTTGGCACAACTCTGAAGGGTCACTCTAGTGTCAGTTACCCTGTAGGGTTGGCTGATGCCTCCATTGAACGTGCATCATAACGCAATGTCTCCTTCTGTCCAATCCTGCTTCTTCACCATTTCTTCCATTCTCTTGATGCCAAGAGCACACCCTGACAAACTTCTTCCACATTCATCTCTGTCTCAGAATCTTCTTCTCTGAGAACCTGACCTAAACCAGCTCATGCCAGGAGTGGCCCAAGAAAGCAGACACTGGAATGATGTTTTAGAGCTGAATTATTTGCTGCCCGGCTGACAGTGGGCACAAGATGGCAGTGCAATTGTTAAAATTCTCAGCAGTGGTGAACTAGGATGGCTATACTGATTGAAGCAAATGTATAGCTAAATCTATGTACCAAATATTTGAGACATGCAGGAGAAATAGCAATTACAATGAAATGGAATTAAACAGCCATTGCTAAACCCTATCACTCTGGAAAAAAATTAACAGAAAGCTGAAAGTATTAATCAACAACGTTAAATCTAATAGAATTGGAAGAGTAGCTGAGGCCCATGGAAATTTAAAGTTTTTGCCAAGGTAAGGGACTTGTTTGGAAAAGAATGGGATCCAGAACATGGATGGAGATACAGTGGCCGATGCAACCAAAAACGTTGAAAATCCAGATTCTTCTGAACTCTTTAAGCCTTTAAAAGTGTTACACTGCTTCCTATCAAGAATTAGCACCTATACCTTTGCTCAAAGATGATGCAGATGCCTCTCTCCAACTCAACTGGGTGCTTCTGCTGGTTTAGCTGTCCTTACTCAAACATCAGCAAGTCTGCTGGAAACTATGCTCTAAAACCATGCTTGCTTGGAGCACTTTAGCTGGGACAGCTCTGTACTAGGTGATTTTCATCCTCCTCCTGAGACCAACTATTCTGAACATACTCTTCCCATGGTGATGGCAGAAATAAAAGAAAAAGGAGAGACACTGGGACACTATTACTTCAGCCTCATTCTAACGGCTGAAGCAAGTCTTGTATTCAGTCAATGAGAGCTCTGCAAGGCTCAAGTGGTACAGTGTTTACTTACAGCAAGAGAAGGGAGTACACAAGATCCAGCCTCTTTCAATGTATTGGTCCCCTAAGCCTGGTAGATCACTCCACAGCTGATATGGGCAGTGGAGCCATGCTCATCTCACTGCATACTGCAGTAGAAGGACCCTGCCCCTTGCCCTGTGGGATCTGAAATATAGAAAGCTGGGAGCGTTCCAAAGAACCATTCATGCACTGTAGCTAAGCAGTTCCAATAAAAGTTTGCACGTGGCTAATACACAGGTAACAGGGGTATACGTATTGATGATGCTTTAAGCTCTTTGCACGCAATGTGATTTTTGAGCTTGCCAGCTTGTCTTTTACCAAACACAAGATTCTTTTGGGGAATAAAGAAGAGATGTCTGGCTGTGCTTGGACCTATCCCACACATTATCATTTTAATTTAACATCATTTCTGATGAATGAGAATTTAAAAGATTCAAATAAACAATAATTGGTAATAACTACTGTATCCACCCTCTAATTAACTGCATGTTTCGTAAGATAGTAGCACATATTTACTTATTAATTTTTATGGTGTTCCTTTCATCCCCATTAAACCATTTCCTTTATGAGGAGGACAAACCAATTAAATGATATATCTGGGGAGCATGCCTGTCTATATTGTCTTTATTTGCCCGTATAGAAATTTCCTCAAACAAATTAGTTAAAAAACCAATTCCAAAATAATTCGCTATTTCCTGAACTCTCTAAAATATTTATTGTTCAATAAAAGTTTCAATGATTTTGTAAGTAAGATGATGCATAAACACAATTAGTGCTGCAATGTCTCAGAACAAATAATGAAAAAAATATATTAAATTCCATGCCCTGTCATTAATTGATATCTTCTAAATCTTAATCCCTAAATTTCATACTCTAAGTATGCATGTTTATGTGTGTAAATGTGACTGTATCAGTATTATTAATGTCCAAACTATGAAAAAATCAATATCAGAAGTTTTCCATTCTATTCAGGTTGTTTTTAGCAAACCAACACATTCAATCTTAATGCCATCGAAATCACCAACTCTGAATACATATTCAAGAGTTAATAACATTTGGATAAATGGATAACATTTATGTTACCAATTGTAATATTCAGATTATTCATTTTACTCCTCTCAGTTTCATTAATACCAGCATTAATTTGTTGTTGTTGATGTAGTTATAGTACTTACAAGCAAATGCACATCCATTAACATAATTTCTTATAACCATAATACAGTTATTCAAAACATTAATCTCTTTTACTTCCTCATCTATACTATTCCTATCAATTTATCCATGCCCAGGGCTCTAATTATCTCCTTAATACCAATGACTCCCAAATGTATACCACCTTCTCTGAGCTCTCTTCTAAATGCTAGAATCATATAGACAACTTCCGACTTCACAGTTTCTTTTGGATGTTTCAATGGCACCTTAAAACCAATATGCCTGAATTAAAACATCACCCACTCTCATCTCCAGCCTCAAATTTGGGCCTCTTTCAGCATTTCCTATCTCAGACACTGTAATCCATCCAGTTGCTAAAACCATAAAACTGGGAGTCATATTTTATATCCTATTTCTTTTATCCATTTCCAATTAAAATCTCTTACCAAATCCAGCTGATTATTACTACTTTAATAACTCTCATCTTTTCTTCCTAGCACATACCACATTTTTAATTTTATATGTTTTTGTAAATTATTTAATTACTGCCAGTAACACTCTACCACCCCCACTTGCTCTCCCACTCCCCATTTGACCACCCCCCACCTTGCCATACTGACTAGAAGGAAGCTTTATAGAGACAGAGACTGGTTCTGATTTTACTCTCCATATTTCTCCAATTCCCAAGGAAAGTTTCAGATGGTAGGCATTTGATAAATTTTGTTGAAAGAGTCAATCACTATGTAAATGGAAAACTTGAGCCACTATATACATTATCTTAGAGTAACGTGTGAAAATTGATAAAGATACCTTCTGGAATAATTTATGGATTATATGCAAAATATCAACCACAGGCCATGTTGATAGCATGTAAAAATAATACTTCTAAAAGAACTGCATTTATACTCCCAGATTGTACATCTGAGTGCCAATGTCACCCTTGGGTATTCTTCCAGAAAAATGGCTGAATGGGTAAATTTTATTATTACTAATAGGGCTAAGTAGATTTTACAGAAAAACATGTTTATTATCTTAAAGATTGCCAATATTAATCTAGTATCTAAGGATAGAAAAATTCATTTATATAAGTACACACATATAGTTATGTATATATGAAATTCACATTAATATTTATTACAATAGCCTTAAAGTATATATTTTTCCACATTTAAGAAGTTAACTTTTTCTGTAAAATAACTTGATAGAACATTTAGGTTGGATAGTTAAAAGTTAGAATGATGATTTGGTGATAGTAAAAGTTAGCCTTTGATTTGTTGATCACATTTCAAAAAATATACCCGCATACAAATAACATGGTGTTATAGATGGGATTTTAAAGGAGCTATTCTTTTAGTTATTCAAAGTATAAAAATTCAAATGGTAACACCTCTATTGTTTTTACTAGCAATAAGTTTACATATCCCTTTGTAGTTTATAAAGCATGTTGATGTGCTTTATGTCACTCAGTCTTCACAATGATCCTACGAGCCTACGCTGTATGTAAATCTTTATCTCATTTGACATACAATGTAACTGGGGCTCAGAGAGGTTAAGTATTTATTCCAAGATTACCAAGTGAGTTAGAATGGGAGAGATTTTAGAATTCCTAGTTTATATCTGAGAAAAACAAGAGTAAATTGCCCAAGATCACATATTTAAGTACCGTGACACAAAGACATGAAAAAGAGTTACTGTTTCAAGTTCCATACTCTTTCCTCCTTTCAAGCAATCTGT
Organism: Eidolon dupreanum; assembly: GCA_028627145.1. Classification (NCBI taxonomy): domain Eukaryota; kingdom Metazoa; phylum Chordata; class Mammalia; order Chiroptera; family Pteropodidae; genus Eidolon; species Eidolon dupreanum. The sequence continues at coordinate 120,407,179 of CM053503.1, forward strand.
GAAGTATTGTAATTTTGCTATCATGCATTTAATTATTATTCTCTGACTTGTGCTTTGCTCTCACATTATCATTGTATATAACTGTGCTGTATGTATATGTGTATATCTCACTTATGCATATATACACATTTATTTGTGCATATACACATATATGCAAGCATACTAAAATTAAATAAGCACCATTGCTTAATCAAGAAAGATCCTACTCATAATTTGACTGAAAAAAATATCATAATTTATTGGTTTTCACACATGCACATTCATAATTTCAATATATTTAGAAATTTAGCACATCGGTCATTTTAATGAACATAGGTAACCTGTGGAGTCCAATGGTCTGGGAAGATTTTTAACAAGAATTGAAAAAAAATTTTTCTGGATTAACCATTACTTAACCAAAAATTATAGATAGGCAGGAAACCAATTGCTGTTAGAGAATGCCAATGCATTTCCATACGAAAATCATGTAAACTAGTAGAAGGTAGCAATTATCTTTTGCTGTATTCTAAGCTCATAGCAAGGGCAACCACTGTGTTCTTTGATATTTTTTAATCTCACAAATATTCCATGAGTATGATATGAGATAAGGTTTTATTATTCCTGGTGAAGAGTCTGTGGATTAGGGAAGTTAAATTACTTGACCGAGTTTACCAAGTTGCTCAGCTTATAAGTGCCAAGGCACGGACTGAAATCACTTCCAAAACATCCATTAATCATGGCTTGTCCATATTCATCTCTCAACACTTCATTTTGTGGGTAAAAATATATATACATGAAATGTTCACATATATACATATAAATACAAGTATGTATCAGTAATGTATCTATGAGTGTACAGATTTATATATTTTCCTGAAGACACATACATAATGTATATACACATTTGTGTGTATAAGTGTATCCATGCTCATATATGTGTCTGTATACACATACACACGAGTATATTATATCATGAATACAGCCAGGCAGCTATGCCCATACATCTCAAACACATTTATAATGCAAAGTAGAAAACGAAAAAATAAGATTATTTATTGAAAATGTCATCAACCTCAGGAAATGGAAGTGAAGGAAATATATCAATCCTCGCGCCTACCTCAAAGGCAAGTAAAAAGCAGAACTGCTCTTTTTAAATCAGTGAAATTAACAAAAGTAATTGGATATGGCAAAGAAGAGATGTCAGGTAGGAATCAGCACATGTGGGACCTGAAGGCTGTGAATACCTTAGAGAAAGACATCAATGCCTCTGCTGCTAGTGATTACCTCATTCTCTGTGTGGCTGTAAAACAGGGCGGCATCTGTCTCTGTGCCAGGAAATGTCAGCATGTTAAAGGTTCAACCCTGGTTATATGAAACAGGACAGAAACTCTTCACCCTAAATACTAAACCTTTTCATTTTCAAAAGTTCTGAAATATTTAGGCTAGAAATACTTCCAACACTGGAAGATGTTTAAATGGCTACTTTATAAAGAAGAAAGGAAAGGCCTATGCCTGTTTTTTAATTCATAAGAAAATTATTAGATCACTAGCATTTCAAAGAGCCCACTTTCATTTACCTGTGAAGAGATTGCCTGCAGAAAATGTTAAATTCCAGGCTGGCATCTGCGACCTACCCAGACCACTGCCTTCCTTTTACCTACCCTCACCTGTGTCCTAGGGGAATAGGAATGAACTTCAATATCAGCAGAAGTAAAACATAATGACCACATTTACGGAATAATTTCCTGTGATATTTTTATTCCAAGGCAGAAAGAAAGGAATTTTGAGCATAAATGGCATACCCTAGATTTCTGAGGCTTCTGCTTTCAATGGCAATATTCTACAAGATCCAACTATAGACCTTCCCTGAGGTCCTCTTTTTCATCTTTCTCCTACCCTCAGGGTATGCAGCCACTTATTCTCACACCAGTGTTTATAGCTTTTTTTTTTTTTTATTAGCTATGAAATCCTGCCTCTGTCTCTCTTAACACTAGCATGTGATGAGTACTTAATGACTATTTGATAAGTGAATGAATGAATGAATGTATGAATGTCATAGGTTTCTATGCACACCAAATGGCAGCACTTTGCAGAAGCATCTTCAGTCCTTTGTTTCCTAATCATAGCTAATAACAGAGGGTAAAGGGATAAGAAAGCAAGGAGGGAGCTTATATGGAATGACTACATTTTACCAAAGTTTTTCAAAATAGGGATCTATTAATAGCCATTTGATACTTACATTATATACATGGCATGTACTTTAACATCATGAATTTTTAATTGAAGTGATTTATGTTCATTTAGTTTTGACAAACATAATTCTGAAATAAGATATTATCTCCATGCAGAGGATTTGAGTCTTAAAGAAGTTAAACTGTTTTTTCAAGACCACCCACCTAGAAAGTGGCAATTCCTAATAACTTGTGGGAGACCATTGGAAATCTACCCAAGACTTAGTATACCTAAATTAACATGGGAAATTTGGGAAGGCGAGATATGTGGGAAGTAGTAAAAGAGAAAATTATATAGAGAAACAGCTTAAAAGGATGTTTTTGATTTTTACTTTTGTTTTTCATTTAAACGAAGGTGGTAATAATGATCAAATGAAGAAAAGTAAAGGGTATAGCAGCATAACTGTACTTCCCTCAGTAAGAACAGGTAAAAATGGATTGCTTCAAATTTTAAGATTGAAACTCCGGAAGGAAAGAAGGCAGTTAGATGTAAAGTATTGGTTATGGGCAGTAACTCCAGATATAACAGACAAACTCTGAAATCTCAGTGGCTTAAGACAAGAAAATTTTAATTCTCGCTCAAATCACAATGCACCGTGGGTTGGTGAGAAAGTGACTCTGCTCCTCAAAGTCCTTCAGGAACTCAGTCCTACCAGTGGTGTCCCCGCCTTCCTCTGAGGCTCTGGAGTACCATAGGTTGGCAGGCAGAGACAGAGAAGAGAACGAGGCTAACCAGTGGAGGTTTCTGTGTCCCAGGCCTGGAAGTAGGGCACAACACTTTTGTCTACATTTCATTATCCAGAACTCAGTGATATAGCCACACCTACCTGCACGGGAGCCTGAGAAATGTAGTCGATGTCAGGCCTCAGAAGAAAATAAAAATATGTGTATAACTGAACCTCTGCCACAATGAGATAAAAGCAAGTCCAGACTTTCAGACGCCCAATCACATCTATTTTTTGGTAACCTTTTACTGAATATTTTTTTTTAAAATATGCACTTGTATGATTTATAGTTTTGTTTTTATTTAAAAGCTTCCTTCCATAGATATTTTTAATATGTATGAATGAATCCAAGTCAAAGCAAACATGTAGGCAACTCTAGGAGGTTGAGCACTAGGTTGAGGAATATCCAAGAGGCCGGGAAGACACAGATTCAGGAGTTAGCACCTGGTGAAGAGACCAGGCAGGCAGATATTTTACATCACAGAAGCAAAGGGAGGAAAGCTGGGGGATTTCAATCAAACTTGAATCTCTGGAAGACCTGAGTTCAAAGCAGCCTCCAATCATAAAAAGGCTAAGAGGCTTCCCAGGTGGTAGGCATGCGGCAAGAAAGAGGCTGTAATAATGACTCAGCTAGGACAGCTAAGATGTAAAGCAGAGAATTGCTCACTTAGAACTAGATGAGAGTCCAGGCTGACTTGGTTACTGTTCTCGGCCTCACCTGCAGAAGTTTTTCAAGACACCCTGCTGGAGACAAGAGAATTGCTACTAAATCTATAAGAATGTGCAAAGCAGAAAAATGGTAAGAACAGAGATTATGAATGGGTTAGCAAAGATATGGATCTAGCTTTAAATTCTGAGGGAAAAGGGGACAAGGTCCAAAGTCGATCATTAGTGTTAGATAAATGTGCTGGGGGAAAAGCATTCTAAATCCGAATATGAATGGATTTGCCCCTGGCATTATCTACTGCTTTGTGTTATCTGTGACCTCTGCTTTTTTGCTGGAGTAGATTATGGGAAAATCCACATTTTTGGAGGCAGGCACTGGCTCATTACAGACCCACGGATGTTACTGAAGTTGCCACCAACTGCTGTGGCTATGCCCCTTTCTTCTACAAGGATAATTCTTGGTAGTTGGCCATCTAAGACAATTTAATTTAGCTTTGTAGTTTTTTTTTCCCCTGTGATTTTGTGTGTTTCCTCATGGTTATTTTTATTTATTTATTTATTTATTTATTTATTTATTTATTTATTTATTTATTTGCAAATCTTCGAATTGGATGCCTATTGAAGCTTAAGGAGAGCAATGCAAAAATCTGGGACTACTTCAACAGATATGGTTTTTACTTTCAATCTGAGGTCTTCATGTATGGCAAAAGAAGATTCCTATTTTGTTCTTGTGAAGAGAATAAGAAAGTGGTCTTTTAGAGCCTGGGTGAATGGAGCAGAATATAGACATTTGACATATAAATCGATGTTATTTTTTCTTTCAAGAATTAAAATGAAGTTATATTTATAGAGATACCTGGTTTGGATGCCTAATCAGACACAGGTGTTTTCTAAAGCCTATTTGAATTCTAATTGTTGAAATACACTTCAAACATATTAACTAACAAGTTAATTTAATTCTATGGCTATAAAATGACTAGCATCTACTATGAGTAATAGGTTGAAATAATTTAGTGAAAACAAAGAAAGGAATTCTGCCTGTGAAGGAGTTGTTTCTTCTTCCCCATCAAATAAATAAATGACTTGTAATGCACCAAATAGGAATATAAATAGATTCAGGTGTCACCTTACCATTCAGTTGACTTTTTCAATGCCAGTTTTAACAATAAGCTGTTTAATACTCATACTAACGAGCTTAGATTTTTGGAAAATATGTTGTACTCTATCTACTGGTATAAACATGTTGTGCTTAAACTTCTCTTATACTATGTGCAAACAGGCTCTCATACCGTCCTTTAAATTTTACTTAATTTCATCATAATTATGTACAAAATAGAAATGCAAGTTTCATTTTTTTCCTCCTGTGTAAAAAGTCTCAGAAGCTAAATATGGCTCAACTTTCTCCTTTTTTCTGGATTCCATACTCCTGCCTGTTGTGGGATCTTGTTCCATCAATTATACTTCCTGTCTTCCAGAACTGCTACCTGTTCTTTTCCATGTTCTGATCACTTCTGTTTTAAAGGAAAACACTTTCTAGATTATGCATTCTCCTTTATCTACACTGTATCTCTTCTCCTTCACACGGATGCTGCCTGAAAACATATTGTTTTTAGTTGCAGTTGATTCTTCTCTATTTTTCATACATAGTTCAACCAACTATAAACTGAAATTGCCCAACCTTTACTAGTGGCATCCTAGTTAGAGAACCTAATGACTACTTCTCAATCTGTATGATTCTGGCCCTTCAATACCAATTCAGCATGACTTGTTTCCAGCTAGTGCTTTTTCTTGTCCTCCTAACTCAATAACTGTATTTTCATACTCTATTGACCTCCCTGGACCTGATAATTGTTTCATTCTCCCCTTGACATTTGGAAACTTTGTGTTTTACATGGTCTGTAGCCTTACTCTTTTTTCTGTCTTGGAGATCTTTTTTTCAGGCAGGGATCACTGACCTAGTTCCTTAAATTATGGAAACTCTTTCCAAAGTTGGTTATTTGGAAGTAGCCCCTGAAAGAGAAGGATTAGCTCAATTCACTTCAGTCTTCTGCAATATCTAACACTGCTGACTACTCCCTCATTGAAGCCATCTTCTACCTTAGCTCCTCTGATACGCATCTCCTCTTGTTCTACTCCAACTCTACTTATTTATTTTCTGCCTTTTCCATGCATAGCTTCTCTATCTTTCCCTGGAATGTGTATTCTCCAGATTCTTTTTCAGCTCTCTGTCCTTGTTATTATACTCTACCTAGGCAATTTTATTCATATCCACATTCATCTCATCTGAATAAACTCCACTGCTGTCTCTCTAGCTGTCAAGACTGGACTTTCCCCTGAGTTCCATTTCTTTGTTTCTAATTGTTTGTTCTTCAACAAAGAACTTAAACATAGCAAATTGACATGCTCTCTACAAGCTTTGCATTGCCCTTTTGTGTATTTATTTGTGTGTCTGTATGTTCTGGTATTGTGGGATAGCCACACTACTAAATTCAGCAAACTGGTGATCATCCTTAATTTCCTTCTTTAACTCTTTGTTTCTCTGTCCTTTCTCTCCCTCCCCGCTCCTTTATTTCTGGAAGCCCTTTCTCTTGCTTTGGCTAGGTCACCTTGTATCTCATCTATGCCTTTCAACATCAATTGAAGCATCACTTCATTTTGCAAATATTCTTACCCCTCTAGACTGACTTAGTTGCCTATCCTCTATACATTCTATTGTCTTCATGCATGGAATTATAACAAATTGTAAAATGTCTTAAAGTTGAAAACGTGTGTGTCTATTATGTCTGTGTTCTCAGTTATAAGAAAAAAGTAAGTCAAGACCAAAACACTACAGGCATAAACTTGGACTTCATCCACACAAAATGAATATGGGTATGGATAAAATTGCCTAGGCAGAATGCATAAGAGCTAATGAGTTGAAAACATCAGAATTGGCATGAGCATAACAATACATTTAGTTTGCTAAATAAATGATTGAACTTTGTACGGAGCATCTTTTGGAATTTAAGACAAACAACATTTGATGCTGACAAACTAATAAACAACCACAACCAAATAAAACAGAAGCATAAAAATACATGCTCAAGAAGTAACATAAGCTGAAAAAAATGAGAGCAACTCAAAGACTTTTGGAGATGATTTCACTCTCTTATTTTCACAAAATAAGAAGCAAGTTTTGAAAAAATATTTGAATACACCAAAAAGGACAGAATTGAATAAGATACTGGAGAAGAGAAATAATGCCAGAATAATATGTTGATTATAAAAATTGGAGCAGGATAATCAGATAAAGAATAAGTATGCTGAAGTAAATGTACCTGATGCATGTGGGACTAGAATTAAGAAAATAGCAATCAAATTTCCAAATCACACAGAAAAGAAGATATTGCTTATGGCATGATCTCTTTTATTTTTAATGTTTAGACTCTGATTTCTATGAAGATGTATTAGTTTCCTATTGCTGCTCTAACAAATAACCATGAATTTAGTAGCTTAAAACAACACGTTTATAATCTTACAGTTTGGGAGGTAAAAAGTCCCCAAGTCAAGATATCCACAGGACAGTATTCCTTCCAGTGGTTCTGGGTGAAAATCAGTTTCCTTGATTTTCCTGACTTCTTAGAAGCCTCTTGCAATCCTTGGCTCACATGTGCCAGCATAGTAGCAATCCAGGATAATCACATCATCCCAATATCTTTAACTTAATCACATTTGATCGGTCCTTGAGCTGTGTAAGTATCATATTCATGGATTCTGAAGATAAGAATTTGTATATCTTTGGGGGTAGAAATATTATTCTAACACTGTAGTCAAAAGGATATAAAATTAGGCAAATATTTGAATTTCATTTCCTCATTAACATTCAAGAGTCTATTTTCCATTTACAAACAATCCCTTACATTAAGAGCTTCATACTTTCTTAAGGTATTTTCACATTCATAATCACACTGGAGCCTTAAAACAACACTGTGAGAGAGATAAGAGAGATATTATATCCATTTTATAGATGAGTTTATACATGTGTTCATGAGTTTAGTGGCTTGCCCAAAGGCACACAACTAGTGAATATCAGATTTAAAATACAATACCAAGTTTTCTAACTATAAATTTAGTGTTCTCTTCACTACCATGTAACTTTTCCTTATGAACAAAAAATAAAGAAAAATTCCAGGATTCACTGAATACTCCACAACAGAAAGAAACAAATAAAATGATAATTTAGATGTTGATCGAGCATTATATCTTTCCTAAGTACATGTCTCATCTTGAATAAAAGTGAGAAACGTGAACACATTTCTATCCCTTTCAAATTTTGGAATAGGGCTGAAGAACAGAGTGATCTCGCAGACATAGGACATAGAAACTAGAAACAGGTATAGACTTAGTATACTGCTTGTTTCTGTCCTGAGTAGCAAACACAAATGCCCCTGGAGTTAAGCAGGGCTTCTAAACATGGAAAGTAGATTGGGTATAGAATGCAAGCTCAACCATAAGTAGTTACTATCACTCATCTTCCTTGACAAGGAAGAAAGGGGAGCAGTGGGGCCTGGAACAAAATGAATTACACTTAGCTTATCAGAAGGAGCAGCTTCTTCTCAATACCAGACAATTGTTGCTTTGGAGAAATGTGAACACAATGTTGTCAGATAATTATCTTTCATAAGGGATAAGCCAGAAATCTGAATTTTTATATTAAATCTTCAAAATTTTAAAGATTAGCATTTTAAACTGCATAAAGACTAAATGGCCAGAGAAAACATGTATGAAGACCAGTATGTGAATTATAGCCTAAACACATCAATAGTACTACACTATCTGTCCAAAAATTATTTGAACGTAAAGGAATGGAAGTTGTTGAGAGGTAGCTCCAAAAAATATAGAGCATAGAACATTGTCTTAATTGTCCTTTACACATTCTAAAAAATATCATCTGCTCCTTCATATTTCCTTTTTAAAATTTATTGATGGAAACGTTGATGATAATTATTTCATAGCAAAACAAAATAAAGAGGGTGTAAGTGTAGAAATAAGAATTTTTTTTTCTGCACTCCCCCCAAAAATTACCAAATCACCAAAAAAAGGTTTTAGTCTTAACAATATGATGAGCAATTCTGGAGCAACAGGTCCCTCATTTTAGTGGGAGGTTATTTTTACACTCTGATCCCCAAATCAGCATCATTTTTAAGTGATAAGAGTAAAATAGAAGAAAAATCAAGTGAATTCTATATTCTGTAAGTTAAGAGGACATTTAGGATCAAGTGAGGATCCCCTTTGCCAAAAGCTGGTAGATCAGAGCAGGAAGACGTTCATAAGTTCAGGCACAAAGGAAAGCATGGATGATCATGGCAACAGCTGTTTGCTGCTATGCAGCAGATACGATCTGGGAAACTAGTAAGAATTGACTTGGTAGGTAAGGGACAATGGCCTCAGGTGGCAAGGGTTGGCAACATCCAGGAGGAAGATGACTTCCTGGTTTGTAATTTTTGAAATGTAGACAGAATGGAATGAGGTGTGTGGTGGTTCTGATTATTGAAACTCACTTTGAGTCTTTGGTCTTCTTGGTGAGGAAGGTGTTAAAGGTGTTATATTTGAATGTTCATTGGTTGGGAAAGTGTCCGTAAGCCTGAATTTTGAGTGGTAGAAGTTGTGTAAGCCAAGGAATGCCCCAAGTAAAATTTGGATTTTTTTAAATAGTGCCTATACCTCCCATTTTGACACAATTAAAATAACTTTATTGAAAAAGTCCATGTAATTTCATAACTGAAAGATAATCATTGCTATTTCCAGGTATATATTTATATACCTTTCTTCCTGGGATCTGTTGACCCCCTTAAATGATTTATTTTTAGTTTTGCATATTGAACTTCACTCCATCTGCTATAAAGTTCTATGAGTTTTGAGAAATGCACACGTCATGTACCCACCATTGTAGAGTTGCAAAGAATAGTTTTACTACCTTAAAAAATTTAGTGTGTTTCATCTATTTATAACCCCCCAACTTAAACCCCTGGCAACCATTCATCTGTTTAACATTTAAAATTCATCCATATTTTTGTGTATCTCGATAGCTCGTTACTTTTACTTTCCTCTCTGAATAATATTCAATTGTATGGATTACTACAGTTTGTTTATTTGTTCACCTATTGAAGGCCATGTTGGTTGCTTTTGTGATTATGAATAAGTTACTTTCAACATTAGCATGTGGGCATAAACATTTGTGTGGCAAGTACTTTTCAAATCAGTTGGGTAGATTCACAGAACATAGTTGCTATGGTATGGTTTGCCATGTCATCTAATAAAGCATAGCAATGTTTAATTTTGGAAGAAATTGTCAAACTGTCTTCCAAAGTGGCTGCACCATTTTGCATTCCCACCAGCAATAAATAAGAGTTACTGTTGCACCACATCTTCAATAGCAGTCTTTTATTTAAAGTTATTTTAATATGTGTATAGTGGTGGCATCTCACTATTATTTTAATTTACATTCCTTAATGACATATGATTTGAGCATATTTTTATATGTTCGTTTGCCATCTGAATATCTTCTTTGGTAAGAGGTCTGTTCAAATCTTTTGTCAATTTTTAAATTAAGTTGTTTGTTTGTTTATTGTTGAGTTTTAAGAGGTTTTTTGTTTTTTTTTTTTTTGTATTTTGCATACTAGCCTTTTATCAGATATGTATTTGACAAACATTTTCTCCCACTGTGAAGCTTGTCTTTTCATTCTCTTTACTGGGTCATTCACAGAGTAGAGTTTTAAATTTTAATAAAGTCCAACTTATAATTTTTCACTTTTGTGGATCAAATTTGTTATTTTTAACCAGCTGTTTCCACTTAACAATACAGTAGTGCCTCCTTATCCATGAAGGATACGTTCTAAGTCCTCCAATGGATCCTGAAACTGCAAGTAATACCAAACCCTATACATACTATGTTTTTTCCTGTATATACATACCTATGATATAGGTTAATTTATAAATTAAGCACAGTAAGAGATTAGCAACAATAACTAATAATAAAATAGAACAATTATAATAATATACTCTAATAAAAGTCATGTGAATGTGGTCTCTCTCTCAAAATATCTTATTGTACTATACTCATCCTTTTTCTTGTGATGATGTGAAATAATATGATGCCTACATATATAATGAGATAAAATGCGCTGAATGATGTAGGCATCATGAAATAATGTCAGGCCACTATAAGGGTTAGTTGAACAAAGCACTGCGATACTGCGACAGTTGATCTGATAACCAAGAAGGCTACTAAGTGACTATAAAAGGCGAGGAGTGTATACAGTGTGGATACACTGGACGAAGGCATGAATCATGTCCCAGGCAGAAAGGAGCAGGATGGTGCAAGATTTCATTGCACTATTTAGGATAGCCCAGTATTTAAAACATATGAATTGTTTATTTCTGGAATTTTCCATTTAATATTTTCAGACTGTAGTTGACAGTAATTGAAACCACAGAAAGCAAAGCCACAGATTAGGAGGATCTACCATAGGTTTTGATCATATTTCTTGCTAATAAACATACATTTATAGTTTCAAAAACAGAAAAATACAGAGAAAAGAAACAATTAGAAAGGAATGTTTTCCAATTGTTCATTAAGCATAACATTAGTACAAAAAACTGGTTTTGGTCTTGAATAAATGAATGTGTTTTTTGAAACAACTTCCATTATATTCTCTGCATTTTTCTGATTATCTCTTCTTAATTTAATTTCTGTTCTGCTACTACGACTGTTGCATTGTCAAAGCTGATGCTTACAGATAATCTGAATATCAACATGTCTTCAGTTATGCTACTTGAGTGACACTAGTTCTTTGTGATATAAAATAAAAAGCTTTAAAATTTAAAAAGGGACTTCAAAGAGGAAAGACTTCATTGAAAGTAAATTTAAATCGTAGACTCACTGACTTTAAAGATGAAATCTATAAGCAAGATTAAGATTATGGGTCCTTTGAGTCCCTTGGATCATCTTTGATTAATAACAATCTGAATAAGGAGATATTATAAATTAAAGGCTTACATTTAATATTCAATTCTAGAATTTGTACACAAATTGCCTTTCAATTCTGATAATGTTAATCAAGTAAATTAGTACATGATATGTACCTGGGGAAAAAATACCTTACTTAATGCCATTATATGCTTTAATCTTCACAATTTTCCTGCAAAGTAGCCATTATTATTTCCACTTTATAATTAAAGGGATTTATTTGTTGAACAGCTCAGTGAGAACTAGTAAGCTGTTCAACAAACCAATTTTCCTTTTCTTCTGGACTAGACTATATTTCTCAACCTATCTTACAGTTAGTTTGGCCATAACTGTATATTATTTCTAGGCCTGGCCCATAAAAAATCACCTATATAATCTTCTCTTTCTTTCCGTGGGCTTCTATCAGCCTCAATGGCTGAATGTAGTCAGTACCACCTATCACCAAAAGGACTTTATGAGAGCAAGGAATAAACTTTTAGTAACTTAAGCCAATAATATTTCTAGATTTATCTATCACAGCAGCTAGTGTTTCCTTGATTAACACATAAATTGATACTGAAATTGAGATGCTACAAAACAAAAACAAAATATGTGACAATGGCTTAGTAATTTGGCAGTAGGCTACAAGAAAGTTAATATTGTGAATTTGAAAGATTTAGAATGGTGGAATATACAGGCACAATATTTGGAAAAATTGTCAGCAATAAAATGAATGATGCCAAATACCCACTGAGCCTTTAGAACTAGAGGAAAAAGTTGGAAAATGCATTTGTAATAGTACACATTATTTGCTTAACAGTACATATTATTTCTGGTTTACAAGCAGAAATGAAAGAGAATAGCAAAAAACTAAAAAATTGGGGACTTAAAGTGTTGGCAAATGTGACTGATGCTGGTCCTCAAATACTGGGGAATACAATTAAAAAAAAAATACATTGAGCAACTTGATCCATTAATTTGGTTTAAAATGTATTCACCTCACCCATTTTTGTTAATTTCAAAGAAGTTTCCATTGGATTGAAGGGCAGGGGACAGAAGGGCAAGGATAAAAACAAATCAATTAAGCTTGAGGATTACGTCTAAGAAAGAATTTCAAGTGTGAACAGTAACATACAGGAGTTTCTGGAAACAAATAAGACAAAATTCTATTAAATTTTTGATAAATCGTGTTGTCAAATACATCAGAAGTTCAGGCTTTAAAAACAAGAGCAAATACGGCACAGCATAGGGGATACAGTTAGCATTAATATAATGGCTAGGTGTAGGGCCAGAGGAGAGAAAAAGCAATCAGGAATCGTTTTATGAACTGTATAGATGTCTCACCAACATACTGCATATTTGAAACTAATAATAAAATTAAATTAAAAAAAACCACAAGTACAACAACAACAATGACAACAATAAAACTTGTATTCTTTAGGATTTGAAACAACCAAAAGGTTTCCAAACTTGTACAGGTAAGAGGCAGAGGAAAGCAGATTCCCCATCATCAGCTTCACATAGGACCATGGAGAATAGCTTGTAAGGGAAAATTCTTCCTGCAGGTGACAGTGAGGCCCTGTAGAAATGTGCACAAGAGAGTTCCTCCCAGAAATTAGAATCAGGGCCTCGTTAAGGAACTTCCTCTCACCCAGACAGGGGGCCCTCACAAGGTCCACAGTAAAGTTTCCTTGATTGCTATGGACCAGTGTCTCCTTGTTATCTCTCATTATTCTCATTTCTAAGATAGTTTAATCACTACATATTTATCATTGTTCATTGTGAATGGGGAGTAGTAGATAACTAGTCTTTTAGTTTATAGCTTATGAAGATGCACATCAAATTCTAATGGAAAAGAATATGTAGCACACTAATATCTTGATTTGGAACCAGATACACTATCTGGTTGGGAATTGGTTAATTTTTCTGACCATTGGGGGTGGATGGGGGGATGAATAAAATAAAAAAGAGAAGCTTGTGGTAGAAATGGACAAGCTGTTCACTAAAAGCATTTCTATTTTCTCTGAGTACTCAGTTAGTCTGCCGTTCCCAGCCTCCCTTGCGGTTGATATGGCCATGTCATTGAGTTTGGGCCAGAAAAACATCAGTGGAAATGATGCATGCCACTCCTGAGTAATCCATCTTGCTCTCGTATTTCATCTTTCATCTTGATGTTGATTCCCAGAATCATTTTGAAAGCTATGTGTTGAAGATAAGAGAGCCTAAATAACTGTGTGAAGCAAATCCCTTTGTTTCTCCTTCTCACAACACCAATAGAATAAGAACAAGTGGCAAATAAATTTCTGTTGTATGAAGCCGTTGGTATATTGGGGTTTATCTGTTGCAGGGTAACTATCCTAACAAAAACCTTAGGAAAGACTTTACAGAAAAAAAGGATACAGTGAAACGGCCCCTGAAATTCACTTGTAATGAAAAAAATATGTCTGCTTTAGTGGGAAAATCATAAGCAAAAATTTAAGACTGAATTGAGCTTTAAAAGAATGAATGGAGGTTGAGGCAAGTCAACTACCACAGTTTGTGATTACTTCTGCTCTAACATATTTATTCATAATAATGAAAATTATCTACATAGCTAATGTATATTGAGCTGTTATCTTTCAGATATTGAACCAAGCACTTATATTATCTCATTTAAATTTCAAAGTCCCTCTAAGAACTAGATATCATTATCCTCATTGTTTACAAGTGAGGAAACTGAGGCACAGAGAGATAAGTAACTTGGTTAGATCATACATCTAATAAGAGGCAGACAAAGAATTTTAACTCAGGTTGGTCTGTCCCCAGATCTCCATTCTTAATTACTTCATTCTATCACTTGGAAAGCAAAACACTTCAAAGCATTCCTGCCATTAGCCATTTGATATAAGTGAAAATGCATATAGATTGATGGAGGTTTGGTAGCTGAGTTTCCAAAATGATTCAAACAATGCTTCTGTTAAACACATATCCAATTGGTCATTAAAACCAGCACTCATCTTATTGTACTACTATCACTCAGTTAATGTTCAGAAGAAAACATAAAATATATATTTCATTTGTGTTTATGTCATTGTATACTAGCCACTCTATTCCAGTGAATATAGACATAACACAGTAATGACTTAGTGGTTAATTTTCATTAGTTTCTCATTAAAAGTCAAGCAAAAACTGATACTTGTACATTTTTTGGTCTTTTATTTTCTTCTTTTGGGAGATCTGAAATTGTGCTTCATGCAATTTTCCTCTTCAGAAAATTATGATGTTCTTGCCCCTAAAGGCTAAAGCCTAACAAAGAGGATCTATGTTCTAGTGCCCAGACCAGTCTCTGGAAATTATCTTCCATCTATTGCTTTTAGATTCCAGAGTCTTGTGTTTAATTGCAGAAATAACAGGATGTTTTCTTTTTCATGGACTAAAAGGAGACTCATTAGTTACATTAAAATACTTGATTTAAATGCTGTGTTAAGATGTTTCCAAGTTACCACAACTTCTTGAGACTTTATATAACAGCCAATGTGTTGTCCTGTTACATTTTTATATACTTTACTAGGGGATGTAACCCTGAGGTGCTGTTACAAGGGCTAAGATGATCGTGATTTAGTGCTGGATTTATTCAGGGAGACTTGCAGTAAAGATTTAAAAAACATAGGGCCATGGCTTTATGAGGGCTGACCATCTTGGAGGCACTGGAAAGACAGTTAAATACAAAGTAAAATACATTGTCACCTATCTTTCTTATGAATGTTAACAGTAATTCTAATATAACTTTTTCAAGACTACTTAAGCCTAATAGAGATGTTATAAATGTATCGCATTGAAAATCTGATTTATCTTATCCCACGCAGCCACATTTTGCAATGTCCTTTTTATAAATATTTATAATTAATGTCTCAATTGAAAAGTGCTTGTTAATACTCAGAATTGCTTTTCTAAGAATGAAGTACTCAAGTCATGTACTTGAGTACTTCAAGTACTATATAGGTCTAACTTGTGAGTATAATTAAGAAAAAAACTGAATGCAGTATATACACATAAAATCTCAATCAAAACATTGAAGGATACAAAAATAGAAGCCATTATTATTATGAATTTTTAAGATTAAATGAAATAATGAGTTTTTTTATTCAAAGACATTCACATAAACTTAAGAATTCACATTTTGTGGAGAAAAAAGTCATCTGTAGAGGAATAGAATTGTAAATATTTTAGAAAGGATTGTAAGCCTGGAACATATATATATAGACTATAAAATTTCTAATATTCTACTTTATGTAAGCTAGATTTTAAGAAAATTCTAAAATGTGAAACCAGATTTTCACTTCGATTAAATGAATCCTAATAAGAATATTAAGTTTTTCTACTGCTCTTTAAGAATTGATTTTCACTTTCTCTTTCTAATCACATCTAAAAGCCCTTTCTGCTAGCAGCTAAAGGCAAATGGTCTTGACCGACTCTAGTAACTTACATTTTATGGTATTACACTCATAAACGCATGCTCTCAACTCCCTGGTTTATTTTAAAGCCTCAAAAATTCTTGATATAGTAAGGGTATAAAATATTTTGTTTAGTATTTTTATTTAAGGACTTCAACACTGAGATCTTCAAGTCTATTGCATTTTTCCTCATGAATGTAAAGTGTTCCATAGCACTCACTGGGTCTCTGTGTAGTTGACATGCAATAGAGGTGAAGCAACAATGGCTTGCCTGCTTTACTTACTGACTAAACAACATAGCCCACCACCCCAGCACTGCCAGGTCAACAGCCAGTATACTAGCAGATTGCTAGCAAAGTACTACAATTTGCTTGTGATTTGGTGTTATAAGACATTCAGAGAAGTGTATTTTAAATACCAATCCTGTTATTAAATATTAGCCCACCATTAAATAGACACCGAAAGTTACTGAATATAAACTATGCGCATGGCAAATCTCCACGATAATGTGACAGCAAAAAAAAATTGCTAAAGGAAAATGCTATAGGTACAAAGATTAAGGCAAGCTTTCAGAACAGAGAATATTTTTTAAGGAACAAAAAAGCTTTACAAACTAAATTTTTAGAAAGTAATTATCAAGCTGCATGGTAGCATAAAGTCCTATTGATCAAAATTTCTTTTTTGTATGAACTTCACAGACTTGCATGACTTGGCATTAGTAAAAGCTAATGATGATTCATGCTATTAGCTCCAGTGGCCCCAGTCCCTGGGAACTTAGCTTTGACCTTTTATTAGCACTTTTCTCCCAAGCAAGTAGGAACTTTCTGCAGCCACACTTCCCAATCTCCTTAAATCACCTGGAGAATCAGTTAAAAGCTTGACTGGGTTATGAACTAGAATGCTAAAGGAAAATGAAAATTCAGTCTAAGGAGAGAACGCACCTGATGTGAAATCTGACTATCATCCTGGCAAACCCTGGAAAATAAAACTTCATGTTAGGTTTTCATATGTAGTAGAAATACTCAGAATTACAAGAAGCAGGTTAAATGTTATCTGTTGGCTTCAATTTTAGCAGCACTTTTCTCCTTCTCCCCTACCCCAAAACCCCACGCAATATTTATACATTCATTTTTTTCTTTATCAAACCTTTATTGACCTCTTAGCACTGTGTTAGGCACTTAAATAGCATTCTATTGTGGTTACATGGAACTCATTATTTTTTGTTCAAATTATTTTTTTAGTGTCTTTTGCTTTAAGTGACTTCTGAAAGAAGTATTGATTAATGAACCCATGGAAAGCCAACACACAAAAAACCACGAAAACGCTGTTCTTTCTTTCCTCACTCTTTCCACCTCTTGCTGATCCTCTTGCACTTGCATACCCCAAACCCCAAAGTACACAAAGTACACATGCACATGTTTCCTTTCCACTTTTCTGCTTTATGCTGGACCCGTGTAATATACAGCTGTTCTGTAGTGATTGAAGCTGAAGGAAAAATCCTGATTATTAAAAGAGTTTATGTTCTCTTATTCAAGAAAAGAACCTAATTCTAAATTGAAGATGGACTCTGTAGAGTAGTTTAAGAAATATCTTTTCTTTAATTTTGGTAATGGGTTGATTTCTATAACATATACACAGAGGGGTTGCAAATCTTTGTAAATAATTTTGTTTAGATAATTACAATAAAAACTCAATAATTTAAGACTTTATGAGAACTTATGTCAAAATTCTGTATACAGCCTTTTACATAAAACATGACTCCACCTCTATTTCAAAATACTGAACTTAAAATTACATAACTCTTTTCTAATATTGTAGAAATATACCCACTTGAACTATCCTTTCCTCATTCTGTGTGGATCAAATTGTTTTTACCCTAATCACCCTATGATAACTGTCCTTTCAAAAGAAATCAAATCACTCAATCCACCATCTTTTGTCAATAATTTTAGTCAAGAGCTGATATAATCCACCTTTGTTTGCTCCCTAAATACCCCACTATCTTAATTATATAAACGGTCTTCTAGGTGTGTTGTTCTGTCTACACATTGTCCTTGGATATCTTTTACATTCTCTTAATTTCAGTAACTCCCACTCTATTGATAATCCTCAAATCTCAGGAGTAAATTATAATGTGCTGGGAAAGGTATAGGGCTAGAAGTCTCAAATTTAATAAGTGACTTTATTTTGTTTACTCATGTGTGGGGGTGAGGGGGAGAATACTGGTACTGGTATGTAGTTTATTTTTTAAAAAAAATGTAAGTTATGATAAATTGAATAGGATCCAATTGCACTCTGGTGGTTTTCTTTTTTTTTAGGGGTTCTTGATTTGCTTCAATCTTTTAACATAAGAGACTTATGCAGTAATATTTTAACATGAGCATAAGTAATACTCATTTTTATAGATGTTTTAGAGTTTGAATATGAGAACAGTGATTTCATGTTTGAAGTTATCTAATTAATTATTTGGGGAAATAGCTTTATTCCAGATGCAATTGACATTCAATATTAAATCAAAGAGGTTATCCTTTATTTAAATCAAGGTGTCAGCCTTTAAACTTGCATATTTCAACTATAGGGAAAACATTCTTACTGGACAACATTAACAAAATAGTGCACCTGACAGTCAATTTATCATAAAATTAGTAAAAGAACCTCTTTGGAACTTCATATGTTCATATGTTGAAACAGGCATTCTGTATCCATAATACACAGGGCTATTGTGGCATTAAACTAAATCATATTCAAGAGAGGGTAATATTATCATGAAATTCCAGTGTTCTACTTTTTTGGAAGGGTTTTTCTGCAAAAAGCCTATTGTGGCTTGCAGTTCCATTTATAAGTTAATCTTCACATCTAAGAAAGGCAGCTAAAGGTTTGATTTTGTTTTTAATCTCTATTTTGCAGATAAGGAATGCTGGGAAAGTTTAAGTGACTGACCTGCAATTATTCACTCAGTCATAACCAGAGCTGGAACTAGACTTATCTCTTTTCTCTTTATTCAGTGTTCTGCTTGTTAGATATAGCTTTTGACAGAACTGACTCTGAAGTATTCAGTTTATATTCTGGATAATATAGATGTTTTGCATCAATTAATACAAAATTATTTAACGTATTTTCAAGATTAGGCAAGTGGTTATTGATTTAAGCAGTGTCTAAGCAAATGTCTTCCTCCACTAACAAGCTGAGTGAGTTCTCTCATTACAGGTGGTAGAAAGCAGACATATCTAAGTAGGCAAAATAAAAGTTGTTTAATT
This sequence comes from Eidolon dupreanum, assembly GCA_028627145.1. Taxonomy (NCBI): domain Eukaryota; kingdom Metazoa; phylum Chordata; class Mammalia; order Chiroptera; family Pteropodidae; genus Eidolon; species Eidolon dupreanum. The sequence goes on from CM053503.1 coordinate 120,426,457, forward strand.
AAATATAATTATCTCATTAAATAGTCATATAATTAAATAATACTGGACTTTCTGTCCAATACATGAATTTCTGCCCATGAAATTCACAGCAGTGCAAAAAACCTAACATCAGCATGCCATCTTTTCAGTTGCTTGTAAAATTTTCTTTAATTTTCCATCTTCATTGATTTTCAATATTTCATGGTTTTTATTGTTAGCAGGTTGTTCATTGTGCAAGTTTGTTTTGCTCGGAGCTGCTTATGCATAGCAGCAGTCATATGAGACATTGCTATTACATCTGTATGCATGCTGTTGATTTTCTTTAACTCTTTTTTGCTTCTGTAATATAGTCATTTGATTATCTTAATCAGTAAGGAATTTGGTAGATAGGACCCACATTTTCAGGATCAGCTGTTGCAAAATATCAGGTAATATGAAAAAATCTTACAAAATACTGGAGAATAGTATATTCAGCAGGGCACAGAGGAGAGGTTAGAAAAATTATGTGGCTATTTTTGTATGCACATCTCTGAAAATTTCTAAATAGTTTACAACATTCTAAAGTTTGATAACATTTTCATATTTTACATGCTTTCTTTAGTCAAGGTTAGCTTTTTGATTGAGAGCATTTTAAACTAATCTTTTATCAGATATATTCCTAAACTGGCATTGCAATTACATTTTCCAGTTTTAGAATTTAAGTTTTAATATTCCTACTTTTTGCAAATATCAATTCCCCTTTTCCCCATGAAGTTTGAATAAAACACTATTTTTTCTTTCTTTCCGGGATTTAAACTCTATTCCTCTATTAATAACCTCATGTTAGTTAATGAAGGTGTTGATTTCAAGTTACACAATAAAAAATAATAATAAATAATATTTAAAAAAACTAAACAATAACCACAAAAAAGTTTCTAGATTAAAAATTCAAAGTGATGTGGTACATATCTGTTTTTAGCCTTAAAAAAAAAAAAACTTATTATTTGTTTTAGCATGGTTGATTCCTGAAGAAGAGTTGGCCAAGCTCCCAAACTAGATAGGTCAAATGACTGAAAGGGGAAGGGCACAAGATAATTGGGAAGAATGGTGGTGATGTGCACACATTTTCTCTAGTACTAAAAGATGGCAGTACACAAGTGTACTCTGCAATCAAATTTTTTTCATAGTGTTCATAAAACTTAGGCAGGGTTTATTTGGGATATCAACAGGATACATGCACTTATCTTAGAAGGTAAATGGAGAAAGGAGTGATCATTGCAAAAAGAAAAGGGTCATTTAAAATACAATTAGAAACAGCAGCAGCAGCATAGCTAACACATACTGAATTCCAATTGTGTGTCAGACAACTACGTAGGTGACATATGCACTTGATTTTTGACCCCCACAATAACCTTGAAAGATAGGTATGACTAGCCCCATCAAAGAAAGGTCAGTTGGGGAAAGACCCACACCTATTAAAGCCTTCATGTAGAACTTAGTTTACTTTTTTTAAATGTAATGTGGGTTATAGACTTATTACAACTCTGAACCACTCAGACATATTGGCACTTAAAGGGACTTAAAACGCTTCACAAGGTAAGATCACTATAGTGTTGTGAAGAGAATGGCGTGGGAAAAGAGTTTGCCACTTTTGTTTTCTTTCCCTTTCCTTGCTAAATAAAATCACTCTTTGGTGTCTGAGTCACAACCCCCCCCCCCAACAAGTAAAAAATCTATTGTTATCATTCAAAAGTGATTCTCCAAAGGGGGGGGGGGGAGCAAACCAACCAGGATGCCTGCTTATGCTTTTTCTCAATTGTTTCTTAAGGTGTTTCGTTTTGTTGGGTAAGTGTGAGCGTGTATGTATGCGTGTGAAAGTGGGGAATTTATTTGGAGGGAAGGGAGAGAAGGTCTATTCTACCGATAACTTTAAGAACATTTCTCCATGCGCATCTTTCATAGCTCTGGCACACTTCTGTTATGATTACTATAAGGAGTGGTTCGGAAGCTCAGAAGTACCACTCTTCAGCTGCAAAACCTGCCAAAGGGAGAAGGACGGGGGCGCTGTCTGGTGACTGTTCGCGTGATTCCTTCAAGGAGGCGACCACCTCTAGGGATTCTCTCTCCAGCAACGCCGTTTGTACTCGGGTCCCACGACCGCTACGCAGGGATGCCAAGAGGCTGAATCGCCGCGCGGAGGCTCTGGGGACAGAGTCACCCTGGGGCGCCCTTCTCTGCCAAGCCGCGGGCTCCCGGCAGTGAGTAAACGCCCCAGGCCCACCTCGATGGGCCGGGCGGTCTCGCAGCACCTAAGGCTCCGGAACCAGGAGTCTTCTACCCTGCGCCCCTCCCGCGCCTCCCCCATCCCAAACCCCAGCAGCATCACCGCCTCTCCCGGAAACAAGCCTGCTGAGCAAAGGCGGAGGAAAACCTTGGGCCTTCCGCTCTGATTGGTCTCCCCCCGCCGCGCGGGGCGAGGCAGCGATTGGCTGCCGGGCGTTGTCAGTCGCCGAGGCCAGAGCCTTCGCCGGGGAAGCGCAGCCCGGCTCGGGTGCTCCGGTTGCCGCCGCGGCAGCTTGAGCTGGTGCAGCTGGGCGAGCTCGCGCGGGTGCCACTGCCGCCGCTGCTGCCCACTCCATCGCGCCGCCAGCGCGGCCAGTCTCTCGCAGGCGGCCGCCGGGGAGGGGCGGCCGAGAGAACAGAGCACGAGGAGGTGGAGGCGGAGGCGGAGGCGGCGGAGAAGTGATGCTGGAGCCAGGCATCCGGGCAGCGGAGCATCAGCATCTCCGGGACCCCAGCTGCAGCGTCCCTGTGGCCCGCGGGCCAGCCGAGCGGCAGGAGACTACGCGCTCCGCGGGTAAGGTCCGGCCCCACAGCTCCCGTGCAGCCCCCGGGACGACTGGTGTTACCTTTGGGTATTAAGACGCTCGTTGTGCCCGGAGCATCCTGACAAGGGTGTTTGGGACCCGAAAAGCGAGTCCGGACGCACGACTAGGCTGATGCCCGCGCCAGTGCCACTCTTGCTCGTGTGTTACCCCCTCCGCGCTGGCAGACTTTGATAGTACGGGGATGGCATTGTGTGTATAACATGCATGTGTAGGCGCGCGGTTTGGGGCACTTTGCAGGGAGCGCGGTGGGTTCCCTCTCGCGTGAGCCGACGTCTTTCAGGGATCCAGCTGGGATGGAGTGAGTAGGCTGCTTTTGGCTCAACGGGAGGGAGAGCGCACGCTACGCATGGGAAAGTCTCGTGGCTCGTTACGAGCAGGGCAAATTGAACTTTATTGCCTTAATGAAAACAGCTGTGGACCCAGCAGGCCAGGAACAGTGCGTTTACTGAGCCTCCCCAAAGTCTCACTTTGCGCTGGGGACTTCGGGAGGGAGGGCAGGGAAAGGGAAAGTAACAATTGGTCCACCTCGCTTAGGGAAGAAAGAGAAGGGGAGTGGAACTACGCTTGGAGAGTGGCGACCTTTTTGCGTCTGACGTCCCTTGTGGGAAGCTCACTGCACTTTTCAGGAGCGCGGATTTGGGGATGGAGAGAGTACATCGTTAAGGGGATGACGGAGGCTGCTGGTGGCCCGCGTCGGCTTGGGGCAGGAGTGTGGGTAACCCGACCGAGTGACTGAAGCAGGGTCGCGTGCGCATCCAGGTGGAACCACTTCCCAGTGGTGGGCATCCGGCCCCGCGCGCCCGGGGCAGCTGCGTACAGCCCCGCGGCTCCGCCCTCGGAGAAAGTTCCCGCCCGCGGGGGCTTGGCAACTAGACCTAGAGCACGTTGAACACCAAGTGTAGTCCGGTTTACGTTCCCAGCTTATTCTGGTGCCTACAGTGTTTTTATTTTGTATTTTATTTTGTAAAGCCATTGAGAATTATCACCCGCGTTCGAACCTTTCCGCAGGCCGATTTTGTGCGCTTGCTGCAAATGGGTGGTGTGGCAGGGCGCAATCGGAATCTCCGTGGCTCAATGCAGTAGTTTCTCGATTCCTCCTCAGGGCGAACAAAGTTACTCTTGGAGACTGTTTTGTGTGTGACCACTGTCTCGTAGAAGTCTCTGCTTGGGAAAGTTCTTGAAATACCGAGCCACTAAGGAACTGTCCCCACTCTCGTGCAGAAGATAGGTTGTGGTCCTTGACAGAGGCGATGGGATTGCAACGGGAAATGGAAGTGAACAGGTCAGCCTTCTGCTTGCCAGCTAGAATCTTTGGGAAAATAAAAATTGACTCAATACAGGGAGCACTTTCCATGTTATGTGGCTCCTAAATCTTTTTTCACTGGAGGAACCTTTTGCCCCAAAATACAACGCAACAAAAATCAAACCCAAACCACAGAAACCACTTTGATTGGACTTATTTCTGATTTGGTAAAGCAGAAAAAGTGAAAGTAAAACACCTAATAGAAGTACTGTAGAAAAATCAGAAGGGAGCTGTCCAAAATGTCAGCATTTTCAGCCAATTTTTTTTTAATTGTAAAAGTTTCATTTTCTCACAATTTAGAAATGTAAATTATCCTGAATAACTTACTGGTAAACTAGCAGTGACGTTAGTTTTGTGTCCGAGGATAGTTGCACATTTTTTTCATCATTTAATTCATGAACTGTAAAATGGGATTTTTAGTTCTATTTTAATAGAACACATATATTGGATTTGGGTTAGTGAAAACAAAAATAAAAAAAGATATACTCTCCTTAGCAGGCATCACATATATGGTTTACAAGTCTAGTTTTCTGATATAATTAAAGTTGTAGTAGTTGTAACTTTCAGGACTTTATTAAGATTATTAAACACATTAAACAGTTGACTTTAGTTTTGTGTTTCACTTATGCAATGCTATGAGCTTGTAAAAATTATTTTTCCCTATAGGTTGATACGAGTAAAATAGGATTAAAATGTCTTCTGCATTATTAATCAATAATTTTAAAATAAGCTTAAATTAAAAACAAGTTACCAGAAACAGCCAATAAGAACTTATAAAGAAAATTTTAACTACTTGGCTCAGGAAGTGGTTTTTCACATTGCTATCGAGTAACATCTTGTCAATCCACTGCATTATGTGTTGAGGTAAGCCACAAGTTTTTAAACAGAAACAGAGCCTTTTTACTCATTTATAGATTTTTTTTGGAGGGGGGACTTTTACTTTGGGATTGTTTTTCTTCAGAAAATTAAATATATGTTCAGAACTACCAAGACAAAATGTAATCCAAGAGAAATGTGTCAGTGAACAAAATTTTAGAAGAATGTGGTAGGGTCTATGTTTGAGTGAAAGCAGAAATAATGCAGGGTGTTTTGTTTTGTTTTTTTGGGAGGAGGGGGCACAGGCTTAAGAGAGTAATAGATAGTGTTAGCCACTTAGTTTATGCAAGCAATTCAAGTTCTGCAAATTCACTTCAGTTTTGACTTGTTTGCTGCAGGGGAGCCCATAAACTCAGACTCCCATGTTTTCTAGATGGATTTTAGTAAGTCAAGTAAATGTCAACTTGTCAAGATTCTAGACCACTAAATTCACTTTTTGACCTACACCAGATTTTAATTTCAATACTGCATAACTTCTGTAAAAAGATCACATATACTATAGATAACAATGCAAGAAATAACATGATCTTATTAAATAAAACAGTCATGACTAGAATTTCTACATTGTTATATAAGATAGTGAGACTTATTTAATTATAATTTGTTTTCATTTAAATCATGCTGAAATCATTTTTTTTGTGTGTTTGTGTGCGAAACTAAAATGTTTAGAGGAATTAAAAACCGCAACCAGTTCAGTAAGTCGAAAACTCATTCTTATATTCTATCTCTTGCTCTCTCTCACTCAAAAAGCTGTTAGAAGGAATACAACCACCCTGCATTTAAAACAAATTTACCAACCCATCCTGAATGATGATTGTACTTCATAAGGCAAAATTCTCATTCTCTTAAGTAATCTACTAAATAATTATGGTTTATTCAAGTACAGTTTAACACATTGTACCACATTCCTACTATGTGCAAGACACTGATCTAGTTGCTTTGACTATATCAGAGAATAAATCAGACAGACTTCTGCCCTCATTAAGCCTATATTTAATTGGTGTGAAATAACTCATAAACAAAAAAAAAGTAAATAACTTATATAAACTATCTCCTACTAACCTGTTTTATATACCCACCCCCCCATCCCATGGCCTAGTCTCTTTCCATCTCATTTTTCTCTCCGATTAATATAAACCCACCCACAAACCAACACAGATATATTCAAATTAATCTAAGAATGTAAGGTAATCATGGTGATAGTCTAATATATCGTTTGTCCTCAGGATGCAGATCTGAACGTCACTGCATATGATGAGGGTTAAAGGCACAGGAGGGATTCAAAAATGGTTAATCAATGAAGTGACAGATACCTGCTCTTTAATCTTTAAAATATATTTGTAATATTTTTCAGAGGAACAAAAGTGGAAAATATTTATCCTATAACATATTTGTTTCAAATTAATAACATTTTAAACATTTTTAATGACTATCCAAGATGAAATCTACATAATCTTATTTAAAGGGGATGAGTGAATTGGGAGTAGTAAGAAAGGATCTAAAAGCATAATTTTAATGAGAAACATTCTGCTTCTTCCATGTTCAGAGTGACATATTCACGTACTTTTGTAAAAGCTGATCAAAAACCCTAGGGTTTGAGGTAAAAGTTTCTCTAAAGTTTTCACGATATGATCTTCTGATAAAACACTTCCAAATTTCAAAATAAGTTTTTCTTTAATTCAAAATCAATTTGGTTATTCAGTCAGTCTAATGACAGATAAAACCATGCAATATTTTCCCAGATTCTTTTCTCTTAATGCATAAAATGGTGTGCAATGATGATTTCAGTTTCATTTTCTGTGCTTTCTATTTCATTATTTTCTATAGGGTCTTTAGCTTACATCTGAAAGGAATTGTTATATATTTTTTTTTACCTTCGTATGAAGAATGGAACCTAGCTTGACTTTCAAAAATTGGTTTGTGAACTATATTTTCATATTTGAGGAAGTTGAAATTGTACTCCCAAGAAGCCATGCCACATAATGAATTAATGCCAACTTATCCACAGGTTCTATTATAACAGGATATTAGTGCAGGGCACATGATGCTAAGTCATTTCTGAATGGATTTCCATCGTTCAAGAAAAATTTTCAAGGTTGGTGCTATACAGTTCAATTTTAGGAGATGGGGACAGACATTCTTAAAATGCCATCTCAATATTTTATTTATTTATCTGTATTTAAGAATACATGTACTAACCACTTAAGCCTATTAAAAAGATCTCCTGGTTTTCCTCCTTTCTATCCAAAATGCAAAACTTTAGAAAAACGTTTTAAAAAAGCAAGGAAACTGACCGTTACCATAGCCAGCACACAAAGTGAAGTCTTGCTGATTATGAAACTCTTAGATGAGAGCTAGAATCGTATACTTAGAGCTGGAAAAAACCCAGGCCATTAGTCAACTTCCTCTTTGTATAAGGAAGAACTTTATTCCTGAAAGTTGATATTAATTATCCAAAATCAGTTGAAAGTAGACCCAAGTCTAGAAACACTGTTAACTGCTAAGTGTATAAATTAATCCCATGATAGTAGCCTATGAAACAGTTCTACATTTTGTAAAATAGTAATGTAAGAAGAAATACTGTATCTACCTATTTGTGTATGTACCTATTTTAATATTTGACATAATATTGTATTATATTAATATTATGTTGAAATTAAGAAAATGATAAACTGGAATGCATTTAGAAATGTCATCTAAGATTTATAGGATTAGAGGTAAGTTTGCACGTAAAATGTTTGTACTTAATTCAGTCATTATACCTGTAGAATTTCTTTTAATTATTTACTAGTATCTCTAATACAGGATTTCTTATTTCCTGAGGTCTCTAGGCTTCAAAGTGTTTGGTAGGTGAGTGTCAAGGACTCCAAGAAATACCAAATTTTTCTGCAAGCTTTTTCCATTCGCAGATGTTCCAGAGTAAGAAAAATTTGTTTAAAAAGGATTAAGAGCTAAAGCTCTAAATTGGCTTAAAACAAAACCAAAAAAAAAAAAAAAAAAAAAAAAAAGCAAGCAGAGAGAGGGAACCTGCATGGATATGATGGATATGGAGAGGATTTTAAGAATTACTGTCCCTCTTTTATCTCTCAAAGAAGCAGCAGCAACAACAACAACAACTTTTGTTAGTTACCATCAGAAAACAATCCCACAGTGGTTGGAAGAGACATTTCATTGTCTTAAGACGTAAATTTGCAACTGAAGAGATGGTTTATAACTGATATACAACACTTGGTTCTGAGTTGCTGCAGTTAGCATTTTGTTTGCTCTTTATTATGAAATGCTTCCATGACATATATAGATGATATCAGGACTGAATCAATTATTCACTGAACAACAAAATTTGTGGGTGACTTCTCCAGGGCCCTAGCACTCAAAGACAATTGCCAGAGGTAGAGGTTGATTGTATACAATTAGTTGTAAATTTAAATACTACTAGACAAAAAGAATTGCAATAAGGGTACACAAAAACACTATGGCTGCATGAATAGGGCATATAAACCAATAGATTTCTCCATTCTGCATCTGTCTGTGCCAGTCAGTGCTGGTGAATTTCCACGATAGCCCATCACTATTTTAGTTTCAATGTCTAAAATGAGGATAGCATCTCTGATTTCTTGAATTCCAATTTTTGAGGAATTAGGTGAATTGAATATAAGTAATACATGTTGACTTCTCTGAGTGAACACAGCTGTCTAATTACAGGAGAGGTGCTATATTTTATAATAACAACTAACAAATCATGGATTGCATTGATAAAGTTATTTTATCGATAATTTT
>CM053503.1:120435358-120524372 GCA_028627145.1 Eidolon dupreanum
TTATTTCAATGCTGTCTAATATTCTCCTGATTTTTTGTCATAGTAAACAAATAATTAAAGGACACTACTAACTCAGATCTTTACTAACAGATGTTTACAATAAATGTGAAAAAGTAGAGAAATTTCCAAAATAGAAACACCGAATGTGTATGTATGTGTAGATACACACATATACACATATAGATATACATATATAGAGACAATCCAAATTAAATTCCAACAAATTGTTGTAAAATTATAAAGTTCATATGAAATAGTAAATAGTTTATAAGAGCAAATTTTTAAAAATAAGCATTGAGAGGAATTTGTACTGTCAGCCATTTAAAGACATTAAAAATGGCAGTAATTAACAGTCTATTAACATGCAAACAAGCAGAACAAAGCAAAAGCTCAGATACAAACTCTAAGATGTGTGAAAATCATGCATAAAATATACTATAATGAAAAATCTGGAAAAAATATATATATGTATGGTGTTGGGAAAATTGAGTAATTATTATTGAAAAATGTACACTCCATGTCTCACATTGCATTCCAAAATACATGTCAGATAAAGCAAAAAAGTTGATATAAACTCTAAAGTTAGAAGAAAATAGAGAATATACAAAACAAACAAAGGGGAAAATATAAAGATTTGACCTCATAAAAATTAACAATTTAATTTTATGTCAAATATGTCATAAGTAAATCAAGGAAGTATTTTCAACACAAATTACTAATAACAGTTTAACATTCACTCTTTCAAAAACCTTTCAATGTTTTCTTCTGTTATAGGACTTATCTCAAAATATTGTGATTCTCCAGTTTATATCCATCACCCACTAGACTAAAAACTTCTTGGAGAAACTCATATTCGTCATTTTATCTTTAATTCCTTCAGCATAATTGGGATGCAATAGACATTATTAGTAGCTAATAAAAAATTATTAGTATATCACCAGAAAAAAAGATGAAGAAATAAATTGGTAACCTATGAAAACTAGAAATCTATAAAGCCAATAAGCATCTAAAATTTTTAGTGATAAAAAGTAAAGGAAAAAAAGTTTTTAAAATGATAGCACTGTTGAGTTTATCAAAATAGCAAAGATTACAAGTGAAGGTTGATTCATTTATGAAAGTTGATGGACATGATAAAGATCAGGTGAACTACAGATTCTCCTAAACTGATAAAGCTATTCATTGTTGTTCACAGAATTCTGTTACATGTTACAGTAATTAATTCCAAGTAACTTAAAGAATAAGATCCATAGCAAAAGGAAAGTATTTGTAGCTTACAGAATCTAAAGAAAAGGAAACAGAATAACTGAATAACTACAGAGCCATGGAAGAAACTGATGAAATCTTTGCCAGTTACCATCACTAGGATGAAGCAGCATCAGTTCTTTTCTGTCCATGTATCAATTTGTTCTAGACCCAAATTTCCAGAATGAGTAGTATGACTGACAGGCGTCATGTCTATACTTTAGTCAGTGGATCACTGGGGCACCTTCCTTGCCACTCCTACAAAGACCATATTCAAAGGGAAACCAAGAAACTTTTCCCAGGAGAAGGGAAAATGGAGCTGGGTAGGTAACAACAAGATACCCACTGTGTATCAAAAGCCTTAAAAATATTCCCCTTGTTTCAGTAATACCGCTGCTAGAAATTAATTCCATATAATTAATTAGAAATAGACACAGTTTTATTAAAATGTCATTTGTAGTAGTTTGATAGTAAATAATCTATTTGGCCAATAGTAGGGGAATAATTACATTATGATATATACCATAAAAACCATGATTTTGAGATGTTGGTAATAACATTGAAAAATGCTGATGAAATAATAGTGAATAAAGCAAAATACAAGATTTAATATGAAATAGGAACTCCATCCACATATCCAAAAGGCTTAGATAAATTATTAACATTTTGGGGGCTAACATAGGGGTTTTATTTTTAAGTATATAAAATATTTTTTGCTAAGAACAGGCATTACTATTATATACTAAATCAACAAAAGAGTAGAGAAATGATAGTGCCTTTGGCTTCTGGACAACTATATTGGAAGCAAAGCATTGGATTGATATACATAATTTTGGAAGAAAAGAAGGTAATTGTACAATATTCCTTTTTCCACAGTAAGTTACTATATGACAAGCAAAATTTGGCTAGTTTCCTACTTGGAATACTTTTTAGGAGTCATTTTGAACTTTGTTTTTCAAATCTTTATCTGAGTGTAATAGACTTTAAAATATATTTTCATTTTATAGTTCAAATAAAGGTTTATCATTGACATAGGTTAAAAAAGAATAAAACTAATTACATGTATTGTTATGTGTGTGTATCTCATCAGTTACCCTGCTAATTCTCATTAGCTCAAGCTGAAATTGAAACAATATGAGCTATTATATCTTGAAGGAAACTATAGTTTGGCCCAGTTATTTATGAAACACAAGTAAATATTCTGTTAAATTTGTTAAATATTTTCTCTTAAATAAAGCAGAAAACCATGTTTCCTTATATAAATCAGAAAGCAAATATAGCTGAATATTTTGAATATTTTTTTCCTTTTGGTTCATATTTACAGCTCAGAAATTATAACTGCCAAAAAACAAAAAGGTCTGGATATAGGAATGGATAGAATTTTTTTAAAAACACAAATACATTCATACTGTAAGACATTCTTACATTTCAGTTTATTCCTCCATATTGGCAGAGCTCTGTACAGGATAATTTTGATGATCTCATGAATTTTACTTAAATAAATAATGCAATTTTTGGAAAAGAACAAAAGAGGAAAAAGAAAATTGGTTGATCATTTGTTCCCTCTAATGTCCATTGCCTTCTTGTAGCTCATGGAATTGTGCAACCTGACAGCTAGTGAAAGCACTACATTTTTAAACTTTTTTTTCTCTTTTTCTTCAGTTTTTATACAAATGATAACATTTTATATACATGTTTTTCTTACTGCTTTTTAAACTCAATAATCTTGGAGGACTGTCAAAATTGATACAGACTATCCTCATTCATTTTTAAAACTCTGTGTATTACATTTGTTGAAAGTACCATAATTTATTTGACAGTTCCCTTCTGATGAACAATTATATTTTTTCAGATCTTTTGGCTAACATAACCAATGCTGTCATGAATATTCTTGTACGCATTATTTCATGTGTGAAGAATCTGTAGGACCTAGAATTAGAGTTGCCGGATTACTTTGGAAGTGTATGTGGTTTTTTTTTTTTTTCACATTTGAAGAACTTTCTTTCCTTTTCTTCAGTTGTATGACTAATAGTGCTGAGTTAGACTGGACCAAAGGCTTGAATTCATGACATTTCCCTAGAGACCCCTGCCCAGGTTTACACTTATCAGCATGCTGTGTGTGTCCACAGTTTATTCGGAACTTGTTTGCTGATCTTCCATCATCTACTTAACCATCTTGACCACAAAGATATCCACTGGAATAGGGAGCTTTTGTCAGATTGTTGCTTACTTTCAGCTATTCTCTTTTCCCATCCTGTGGTCTACTAGACTAAAAAACCATATGAACAACATGGAACTTGTTATTTATCTGCTAAATGACAATATTAAAAATAATTGTGTCCCCATTAGCAAGGATGCAGTAAATCTGGTGCTTTTGAAACCTGTTCATCTCAATTAAAATTAACACAGCTCATTGGAAAAGCAATTTGGTAGTATTTGGGGGAAAAAAACTATAAAAATATTCATACTATCTGATCCATTAATATTCCTCCTGGGAATCTATCCTAAAGAAACATTATAAAATATGGGAAAGGTCATATGTTTAAAGATGTTGATGGATGTATTACGTGTAATAAAAAATCAGAAGCAACTCAAATGGCCAACAATACTTTTAGGTATGTACATTTGAGGATAATAAGCAACCATTAAAAGTAAATATGAAGATTATAATAAAAAATACATAAGTTATAATGTCTCTTGGGAAAATATGGTACTAAATTATATACAAGTCCTACTATAGCTAGAGAAAACCTAAACACACGAACACTGAAATTATAAATGTATTGTAAAATGGTGAGAAAATAGGTGATTCCTTCTCTATCTTTTCTCTCTCCAGCTTTCAAGAATATTTTATGACATTTCAAACTTTAAAAATGAAAAAAAATCAATTTTCTTTTTCATCTTTAATATTTTGCATTAAATATATGGAATAGCTTTTGATGGTTCTAACTTCTTTGTCACTAATCAGTGTTGTGAGATTTTTCATCTTTTTTGTACAGTTGAGTTCATCCTAGAGTTTGCACTGCAATGCATATAATCTTCAAAAGTGTTCTCTCTCTCTTCTGTATCAACACATTTTAATTACTGAACTTTCTTTTAATTTTATTCCTCATGATAGATATTCTTTCTCTTTTCTAAAAACAAAAATTCTAATGTTTTGAACCATCCTGAACTTACCTGTTGCCTATTTCTCATACTTAGTTCCCTAGTGCTGTCCCATTTGTTTGCTGTGCTCTTATCGTACTGATTTTCTCTAACTCAAAAACACTAAGCTCAATCAGCCTGCCTCCTAATTCTTTATTAAATTTTACATATTTCATTAAAACATACTCTGTGAAAGCTAATAACATGACCAAATATCATACATATAAATATACTTACTCCATGGAAGATGTTGACACTAGATAAGATTGCCCATAGTAATTGTTTATCTTTAAGAAAAAATAACTAAGTATAATGAGAGAAATACCCTTATTTGTTACCTTGAAGAAGGAAGGAACAATGTGAGGTATGTTATTTTTCCCAACTAGCTCTTTGGAAAATGAATGCAGTGGCATTATCTGTCTTTATTAAAATGCATATTTCATATCATAGACTATCTTGTTATCTTTGCCTAGTTGATTATCACATTATCTTCAAAGTGTTAAGCTCAAGTTAATTTCAAAGAGACTGCAATGAGAAGAAGAGTGTCATCTCATGTTTAAAGTACTTCGTTTTCCATTCTATCTTCTTGTCTTTCCTGTCAAGTGAGCTGATTTCGAATTTCTCTGTAAGAAAGGTGTTATTTTCTAAGACAGCACACTGGTGATTAGATAGAGTCATTCTGAAGTCACCACGGAGCCAGTGGTATAGCTGTTTAAGGGACTTGTTTTGGACAAGGCCCTGTTCGTGGTCTGCCAGAACATATTTTAAAGAATCTGTTTTGTTCATGTAGTGCTAAAACTCCTCTTTCTGTCTCCACTGTATGTTTTAGGTATATAACTGTCAAAATCATGCCTTCCCTTATCTTCTCTTACTTGAACTCAGAGACTTCACTTAGCTATTCCAAAGTCCCCAAGAACACCAACTGATAGTTGAAAACTTTGTGGATATCTTCATTAAAAAGATCTTCAACAGCCTCTCATGCTCTAGAAATATATTCATTTAAAATTTCATTTATAGTTAAATGTTTAATTCATGATTAGGAATAGGTTTGACATAACAAAATTTGAAACTGTAGTTAAAATATTTTAGTAAATGGGACAAGTGTTCCTATCTCATTAAGATTTTTATTGAAATAATAATAATGACAGTAAATAATTTTGGAGTGTTACTATGTTAGATATAGAACAGCTAATCGTTTTATGAGAGTTATATGATTTAATACTTAGTAAAACCTTGTGAGGGAGGTGTTGATATCTCCATTTTATAGACATTGAAACTGAGAACAGGATACAGGTTAGGCAACATTTCCAAAGCTCAAAATTGAGTGTTTCATAGAGCCAAGTCTCTTTTTGGGGGGTGTGGGATGGGAGTCAGGAGGTGAGTACATTTATCAAATTTCTATAACCCATTTCTTGTTTAGAAAAAAAAAGTGCAGCCTGCTTCCAGTGTTAATTTAATTTTACATAAACATGCTCTTTGAGTCTGAAGCAAATCTCATTTTCAGTGTGAAAATAAAATATAAAAACTTTTCTTGGAATTATTTCTAAACACAACTTGTCTCTAATCCTAATGTAACAAGTGTATATGATGATCAGTATTTAATATTTTTTTTTGTGTGGTAAATGTTAAAGCATGGAACAATACAAAGCAGAACATCACATTTAGCACGAAATTATCGCTTTTTCTCTCCAGATCTTCTTGACATTATTTGTTTCCAAAGACTATCAATATTGTAGAGTGGTGCAATAATAATAATAAAAGTGAGATATTTTGTGTCAAACTTTGAGGGTAAGGTTAGGACTGTAATCTGCGAGTTATCTTTTAGTAAATGCTATAGCCACAAGTGCCATCAGCAAGTATTCTTGGTGCAAAGCAGAAATGGGTTAAGGCTCACTTTAAGGTGATAGTTTATTTTCCTTTTTCAGTTGGTGTTGGGAAAATAACATCCTTTACTTGATTTTCCCCTGTAACTCAAATAGGATGTGAGAACTGTCTTATGCCATCAGTGGCATGACAAATATTTATAATGGCTGTTCTTTTTCATCTACATAAAATCCTCAAAAATAACCAAAAATATCTAAAGCAGTGATTTTAGTTCTCAGAAACTCAATGATTAACTCCTGTTTGAACTGGAAACTTCAACTTGAAGCTTCGTTTCCTGAATATTTTAAAGCCATATTCATTGCCATATTTATATCTACACCTTTACCAGTTGCAAGTGATTTACCCAGGAGGATCTGGCTTAACATCCAAGAAACCATGAATTACAATTGTGGAATTATTATTATTATTATTATTTTTACTAAATCTATTAAAACCGTATTTCAAGAAACTGACTTCTGATAGCTTAAGATTGAAGAAGACTATTAAATGTAACATGGTCTATAGTTGGCTCCACATGCACCAGACCAGAAAGGTTAGATTGGGCATTAATCATTATTACTCAGTTTTCATTTCCTCACATTTCCTTTGCTTCTTTTAAGTTACTTTTTACACATCCAGTGTTCACTCAAAACTAATGTACCATAAACTCCCAAATAAATAGCAAGATTTCAGAATATCTGAGAATAATGAAATAGATAATACACAAACATAGGAAAGATGAAAACTTACAGTTAATGTACCTTAAAGTTAGATATCCACTTCTTTTGTATTACTTTATATTCACAAAACTTTTTTTGATGATGTGCCAGGTATTGGGGACTGGGAAAACAGCAGTGAGTAAAATAAAGCCCCTCATGGAACTTTCATATGGAGTGAATGTGAAGAGAGAGAGAGGAGGATGGGCAATAGGAAAGGGAAAGAGGGCGGAGGGAGTGGGGAAGGTGGAGAGAAGAAACAAACAGATAAACAATATAACATAACATATCAGGTAGTGTGAATGCCATGAAAGAAAACAAGGCAGAGGAAGGGCATAAAGACTGGTGGGAGAAGAGTTACAGTATGTTTTAAGTAGGATGGTTAAGGTTTTTTAGAAGACGTGATATTTGAGCAGAGACCCAAATTGAATAAAGGAGCACACCATGTGACTATCTGGGGAAGAATCATCCAGTCAGAGGTGCTGCAGAAGGAATGAACTCGGTGTGTCAGAGACACTTCAAGCAACCCAGTGCTATTGAAAGGAATGAGCGAGGAATAGTGGTAGGAGATGAGGTTAGAGAGGTAGCGAGTGTCCTCCAACGGGCCCTTTGTAATCTGTAGAAAGGATTATAGAGTTTGAAGAATCAAGGGTTGAATGTTTTTGGTTGGGAAGGTGGGGTGATGTGTTTTCTGGCTGCCATGTGTAGTATTGACAATAGGAAAAAAAGCCTGCTAGGAAATGAATTAGAGGCTATTTCTGAGAATCAGATGAGAGGAAGCAGTGGCCACGAGGCATGGAATAGAACTCCTCAGCTGTGTTCAAGCACTTCTGGAAATGACTTATTTTGTTTGCTCATGTCTCACTTTTGATTCTACATGTAATATAAGGATAATGGAAGAAACCAAGATCCCGTGGACCTATTTGGGAGCAGTATTGTACAGTTATCATGTACGTGTATTTTATTTTTCCTAAGGCAACTTATCAATAATGAAAACACTAAAAGATTTGACCACATGAAAATTAAATATGTTCATTAGCATTTCCATCTTCTCCTTAGATTTAATTGTTACTACACAATTATCATTTTTATATGCTTTCTCCTCCTCATTTGGTTATTGCTCATTGAGAGGAGAGATACTCTAGAGTTATACACAGAATTTTATTGTGTACATAGATTAAAAAAACTAATTAGTTCAGACTGAGTTGCAAGAGACAGAAACCCAATTCATATAGCTTAAGAGAATTGATTGGCTTGCATAACTGAGCAATCTAGTGGGTAAATTTAGGTATATCAGGATCAGAGGTTTCCACCAATGATATGGGGGTATTCTCTAACCCTACATCTTTGTATGCTGGTTAGCTTCTGCGTGGCTTCATTCTGAGGCAGTTTCTTTCTCTCTCTCTTCCACTTCACCCTCCCCACCCCAAAACTGGCAATCTTCAAATTAAAATACCAGAAAGTGAGTAAGGTTCTTTACTGATAACTCTGGGAAAGGTCACAGATTGAGTCATGTAACCTAATCAATGTGGCCTGCAGAAGATAGTGCCGACTCACTCATCTGCACATTTTTTTTTTTTTTTTTTTTGGAACTTCATATAAGGGCTGATCATGACCCTGAGGAAAATTAATGTGAGTCAGAAAAAATTATGCCCACTTCATTTGACTTACTTGAAATAAATTTCAGGCTTTCTGGATTTCATGGAAGCTGCCACTCTATATGGGGTTAAAGTATGTGAGAAGAGGATTTTAGAGTCTGAGATGACAGGATAAACCTCATTGTCATTTGGATGAATACAGATATTGCTTCGTGGCCATTAGTTAACAATGAATGTTCATCTTCTGTTAAACAATGCTTCCAGTAATGATAGACACAATAATTTGAACCACCCTTTCCACCAAGAGCAACAAGAAAAGTTGGATGGAATTTAAAAAATGTAAACTTTTCTGAAAGACAGTAAAGATCACGAAGAATTATAGTGTTGAAATCTGAGAAAGGACAAAACCCAGCATCTGAGGATATTTTTATTGTCAAGAAGAAATGACAAAGGGGTTGATTCACACTTTTGATGGTGTGTGTGTCTGGGTAAAATTCAAGAACTTTTGTAGGGTATTCACTGGCTAACCACCCTCATGTAGGACTGGACTTCTAATAAGCTGCACCTTAGGAGTAGGTTTGTTGGAAGCAAACCAGTCTCTGCATGGACTTGAAACCCACTTCCATGTCTTATGGGCAGCCTGGAAAACCACAGGCTTTGAAATCAGATTAAGGTGGTTCAAGCTGGCTAATACCTTGAGTGCTTGAAGGAAGAAAATGAAAAGCTTCTCTGGGGGAAAATGCATCATCCTAGGCTTGAAATGCTTTCACAAATAATTTTACATGTATGATATACAGCATACATTCAAACCAGATGTTGACCAAGTGATCAAAATTAATATTGTCAATGAAGGACAGATAGTCATGTGTCTTCATATATGATGCCCTGAGAGGAAGACAATATTTATGTAGTGTTTTGTAGTGTTATGGTCGAAAATGTATAATTTGAATCTAATCATTAGGAAGCAACAGATAAACCTTAATGAGATTATTCTATTTAAAGAGAGCGATACTACATTGTTCAAATATGTCAGTGTCATAAAAAAAAACAAAGAGAGAATGAGAAATCTTCCAAATTAAAGGAAACAAAAGAGACATGATAACTAAACATCCTACATGGTCATAAATTGGATTCTGTACCAGAGGGAAAAGTATGCTAAAAAATGACATTATTGGCTCAATTCCTAAAATAAGATATTGAATGAAGACTATATTAAAGTCTTTTTCTTAGTTTGGGCTGCTACAACAAAGTGCCAGACTGGGTGGCTTGAAAAGGACAAATATTTATTTCTCAAAGTTCTAGAGACTAAAATTCTGAGATCAGAGTGCCAGTGTGGTCAGGGTCTGGTGAGAGAAATTCTCTATGTTGCAGACTGCTGACTTCTCATCGTATCCTCACATAATGGAAAGAGCCATCTAGCTTTCTGGCCTCTTCTTATGAGGGCACTAATCTTGTTTATGAGGGCTCTACCCTCATGATCTAATTACCTCCCCAAATCCTCACCTCCAAATTTCGTTATATTGGGATTAAAGTTGCAACATATGAATTTCGGGGATACACAAATATTCGGTCCATTGCAGTGTTATAACAATGTTAAGTTAAAATTGGTAACTGTCTTGTGGTTATATAGGTTAATATCCTTATCTTAGAAAATAAACACTAAAGATTTTTTGAGTTAAAGAGTCATATAAGCAACTTTTTCTCAAATTGTTCATCTTCCAAATTGTTTCATTTTCCAAATGAAAGGTTAAAAAGAAAAATTAGGCCCACTGAGACCTAAGATGTTTAAGTTATTAAACGCAACCTGGAATACCACTAAATTGAGTATACATACACACAGATACACGCACATTATTTTTATTGAGTTAGAAAGGCTAAATTTGAAATTTTATGTAAAGGTGACAAAGCCAATTGAAAAAGTCATATTGAAATTAGGAATTGAAAATATAATAATTGAAACTAAGAATTCGTTGAATAAGTTTAAAAGCAAATTTGACAGAGAAGGAGGGATTTAGCAAGCTGGAAGATGGGGCATAAGAAACAATCATGATTGTAAGATGAAGCTATAAAAGGAAGGTAAAACAAAGAAACAGTGTGGGAAACTTACATGCATCTAATTGAAGTTCCAGAAGAAAGGGAAAGGTAGAGGCAGAAGCAATATTTGATCAGATAATGCCTGAAAATTTTCCAGAACTCACTAAAATTTCTGATCCAAAGATTTAAAGAGTCCAAGGAGTCCTAAGTAAGTTAATAAATAAACAAATCATACTTAAACATATCATAATGAAATTGCAAAAACAGAAATGCAAGAAGAAAAAGGAAGATTTTCTTTAACAGATTTGAACAACATCCAGAACACCAATGGAAGCCAGAAGACAGTGAAATGTTATAGTCAGTGTATTGAATGCAAAAAAAAAAAAAAAAAAAAAACCTCTTATCTATAAATTTAACTCAGTGGAAATATTCCTAAAAGAAAAATGGAATAAAAGTAGCTTTCAGATTTTAAAAAAAAGCCAGACAGAAACTAAATTTATCATCAGCAACCTGCTGTATGAGGCAAATGATCCCACAGGTGCAGGAAACACTGAAGAGCAAAGAAGATGATAAATGTAAAGATAATTCTAAATAAAATTTGGCTTTATAAAATATTAATGAAAATGAATAAATCTAATCAAAAGAATTAAAATATACAACAAAAAATCATGAGTTAAGGGGAAGTTAAACTTAAATTGTTTTTTTTTTTTTGATCATTGACTTGTCTAAGACTTAGTTAAGTTGGAGGATCTAAATAAGATGAACTCATAAATAAAGTAGATGGTGGTTGTCAGAGTTTGGGGTATAGAGGAAATGGGGAGCTCTTGATCAATGGTATAATCTTTCAGTTATAACATGAGGTTCTGGGGATGTAATGTATAGAACAGTGACTGTAGTTAATAATGCTGTATTTTAAAAAATTTTATAAATTACTCAACTTATTTAAATTAAAAAAGAACCAGTTCACCCATTTCACCCACCCCCCACCTCTGCCTCTGGCAACTATCAATCTGTTCTCTGTATCTATGAGGTTGGCTTTTTGTTTTTTATATTTTAGATAACACATAAGAGATCATATGGAATTTGTCTTTCTGTATCTGATTTATTTCACTCAGCATAATGCCCTTGAGCTCCACCCATGTTGTCGCAAATGGTAAGATTTCATTTTTTTATGGATGAATTATATGAATGATATTCTATTGTGTATATATGTAGATATAGAGATACATATCACAGTTTCTTTATTCATTCATCCACTGATGAACACTTAGGTGGTTTCCGTATCTTGGCTATTATAAATTATACTTCCATGAACATGGGGGTGCATATCTTTTTGAATGAGTATTTTTGTTTTCTTTGAATAAATATACAGAAGTGGAATTGTTGGATCATATCATAGTTCTATTTTTAATTTTTTTGAGGAATCTTCATATTGTTTTCCATAATGGCTGCATCAATTTACATTCCCACCATCAGTGCACAAGGGTTCCCTTTTTCCCACATCCTTGCTAATATGTGTTACTTCTTGTTATTTTTTATAATAGCCATTCTAACTGGTGTGAGGTGATATCTCATTGTGGTTTTAATTTGCATTTCCTTGATGATTATGCTGTCAAGCATCTTTTCATGTACTTGTTTTGCAGTATGTACATTTGTAAAATCATCACATTGTATACCTTAAATTTACAAAATGGCATATGTTAATTATACCTCAGTGAAGCTGGATAAACTATTTGTGATAAAACATTAGATTTTATTCACATAAAATGTGTAAATAGGTTAGTTTAAAAATAGCACAAATAGACATAAAAATGTACCATTAAACTGTAACTACAGTTCTACTATAGTTGTATTCTATTTGGGGATTTTCTTTTCTTTCTTTCTTAACTTTCTCAAAGTACACTCTATTGTGTTAAGCAGTGTCCCAGTATAATGATCTGGTAATTAATGTGCTAAATGCTGCAATATTTTGGATTTATCACATCCTGGTTTTCTTCTTCATTTATGGAAAAGCCAGTTTACCATCACTTTGCCATTATCTGTGGAGATTTTACTAAACTCACTCTCTCCTCAGGTTAATTTAGAATACATATTTTGCCTGCCTTTTCTCTAATTTTTATGGAGAAAGGCATAGAGCATATGTTGAAGTCTACATCCCAGTCTCTAAATTGTCTTTTAGTAAACGACGTAGTGTCATTTAAATAACTTTACCTAAAAAATTGACAGACTACTCTTGATCAACATGTTGAATGATTACATGTAACAATTTTAATTTAAACATAAGTAGATGCCTGTATATTGATTATGATTAATCTATATAATGATTAAAGGTATCATTAAGGTCTAAATTTAGGCTGGATCTCCCAATCCAACAATATTCTAAGGACTCTGGTACTTTAATGACTGTAGTATAAGAGGTTGGATAAAGTTCTCCACCAATGCAAAGGATTCAATTTTTTTTTTCACCTGGTAAAGACAGAAAGAGAAAACAGTCCTCTGTTTAGCTCATTTGAATGCTGTCATTTGCAATTTCTTGATTTGGGACTATCTCTTTGTAGAAGGTGGTCTCTAGTCCTATTTCTGTCAATTGAGAAAATAATTTATTGGTATTATCAGATGACAATTGAAATAATTGTGCATCTGATGAATGCATAGCAAGTTAGTCTACCTAACAAAAAATACCCTTTCTTAGCAGACTTGTCAGACCCTGGTCCTTTTAAGTCAAACTTTCTTCATCATTGTTTCTCTTGGCCAAAGAAAAGTGCCCTTGTGTCTTTTGACTGCATTTCTTAAGTCTTGAAATATGTTGAGAGTGTCCCTTTTCATGCACCCACGGAGAGTAACATGGCTTTGCCATTAGGTTAAAATACTTAGACCATTTCCTATTACATGCATCTTAATCCTTCACAAAAAATATGTTGTCAACAATATTAGCCAGATGAGATTTTGGACTGAACTTACTAGTGAACATTATAAAATACTCCCTACTCATGTGTGTATAAATACTGCTTGGGATTGGTTTCCAGATTTAAAATGAGGAAGAATGAAATTTTTTCAAAAGAAGTTTGGGAAAAATTGTCTTAGATGCCTAGGAATCTAAAAGTCCCTTGGGAAGAGAGAAAATTGCTCAAATGATGTCTCTGCCATATAATAATATAATCTGGCTTCCTACCAGGTAACTAGCAACAACAATTTTACTGACAATTGTGTGAATATTATAAACTAATTGGTATGTTGCCAATGTGTTCTTTAATAAATATTCCTTTGGATGTTCACTAGCTCCTCCAATAAAGACATAATTTGTGCCAGGAGTTGATGTGTCATTCGTGGTTTTACCAAATAAATTGTATGTAATCAAACTATAGCTTTATTTTGTTGTTTTTATATGTCAAAATATTTAAAACTATTAATAGTGATTTATTTATCCTTTTAAATTGTCATTTTTATGCAGAATCTGTATTTTGTCTTGGCTTGCATGCAAAAAGGATAGATTTCTATATAGACACTTTTTTTTTTCTGAGCATGATAATTGCTGTTCACTTGGGCTGCTAAAATGTTTTGATACATTTCTAATGACTAAATTAATGCTATTTTGTGTTTTAAAGCCCTATAAGATTCTGGACCTCCCCTTTCTCTTATGAGAAATAAAGGTCAAAGAGATGTTTTATATAAATTCTATTGATCTATAATCTCATATCTTAATACTCTCTTAAATTTACATAAATGGGTTAGATAAATGTTGGTATTGACTGTCCGTTTCTAGAGTGCTATTTCATGACTTGGTGTGTCTATTAGATTGCAAAATATCTCCAGAACAGGAATACTTAATAAATTATATCTTTTAAACATTATTACAATAAATCATGCATATTTAGTAAGAACTATGTTATAGTGGTAATAGTAAGATATATCCATCGATTTTTTGAAACTTAATTGAAATATCAGTTCAATTAAAGGCTTTAGGAGAACTTGTTCTATATAATAAAAGCCAGAAAATAATAAACCATACTTTTGTTCCATATCAACCCATATTTAAAATACCTATTCACTATCATAATATACATCTACATACATGAAGATGTTCCCAGAATACTTGCTGATCTAGATACAAAATGAAGTTAGAATTGTTTATGTTTATACGTCAGCAGGAAACTGAACTTTTTCAGTTGTGGTGGAATTCTTTCAGAGTGCATTACCTAGGGGCCTGTGGCATAATATTTGGTTTTCTATGGCAAAGAGAGGATAGGAAAGAGCTGCTACCACCAACTTCATCATGCCCTACCTTCTCATTCTTTTTTTTTCCAGGGCTTGCTGGAAGATGTTCACAGCTTATCATATTTTCTATCTGGAAAATGGAGGAAAAGTAGCACTTTACCTAGCTCAGAAGAGTTACATGAGGGTAAAATGAGATTTGTATCTTGAAAGCTTAGATTGACATAATACTTTATAATTACTATGAAATTCAAAATGTTTCCTCCTCCCTCTTATCTTTCCATTGCCAAACAATCCCATTTTAGCACAGTCAGTTAAGCAGAATTGTTTTCCCTACAGACCTGACTTCACAGCCTTTTTGTTTACTTCTAAGGCATCAAGTTTATGTGGAGATCTTTTGAAAATGTAATAAGAGTTTTGTTTCCACACAGGTAGAGAAAATGTTCTATTGGCTTGACATGATAGAATATATTTGAAAGCTTTCCTATCCATTATATCATATTTAAAAGTCATTTTATACATTTTATCTATTAATAAAATGCAAGTGTTTTTCAATACCTAGTCCTTTACATATATATATAATTCCTCACAGTATGAGAAGAAATGCAAAACATTTGACCAGGATTTTCTTTCACATTTAACCAGGCCCTGGAAATAAAAATTTTAAAAATTCTGCTGAATTTCTCCTTTCACTAAGATTGTAAGAACTGATGGAGATAGATGGGAGGGTGGGAGAGCTACGATATTTGGTCTAAAAGGTGCCATACCAACCTCTTTAGAATTTTTTATTTCTTGGGAGGAAATGGTAAGGAATACTTTATACATACCTAAAATATTAAAATGCATGACAAGAATAACAAAAACTAGATGAAGTTTGGCATTTCTTTCACAAAAACCTTTACCATACAATTCTTGTATAGCTCACTTCCTGGCTATGCATAGCAATTCCTAGTCCACAGCAGGCAATTGAAAAATAATTGTTGCATATATAACAGTCTTGCTATTATCACTTGAAGTGTGACTTAAAATATTTTGGCATCACATTTGCTATGTAAAGGAGAGTCATATCCATCCTGTATTTCTACCTGTAACCCATTGGTCATATTGGCACATGTCATTACTGCGTCTTGTCACTCTCCAACTGAGAGCTTTCAAACACGATGCAGGACAGGTTGGACATGCCCAGAGGTTACTGCCCCCAGGAACATCCTTAGTTAATAACAGAATAGAGTTAGAGATAAATACCTATGTTTTTTGCTCCCCAGGTGGGTAAATCTGAGTTTTATTCTGTGTTGTCTCTGCATTGTCTAGCAAGGCAGTTGCATAAAGCAGTAACCTACTCAAAGACACATCCTTTATTGGTTTCCAGTCTTATATCTCACTCATTCCCTTGTTGGTACTTCCTGAGATCAGCCCCTACATAAACTATTTTCTCTCAAATCTTCCTTACAGGCTCTGATTCTGAGAAATCCAAACTAACATAAGCACTTTCCACAAAATTCTAAGGATAGTAATAAGGGAAAAATCATAGCACAGCTACTGAAGAGATACACTAGTCAAGTTTTTTGTTTTATCAGTCTTCAGTTTGTGTCAATCCTCTGAGACTTGGTAATGTAACTAACCCATTTTCTCAGACCACAAGGATTGAGTGGGGTAGATATCTGAGGATGAGGGGAAAAAACAAAGAGAACAGCTCCAGTTATTTCACTGTGAAGCACTATAGGCATTTAGAGAGCTAAATAATAAATAATGTGTGTGTGTCAGAAAATAGACTGAAACATGTGGGCTGTTCCAGCATTGATCAAAACATAAATGAACATCGCAGACAATGTTAGGGTCTGGATAATCAGCTCAGCTACCTGAGATGGCAGTTGAACAGACAGATGACCGCTTTAAAGGAAAGCATGTGCTAATAGGACTCTGCCAGCCTCTGCTGCCCTCCAGGTGTGAAGAAAAAAGCCAGGGTGATTTAACTCTTCTCACATAATACGGTCACATTGTTCCTAGGGGTGATTTGAGAACACATTTAAAAACACGTGAACCTTTTGAGCACCAAACCATGGTTGTCTGGTGTACCTCTTACAACTGAGTAATGAAGCCTACCCTCATATTGAAATTTCAAAAGAAACTTTCATGTTATCCTCAAATAACATCACAATATTGAATGAATATATATTTCATATTTGCAATTCAGTATATAAACGAATTCCTTAAAATAATCAAAAGTCAGATAATTAAGGATAACTTTTGTCACAGCAATTATAGTAAAATATATCATTGTATCATGATTTCTATGCAAAAAGTCACTGCTTCTTGCTCATAAAGAGAATAAGATTTTTTATTAAACAAGCTGAAGAATTTAAATCCTGAGATTATTTCACTTAAAAGTAGGCAAAACTTATTTTTAGAATTCCTGGAGTTGAGTTTTCACATGACAAGTATTCTCAATTCCAACCTAAAGACCTCAAATTCATTATTAGAAGCTGAATAAAATTTGCAAAAAAATTTCATGAGTATACTCAAAATCAGTTGGTTATACCCATTACCAAAATTATGCTATGTTTTAAATTTTTTGAAAATTTAATATTCTGATGATTACATCAAGAAAAAATACTGTTGAAACCCAAATAGTAGCAAACATTTACCCAAGTTTCATTCCCTAAGCGAATCTAGATATAAGATAGGAGTTTCTTCTTATTTTTCAGACAAACAAGTCATTTTCTACTCGCGGTTCTACTCTCCAACTAGGTCCTTATCCTATTAAGAAATTTGATGTTTAGGAGGGGTGAAAAAATACCCAACTTGTGTTTCTGTAGTTATTTTCTGTAAAAGATTTTTTTAAATGTTCATTAAGATTTCGTACTTATTTAAGTTTAACATTTGTTGATCTTAATTATCCAATTTGGGTTCAGAAATGCAAGCCAACTGCACTCCTTGGCTAAGGAGATGAAAAAAATCCCTTCTCCAACCTCCTGGATTCCCTGAGGTTCCTGGGCTTACAGCCAGCCTCCCTGGGAGAAATGCTCAGCTGCCGTGGCAGATAGACTACTGTCTTCATGGGGGTGGAGAAAAGTCTCTCTTACAAGCTAAAAATCAGCCACAGAGAGCCAGTTGCAAATAGGACAGCAGGGTCCCTGGGAAGCTGGGAGGCTCTAGCCTATTGGAGCCTGCAGGGTGCCATTTCCTGTCAGAAACACCTTTTTTTCTTTCTTTTTTTTCTTTTTCTTTTTGTCACCTTTGCTCTCAAAGGAGCTTGAGCCACTTCTTTTTATAGCTGTGAAGAAGAAGAATGACTTCCAGAGGTGCCTTAGATGGGTCAAATAGGCATTAGAGTATTCAGTATTAGATGCCATTGCCTTGCTTTGTGATGGGTTTTAGGATTCTTTGTGAGGAATAATAATGGTTAGGGCAAATTGAAGATTGACCTTTTTTTGCTCATGTTGTCTGTTTGGAGCGTATTAGAGGCCAAGCTACCATTAATCTCCATGCCCTTGATCTCATTTCTACAATAGGCCAGTCTGCATGCAAAAATTTCTAAAGAAGTCTTCTGACCTCTAATGGTCTAGACATGGTACTCATGCACAAATTCAGCAAAAGCTTGAAATGGTTTTCAGTTATCAAATACCTGTACAAAGGTACAAGTGATAATAAAATTTCTATAAACAGTGGCCACTGTAATTAGAAATAGAAGAGCATACAGAAGCTCTGTAAGTCACACATTGGACTTTCTAAGAATTCTCTTACAAGAATAACACCACCAGCCTGATTACTTTTGACATGCAGGGCAAAATAACAAAAAGCAAAAAACAGCAACAAAAAAAGTACATTCTCTTTAGTTTAAACTCAAATGAAGGAACTTTTCTCCCTGTTATTTAAAAGAGGGTCATAAAAAGACAATACATATGATGTTCGTAATTCCCCAGATATAAGTACTTTATCATACACAAAGAAAAATCTATTAATGATTAATAATACTGGCTTATGCCATTGAGTGTTTGCTGTGTGCCATTGCCCTATGATCAGCCCTTTGTTATGGTTATTCATTGGATTCTAAGAGGTTACTATGTAGTTGCATTATCTGTCTCCATTTCCATATGAAAATACTGTGGCTCAATAATGACCTGGCTATCTACATGCCTTAGGTTTCATACCTTGGAAGTGATTTTGATTTGAACCCAAATCTGTTAGAATCCTATGTTGACACGATTAATCACTATGTTATATTGCTTGTCTTCTCTTTTAAATGGTGTACAACATGATTTAGTATATGTATACATTGTAAAATGATTACCACAATCAAGTGAATTAACACAGGCATCACTTCCCATTGTTGCCATGTGTTTCTGTTTGTAGTGAGAACACTTAAGATCTGTGAAATTTCAAATATACAGTACAACATTATTAACTATAGTCACTATGCTGTATATTACATCTCCAAAACTTATCCATCTTATCACTGAAAGTTTGTACTCTTTGAATTGTCTTTCTTATTTCTCTCTCTCTCTCTCTCTCTCTCTCTCTCTCTCTCTCTCTCTCTCTCTCTCTCTCTCTTTATTTTCTTAAGCACAAAAATACAGGCCTTTTCCAGCTAGGTTAAAGAGTGTGAATATTGTGAATTTTTTAAGTGTTTCTTAATTTATACAATTCAACATCCTGGGCTATTTTTTAAGACTCTACCTCTGGCGCTCTAGATCTAGGCTTTACACTTTCACTGCCATCTCTTTGTTCTTCATCTCTTCAAAACCTCCTTACCCCAATACTTATGAGCATAAAAACATTTTCAAAGCACTTCAAATAATGTTTCCTATATAGATTATAAGCTGATGTTATTTGGCCATATTTTTAGAAAACAGATTTTTAAAAAATCAATTGAAAACGTTTAAGTGAAAAAATGAGAAGCAATTTAGGAGTGGGCATTGTGCCTGTTATAATGGCTCTTGAAGAAAAATATTCACCTAAGTTTTGCTTTTTACAATAAAAGGAAGATTTCTGAATTTAAATCCATCAACCACCATAAAACATAATGATACGTATTCTTACCCAGGATGAACCTATATTGGTACATCATAATTATCCAAAGCCTATAGTTTACATTACAGTTTGCTCTTGGTGTTTTACATTCTCTGGATTTAGACAAATGTATAATGACATATATCTGTCATTACAATATCATATCAAATATTTTCCCTGCTCTAAAAATCCTCTGTGTTCTGCCTAATCATCTCCTGTCCCTGCCCCACAACCACTGATCTTTTTAGTCTCCATGGTTTTGCCTTTTCCAGAATGGCAAATCATATAGTAAGTATGTGGCCTTTTTTAGATTGGCTTCATTCATTTAGTAATATGTGTTTAAGCTTCATGTCAGTTCATGGCTTGACAGCTCATTTTTTTTTTTTTAGAGCTGAATAATACTCTGTTTTCTGGATGTACCACAGTTTATCCATTCACTTACTGATGAACATCTTGGTTTGCTTCCATTATTTGCCAATTATGAGGAAAATTGCTATAAATATCCATGCGGAGGTTTTTGTGTGGACATGTTGTCAACTCCTTTGGATAAGTACCATGTTCCATGATTGCTGGATCATATGGTAAGATTATGTTTAGGTTTGTACAAATTTACCAAGCTGTTTTCTAAAGTGGCTATACTGTTTTGCTTTCCCACCAGCAATGAATGAAAGTTTCTGTTGCTCCATATCCTTGCCAGCATTTGTTGTCAGTGTACTGCATTTTGGCCATTCTAATACATGTGCAGTGATATCTTGTTTTAATTGTCATTTCCCTGATGGCATATGATGTAGAGCATCCTTTCATATGTTTATTTGCCATGTGTATATCTTCTTTGGTGAGATGTCTCTTAAGGTCGTTGGCTCATTTTTTAAAATTGGGTTATTACTGTTGAGTTATAAGCGTTCTTTGTATATTTTGGATAACCATCCTTTCTTAGATGTTTCTTTTGCAATATTTTCTCCCAGTTTGTGACTTGTCTTCTAATTCACTTGATCATTCCTTTTCTTTCTTTCCAGCTTTATCGAGATGTAATCGACATATAATATTGTGTAACTTTAAAGTGTTTGATGTGTTTATTTGATGCACTTGTATATTACAGTGATTATCACCAGAATATTAACTAACACCTCCATCATATTACATAATTACAACTTCTTTTTGGCAGTGAGAACATTTAAGATCTATTTTTGTAGCAACTCTCAAATATATAACACTGTTGTTATCTAGAACCACAATACTGTGCATCAGAACTTATTTATCTTCTAACTGGAAGTTTGTATCCTTTGACTAACATCTACCCATTTGCTCAATTCCCCAGCCTCTGGGAACCACCATTCTACTTTCTGTTTCTGTGAGTTCAGCTTTTTGAGATTGCATGCATAAGTAAGATTATACTTATTTCTTTTTCTCTGCCTGACTTATTTCATTTAGCATAATGTCTTCAGTGGCCATCCATATTATCACAATTGACATGATTTTATTCTTCCTCTTAGCTGAATAATAGTTCATTATAATAAATACATCTTTATCCATTCATCCATTGACAATTAGATTGTTTCCATTTCTTGACTATTGTGAATAATGCTGCAATAAACATGGGAGTGCAGATATCTCTTTGACATCCTGTTTTTATTTCTTTTTATGTATTTCAAGAAGTGGAATTGCTGCATCATATGGCAGTTCTATTTTTAATTTTTTGAGACACCTCCACACTATTTTCCATAGTGGATATACTAATTAATATTTCCTTCATCAGTTCACAGGGTTTCCTTTTCTCGACATCCTTACCAAATATCATTATCCTTTGTCTTTTTGTTGATAGCCATTTGACAGATGATATCTCACTTTGGTTTTGATTTGCATTTCCCTGATAATTGATACTAAGCATCTTTTCATGTACTTGTTGGCCATCTGTATGTTGTCTTTGGGAAAAAATGCTTATTCAGTTCCTCTGCCAAATTTCAAATCAGATTTTTTTTATTATTGATTTATATAAGTACTTTATATATTTTGGAAATTAACCCTTTATCAGATATATAGTCTGCAAATATTTTCTTATTCTTTAGGTTCCTTTTTCATTTGTTGATCATTTCATTTTTGTGCAGCAGTTTTTT
This sequence comes from Eidolon dupreanum, assembly GCA_028627145.1. NCBI lineage: Eukaryota > Metazoa > Chordata > Mammalia > Chiroptera > Pteropodidae > Eidolon > Eidolon dupreanum. Next base: position 120,457,292 of record CM053503.1, read on the forward strand.
TCGTTTGATGTAATCCCACTAATTGAATTTTGCCTTTGTTTCTTGTTGTCATATCCAAAAAATTGTTGCCAAGGCCTATGTCAAAGAGCTTTTTCTATATTCTTTCTCTTAGGAATTTTATAGTCGTTGGTCTCTCATTTAAATTATTAATCCATTTTGAGTGGTATAAGATAGGGTCCAATTTCATTTTCCTATATGCAGTTACTCAGTTTTCCCAACATCATTTATGGAAAAGACTATTCATTCCACATTAAGTATAATAGGTTCCCTTGTAAAAATATTAGTCAACAGTATATGCGAGGGGTTATTTCTGGATTCTTGATTCTGTTCCATTGTTCTACATGTCTATATGTCTATGACTGTATCATAGTGCTTTGATTGATACAGCTTTGTTATTTTGTTTGAAATCAGGAAGTATGGTGACTCCAGATTTACTTTTCTTTCTCGGATTGATTTAGGTGTTTGGGACTTTGGTCCCATACAAATTTTAGGAGTTTTTTTCTTTTTCTCATTCTTTGAGAAATATCATTGGAATATGGTAGGGATTACATTGAATCTACAGATGACTTTGGGGAATATGGACATTTTAACAATATTACTTCTTCCAGCCCAGGAGCACAGGGTATTTTTCCATTTATTTGTGTCTACTTCACTTTCTTTTATTAGAGCATTATAGTTTTAAGTGTATAGATTTTCCACCTTCTTGTTTAAATTTATTCCTCAGTGTTTTACTGTTTTTAATGCATTCTTTTTAATTATGGAATTTTCTGTTTTAACAGATGATGGTGTAACCCTCAAAACCTGTTAATGTATACTATACTCTGAAAGTTAAAAAAAAGGATGTATAGTTATTGAAGTGTAGTGAATAAATGCTGAAAAATTAGTACTTATAAACCTAGTAGAGAAAATAAATCTCTGAGCATTTTCATTTATACAACAAATAGTCTTAGAAAAACATGTGCCAGCATATATAAAGTTATTGGTTTTAGCATACCAGCTGTTAAACTCATTGTCTTGAACCATAAAGTTGAATATTTGCTATAGATGATATCTATTTTTCCTCTCATACTACCTCCTTATGCAGCGTTAAATTCCACCTTTCCACTATTCTCAGCTTCTAACATCTCCTGTCATTGTGCAGAAAAAACAGAGGATCACCTCAATATCCAAATACCACAACTAGTGAAACCCCTGCATATTCCTACCAATAGAATGATTCTTTAACCAGGTCAGGGTGGAAGAAGCATTCCTCCATTTTACTGTCAAGATTTTTTCCTTCATATTATCTCAGGAATTTTACCTCCCCCTTTATTGGCACCTCTCAATGTGCATTTAAATATTTCTTTCTATCTTAAAAATAATAACAGCCACAAAGTACCTGCCTATCCCATAACCCATTTTAACTGCCAGCATTTCTCCTTTCACTTTTTGAACTTGTCAAAGTGATCATCTAAATTTGGATCAATTTTCCCAACTTCCATTCACTTCTCAACCAATTCTAATTCAACTTTTGTAGTTAGGACTCACTTGAAAACCTTTCAAGCTTTTCAACATTAACACTCAAGGTGCTAAATATACAAGGCACTTGTTGGTCCAAGATTCTTGCTTGGAATCTTAGCATCATCCAATACCTTTTACCACTTCTTTCTTGCTATACATGATAGATAATTTCACAGCTTTTATATACACATTAACTTTGACTAGGTGGCACAAGGTTTAAGAAATAACAGACCCAAAGTAGAAAAACTGAAACTGTATCCTTGTGCTTCTAAGGACATGGTGATTGTTTTCTCTACTTTCATATTTTTATGGCAAGCATTTACATTGTTAAAGGATGATAAAATGCCATTTTATAGGGTTGCATTTTCTGCCAGAGGACTGGCATGCAAACCTATTAAGCTATTTTATTGTAATAGACTTGAAAACAATAAAAGAAACACTTATAGAATTAAACCTCAAGGTAACTGTTACTTCTATCTTTTTAATTTTTCAAAAGTTAAATTGAATTTTTCTTGTATGTACTAAAAAATGATCTAAGTCTAATTATTAACTATTCTACCCATGAGCAGAGGTATACTGCATCCAGAGATGTTTGCTTCTAAAGAGAGATAGTTATACATAAAATAACCCATAAAGAATTGAACATGTCTTTCAAAGACTCCAACGTAACAAAGACCTAGCATTTCATTAGATTGAACCATCTAGGGATAATGTAATATGTTTACAAGTTAAAAAATTATATGCTATCTAATACATATAAGCTTTCTAATAAAAGAAAAAACACTAATATTGAGTGACAAATTATAGAAATGGTTCATTTCTCAAATGAACTATTTCTGAGGCAGAAGAATCTAATTTTAAAAATTTTTAAATTTGAGTGGTCTAAGAATTTAGCCAGTGATCCAATTACTCTTGATGAATGAGGAACTAAAAGGTGAGACTTGCTGCTCCTGTGTATTACCTACATGAAATAAAGATACATATTCTCAGAAAAGTTAGAACCTGGTTATTTGAACATTTAAACAAATTAATAGTTAAATTTATTGCCTAATTTCTATACAGAGAAAAGTTCTTCCTAACATATATTTAAAGTGATTATTCTAATACAAGCTCTCCCCTACTTTCCAACTGAAATATTCCTGCAAATATATTTAATACTTGAATATCTGAAATAAAAACAGTAGAATCTAATAAATGAACTTCAGCTCCCAGAAAGTTAAAGAGGTAAAATCCATAATCATTCTATAAATACTAGAATTTTATGGCACAATATTTATAACATTTAAAAAAAATTAAAAACCAGATTAAACACTAAATGTAGAGAAATATCTCTAAAATAATAGTTTACCTGATCTACTTCTCTAAAGGCATGAATATGCTTTATTTTTCCTATAATGTGCTAGATAATTTAACAGCTTACTTGATGTTTGGGAAAATAGTTATTTGGAAATTGAAGTATTTGGTGATGATTTTGCAAGGGAAAAAATAACAGATTCTGGTGTTCACTTTGATGGCTTCTTATCAACTTCCTTGAAATGTCTGTCAGAAGAAATATGCCCTGCAAGTTTTCTTCTCTTGGTAAAACAGCCTCTAACAACTATAGGTACATGATTGAACACCAATAATTTTGGGATCCATCACTTTTGGCACAACTAACTATTTCTGTTTTGTATTATTTCAAAAACAGTGGCTTTATTTTCTATTTTCTGGCCATTTTGAATGAAACAAAGGCAAGGAGCAATAAAACATTCATTATTATTGCTTAAACAATCATTGCTGTATAGATGTATATTTTTGTGTGAGCACAGCCATGCAAGCAGGCAGGCAGATAGTCCCACATTCAGTAGCTTGAAATATTAGTTCACCAGATGATGTTACAAAGGTCATAATTTAGTAGAGGAAACAAAATTTAGGAGTGTGAGTATATAAGGTGTAAAACTCTATGTAGCATGCATGTCAGATATGTGAAAGATTCATTTTAGGTGATGAAATATACCCTAATTACAAGTTGGTTTCTGTTATAGAAAATCCTTGGTCAAGGCCTCTGTATTCTCATATCTGTATCGAACTGTATTTATTCTATCACTTTGAATAGATTGGTGCTCAGAAAATGTTTAATATATGTGTGATTAGATGAATGAATGAATGAATGGCTACTTTGTTGAAATACCAGGTTATTAGAAAACTCAATAACTGAGCAAGATAGACAGCCACACTAAACTTAGAAAATACAGAACAGATGTTAATAGTGAGCATGTATAGACAGGATGTAAGAGTAATAGAGTGTTTTTTGGAAGGAATGTAATGTGGGAGAAAGCATATTGCAGCGATGAACACCTATATTTATATTCTGCTTATGGCATTTTAAACAATGAGAATGTCAGCCAATTATTTACAATTTATGTCTTCTCATAAAACTGGGCCTCAGTTTTCTCATTCATAAAATGGGAACAATTATTTTTTTCTCATCAGGTTTTATGTATAAAATGTTTAGTTCAGTGCTTCACATTTTGTAGACATTCAAAAACTCTAGGTTTGTCTTTCTTTCATTTGAGAAATTGTACTTGTTTTTTGCACATGGGATCTGGGACCTAGTGCCCACAGTTTCACTTTGAGTCTAGAATTTAGCATTGGCTCAGTTTTCTGGTTCCTTTTTGAAATATGGCCAATGATGCTGTCTTACTAGTGGGAGCTTGATAGAAACAATCCAGGCCACCAGCATTCTCCATGATGGCTTATTATTTTGTGGCTTACATGTAACTGTGATTAATGAGTACTGTTTCAGCAGGTGCAAGATTTGGCTACACTATCTTGGCTGGAAATGCACTAGTACCCTGCTTCAGAGTGAACAGTAATGTTGATTCAAAATACAATCCAAGTTATCACTATAGGTTTTGAAATTCCTATGGGCATGGGCCAGAATTACCATACTTGTGATTCCTTTTCCTGGATATTAGTCTAACAGCTGCAATTAACAATAAGAGTTTGGTAAAACTCTCCAGGAATGTAGGTGGCAAATCTATATCTATGGAATTCTCTATTTGTTCTTATTGCTTTAGTTTATCACAGTAAATTCACAGTATGAGGCACATGACTTTATGATAGATGATGTAATATAAAGATAATTATGAGTAATCAATTATTTATAGCTTGTCCACATGGCACCAAAATATGTGCTTAAATTTGTTGCCTGGTGCTGACTTGTATTTGTTATTGTTTCTAAAGCTTCTGTTTTTTTTTAAAGATTAAGTTTAATAGCATGTTTTAATTTACTCATACCTATGGCTTTTATTTTATTAGGACCTGAAGCCAACAAAAGTAATTTTTACCTAGTAAATATAACACAAATTTGCTGTGCAGAAATTCTCAAAGCAATATTATGAAAATGTAAAATTATATGGTCATCTATTGCACCAACAGGGTGTTAGCTTGCTAGAGAAGAGTCACAGGATACAAAAAGGTAACACATGCAAATCTACAATTTATTGCATGAAAAACGATGAAATATACCAATAACATGTAATTAAGTATATGCGTCACATCAGAAGACTGTTTCACAGCAAGGACTCAGCAAAGGGCAAGTGCCAGTTTCAGTTGCTGTCCTTAATAAAGACCATACTAGATGTACTTTCTGTCTTGTTGATTCCCAACGCCAAGAGCTCCCTGGGTGAAATCTGAAACTGGCCACTCCTACATGGAGGGCAAGGAGAGACCAAAGAAGAAGGCATACCACTCCAGATGGATAAGTGACAGTTTTAATAAGGGAACTTATATATGAGGATTGTCTTGGGTGCTGTAAGACTAGTAGATCTCCTCACTCACCTGCCACAATTTTAAAGTTTATGTAGAGGCCTTAACTGGGTTTCATCACATATACCTTCCAGATCAGTGGTCCTCAACCTTTTTGGCACCAGGGACCAGTGCTCCTATGAGAATCTAATGCCTGATGATCTGAGGTGGAGCTGAGGCAGTGATACTGGCACTGGTTGGAGAGCTGCTGCAAATACTCATGAAACTTCCCTTTCTTGCCAGCCGCTCACCTCTTGCTGTGCTGCCTGGTTCCTAACAGGCTACAGACCTGTACTGGTGGCTTGGAGGTTAGGGACCCCTGGTCCAGATGTCTCAAAAACATGTTACTCTCTAGTTTGAGTCCTTGAAGCTAGCTCCTAGTGCTGAATAGTGGGCCAAACTTACATTTCAAAGATGGAGGGAGCTGGGGAGGAGAGAGGGGGTGGTGAGGAGCCTCTGATTGTCTGCGTCCAGCCCACAGGACAACTGGTAGTCATGTCCTCTTCATGACCTTCAACATCTCTTAGATCAGAATACCTTTGGAACCAGAAAGCCTGAAATGAAGACTTAGCTCAGATGACTCTGTTGATCACACAGGCAGATAGATTTTTGCTACATAACTAGCCCAATTGCAGGCTCTTTAAGTGTCTCACGTAGGCTAAGTGCAAATTATAAATCTCACTATTACCAATAACCAATGCTGACAAGCTGGTACAAACCTTCAAATTCTTTGGATCTATGGGTATAAAGCAGTATTATTACTTGGTACATTTCACACCTTAACCAGGTGTCAGTCTTGTGCAGGTATATTTCTTTGTAACGCAGCTTAGGCCAATTTCAGGTCTGCTGATATTAGCCCTTATAGCATACTCTTCTGAAACACGTTTAAGAAAATTAATTCTAGTAGTAATGGCAAATTGGACATGTGCATTTACTTTCACTCTTTTCTGAAATCCTGTTAAAATGATAGAAAGGGTAACTTTTAGAAAGGCATGAACTCACAAGGACAAACACCAGAAAAGGAGATAACAGCAACAGAATTTTGGAAACTAAAAGTGGATGGACAAATGGCAGCTAACCTAGCAGCCCTAAGAAAAGTTAAATCCTAAGGTAATTGCACAGAAAGCGAGGAAGCTAAATAGCTTACTTCATGGCTCTCCAAAAGGTTTCAATTGGTACTAAGAGGTACCTCTGGAAATAAGTATAAAACAGAGCTAAAACCAGGAGAAATTAGTCCAAATTCTATTTAATTTAAATCTTCAGATCTCCTACTGTTTTCTGCCTGCCAAAATACTCTGCAGATGCAGAATTTTATCATCTGAAAGTCAGTGTTAGATTGGTATTTGAGGGATGAGCCTGTGTTGCCTTTTTCAAGTTCAGATTGCTAGTTCTTTACTGAGGCTTCATTAGAACTTGATTCCAAATTTCTTTCTACCCACACTTAAGCCACCTTAGAACCTAGAATAATTCTGCAAGGGAATTATTGGGGCCTATAGGTGTATATCCTATCTGTAATGAGATATGCAGCTCAAGATTTGGAGGTGGACAGTGTCGTAAGAAATAATTGGTTGGTGGTTTGTAGAATTCAAAAGCTGGGATAAATTATTTAAGTTATTGTAATATTTCAGGGAAGTAAACTAGCTTAGCTCAAACTGTGGTGATGCTGGTAATAGAAGGACAAGGGGATATTTGAAAGACTTAAAAACATCATCTCTTCTCAGTTATTTGGTGGGACTAAGAAACTCCTGTTTAGGTTTAAGGAGCTTTAAAAAAAGCTTTGTAGTGTGAGAGCACTGCACTTGTCTCATAATTTTCCTACATTCTGGATGGTAGTTTACTAAAACTTTTATTCTAGTGCTTATTTTTATTTTATTACTTATGTCAATCAGCATCATTATAATTGAATACAATTTAGCACATGGCCCTATTAATATTGGATAATAAATAAATGTAATGCAGTTAAACAAGTATTTTAGGTATTTACTATAGTTAGTCTACTAGTGACCCTCAAAATGACTTATATACTATGCACAGAAGAATTTAGTAATAATATGGATCATTTGATATTTGACTGCCTTTAAAATTAGTATGCATGGACAGCTAACCATCTGTTATCTCCTCCTAATCTTCCTCAAAGAGGAATAATAAGTTGGAAAGGAAAGGGACTCACTTTTAAATAGTCCCTGCAAGGTGATTTAATCATGCCTTTTAATTCATTATGTTAAAGACAGCTGATGAAGCATGAAGCAATCATTTCTGAAGTTAGTTTTAAAGGAGGTCATGAGCTGTTTCATTCATGTTTATAATTCCCTTTGAAACTAACTTTGAACTAGAGATGTTTTGGGCCATTGTTCGTCTGCCTGTCTGTCTGTCTGTAGATATATAGTAATATTGAAAGATTCTCTACTGTTACTTGAATATTTATTGAAGGACATGGAGGTGAAATGGGCAATAAAAAGAAGTTTTCAGTACTTACATGAAAGATACTAATATAACTTATCTTCCTTAAAAAAAAAAACAAGGATAGAATTTTAAGGAGCTATTCTTTATGAGAAATTTAAATTTTCTTTATAAGAACAAATAAAATATAGTGAATAAGGTGAATGCAGGGATATTTTAACAATTGAAAATATTCGAACATAATTAAAATTTTATTTGTACTGACTAATTCTGGAATCATCTCTTAAGAATTATATGTTGTAGACATGGGGTAGCTTTTCTTTGATTGTGGCAAAATAATTTTCTAAGATCTTTTTCTCCTCTTAAGTTCAAAGTAATTACATGCTGTAGTCTAATTTTCAATTTTTTAGTATTCGTTCTTAGTTCATATTCTTAGTTTCTCAGATGTTTTGTGAAGCTCTAATACTATTGCTTTCTTGCTAGGATACTTAAGCATTTTTCCTCTTTTATATTTCACCATTAGGAGTAATTCGTAGCTTTGCTACATGCCTGGGTCTCTAGGTTAAGCTCCATTCTCTTTAAAAACAAAAGCAAAAACAAAAACAAAAAAAACAAAAAAACTAAATATTTCTCTTTACCTCTCAGTTGTTGGCGTTTTCTCCAAAACCTTCTCAAAAGAAAAACAAACACAACAAAAATAGCAACGCAGCTTCTTTTTATTCCAAAAAGTAAACTGACTTATCTTTCTAATGACCAATGCTTTGTTTTTGGCCATTTATTGGTTTACTATAGAAATCCTATTTCTATACTGATGAACCACTTCTATTTTTTCCCCTTTCCTACCTGCTTTTCTTGCTGGCAGAAGCAGACTGTGCTCACGTGTTCAATCACCACGCATGCGTACAACTACCCACTACTGAGAGCCTAAGCCAGTCATGGTACATCTGTTCTTACCAGAAATTGGTGTAGACAAGCTAATTTAGCCAATGAGATAAAAGCAGATAGCAACTACTGGTCGTAAAGATTTTTTTCTTTCCTAATAAGGCATGTGGATAACCACTTATTAATATACTATTCACCTTTCTCAGCTCAACATCTTAGACATAACTATTGATAAACATTCTCTACTTAACCTACAATTACATTTTTTAAATAGATAGGAATAATAGGAAGCATGTAATTCCAGCATATCTGTAAGAACCGTAGAGTTTTAGTGCTGTGCTGATTTTTAGAAATTATCTAATTATTTAACACCTTCGTTTTAGAAATGAGAAAATAGCCTGAATTTTAGCCAGATTTCCCCCAGCTAAATGGTATAAATTTCTAATTCATTTGTTAGTTTATTGCTGACTACATTGTTGGGAGAGAATAAGAAGTTTTGGTTAAAAAAAAACTAGTAGTTTGCATTAATTATTGATTATTCTTGCTTTTTTGAAATTATAGTTGCTGAAGAGTAGATTGTTTGCTAATATTCTGTTGGTGGGAATCCCAGAGTAAAACCTGACAGAGTTCACTCTACTTCCACAAATTATGGCTACTTCACAGACTGAAGTAGTTTTCTACATGTCAACCTGAATCCTACTGCCTTAAACCATCTAAAATAACTATGAAAGTAAGCATCGCGTAACGGAGTCCTTAAAAACTACATACATTTCCCTTGCCTTTAGAGGGTGGGCTTTGGGATTCATGGTTGGTGAGTCCTAGGGTTTACCCAGAATGACAAGATTATCATCCAGAAGGCACTCACACTAATGTCATCAACAAAGATGCTAGTCAGACTAAATAATTAGTTGACATTCAAGTTAATCTCTGAAAGATGTTGCTGTTGCAGTACTGTAGCACAGTGTAAGGTCAACTAAGGCATTCTTAACAGAAGAAAAAAAAGATAGATTAGTCTAGCCAGGCAGGTTGATTATTGTTCTCTGTTCCATTCTTTTCTTGGTGCTTGACTATTGATTGGTGTTTTTGTTTTTTGTTTTTTGTTTTTGTTTTTTCCCCTAGTCCTTTTTATAGGTGTAGAAGTTGGGTGTCTCCATTTCCTAGGTCCACTCTTTATCTCCTTGAAATATACATACTTGTTAGTAATTCTTCTTCTTTTTTTTTTTTAGCTTTTCACCAGTCTACCATAAAGTCTCTAAACTGATTAATGCAGGCTTTATAATAATTTTAGTTTTTTCTAACCAATAAATGACCTATAATAATTTTAAAGGTTCTAAATCTTCCCCACAAGTGCCCATATCCTGAAATTTGTCCTGCATTTGTCCCAAGAAGCCCAGCCAATTGTAACCTCAGCGTGTAACCACATTTGAGAATAGAGTTATATTTGGAAATCCCTTCCTCATGTAGTAGGGCTAGGTAGGAACAACAGAACTTACACAGTTCTCCTCCAGCTTTCCAAGGTTTACCTTTCTTCCTTACCTTCCTGCACCTTTTCCATGGATGGAATTGGGATGTAGAAAAGCCAGAACTGGTTAGAGCAAGGTCAGAATGTTGAACAATACCAATATTACATTAGGTCTGGTTCAGACCTATAGTTGGAAGTAAAGTCCTTTAATTTTAACTGATAAATACACTCCACTATGAAAGAGTCAAAAGATACCATTTTTGTGGCCTCTTATAAGGAGATGTAGGTAACACAATGTGAGGATTGTAATATATAAAATTATTTCTAGAGAGTATCCGTCTATCATCCATTCCTTTGCTGCACTCCTCACATACATACACACACAAATACATACCACCACACACATGTGCATATATACATGAACACACACATACACCACAATAAAACATTTCTCAGAGTACTTTGCTTTGTGAAGAAATATCTGAGAAGCTGGGTTTCCTGTATGATTTATTTCCTAGCAGTAACTTTAGTATTTCAGGTAAATAATTCTTTCAGACTACTGAAATAGACTGGTATATTCATTTGCTGACTGTCATCCTAACAATTTAAAAAAATAGCAAAAGAATGCATCTTCTTTGGTTTCAAATGCCCCCTGAGAAACTTATTCTTAGAGACAATGTTGTTAGTTGCATAGTTGCTGCATGGGATATTTTTATTTAAATTATGAACCTTAGGTAAAACTAATATTCCTTTGTATTCAATGGCTTTTTAGTACTATGTAAAAAGCACAAAAAGTAGTCTGTTAAAGAAATAATCATTCATGTGAATTTGTTTTCTCGTTGCTACTAATAAAGAGTAATCAGTGTCATTCCTTTCATTGGACCAGTTCTCTGGGTTCCTAGAAACCAATCAGAGGAGGCTTCTCAAGTGTATAGTACTCCCTTCCTTTCACTGCCACTTGGGAAAAACTCTGACACCCAAGCAGACAATTGGTCTAGCATCTCTTGCTGCATTCTCTTGCATGAATAAGGGAAACACTGAATGTGATGGACTGAAAAGGTGATAAAATTACATATTTCAAAGATACTTTTGAAGGAAATGACCTAGTTTTTTGTTTTAAGAAAATTAAATAGAGCAAAATGGTTATATAGAGAACACAGAAACCATCATTTCTTATATCATATCTAAAAGTGTACTAGAGTCATCAAAAGTGTTAAACTAGAGTAAATAGACTTTTAGTCATCTTAATGTTTGGTCCTGGCACACATAGTGTGGCAGATTCTCAATAACAGACTGTCAAAGTTTGTGGAGGGAAGACATTATTGTACAAAATTAAATCATTGGCTCTATAGCTGTTTAGCTAATGTTATTTCTTTGTAAGTGGGGTGTTTGCTAAATAAAAATATTTATATCTTCTTTCATCATTACTTTTCAACATTGTACTAGAAGTTTCACTCAATGAAATATGACAAGAATAGGAAATAAAATGTATTGAGATTGGGAAGGAAGAAATAAAATTTTCTTTCTTCACAGATGACATGATTGTCTATATAAAAAATCCAAAAGTCAAAAAACTGGAATTAATAAGCTATTATAGCAAAGTTGCAGGATACAAGATTAGTATACAAAAGTTGATTGTTTTCTTATATATCAACAAAGTAAAAGTGGAATTTGAAATTAAAAACAATATCATTGTATTAGTACTCTCAAAAATAGAATAATTAGGTATAAAGCTAAAAAATATGTAATACCTACCTGAGAAAAACTACAAAATTTTGATGAAAGGAACTAAATAAATGGAGATATGTTCCATATTCACGGATAGAAAGACTCAAGGTTGTCATGATATCGGTTATTTCAAGCTTATCATTAGACTTAATACAATTTCAATTAAAATCTCAGCGTTATTTGTGGATATTAACAAACTGACTGTAGAGTTTATATGGAGAGCCAGAAGACCTAGAATAGTCAACACAATATTGAAAGAGAAGAATAAAATTGGAGGAATAATGCTACCCAACTTTAAGACTTACTATTAAGTTACAGTAATTAAGACAGTGTAGTATTGGTAAAAGAACAGACAAGTAGATCAGTGAAACAAAATAGCCCAGAAATAGATCCATACAACTATAGTCAACTGGTCTTTGACAAAGGAGCAAAGGCAACACAATAGAGCAAAGATAGTATTTTCAACAAATGGTATGGGAACAACTAGACATTCACATGCAAAAAAGAAAAAAGACAAAAATTAGACACAGACTTTACACTGTCACAAAAATTACTCTAAATGGATCACATACCTAAATTTAGAATATAAAAATATAAAATTCTTAGAAGATAGCATAGAATGGAATGTTTATGATTTTGGGTATAGTGATGACTTTTTAGATACCGCACTAATGTCACGATTCATGAAAAAGTAATAAGCTAGACCTTATTAAAATTAAAAACGTCTGCTCTAAGAAAGAAAATGTCAGGAATGAGAAGACATGCCACAGACTGGAATAAAATATTTGCAAGACATATTTGTTGAAGGACAGCTATCCAAAATATACCAAAAAACAAATAAACAAAACAAAGAACAAACCCAAAACAAAACAAAAATCTCCTCCAAGCAAACAAACAAAAAATATCTTACAACTTAATAAGAAAACAAATGACCTGATTAAATAATGGGCCAAAGACCTTAATAGACATCTCACCAAAGAAGATATACACATGGCAAATAAGCATATGGAAAGATACTTCGCATTATATGTAATCAGGGAAATGCAAATTAAATAACAATGGGATTCTACTACACATGTATTAGAATGGCCAAATTCAGGAACAGACAACACTAAATAACTGGAGAGAGTGTGGAGCAAAGGAACTCTCATTCATTACTTGTGGGAATTCAAATTGGTACAACCACTTTGGAAGAGTTTGGTGATTTCTTATTAAACTAAACAAACTCTTACATATGACCTAGCAATCACACCCCTTAGTATTTACGCAAAGGTTTGAAAACTTATTTCCACACAAAAACTTCACAGGGATGTTTATAGTAGCTTTATTCATAATTGCCAAAATTTGGAAACAAACCAAGATGTCCTTCAGTGAGTGAATGGATAAACTGTGGCACATTGAGAAAATGGGATATTATTTAGCACTAAAAAGAAATGAGTTATCAAGCTGTGAAAAGACATGGAGGAACCTAAATTGCATATTTCTAAATGCATGAAGCCAATCTATATACTATATGATTCCAACTGCATGACATTCTGGAAAAGGCAAAACCATGACAACAGTAAAAATTCAGTGGTTGCCAAGGATTAGGTTGTGGGAGGGATGAACAAGCAGAGCACAGAGGCTTTTTAGAACATTGAAAACATCCAGTATGATATAATAATGATTGATATATGTCATTATACGTTTGTCCAAACCCATAAAGTATACAACACTAAGAGTGAACTGTAATGTAAACTATGGTTGGATGATTATGGTGTATCAGTTTAAGTTCATTAATTAAAACAAATGTCCTACTCTGGTGGGGGATATTGATCATCTTAATTATCATGGGGAAGGCTATGCATGTGTCAGGGCAGGGGCTGTAGGGGAAATCTCTGCATCTTCCCTTCAGTTTTGCTGTGAACCTAAAACTACTCTGAAGTATTAGTCTTAATTTTAAAAAATCAGTTGTCTTAAAATTAATCTTAATTCAGTGAAATAGAATTAAAATGACAATGGGTTTTGGATGAATGTTTATACGTGTAGCACAAAGTATAGACCTTTACATTTCCCAGTGTCCCAAATAGTTGATTTGGCCAGCTGTTTAGTACTAGTCAATAGAACATGAGAAGAAATAATATCCATCAGTCAGCATGACCTTGAAGCCACTGGATGGCCATGAGATCACAGATGAAGTAGCCTAGATTCCTGATTCACCACTTGAAGGACAGCCACTTTTTTTTAAGCCACTAAAATTTTGTGAGGATTTTTTGCTTATAGAGCATAGCTTCACCTATCTAGATTAATAGAATTAATATTAAACATTTATGCAAAGCAGCAAAATGCTAATAACAGGCAGCTAATTTTGAAGGCAATTAGATGTAAAGTGAGAGAACAGATAGATGAATGGAATTAAATAGACATTTAAAAACAATAGATATATTTTGAAAATTTAGTAGATGTAGATAACATTGCAAATCACTGAAGAAATGCAGAGTACATTGGCTACGCGTAGGAAAAATTAAAATTGGATACTTAGCTCATACCTTATTTAGATATTGATTATAGATGGATTAAAAACCCAATATATATAAAACAAGGATGTAACATTCAGAAGAAAATTTAGAGATAGGATTTCATTCTTAAAAAACATATGTTTTAAAAAATACGTATAAGCCATAAATAAGTGATAAAAATGAATATATTGAAAGACCCAATAAACAAAAGGAAAAAGAAAAACTACATACAGAGAATAGGTTTTGCAATATGTATAATCAAAAAAGCCACCAATATTTGGCATATATAAAAATCCTTCAATAAATAATATAATTTAAAAATATCAAAATGAGACATCAATTTATAACATTGGATTGACAAAATTATAAAGGCTAAATAATCAAGTATTAGTAAGGATGTAGAGGAACAGAAGTTCACATAAAATGTAGATGGCATTTAAATTAGTATTAACACCTTAGAGAGCAGTTACCTCAGTTTGAAGATGTGCATAACATTTGACCCAGGAATTCTCCTTCTAGATATGTACTCTTGAGAAATTCTTACACATATAAAAGGAGAAAATGCATAACAGTATTCATAGCAATATTGATTACAGTGACAAGAGAACAGAAAACATTCAAATCTTCTGTGAAAGTATATAACAAAAACTGCATATATCAACACATTTAACTCCCAAATAAGAATGTTGAAACTTTAAAAAGCAAGTTATACAATGTAATACAATGTATGATGCCATTTATATTAAGTTTAGAGACACACAAAAAATACTAAGTAGTAATTTAACAATTTAAATTCCTATGTGTAGATGGTTGGGGATGTGTTGATATGAATGTGGGTAGGTGTTAATAAAGGGCATGAAAATGATATAAGAATTATAAATATGAAATTCAAGATAATAACTTGGGAGAGAGAATTATATACATGGACCTTCTATTGTACTTAAGGGGTTTATTTATTAAGTTAGGAAATGGATAATTTGCAAACATTTATTTCTTAAGCTGTGTGGAAGATTCATTGGTGTTTGGTACATTATTCTGTATATGTCTTTTGATAGTCTTAAAAGTACTTTATAAGCATATGAGAGTTTCAATTGGGTAATAGAAATAAGGGGAGCTTTCCATTTCCAAGAAAGATGAAATATTTCATCTCACTAAAAACAAATAAAGAAGCCAATTAATTACAGAAATGATATATTTGAAGACATTAGAGAGCAATGGAAACAATAAGAACTAAAATAAGTAAAATTCCAGGCAGGGAGAACCTTTCAGAAGTGAGCTAAGGATCTGCAGTTCACTTGAGGGCAGTCATTGAACCTGCACACAGGGTGCAAGTTGCCAGTATGGGCTAGGCTCAGACAGAAGGTCATTGCTAGAAACGAAGAATCTAGCAGAACTTCTTATAACCTCATAGGGATAGAGTAACAAAATTGGAACTTGAGGAGTCTCAAAGGCATGTATGGTTTCCAACTCTGACATTTGCCTAATTTTGAAGTTACCAAAGCTTTGAGCAAAAACTTTGTATAAGGAAAATGAGTTCCTTTCAATTCTCTGTGTTTGGGGAATAAAGACCTGCCAAAGGTGGAGGTAAGAGGAGGTGCATGAAAACAGAAGGTGAGAGTTGAAAGTATTTGAGGGAATGGCAAATTGATTTTGATGACCTCCTCAATCTCTTTATTCTTAGGGTCACTTAAAAATCCTGATATAGTTAAAGGCTGATGATACAGGTTTGACCCTTGCAGGAGGATCACTCTGTGGGACAGGAAAAAAAAAAAAAAAAAAAAAAAAACAGAAAAAAAAAAACACAGAGCATTTGACAATGGAGCAGAGCAGGTGTTACAAAATCAGGGACTTAAGGGACCTCAAAACAACATGCAGTCTCCCCCAGGACATTTGTCAAAATCTGAACATGTATGTGCAAGGTAGGAGCTAAAAAGTAGATCATAAAAGCCTTTTAAAAAAGTGAAATTTTTTAGTCTTTCATTGCTGTGGAGACAAAGATTAGCAAGGATTTCCAAGGAGAGCCATAAAGGGCCATCTGTAAGAACAAGGGAAACCAGGGGCATCCTGAGTCTTAGCAAAGTAGCCTCCTCACCTTGACATAACTCTCTCAATGACTACATTAAAGTTATCAGCATCACCTCACACCTACCCCACTCTTTCTACCTAGCAGAAGAAAATAAACCTCTAGTTGAAGATATCATCATCTGAAGCCTCTAGTATTTTAAAAAAATAAGAAATGTCTAGCATTCAAACAAAAATTACTAGGTGTGGAAAGAAAAGATAGAACCATGAAATTGATTTTATTTTTGATTTTTATTAATTTTTAATTTTTAATTTTTTTATGGTGACATTGGTTAATGAAATCCAATAAATTTTAGATGTACACTTTAACAGTAAGGCATATATACATTTACACTGTGTTCACCTCCTATAGTTAGATTTCTTTCTGTCACCACATATTTGATCCCCTTTACCCTGTCTACTTTCCCCCTCCACCTCCCCCTTACCTTCTGGTAAAGACTAGTCTATTGTTCAAGTCCATGAGTTTCTGTTTGTCCTGTTCATTTGTTGCTTTTAGGTTATGAAATTGATTTTAAAAGAAACAGACAATAGATGAATCATTTGTGTTGGCAGGTATTCACCTGAAAATAACTGTGTTTAATATGTTTAAGATAACAGGAAAATGGGAGCAAAATAAATAAAAAGCTATCAATAAAATCAAACAAATTCTGCAACTGAAAACTGACATTAAGATTTAAAGGATGGATTTAACAGCAAGCAAGAGAACAAAGGATCACAGAATTTAATCCAGGACATTAGAAAATATGCAAATTGAACAAAAGATAAAATAGCATGGATAAACAGGAAAGACAGTTCTGGAATATGGAGACAAAAGACCCACCCAAAACGATTCAAATAGGGCAAAGAAATAGTGGTTGTTTGTTTGTTTGTTTTGTGGTTGAGTGGTTCATTCCAGGACTTCACTGAGATGTGAGGATGTTCCGATCAGACTAATGATGTGAAGTCTGATTCACTTAAAATATTTGTTCACCATTATTTTAGAAGCTAGGCTGATATCAGAAAAAGGCAAAAATGAAGATGTCTTCTCAGCCTTTCTCTCTTTTAGTGAACAATTAATTCAGCTCTGGTTCCAAATACACATTCTTCACTCAACTCTATAAATATACTTCATCAGACTTTCTTTAGAAGGATATTCAGCAGACCCTGCTGTTATATAAGCATGACTTTTATAATCTTACTGCTTATCCAAGGAGCTTACCAAATATTTATTCTAATCACATGCAATATTCTTTCAGAAAGGAGTTCTGAAAAATTAGAATTTTCTTTACCTTATTAAAATTCTAGTAAATTTGGTTGTCGTCTAAATAAATTAATGGATGTTGCTTGCTTGGCTGGATTATCACCTCTTAGTCTCGTTTTTCTTGAGCTCAGTGAAATATGGTCAAACCATATAAAAATTGTATTGAGCCATATCAGAAATAACTAAAATAATCAAAGTCAGAAAGTCTTTTAAAGCATCTGAAAGGTATTGCTTCAAGCAATAGAGAATTGTAAGGTTTTTAAAATATAAGGTTCCAAGGAGAATAGAAGTGAATAACATGAAATAAATATTAACAAAAAGTACATCTTGAAAATGTCTAAAAAGATAAAAGGTCTTGGAATCAGTGTTTCCTAATACACGATGGAGTTTAACAACAGGGAAAAAAATAACTTCTAAATTACTCTGGAAATGAGTCGATGTCACATTCTCTGGCTCTTTAGTTCTCTTTTTGTTTTCCTCCTCTTGTAATGTCTCTCTTTTGAATTTCCTATTCCTTGAAGTATAATTCCATTTCTGACATACATAGCCTGTTATGTATATTGAACATACAGTTTTTGGTCATGGGACAATTTTTCTGTGCCCATTGTCACAGTTTTTAACACCTGCTTTTACTGTCTTCTTTTTCATTATCTCAACAATTAGCTTCTGGGTTCCTAAGAATGTGTTGAAAGAAGAAAAAAATCACAAAAGCAAATGAACTCTTAAGGTGGTCCAAACATACCACCCCAAGGGGACATTCAAGATTTATTTTTCTTTCTCAAAAGAAGTTTCTTGTTCTTCCTATTGTAATGTCTGTGAATATTATAAATCAAAAAAATCCTGTAAAGGTGAGAAGTCGCTTCATTTTCATACTAAGTGTGAAGCAAGTTGAATGAAAAATGAAATCAATATCCAGGAAAGGAGCAAAAGAGCAAACTTGCTTTGTGACATTTGACAAGTTTTGGTCAGACATATCCATATTTTTGTGAGCATGCTAAGAGTGATTTCCTTTGTTGAAACTCAGACTAAAGAAGGAGTTTTATTCTAAAGTGGAAAGATATAATGTTAAATAAAAATGATTAATCTGTTAGAATATCTTTTTCTAAATCTGGCAAGCTGGAGGGAAAAGGAAAAGAATCTTTTCCACTCACCCTCCAAACAAACTCACCTTCACTTCCAAAAGTGAAGAAAAGTCAGAAAAAGCAGCATAACTGAGAAACTATTTCATATCATTTAAATTCATTTAACATCCTATTGTGTTGATATTTTATTTTGATCATGTGCCTACAATCAACATTTTTTTCCTCTCTCAGACTAATCAAACACTCTAAAATTAAATTAAACTTGAGGCTTTGGTTAGATGAATGCAATGACAATTTACAAACTCTCCTTCAGGATGTAAATCTAGTTTCAGAACAACGTGCTAAGAGATAAAGGGAAATATTTCTGATCCTCATGGAGATAAGGACAAATCTAAAAAGTAGGCCCTCATATTGAGTGAAAATAAGACTTCTGGATCAAGACAAGTGCTCAATATTATCTGTGTTGAAAGGAATTATTATTTCCTTTTAAATAGAATTAAATCTTACTAGATTAACTATGAGCTTTATAGTAGAACCTCAATAAGGGACATAGAAATATCATATTAAAATTGATTAAAAAGAATGCATGATTACACCTGAAACTAATGTAATATTGCAAGTCAACTGTAATTGAAAAAAATAAAAAATATTTTTAAAAGAATGCATGATAAGTTTAAGATTCATTAAATTACTTTAGAGAATTTCCTCAAATTATATTTGAAAATGAATAAAAACCTCAATATTTTACTTCGAGAAACCTGAAAGATTAAGCTATAAATTGAAGTTTAACTTTAATGAAACATTTATATCAACTTCAAAAATAAGGTAGTCAATTTTAATAAGAAAGTAGTAATGTAACATAATTTAAAAATATAAAATTTTCATCATGCCTTAGGATTTAACTTAAAGACCTTTCCTGAAACGCTGAGACAGTTTCAAATGAACCTTCTAAGTTATCCAAAATCAAGTTCAAAATCACCTCTGTTGTAAGAAAATATAGACAAAAGTTGTTAATTATGGAATTTTTGCAGCAATAATGTTGTTTGGGGGCTATCTTCAATACTTAAACCAGAGCCAGGAGTAAGCCATTAAGTCAAAGTCCTTTGGGATCCTCCAGTTGTAATTTAAATAATGTAGCCATTTGATTGTGGTTTGTCATGTCTTAGTCCTTTTGGGCTTACATAAACAAAAACATCATAGACGGAAAGGCTTATAAACAACAGAAATTTATTTCTCACATTTCTGGTGGCTGGAAAGTCTAAAGCCAGGGTGCTGGCAGATTCAATGTCTGATGAGGGTCTGCTTCCTGGTTCATAGAGAGCTATCCTCTTGCTGTGTCCTCACAAGGCAGAAGGCGTGAGGGAGCTCTCTGGAGTATCATAAAGGAATCATTCATCTTATAGGGGATTTCTTTCCCATTCATGAGGGTGGATCCATCACTAATGGACTTAGAATCCTAGAGATGGAAAAGGATGAACCTGACTGGGTGAAACTATATGAAGCTTCTTTTTACTTTATTGACCATTAGGAATTTCTAAAGTAAATTCAGTTTTGCAAGAAATGCCCTTTGCCAAGGGGGCTTCTAACCAGCGCTGTCTCTCTGATTATCAGATCATCTTCCCAAATGGTTTCTAGGAATTGTATTCGAGGTTTTGTATCACAAGGTTTTTTGTTGTTATTGTTGTTTTTGCTTTTTTTCCATAGGAAAATTAAATTTCGTGCGTACTGTATCACTCTTCAAACTCTGTGACTTGAGATTCACAAGAACTGATTATACTTGAAATTGGCTTTACATTTTTCAATATCACTATCAGTGCCAATAGAGTTTATATAAAAGTATGGATAGAATGGATTCCTACAAAATCTGTAATTCTATTTTGTCTTGGGTTTAGTATCCATAGGTTTTCTGCTTTTCCTTAAAAGTATCACTTATATCTGTGACCAGGTAAAAAAAGAAAACAGAAAATAATTCATGTATCTTTTTTCCTGGAAGAGTTGAATTAATATCTAGAAAACTCAAACGTATTAATATCTCCAGAAATCAGGTATAGCTTAGAAACACTAGTTTGGTGTTTAGGGCAGTAGAAAGAAGTGACACTAGTATTTTAGTGTGGCTAACCTGGGTAATCATCTCATGCCAAACACTTATTTTACTGTGTGATCTTGGGCATTTCTGAATCTTAATTTCTTCTTCTATAAAACAGTATTAGTCATTCCCGAATTACAGAGCTGCTATGATGATCAAAGTTGGCATAGGTAAACCCAAATTTTGTATATCACCTGACATGTAATATATATTTTGAAAAGGTTAACCCATAATATTAGGAACAGTAATAGATTTTAAGACAAAAATTTCAGTAAAATCAATACAAATTTTAAATTACATTGGCATACATGCATACATTTAGCCAAATTTTTTTCCTGATGCCTTTTTTATAATTTATATTGTTTTTTTCTATGTTATACAACACATGAGATGCATCAAAGCGATGTTTTGACAATAAATTCATTTTTTATATTCTTAAAGGACTCTGCTACCTTTAATCACATACAATATCTTCATACATAGAACTCAATAAATTTTATTGATGAAGATCTTATGGATTAAGATTTGCCAGAAAACAGAGTCAATTGATGGAATCTGGCATGCTTAACCATGTTAATTGAGCTATATTCAAATTTCTTAGTCTGTTGTTCGATGTCTTCTATGAACTGTTTTCTTCTGCCTCAAACTTATTTTCTAATTCACTTCTTATGTAGACTGAACTTCAGTTTCTAGCAAAATAAATTATTTTTTATTCACTTAGAATATAAGGATATTCCACTCTATATGTTTACATTTCACTCATTCTAAAAGACATTTCTCAAGGTCATCTATTTCAGCAAACCTTTCCAGATCCCTTTACTAAAAGCACTTGCTCTTCCTCGAATCCTCACTGTTATTTTTCTGTAGAGGTTTTATAATATCTCTCTACACTGCAGTATAATTATATTCCCCATGTCTCATCTTTCCGATTATATTAAAAGCCCCTTGAAAGTGGGATCCATGCTTCATTAGTCTTTGTGTTCCTGTAGTAATGAGCAGAGGGCTTTACACCTGGTAGGTATACCATACTTATATGTTGAACTGGTCATTCAAAGTTTTCAGTTCAGGATACAGCTATTGAAATATACTAAATGACAGTTGATGAGTTGGATAACCCAGTATTCTATGAAGACACAGCCTTGTAACTTCTTATATGATTTTTTTATATTTAATTTATTAAAATAACATAATTGAGGAACCATAAGATAACTGTATTTTGTCAGGCACAATAAAAACAAAATTAAAACCCAAATCATCAAGAAAACTTATATTCCTGGCTTCCTTGCATACCTATGATTTTTACATTAATTTCTAATGGAGCATTCCATACTCATGCCTGTTAACAGTTTATCTTTAAAACTCTTCATTTTCCACTATAAATAATATTGAAGAACACAGACCTTAATTCCAATCAGTGTAGTCCATAAATGGAATATAAAAATAGAACTCCATTTATAAAATGCTTTTTACAAAAGGTCTGATATCAATGCAAAGAACTTTAAATGCATCTTTCTACTTGTAAATGCCAATAAGAACTAATCAGCATTTTCACAGGGATAGCAAGCAAAGTATTATTTTTTCAGTTTTTTAAATCTTCAGTAATACATAGTAGTTGCAAAGATTTTAAGTGCACACCAAAGTCACCAGAATCATAATGTAAGTAATTCCACCACTCATTTACGGTGGGCTTTTTGGTAGATTCCTATATCTCTTTGACTTACAGTTTATTCATCATTTGAAAATGAGGGTGATAGCACATTGCCTGCCTACTCTGTGGTTGTTGAGAAGATCAACTGTGATTATATAAGCAAAGAAATTTTTAATCTTTGAATCGCTTATAAAATATAAATATTATAATTGATTATAATACTTGTTTGCAGTCTTTTTAAAAAATTGTTTATATCCGTGTGGGTAGAGTCCAAGGGCAGCTGGACACCTTCCACATGTTCTCAAGAAAAAACTTGTGCTTGATAAAGAACATGCTGGAATGCTCACAAATCTCATTGCATATAAGAAGCTCAGACACAGATAGTATATATACCCCATTCCCTCTGTATTTGACTCATGTGGACTTTTCTTGGAATTGCCTAGCTGTGGGCTACTATGGCCCTTGAGCCAGTGGGCACTTTTCTGTATTTCAGACCCCATAGAATAAGGGTCAGGGTGCTTCTACTGCAGTATGAAGCAGGGTTCATGCAGCCGCACTGTCCACGTGGGCTGCAGAATGGATCCGCCTGCAGTGGCTGACATGCATATGCGAGGGGCTGGATCTTTCATACCCCTTCTCCTCTCACTGTAAATAAACACCATACCATTTGAGGTTGGGAAGTGTGTTGTCTATTCTCAGAGACCTTGAATCATGTACTGATCTCTTCGCTGAGTGGCACTTATCTGCCTTTCAACCTTGGCCATACTTGTTATATTCTATCCTGGAGTATAGCCTGACCAGTTAGTGAACCAATATTTCAAGTTTTATTGTCATACTGGAGTTGTATTATAACTTCTCCATGTTATTGCAGATAAAGAAGCTATTCTATAGTAGAAATTTACCTCATGACAATAAAGTCAGCCTTTGCAATTTTGCATTAATTCTTGTTTATGGCATAGAAAATAAAAAGCAATTCTACCTTGGAAAGCAGACTTAGCTTTATGAAAAGAAATTTGGTATGGCAAATCAATAAAGTAAACAAGTATGTGTGGACGAATGATCAAGATGAAAGGCTTATTTAGGGTTTAGGAATATTGTTATATTTCTGAAGTGTGCATGTGTAATGAGCAAAATAGTGATAACAGAAAATAAGATGGAGGCCATGGGCACTGAAAACTTTGAGGAATATAAACCGATTCACTTCTCTTTCTCCCTTTCCATGCCTCCCTCTATTGTTTTAAAGTGTTATCTATGTTCACTAACATGAGTATAAAGACATGTACAATCGCTACTCTATTTGATTTTGATCTTTGACACAGCTAATGAGCCGATGTTGTGGATTAATAGCTATGACTAGAGTGACTGGCAGAATCTTCCATTTCTATGAGACAAGAAAGTTCTTTATGGGTTTTGTTAAAAGACCATTGCTATTTGCTTCTCTTCATTATCAATTTATTAAGCAATATGTGAATATTTTGTTTCTCTCTTTGATATAGACAAGTCTATAGGGTTTGTTTACATAAGTAGATCAGGAGTATGTGAGATAGTTCAGGAAATGTGCACACTGTACCAAGAGGAGGAAGGATGTATGCAATAAATACTAGTGGTCATATTTAATAACCTGGTATAGATAGTCCAAAGAATGTATGAAAGTGATGGATTACCCACAGTATCAAAGGGAGAAATAACTATTAAGCAGACGTCTTTCATCTTCTGGGAAACAAGAATTAATATAAAATTGCAAAGGCTGATTTTTATTGTCATGAGATACATTTTTGCTGTAGAATAGCTTCTTAATCTACAACAACATAGAGAAGTTATAATACACCTCCAGTATGGCAATAAAATTTGAAATGATATTGGTTCACTAACTGGTCAGGCTATACTCCAGGATAGAATATAACAAGTATGGCCAAGGTTGAAAGGCAGATAAGTGCCACTCAGCGAAGAGATCAGTACATGATTCAAGGTCTCTGAGAATAGACAACACACTTCCCAACCTCAAATGGTATGATGTTTATTTACAGTGAGAGGAGAAGGGGTATGAAAGATCCAGCCCCTCACAAATGCATCAGTTGGCCATTGCAGGCGGATCCACTCTGCACCCATATGGACAGTGCGGCTGCATGAACCCTGCATCATACTGCAGTGAAGCACCCTGACCCTTGTTTTATGGGGTCTGAAATACAGAAAAGTGGCAACTGGCTCAAGGGCCATAGTAGCCCATAGCTAGGCAATTCCAAGAAAAGTTTGCATGTGCCAAAGAATCTTATGACAGCAATTATAACATTCTGGTAATGAGACATAATGTAATAAATAGTAAACAGTGAAATTTTGGGTGCCAATAAATTATTAATAATGGAGACTTAAAAAGAAGCCCTCTGGGGAAAAGTTAAGGGCGAGAAAGCAGAAATGACAGCGACTATATCTCTGTATTGTAAGTATGTAAGATTTTCACCAGTTTATCTTTCTTGATCAAACTGTGAGAATAAATGAGTTTCCTTCACATGCTAGGGTTTTACTCAAATGGTAATAAGGTAAAAGTAGTCTGCCTCCTTCATTTCCTCTCTCAATTGGGGAAGAAAACCAACTGTATGAGATGAGTGGAAAACATTGATTTTCAAGAATTTTATTTGGGGTTCGTTATTTGAGATCTTGATGTGGTATATTTTGGGTGCAAGATTATTGGTCAGGGTTGCAAGTGTAGAGTAAACAATTTGTTCAGTAGTGTCCACCAAAACTTAAGCCATTCTGAGAGTTAGGCGACCTTGACTTACTGTTTCATAGCTTCCTCAACTATTACTTGAAGTTGAACCTCAGTGGTATTTTTTCCAGTGATCACTTTATTTCAGGTAAACAAATGACTGTTTTGTGGTGTTCCACTATTTTTATATAAGCATTGTTCAAATGTTGCTAGGTAAGATATTTTCTAAGGTGGTAGAGTATCTTATCCATTCAATATATATATATATATATATATTTCACCACCTGTGTGTCAGCTTCTTTGGTAGGCACATACCAAAACAATGCCCCGCCCAAGTTGCCAAGCTGTGTAATAGCTCTTAGTTTTGTATACGTATTTTCCTGACTTGTCATCAAGCCATAGTACCATCCTTTCTTTAAAATAGCTAAAGCTTCTTCAAGTTATTGCCAACGTTTCTTATTTCTTCCCTCTCATAGTAATATATCCACAAGTATAATTGTTTTCTTCTTTGTGAAATCTTTTGCGTCTGTCCTTTTCTTTCTACTTCCTTTGCCACTGCTTAGGCTAAGACCCTTATAACTTATTTTATTAAGAACCTATTAACAGGACTATATGTTTCATTTATCATAATATTCCATGAAAATTATTCCCTGCTTCAAAATCTTTCAATTGTCTCCCATTGCCTGTACCACATTTACTGTCTGCCTGCACAATATAATTCTAACTTATTTTTTCCGTCTTTATTACTGATAATGTCGTTATACCAACCATTGATTCCCAGCAAATTGATTCACTAGAACATACCACAAAGTCTAGATTGTCACCATGTTTTTTGCTTATTCAGTACTTTCTCCTCTTCCTCTTCCTAAAAAAATCTAAATTCTTCCCTCTCCTTTGTGGCTAACCTCAAGTCTTACCTCCTCTATAAAGTCTTGCTAAATCTATCAATGTTGGCCCAACAACAACTGCAGTCATGAGGCTTTAAATTATATAATGTAGACTAGCTAAATTTGTCATGTAGAACGTGATCAATAAACATGAGTTTCTTTAACTTCCACTCTTTTTAACATATGTCTCAGGATGATAATGCATTTTCAATTTAACCTTGTAGGTAACTATCTCAAGGACTATCGAAGGTTCTCAGAGCCCTACAAGTAATTTGGAAATTACAATTAGTCTAAAAGTGGAAACTGGGTTGATTAAAATTGTATTACATAGGTGAGGAACTGAGGGTTGAGTGGACTCAATGCTCTCATGAGGTATGCTAACTTGTAAAGTTGAATTTGATGAGTAAATGTAAAATATACCTATGTATTATATTTAACAACTTCACAGGGTCAGTAAGTATAGAATATTGTCTAGAAATATTAGTCTTTTGCTTTCAAGAAATCTGAGATATGTATAATGTTTAAAGATAATGTCATTTTATATATACTTCTGGATTTACTGTTCAGTATTAGCCTCCTAACATTTATCTTTCATGAAAAATATTTATTGAACTATTATAGCTATGAAACTATTTACTAAAACTAGTCCTTGACCTAGTTTTTATATTTTTGAAATTCAGAATACCTTTTCCTTATAATTATTTTTTGGTCTTATGATTTTTAGTCCAAATGATTTTTCTCAAACACTAAGTTTAAAATGTGTGCAATTATTTTGAACATTTGTACTGAATTCCAGTTATCAATGATGGACATTTTTAATGTAATAAAATGTAGAAAAATGAGCATTCACAGCTTTCTTTCATTAAAAAGGATAACTCATGGTAACTCTCCTGAGACATGCAGTTGGGGTGGTAAGGGTGGGAGAGTATTTTGGTTTTCAGTGTCGAAGAAAGAGACCAAGCCCTAACATGAAGGGTGACTCATACAATACAGTGTTTCCAGGTTCACCACAGTAATGTGTACAGCAACCGAGTATATCAAATTTTCCAGGGAAAATGAGAAACCAAGCACAACTAGTGGAGTGTGAAGTCCTAGATTGGTTAAACCTCCTCCAGCAGGATAGTCCCCACCCTACTCCTTACCTCTGCTCACTGAAGGAGTTGCTATAGATCTGATGGTAAGGTCGATAGTTCATTTACAACACATTATGAGCAGTGGTGTCTGAAATGGATGTTTTGTGCACATAGCTCAGTACTTGTTGTTACTTTGCTTTTGTACTGCCTCCACCAACTAATGAAAATGAAATAAACCCTCGATACACACATATGTCCTTGGCCAAAATTTGAGGAATGATGGATGAGGATGAAGATTAGAGTGATGTATTTGACTTTTTACTGTATCATTGTTCTAAAACTGTAGCATAAGGTGTATGATTTGTCATAGTAGATATAAATGTATTAATGTAATTGTGCTAAATTACATTTATTCTATCATTCTAATTTTAAATTTCCACGTTTCTAACACTGTGAGTAGGTTGGAGTACATTAAAAAATACATACTATTGAAAGTCATTTAGAGAAAACTGGTTTTGAATCTTTTTGTAAAGTGAAATTTTTGGTAATCTAAAAAATGTAATTTTGTTTAACATATTCTAGAATTAGCACATATTAGTTCTAATTTTATTTATATATTAGAACTTTAGAATTTTCTAATAGATGTGAATAAGGTAATTGCTAAAGGTTGGTTTCAATAAAATGTATGTAGTCATGTATTTGTTAAATGTATTTTATATATACATTTATATAAACTACTACACTACTGTGATACATGTTTCAATGATTTGCAAGGATAATGGGTTATCACAACTTCAGATTGCTATTACACTAACATTAGATTTTTAATAAATGTGCTTAATAGAGATCTTGGACTACTATTTGATTTGGACAGTGGTTGCAATACTAGACCAAATTAGAATTTCTATATTTTGGAATGTTACCAATATCAAATAAAACTCTTCTATTTTTGTGCAACTTGGGCTCATCTTTCATTTTTTTCCATTGAAATCCTGGAATAGCTTTCATGCCAAGTCTAGAATTAGCAAATGAAATGTAAGTAAACTTTGGACAGAAAATTAAACACACACACACACACACACACACACACACACACAGCAGCAGTAGCATATTGCTAGTTTCCAAATAACAACTTATATGAGTCAAGCATCATTAGATTGGCATTTCAGTTCACTGATCATCACACAACAGATAACTCTCAGATGGTTTCATAATTTAAGTGTAAGAATGGAAACCATAGAAATACTGAGCAAAAACAAATAGATGCACCATTAACCTTGTGCGTAACATGACTTGCAAATAATTTCCTCAGTTTAAATTGTTTGTGTATATACATATGTATGACCATGATCATGTACCTGTGAATATACATCTGTACAGAATTATACAGCACTTTTTTAGTGCTTCTAAAACTTTGCATTGCATACAAGTTATATAAAGTGTATAATAAATACACAACCACATTTACATTTAATACTATTCAAAATATGTATTTTAATATTTATCTTGACAGTTCTTTGTCTTTTCCAAGTTTCTTCAATTAACTTGCATTTCTTTTATATTCTTTTTTTAAGTAGAATAGGTGCGAAATGTTTAATTCATGTCAGAAATCCAGGAGAAAAATTTGTAATTAAAAAAGAAAGCCAAACATTTAATTTTTTTTTTCTTTTGGAAGTTCACTTCAGTGTTGTTGTTATTAGCAGTAGTAGTAGTATTTTAAAGGTCAAAATATAATAGCACTGGTATTTATGTTAGCTTTACTCTAAAATAGAACATTTGCTGTACTGCATCACATTTGGATACAATTTGTCACTCGGATAGTTTGTTAAAGGGGAATTTTCTTCTTTTTTAAATCTCTGCCACTACAACTTTGTGTCACATAGCCAATCAATTCTGTCAGAGACCAGGATGGTGCTTAAGAAATTGAAAACAGTTCTGCTGACAGGTTCACTATTCATTTCTGACACCTGACTGGTACAATATTGAGCACTTTAATTTATTGAAGTTGCTATTTGAAAAATAAAAGCCATACATTTTCCTCATGGAACCTATTTCAACATTTCTTTATATCTGTTTGGATACGGTTCATAGCTCTTTAATAAAACATTGAACATTCATCTTTTTAAACTGCAATCTAAATGATAGGTAAAGCTATTAACTAATTTGAATCCAAGATTCATTTTTAACATTTACGGAAATCATGGGATATCACAAACTAAGCATTTTCAATGTGTGATCAAGTGAATTTTGTTTTATTTGGTTGTGTCTTTAAAATGTTGGTATTTTAAACAGTGTTTAAAATGCAAATGCCTGTTTTTTTAAAGCCCATTTCACTTATTTCATATAAAAATTATTATTGGGCTTCTTTTTGCAGGGGGTGGGGCAGAACCTGTAGATATGCTGATCACTTGGATAAATGCTGGGAACCGCTCAGCTAAGATGATCAGGAATTGAGTCTGAGCCAATTACCTTAGAAAGAGCCAAGATCAAGCAGGAGAAGCAAAATAAGCCCATAAACCCAGAGTCCTAAGGATGGAAGCACGTATGAGGAGCAAGTACAATTTTAAAAAGGAGTGAGTGAAAAAGTGTTCTGGGTGATTTTAATGAACAGCATTGAAGTTTAGGACTTACCTTTATGGGCTGTTCCTTAGAGGTACACCGTTAGATTAAGCTGGCGTAATGACAAAACCTCAGGCACATTCTCCCTGATGGATTTTGTTTGGTTCTGTTGGAGACAGTATGGTAAAGGTTTTTTTCATCACAGTTTTTAATTATGAATAAAGCTAAGAAAATTTATTCAATTTTGTAGAACATGTTGGTAGACTTTTTTCTCAGTAATAACTTTAACAAAAGGCTCCATTTGAAATTGTCAAACCTTATACTCATTAAATCATACATTAATAGTCTTTTATTTTGGTGTGGTACCTGATTCACAAACACTACTTTGCACTCCATACACTACTATTATATGAGAGGATTTTAATAAATTTTACTTGTACAGGTTGTTAATTTCTAGTAAACTAGACATTACAATTCTTGTTGACTATGTAAGCTAACAAAGAATTGTTTTAGCAACAATCATTATTCTAATTCATACTTTACATGCAAAGATCTATTAAAAATATTATAAATTAAAGTAGCTCAAAAATTTGTTATTGCCATTAATTAGTGTCATCTTTAATTGCACACTGGGTCTACATAATAGATTTTAGAATATGTGAAGGCAAAAACTCTTGAATATAACGCCCTCCCCAAATACAAAATACTAGTTGCATACTGCTTCCTTCTGTGTTACCCACAGTAAATCTCTGCCAATACCCGCAACTGAAGTGATTCTGAAAATTTAGGGTATATACTTTCAGGTTCAGTTTAAAAATGTTCATTCCTAACACAGTATGCTTTACACATACACATTGTTTACATACATCCTGGATCATTCTGACATAAGAGTTCCACAGCCCATATTTTGAGAATGTCACAGTACTGGCTACAGAGGGCAGCTAAGCTGTTTGATGCCAACAGTACAGCCTGGTGGCTAACAGTGGGAAAGATTTAAGTTTGGACATTTAGCAGCTTTTTCTTTTTCTTTTCTTTTTCTTCAGAAATAAAATTTGCACACACTCCCAAAAGAGTTTGGCTAAATTCATCATAAGAAATATGTTTATTGGTCTACACATCTTTGTCCTTAATCTTTTTCTATTGCAACATTTCTGTGGTTAAACCAAGAAAACATTATGTTCTAATTTCCATAGTAAAAAAAAAAAAAAAAAAAGAAGAAGCAATCTTTACCACAACAGGAAAACATAATTACTGTTAGTATTAAAATCTTATTAGGAAAACATAGAGCCTTACACTTAGAAATGAATTAAGATATAATAATCAAGTACTGCCGTAAAGAAGCACTCAAAATTCTCGTTCAAATTTCCATGGAGGTTTCTATCTAACTTCTCCATGCATATTTGCTTTTCTTATAGATGATAGAAATTAAGAGTTAAAACATTCAGACAGTGATTCAAATTTAATTTACAAAAGTTTTTTTCTTTTTTTTAAAGTCAAAATCAACTAGAATATCAGAGGGTTGTATATAAGGAAATGTATTGTGAGATGTAAAACCTTGATTTTTACATATTTTGACATACAGAATTTGTAAGTTAGCAACTATAATATTCTGCCAGACAAATAGGTATGTGTGGTAAGCAACTATTTTGCTATTAATAGTGGTGATGAGTATTTCAAGCATTCTGTTGAATCAAAGATTTGAGCAGATAATATTGCTAATCAAGGGACTCTAAGTTCATTTACTGTTATTCTAGATACAGGATTAAGTGTTTTGAGAAACACTTCATTGGAGCAATTCGTTTAGTAGGAACGATTTTCATCTGTGGTTCCCAGAGTGTGCTCTCCCAATCAGCAGCATTGCATCACCCTGGAACTTCTTAGAACTGCAAATTTCAGGGCCTCACTGTAGAGCTACTGAATCAGAAACTGGAGGAGATACCTATGGTTTTGGATGCATTTTATTAAATTTAAGTGCCACTGATCTGCATACATGGAGATGTCATTTATAGTGGGGCACGTATGACCAGTTGTACCACAAGAAAATTCTCTATGAATCATCTCTTCCAAATGATACAGAGAAAATACTTCATTAAGGAAAAAAAGTAAAGTGATTCAGCAAAAACTGACAATGCACAGTAGTGTGGAAACCACAAGATGCACATGGAACAGAGATTAAAGTCAGGTGTTTAGTCAGGGTGCTGGCAATTGTTGTGCTCTGTATACACAGCAGATTGTGATCCATGAACAGAAATTCAAAAGGACAAATCAAAAGAAAAAAATCTCTGCTTATCCTTTGTCAGAACATCTTACTACTTAGCATTCTTGGTGACTGTTCATCTGTTTCCTTCTTGTCAACATGCTGACAACCAGCACCAATCAACACTTATTCCTATTTCCTTGTTTTTCTCCTTTGTTTTTCTTTCTAAAACCTTCTTTGTCTCAAATTAGAGTTTCAGATTCTAAGAAAATTACCTGTAGCATAGTTAAAAAAAATAAATACATATTTCACAGTTTTAGCTATATGATTTAAGTCCTCTTTTTATATAAAATTATATAAATTTATAAATGAATCCTTTACTTATAATGAATAAACTATTCCACTTTTGACTTTAAAAAGTCTTTGGCATTGCATGACTGACAAACATAGTGTTAAGTGAGAATATGAAGAAAATGTAATTAGTGCTATGAGATAGATCTATATTCTCCCTTTTTCTATATGTCCTTATTCTCTTTTCTCACTTTTCTTATTTCTGCCTATCTGTACACATTAACTTCTTGTAACTCTAGGATGCTACATTTCATCTTTCACTTCCCCCTTTTCCAAGTTTTCTGTTTTAAAATGAGCATTTCTTCCCCAAATCTTGGGTATAAGATCTTTTTTCAGTTCATTTTCTCATTCGCCCATTCATGTATTCATTTTTTGTTTCTCTAGTTTATTTACTTACACCCCTATTCTTTCATCCACATCCCTTTGTCTCTCCTTGCTGTGGTCTGCCCCCTTTTTTTTTTTCTGCTGGGCCATACTTAACTGTCTTTTGATCTTGCCCTTCTAAGCATCTTCTAATATTGTAATTTTTTCTTTCTTTCACTTTCTTCTCTAGTCTTTTTTTCAATAAAATAATTAATGCTTTGAGAAAAATACATACTGTATATGAAGTTCTAAATGTATGCTCATCATAACCAGATGAGTAAGATATGGTTCTTGCCCACAAAAAGGGAAGCATGCACAATGACTTTTGACTCAGACCTAAAATGTATCCTGTCCATTATCAGCTGAGCCCTCAATATTTGGTTATAATGATTTTACTCATCCTTACTTTTAACACTTTTATACTTGCCTCGTTTTTCCCCCTCAAAGCCCTGTCTAGTGTTCTCTATTGTTAGAAGATGGTCTTGCCTCCTGATTTACAGACGTCATTGGTCATACAATTTCTTATTTTTTCAAATCCCTCTCCTTCTTCCTCCTCAAGTCCCATGGTTCTCCTGGTAAACCTTGCAGTCCATCTAAAGGTGGATGCATTCCTCCTTGCTACTATTGTTTCTCTTACTGTTTTTATACACACATGTACACTTGAACAGCACTTGTGCTTTGTATTTAGCATAAGTGTGCATAACACGTGCATTGCTAGACTAGGTGGAATCAAGATATGCATTACATCCTCTTAAAACCCACTATTATTTCTGGGAGCATTGGGGTATTATTTGGATGAGCAATCTAAATGGCTTAAAATTGCTTTTAAGAGTGCCTCATTAGTAGGTGGAAAGTTTTAGATGTCTGAAGTGTAACAAGAGTAACAAAATGTGAGCTATAGGATTTCGCTTTCTCAGATGAGCATTGCACTATGTCTGATTTTTTGATATTAATACAGACTCCAAAATAGTTTTGGAATTTCTTCATACAGGCGGTTTCTGGGGCTTCAGAGAATGAATTACAGTTCAGGAGTTAGACCTAGAGAATTGCGTTTAGGACCTTCACCCACCACCCTTCATGAGATCAGGAACTGAAATCTAAGAACAGTCTTGGAGTGGGGAAAGATCAGGAAGAATTATGTTCTTCCTGCCCTTTCAGTTTGGAGCATTTGGTAAAGCTGCCAAACAAAACAAAACAAAATAAAACAAAACAAAACAAAAAACTGGAAACCTGGCTTCAAAAACTAGTTTAACGCATAGGTTATGTATCATTTATTTTCACTAAAATTTGAAAAGCTTATTTCATTATGAAAGGAACAGAGATACTGGCTCTTACATATCTATTGTTGTTATTGTTGCTGCTGCTGTTGCTGTCATAATGATGTTTTTCTTAATCACCCCTAGTTTACAAGATGCTGAAAAGAAGATATAAGAAGATTATATCTCTTTCCTTAGGGAGCTTATATTTCTAATATGATATAAACACACACACACACACACACACAAGTAAAATGCCTTTTTCCAGATTCTTAGGGAGAAAAAAAATCTTCCTTGTTTTGCTGTTTTGAATCTCTTTTTTCTTTCATTTTATTTCTTCTGAGTGGAAATATAAAAACAGATTACCCTAAAATCTCTAAACCATAAAAATGAAGGCATACTTACTAATATGGCATGGAAAAGAAATCAGGGTGATAATAGTGACGATAACTTCCATTTATTGAATGCCTTTGTAGTGCCTGTAACTATAAGTACTTACACAAAACAGCATGGCAGAAATAGTTATCCTTAATTTATATAGAATGCAACTGAATCTCAATGATTAAGTGACTGGCCAAAGGCTACACACATGTGAGATTCTTCTGTTCCTTTTGTATAGCAATTTAGAAAGCATCAGAAGAAAGAGCAAAATTGCTCGCAGAGAACAATATTGAGGAATGTAGTATCAAAAACACATTGTAAAGTTTGAGAAAATTTTTTGAAAGACCAGTAAGTTTGAAGTACTTCGGAATTACTTCTCTAAAATGAAAATGGTCCCATTCTGTGTACAAACTGCTGGCAACCATGGCTCACCAACTTGAATTCATGTACAAAATTGAGTATACTGGTGCAAAAAATTTAAGTTACCTCTTTGGTTCCAAAAGGTTACTTTCATGTAGGTAGTAATAAAAAAGAAATTAGAATTGGGAGTTAAAAGTTATATGCTAACAGTAAATAGGTTCAGGTCTGTAGAGAATTTTTTAAAGCACTGTGTTTTATGGCATTTGATTTGTACAACAATCCTGTGGGATAGTCAGGATTTATACATGTGGAAATTGAGACTATGAATAGCCAAGGAACCATATCATAAATGGTGGGTCTGGGACAAGAATCCAGACCTTCCAATGTCCACTGTTGTGTTCTTCAAAAAATATCATGATCCATTAGGAAAAGATCAAGTACAGTGTTTCAGTTGACGGTTATCTGAAAACATAATGACTTAAAAAAAATAGCAATTATTTACTTGCTAATATGCTTGCAATTTGGGGATCACTTTAGGGAGTAGCTCTTCTCTGTTTTATGGGGCATTAACTGGGGCTGGAGGATCCACTCAAAGAGGTGGTTCACTCGTATTTGTGCCAAGTTGGTTTAGCTGATGGCTGGAAAGTCAGCAGGGGCTGTTAGCCGGGGACTTCAGACCTCCTCATTGTGGGCTCTCCGTGAGGCTCAGAGTAATTGGATTTCTTATTGGGTATCTGGCTTCCTCTAGAGCACAAAAGCAGAGGCTTTCAGGCCTTCTTAAGTCTTTGGCCTAGAACTGGCACAGTATCATGTTCGCCACATTTTATTGGTTAATAACAGTCACAGGACTAGTCTAGACTTAAAGGGGAAGAGAGTACGCCTTGCATAAAAAATGGGAGGCATGGTCCGCTGGGGGCTACTGATGTAACTGACTTTTATATTATGTGAAATTCAGAATATTGTGATAAAAGATAGACACAGTACACATTTTCAAAAGGTTTCCACGAAGTCAGGCATTTATAATAATAAATTTCAGTTAATGGGAAATATTCTTTAATGCCTCCAGTGAGTCAGGTAAAGAATCCACTGTAATTTGAAAAGAATTCTGAAATAATATCCTAACTATTTTTTTTTCCTTTTAGCAATTTGGTAATCTGACTTGTTAGATCTTTTCAGTGAAGATATGATGGAAGACCCATTGCTTAGTATTGGATCTTTTTTGGGAAAATGCCCAACATTTTCTACCATTCTCTGTTGGATATAGAGCCAAAAGAATAGCCTCTCATTCATATCACTGTGTTATCTTGGAGAAATCACTTATGTTTCATAGAGGATGCATTTTTGAAGAATAATATTTTAGAGGTGAGCTGTAGATTCGTGTGTTATGTATCTGTTCTCTTCAGGAAGAGGAACCTGCAATCCTATTAAGAATTGAAAAATCAACTATTGTCTCCAACTTTACATCTGGGAAAAGCAATGAATTTCTTTTCAGTTAAACATATAGACTGGCCCTGAAGGAGTTCGATAAAAAATTTGAACATTTATTTGCGTGCTAAGTAAAATGCCATACACGACTCTCCCCTGAGTAAGACTAGCCTCTTTCATGGGATGTTTATTAAATACTATGTCCCTTGCTAACATCCCCTTACATTAGTCTAGTAGTCATTCATTAAATCATAAATAAGAATCTCTTGGGTGTTTTGAGGGATAGTAAATCAAATATAACAGGACTTCAAAAGCAAGAATTTTCCCATTTATTCTTCTAACAGTCTCATGAGCACAAAAAGGAATTTTCTGTCCATGAACACTAAACTGTAGCATTCTATGAATGCTCCTTCATGTAGCAGCCAGGCTAAACAGCAAAAAGACCAAATAGCTATAAGAAATACTTTTTTCTAAGAATGAGAAGAGTATGACACCTTCATTTCAAGTAATCTATAGACCATAAAATGTGAGGGCTCTGGAAGCAGTTAAATGGGAGCCAAGGAAAACTAATTTGAGGGAAAAATTGTCTTTTGGAGTATATGACCAGAGTGCTCAAGTTCACACAAGTCGATAGGTGCCTTGAAGTTTTGTTCCATATTTTTCCTTTATTACTTTATTTAACAAATAAGAGATGTGTAGTTTAAGTCCAGAAGCTATTAAGAAAATGAAATTTTGTTGAGTCATTATCGCACTGAAACATAGATCCTGAGTCTTCAGATTTTAGAGCCTTAAGCTTCACTGTTTCCGCACCATGATCTCCATTATACCTTGTCTTTGTGTCCTTTATCTGGTTCCCTAGATGGTAGGAGTAGCTAAGACAGATATCACTTCATGGTTTAACAGAAATTATGTGAATAAAATAAAACTCTCAGCCAGAATTTGCCACATATGATTCAGACAACCCTCGTTTTTCAATTCTGCTAAAGTCTGACACTTTTGTTGCTCCTACCTCAGCAGTTTGCAGAGAGGAATCATACTCACCTGAAACGTCTGATGAGGAAGCATTAATTAAGACTTTATATGATTCACAATTAAGTTTCTAAATTTAACTTTGTGTTCAAATAAATGTTATCCTTACTGATCCTTACTACGGATGGGTCTGCTATCAATCCATGCTCTTTTGAGTCAGGATCCTTGAATCTCCTTGGTTCCACTGCAAAATGCTGCAGTTTTTTTTTTTTTTTTAATATGCAAGTTATTGCTTTTCTTCCCCACTCCACCCTTATCAGTATTCTTAAGATGGGATGCAAAGCAACCAGTTTAAAATGAGGAATTTATCACTAAATCAATTATACACAGGGAATTAGCTTGATTGTCTTTTATCAAAAAATTTACTTTTTAATCCTAAGGAATAAGATCTTTTTATATTGGGTAAACACAACTCATATTGTGTATGTGTTTGTGTATAACTCAGTATCTTTGAAGAGGATGGAGATCAGTCTATTTTTGTACATGCTTAGCTTTGCATAGTAAGGCCTCTATGTGCTGATATGTGCATGGCAAAATAGAGTGAAGTTGTTTTGGAGGCCTTGCCTTTTACTGTCCCCATATTCAGAAGAGTAGGAAAGAGTAAGGGGGTACAATACTCTATGATTTCAAACCACAGTGTGGGGAAATCAAATGAAAAGTTGCTAAGAGTGATAGTGTTTGAAATATTTTGTATTTATTAGTTATGTGAAAGATGGAGAGGTTTTCAGGAATGGCAGTAGCATAGAGGTTTTATTTTAAATGATAACAGACAATATTAAAGTTTGAAGTATTGCACTGAATAAACTAGAGATAGGAAAATATTTGACATCAACTCACTACCAAGTCAACTGAACTGTAAAACGGTTGAGTAAAAATATATACCTTACAAAGGTAGTGGTAGTAATACTCAATTTTGTTTTAACCATCCAAGCATGGATTGGAGTACATTAAGTGGAAGAAATGAGGCTAGGGTGATTTTATAGGTCTGGAACAGGATTGCTTTTAGCTTCAGTACAGCATGTACAGCAGCCAACAAGGAAAGGAATACGTGACATTAAGTACTACAGTGGTTATGATTAAATAAGAACTAAGTTTTAGAGGGTATCTTAGCAGGATCACATTGGACCAACGAACAAAGTAAAATTCAACATAGTACAGATAAAAAATATTATCCTTTATGACAATTATTTTTACTTATTTAATTTTGGAAGGTGCTAAAGATTGTGTGTGTGTGTAAGTGTGTGTGTGTGACAGTTAAATTAACAAAATAAGCCGGAAGACTTAGTTTCATTACTGAGACTTTGTAATCCTCTATGTTTTTTATTTTGTTTCTTTTTTTTTTTTTTTTTTAATAATGGAAGCAGTGATGGTTGAAATTAACTGTAATTAAATGCAAAGCAAGTTAGTGTTCATTTTTTTAAGCCAAAGTTTTTATTGCTATACAAATGTTAGTGCATTCCCATTGCTTGTATTATGAGATTTTAATATACTTTACAATGATCATGCAAATACCTCATTACCGTATATACATAGGAGTTTAGTTTAGATTTCAGTTTCTTAAAGGGCCAAGATTGTATTCATTTAACTACTGAGCCTGTGTACATGATGGTTCATTTTGTTAAGCATATTTCTTACAGAGGCAAATTTTATACCTAATGATAATGTCTGCAGGGACAGAGTGACAGAACCAGGAATTCCTATAATGCTTACATTCAATGAACAGTAAGTAAACCTATACTCTGTGCCAGTTCAATGTTAGGCCCTGTGGAAAGAAAATGAAGAAGATAGAGCCTAAACTCCAGCAGAGCATACATACACTCAAGCTCAATTTTGGTGATTTTGTGATGGGAAGATTAGTCTCCTGGAGGAATTAGAGAATTAAAGGATGGCTACTTCTGATGGATAGGCATTGAGGTGGGGTAAGGAGGTGGAAAACATAGGTAGATATAATTAATTGGTAACATTCTAATTATTTGTTTGAGCTTTATCTTCATAGTGTTTGTTATTTTTTAAAATAAAGGTACCTTATTTATCGATTTTATGTACCTAATATCCTCATAAGGGAGTGGGGCAGTAGTGATGTGATAGAGGTGGAAGAAATAAGAAGTTACAGCAATCAATGGAAAGAACTACTGCAAAATTTCTTCTGCGTCAAGAACTTTTGAGCTAATTCAGTGGTCTTATTCTTCTCATTTGTATTCACAAGAATAGTTGCTCTATGAGGATGGAGTTTTTGGTGTGCATATTTTTGTTCACTACCTTATTTTTGGTGCCTTGTACATAGTATGTGCTTTAAAACATTTTTTAATGTTGATATAGTATGTCATAAAATTCTAGTCTTTCAAAATTTTATAACTGTGTTTCTATACTAAAGGGTATATATTACTGAAAGGGTAACATTTAGATCTTAAAGAACTTGTTTGGCTATTTATT
Source organism: Eidolon dupreanum (assembly GCA_028627145.1). Classification (NCBI taxonomy): domain Eukaryota; kingdom Metazoa; phylum Chordata; class Mammalia; order Chiroptera; family Pteropodidae; genus Eidolon; species Eidolon dupreanum. The sequence continues at coordinate 120,496,707 of CM053503.1, forward strand.
AGCAAAGTAATTAAATAAATAATAAGTGCATCTCCATTCCATATACAATGAGAAAGTCCAAAATTGCCTAAATTTATTCAAACTTTAGGTAAAAAACTAATACCTTATCTGAAGAAAGTAATAGCATAACTTTGAATTAATAGGCTATTGTAGTCGGATGAATTCTTTTAGATTATCTAATCCAATCCCTTAATTTCACAATTTAGGAAACTGAAAAAGTGGATAGAAATTATGAATTGCTAAATTATATATGGTCTGAAGAAGAGAAATAAAATAATTAATTTTGATAAGGTGTTACGGCTTAATTCTGAATCTAATAAGAGAAAAACTATTTAGACTGTATTTTTGTTATCAATTCTAAAATTTCTAGTGAGAGATGAGCTTTTAGACAAATTATAGATTTTAAAACATTTGTTAACATAAAATAAAGTGGATTTGGTCATCTAACTTTAAAATATAAATATATTTGCAATAATTTTTAAAATTGGTAATCTACAAAATTGTGTTAAAACATATTGAAATGATAAATTACAATTTTTAAAAATTTGAAATAGAACTATCAAAGAAATTAATTTTGTAATAAAAATATTCCTACAAAGTCTGGATAGTTTCATTAGTTAATTCTCTTATGCATTTAAAGAAGAAATAAAACCAATTTTATATGAACTTCCATAACAAACCATGACCAAGTTATTAAAAGAAAGGAAAATTATAAACCAGTATTTCTCATGTATATAAATAAAAAACTTGTAACAGAATGTTAGCAGACTGAATCCAGCAATGTATAAAAAGATAAAACATTGTGATCAAGTGGGATTTATCTCTGAAATGAAAAGCTAACTTAACATTCAATATTATCACTTCCTATAGTTTACTGTATTTACAGAATAAGGGAAAAAAATCAATAAATGCTGAAAAAGCATTTGACCAAATTACCAATTTATGATTAAAAAAAAATACATAGAAAACTCAGACTAGATAGAAATATCCTAAATTTTATAAAGGAAATCTATGAAAAACCTTTAACATCTTACAGTGCTGAAATATTAAATGATTTTTGTAGTATTAGGGACAAAACTATTTAGAAACTCACTCTTAACTACTTCTACCTTTTGTGGAGGCACAAGTCAATAAGGGAAGAAATAATGATAAAATGTCTACAGATTAGAAATGAAGAAGTAATGAAAACATGATTGTTTATTTAGAAAATGCTAAAGAGTCTAAAGAATAACTTCTAAAATTAACAAATTTAGCAAGATCACATTTTAACAAGTTAATATACAACAGTCAATTATATTTCAACATGTCAAAAGCAAACAATTAGAAAATAAAAATTTAAAAAGTCATTTATAATAAAATCAAAGCAAAAAATAGAAAAAAATTGAAGATGTGAAAGGCCTGTAAACTAAAAACTATAAAAAATTGCTGAAAGAAATTAAGGTAGACCTAAATAAATGGAGAGATATATCATGTCCATGGATTCAAAGACTCCATCTTAAGATGTCAGTTCCCCTCAAACTGATTGACAAATTCAAATCAATCTCAGTTATAATTTCACAGCAGACCTTTGTTTTAGAAATTTATGTCTAAAATTTATATGGAAATACAAATAACCTGACCTAGAATAGACAAAACAATTTTGCAAAAGAAGAAAGTTATAGGATTCATACTACCTGATCTTAAGAAATACTGTAAAGGTATGATATTGAAGACAGAGTGGTATTCACACAAAGATAGACAAATACATCAATGGGATATAATATAGAACACAGAAATAGACCTACACGTTGTAGCCAATTGATACTTGGATTAGGTTCTAAAGTAATTCTACTGCGAAAAGAACATCTTCTCAAGAAATAATTTTGAAGCAATTGAATAAGTTTATGAGGGAAAAATGAGCCCCAACTCTCACTCTTCAATACATCATAATACAAAAACTAACTTAAGATGGAGCATAAACCTAAATTTAAAAGCTGATGATTTTGAAGCTTTAGAAGAAAATATAGAGTATATTTAAAACCTTTGGGGTAGACAGGACACAAAGCAGAAAACCTACAAGAACATAATAAATTGGACTCCATCTAAATTTAAAACATCTGTTCTTTGAAAGGAAAAATTGAAAAAGTAAGCCAGAGGCTGGAAAAAAGTATTCTCAATAGCTATGTCAAAGAATTTAATATATACATTAAAGAAAGGACTGGTATCCAGACTATATAAATAATTTCTATAAATCACTAAAAATAACAAAAACAAATAAAAAGAAAACAAAAGACTTGAAAAAATACTTCATAAAATATAATCATGGTTTGAGGAAGCAAAATGATAAAATTAGCATTTAAGCCTTGACTTGTAAATGCTCTTGTTTTAATGTAATTTTTTTCCAAATTATACTCCAGTTTATCAGAAATATCTAAATGAATGATTTTCATTGTAGGCTGCATATTGGAATTACTTCCACAGCCTTTCAAGATGGTAATGTTCAGCCTTATTGCTGATCAGAATCATTGGGGTGAGGGACCTGGGATATCATCCGTATTATATGAAAGCTTTTTAGTGACTGTAATGTGCTGTCAGAGTTGAGAACCAACTCTCTGATATTTACATGATGTTACACTTCTGACTCTAGGTTTGAGGGACGCTTACATAAACCATGCTGAATTTGTACTATGAAAATCTGATTTACCACTGCCAACTTTATGAAGATGTATTAGGCATTATACAAGAGGAAATCTATGGGGAACAAGTAATACCAACTGTTAACCAGAGTATGACTTGGTTTAAGGATCCAACTGTTGTAAGGATAGTATTAAAAAGCCTTTGGGGAATTGAGGCTGCAAAACTGGCAACCAATGTTCTCATTTAATGGTTTATTTACCTACAGTTTTGATCAATTTTTCTTCGTTCTTCAATGACATAGACAGCAGGATCTTTTCAAATTTGGATCAAGTATGTTGGGCATAGCCTATTACCTCAGGAACCAGTGCTGCCAACCATGTTTTATTAGAGGTTGATGGTGTGAGCCAAAGGTGGCTGGTTGTAACAGTAGTAGCAAGAATAAGTTATTGGGCTTAAATTGAGGCCATTCATTTTACAGTTGCAGGAGGATGTCATTTTCTCATATCTCCATTTACAGACTTATCAAGTCACTTAAATGATGTGAGTGATTCCACTATTAAAGATTCGAAACAGTACTAGGGAGCATTTCCCTCCCTAAGGATAGTACAGGTACATACTGGATGACTCTTGTGGAATGACACACAGCACTTTCCATAAAAAAACTGACATGTTATGTGGTGAATATGTGTGCTCTTGGGGGAAGCTCATGGGATCCTGTAGGAAGCTCAGGTGGTTTAAATTCTAAACTCTTGTTTTTGACATCTCTCTTGACTCTTATCCACTCATTACCTCTCACACACTCTTATATTCCCTGATTTATGTGTCAGAAATCATTATCCAGTTAGCTGCTCAACCTAGAACCCTCTGATTTGTCTCTGCTTTCTCCCCACATGCTGACACTCACCTCGTTTCTCCAGAATGTCTCATATTGTCTCATGTTCTCCATGCTCACTGCCACTGCTCTAGATCCAGCCCTCTGCATCTCTTTCCTACACTATTGCCATAGCCCCTGCTCATCCCTCTGAGCAACTGGCCTGGGTTGGCTTTCTTTTTTCTCATCTAAACCATCATCTACACTTCACACCTCTCACCCATGAATAACTTCATCTTGCCAGTTTTTGAGGGCTAAAATCCCAATCTTCACTAGCTAGACCAAAAGTCCCTACAGGAACATTGATTAATGCTCTTTATACTTTCTCAGCTCCATCTTTCTTTAAGTCATCCTCAATATTATCATCATCATCCCCACCACCACCACCATCACCACAGCAACAACTTCCATTGTGCCAAGCACTGTGATAAGAACTAGATTACCTCATTTAATCTTTACCACAGTCAAGTGCAGTGGTGATGCAGAGAAGGAAATAGAGGTTTGGGGTAGCTCAGTAAAATCTAGGAAGCCAGGACTCCAATTCAGGACCACTGAGACGCCAGAGCCATAGTTTTCAATCACTGTTTGCTTCCCATTCTCCCCTAAGAGCAAGGCAGTCTTACCCCTGTTTATCCATGCTATTCTTTCTGCTCCAAACACTTTTCTGCCTGCCAATTTCCAACTCTTCCTTGTAAGATACTGTCTAAAGTCCACCTTCCTCATTCAAAGGGGTTGTGGAAGATTTTAAAGACCACTCTGCTAGGAAATAATATAATTAGGATTGAAATGACATAACTTCTGCTCTCCTTTCATCAAAATTGTTGCTTTGATAGACATCAGTAGCACAGGTTTGGGAATATATCCAAGACAATTCACTGACTGCCAAAATTCCTCTTTGCAGCCTAATCTCAAGTTTCTTGGAAGATGACCGTTTAAAGAGTTCTATCAACCTATATCTCAATTGTCCATCCGGCAAACACAGTAATCATTAGAGAATTCTTTACAAACTTCCATTTATATTCTAGGGGAACATATTCCATGTAAAGCAAGTGATACCCAGTTTCTTTGGTCTCTTCTTTCCTTTCTTATTTGTCTTACAGGCTGCAGCTGTTAAGTCCAAGCAGGTTGGTTTCCTATAAGGAGATTCTAAACCTTTAGTGGCATTTGCTAATTGGTATGAACTACAGTTGAAATAGATACACAGTGGGAAGTCCAGTTATCTTTTCTTCAGCAAAAACCTAGCACTACTCCTTAAAAGATGCTAATAAAGTTCAGCTAGATTTTGAGAACTCTCTGGGTTCCTGCGCAGGCCATGTTGTGTATGATCGCACTACTCACTCTTTATGAAGGAATTTCTTTAATGCAAAATGAAAATTCTACTTCCCAAACCCAGTTGATTTGATTACTGCAAATCGTGGTATTAATTTTATGGTGGGAAATCAAATGGAAAACTAAAAAGTGAAAACATATAAAACAGTAGTGTAGATAATGGTTTTTAATTCAAGGTGAGCAGTGGAATAAATTGGGAACATGTTTTCAAATACATACCAACACAGTCATCTCCCATTTCCTTCAGATTCTGACTCAGTACACCTGGGATGTTGCTGGGTATTTAATTTTTTTTTTTCCTCCAAAGCTTTTCAAGTAATTTCAGTGTGCTGTACTGGATTACAAATGGAGTGGTAGTTTCAAACCATGTTAATAGCCTTACACAGCCATAAAATTTCATTCTTTAATATCCAAGTCCAATACTGTGTCACCATCTGATATGCAAATTCAAACTTCCAGTCAGAGGCGTAGGACACATGACCTAGGAGCTTAGCTCCTATTGTAAAGTGTTCTTTCACTTCAGGAATTAGATATGACCTTGGCCAATCTTTATTTCAATGGTGTTTCAAACTAGTTTTAGGAAACTGAAACCTCCCCTCCTCATCCCCCCCCCCCCACACACACACAATAAAAGTAGCTCTAACTATAAAATTTAAAGAGAAAAGCATTGGATGAAGTGAGGGCTGTTTAACTAACTCCCACTTCCTCTGAAGCTTGAGTGACCTCCTCGGTTCCCTTAGGGATTCATGGTTTTAACCAGTGGTAGTCTAACTATCCCACTTCACAGGTAAAAAAGCTGAGGCGAGGTGAAGTGGCTTGTCTTGGAAATCAGTGTTGGGACATGAGAATCCTCACTGCCAGTCATGAAATGCTTTTCATTACTGTATACATTTACTTCTGTCAAGGGAGGGCGTTAAATAATACACTGGTCTGCTATTATCCTTATTAACGTTTTGATCAACATGCCATTTTTTAATTCAGCATTATGATTACTAAAATAAATGGGAAAATACATGTAAAATCAAATTAGTTTTATTATCCCATTAAAGGAACCATTTGATTTTGTCAGTTGGGAAAAATCTAATAAAATCAGATGTTATTAATTAAGTAGAGTAATATAATGAAGCTCAAAATAGTAAAATTGAATCTGGAAAGGACCCCGTAGAGGAAATGATATGTTATTTCATCATGTGAAATCTCGTGGGGGTTTCTCTTGTATTTTTTCAACTGCAAAATGTAGAAAGTATTTGAGTCCTCTTCTCTGTGTTCAAAACAAACAAACAAACAAACAAAAACTAAGAGGCATTACAAAAGAAAATTATAATGGTAAAGAAAAACAAACTAAGTCAATGTTATTGCCTTACTTTAGCAAGTACTAGGCTTACCTTAATCTCCAAAGAGAGGCTGATTCAATTTAAGTTGTCACTAAACTCGCACATTTTATTTTTAAATATACCTGGTTACTAGTTAAATCATAGACTGTATTGATTTACGTGCATTTAATTTAGGTCGAATAACTAAAACATATAATACTGTAGACATTTTATTTAGAAAAAGAAAAAAGATCATGTAAATCTTGACTGCCAGCCCACACCCAAACAGCTAATAATGCCTTATTTTCTACAGCTAGCAGAACACAGAATATTGCATTTCAAAATTCAATTTTCTTCATTTCATGATAGCATTGAAGTATATTTGAAAGGAACATATGTAACGTAATGGAATGACACTTATTACATCACTAGTGGCATTTCCTAAAGAGCAAAACTTGAATAAAAATGTAAAACAAATATTGAATATTTTTGAATAGCAGGTGACATTGGGCAGAAAGATAGCTTTCCTGTTGGCAGCATTAAATATAATTTTAAAGGGAGCATTTTAGATGGGGGAGAACTTCTGGGGTATTATAATACTAAATCCTGCATTTATTGGGAGGTACAAGATGATGAAATAAATATACATAACAAAATAAAAGGAGAATGGACTTGGAGCTGTGTAATTCACTGAGGAGGGTAGAATAAGCTTTACCTGGAAGGATTTAAGATTTCCTTGAAACCCACTGAAAGCTTCTGTGCAATCTGAGGGAAGAATTTGGCTTTAAATCATCAAACAAATTAAAAATAACAAAGTTTTGTTAAGTAAACCATCTGTTCCAAAGCATCAGGAGAGAGACTTAGGAAATCTCCAGGAAGACTCTTAGGGTTTAGGAATAGGATAGTCACACTGCAACTGATGCTTCTCTGTGTTTGACTCAAGTTTGTTATTGACCCCAACCTAGCCAGACTTGAAAGTCATACCTGTGGATCTGAAAGTGAAAACGCCTGAGGTCGGTATTCTATCTGGGTAACTAAGATTGCAGTGCTAAATAACAAAGAAAAATAGACAAACTGATCTGTAGCCATGGTTCTAGACCCTGGCTGCACACCAGGATTGCCTGGGGCACTTTGAAAAAAGTCCCAACGCCTGGGCCCCTCCTCAGGTCAATTTCAATCAAAGTCCCCAGGGATGATGCAAAGCATTAGAAGGAATTGTTAAAAACTCTGCCGGTGATTTAATGTGCAAGCAGCCTTGAGAACTTCTGTAATAAGGATACGGTAGCAATATTTCCTATAGAAACAAGGAGAGCCATCTCTCTTATGTTGGTATTTGGCAAATTTGACTTCTGTAAATAAAAAGACAAGGAGGTCTTCCCACTTAAGAGCAAATGCATGTTTTTTGTGGACAGAATAATTTCCTAGAATGTAAATTATCTTTAAAAAAAAAATCTGGAGGAGACATTTCCAAGAATATATCAGTTTTTTGGCTGGCAGGAAGAAGTCACAATCTGGTTACAGAGAGAGCCAGTATATTATATAAGAAGAACATCTTGTTATAGACTTAATTCTGTGATTCTGGTGTGCCTGCAAACATTTTTGATGGTGAAGGCAAGTCTTAGGTTATTTTTCCCATAGCCAAAAGCATATTGGATATGAGGAATTTGAGATTTGTATCTATGTTCAGCATTCTAGTTCTTCTATTTGCAAGTCAGAAAATAAATTCAGATGTATAGCCCTTCGTAGTTTTATTCAGTAGAAAATTGAGAAAAATAAAATTGTTAATGAACTGACCACTGATAAGACCAAGGTAATTTTCAGTGATTTGGTGTCATTTTATTATTTAATGTCAGTTTGAGTAACTGCCATGCCTGTAGGAAACAACTATCCTAAAAATAAGAAGATGTACCATTAAGAGTGTCACCATTAAGAGTTTCTGCTGTAGATAGTGTGACTTTAATCAGCTTCCTGATGCTACCTTGTTTAAGGTTAACCAAATACTTCAGGGCCTAAAGAAGGCAACATAAATATCTCATGCATCAACAAAGCCCTGAAATAAGAAAGTCTAGGTGATGGTATAGTGAACTAGAGTTGCATGGTGGTGTAGGAAATTTGCTTATTTATGAAAGGACCCTACTCAGAGACCTGTGGTATGAAAAGCAATGTCCACACACCTACAGGGAAAGGTGATCACCAGGTGAGTTACAAGAGAACAACCTTATGAGAAGAAGTTCTAGAAATAGCCCCATTCTGAGGGGGACACCAGCCATATTACAGACGGATCAAGGCAGAAGCCCAGACCTATACACTGGGCCACTGAGGAGGAAAGAGGATGAAATATCAACTAAGTCAGGCCCCAGGACTAAGCCATTGGTGCTCTCTATTGATCGGCTCCAAGTCCCAATAGAAAGGAAGACTAAGGCTGTTCAAGTACTTGCTGCTCCAACTAGGATTTATACTGGAACTGGAGCTAGACTGGTATGCAGATGTGGCTAAATAGTTGACTCAAATTTGGGGAGGGGAGAGGAGAGCTATAGAGATGCAGAAAAAATGAGGCCAGAGCTGATGGAATTGCTCCCAGTGTACATAATGCTGCTCTTGCGACTTTCAGAAATTGCCAGCAGTGATCCACCATACTTCTTTAAAGATGAGCTTGTTCTCACTTGCCGAAATAATTCTTTCCTCTCCTACTCTCTCATTGCCATTGGAGATGGAGTGCCAGATATATTGGAAACAGAAAGTTCTCTTTAAAGCTCTCAGACTTTAACATAGGTCTAAGCAGAGACCATCAATTGGAGTGCACATAGTAGCATCATCTTTGGAGCGTTTTCAAACTAAATGTACGACTACCTTCTCTTTAACTCCATATTTTCCTGAAAATTCGGATTATGTCCTCTCCCTCAATCCCTTAACCCTTACCGAGGTCCTGGACAAAATGAAGAAATATTTCCTATTTAAGATTATTTTTCCATGTCATCCAGACACAGTACTTATGTATTTAATATATTCTCTGCTAGGATGTGAGCCATGCTCCTGATTTATATGAGGAAAGAATGTGTGTCTGAAGCATTTAGTAAATATCTGAATGAATGAATGAATGAATGAATGAATCAATCAATCAATCCACTTACCTATTTGTTTGTAATTCAACATATTCATTGATCTTCCTGCTTTAACAACTACAAGGTAGAAGACATTCCAAGTCTTTATTTTTAACTGTTATCTTTTAACCATTCTCATTTTAAATGGCTCTAGATATAAGAGGGTGGAAATATACTATGAAGATTACTTTGAGACAAAATTTCTCATCTCTGTTACCTTGAATTATTGAAGGACGAAGAATATACCTACTATGTGAAGGAATCTGGTTTGTTGCATTCCTACAGATGGAGATTATACTCTTAGTCCTATTATCTACTGTCACTGTCATGGCTAGGTATCTCTACTGTATTATAGAGTCTCTCAGAACACAGCGATACTATGCAAATGAGTAAGTGAACTGGATAACAGTACATTTATATGGCAGTTTTAATTATAGTTCCAGGGTTACTATATCATAATTCTTTTTTAACTCGTGAGCTCCCCGGAGCTTGTTTTTGTTCCTTTATTGCAGCTCACTTATTATTCAGAAACTTTTGCATAACAGTTTTGCTGCTTTGATAAGATTTAGAATTACCTTATAATATTGAATTTTAGGCCTAATAAATCAGTAGATGAAGAACACTTGTATGAATCATAGAAATAACTGATGAAAGAATAATGAATGCTCTTACACCCACTGCTGGTTGCTTTAATGATAGCTTTCATTAGATAGGTGTAATTTTGTTCAAGATCAATCTGGATTAACCTGATCTAATGGATTTTTATGGCAAATGTGGGCTTTCAAAATTTCCTGTCTTTAGAGGATCAATAATGTAAGAGCATTATCCTCCCAACTACCATTACATTTTTTGGTTCTTTGTCTATGAGGACTTAACCCCATTTCTCCCTTCAATGCCAGTTTTTGCAATTTATTTTTCATCCTACGGTAAATGAAAAGTAACTAATAAAAGGAGAGCAGGTTGTCTACTTTGTCTCAACTTTTGATTTTTGGCATCTAAAGCAGAGCCTAGGACAATGAAAGTATGTAGTAAATCCCTGTTGAGTCATTAAATGATGCATCTTTAACGACCATCCCTTGATATAAGGTGAGGGTGAATCTGATTAGCAAGTGCTCACGTTTTAAAAGTGACTAAATATTGAATCTATCCTATAACCTTATCAGACTTGACTTTTTGGTCTCTGTAGAGCTGCATACTCTTCACCAGTTCTATGCATGTAATAGTCTTCTGTGGCATTTGAACTATCAAGTCACTGTTGGTACTTTCCTGTAAACTTTTTATTCCTCTCTTCCTACCCACTGGGTCCCACCAGTAAACTAGACCAGAAATACTTTTTCCTCCCTTTTCTGCAAATTGTTCCTTCAAATTACTTCTATAAATTTGAACAATTATCTAACTAGGGAAGTTTTATCTCAAGGGCAGGAGGATTGGTAATATGTTAGAATCTGAAAAAGGGCCAAACCAAGAAAAAAAGGAGAAATCCCCCAAAGATGCTGCTTTTCTAGAGATAGACACTTCTTTTCAGCCTGCTTCTTTTATCTCTTTTGTTCAGAATGTAAGCCCTTTGAGTACAATAGTGTAGTCCATTATATCTCAAACTGCTCCAGGTAATTTTGATGCTCAATACATGGTAAAAATAATACACTCTCAGTTGTCATGGCTTTAGTGTTATCTATGATAGGAAAGGTCGGAGTTAACAGAATTATTTTGATTTTAATTTTTAAAACTTATTTTGAGATGTATTGTTTTAAGGTTGAATTACTTTTGAAATTAAATAAGATATAATTACAATTTCTTGCTTAATAGCTACTCTGTTTTAGAGAACTTTAGTTTTTTGGAAAACAACATAAAATAGCACAAAAGAACATTACAACTTGAAGATAACAGAAACAACATTTTAATATATTTACTTGACTATTATTTTTATTTTAATTCAACAAAAGTCGGTCATGCCAAAAGTAATTTATAATCCACATAATATATGACATCCATGGATTTATATCATAGCACATTCTTTTTTACAATGAACACTGCTGAAAAAGCCATATATTTCTGAGCTGGATGTGAACTATTAATATTTCTGTTGGTGGTTTTTGGGGGTTTTGTTTGCTTTATAATCATACCCATGATTTGGTGGAAACCCACCTAAACACCAAGGTTCATTAAAGCAAATTTGGGCAACACCAGGAAGTCCAAGGGAAGGGAGTGTATGGATGCTAAGCCTGGGGATTCTGGGGTTGGAGGAGAGCATCGAAGGCAGCATGGATCTGTTCCATGTTTTGTTTCTCTCCTAACAGACACACAACATGAAACACAGACACATAGGAGAAAACAAAACAACCAAAGGTCAATTTACATAGCCTTTACTTTTCTTAAAAATAAATGCTGCTATATAAGACTTTTTCAAAAGGTAAGTGATTATGAAAACCTTTTAACTTCCTGTATTTCTCCTTTCAAAATTAGAGATCGGCCTATCTCAGTAAAGATGCCCTGCTTTCAATGAGACACAGATCCAATCCACTGTTTAACATTTTGGAGGTCATCTCAACAAAATCTTGCAACATAATGTAACATTTTTTTCAACTGCAGGCCTATATATGTCACCTATTAATACTCATTACATAAGGGGGAGTTTAAGGCAATAAGTGGAGCAGAACTTGCCTCATATTTTAGAGCCCTTATCTACTTATCTGACTTTGCTTTAATTTATTATAAATTGGATATGGAGCAAACAATATTCTTTATCATTATATTTAAATATAATAATTTTTACAACTTATTCCTCTGAATTTGTCACCTAGCTAAATTTCCCCCTCCATTACTGGAGCTAGTTTGTTGAATTGGAGGCAGAGATGGCTCACAGTCCAAAGGCACCACAACTTTGTTATAGTTAGCATTCTTATCTAAAATAAATCATACTTCCTATTCAATTTTAGCTGTGAAACTAATCCAAAGTAAATAGCAAAAAACTTACTGCCTTACTATGTACTGTTTAACAATGAATCTTCCATCTACCTTTGAATTATAAAGATTTCCAATGAATTTGTGTCCAACAAAAATTTGGGGTCAGGAAAATTTAACCACTTCTACTGATTTAAGCATTCATGATTTTAAGTCAGAACACATTTTATTTTCTATATCGATGCAGGAGAAATTTGGCAGTTCTAAATTTCATCTCTCTTTATCAAAACCAGATTATCTCAAGGTAGTCACTGTGTTTCGTTCATAAACAAAACTGCCCTAAACAAAATTTTGATTATACACGATGTTCTCTATTGTATTTCTGAAATTATAGCAACAGAATTTTTTAAATATTCCAGATTTATACATGATATTTTGATATTGCAGTTTGATGCAGCCCTATCATAGCAAGGTTCTTTTTTATTTTGGCGTGCCTTGAAGTGGTCTTTTTGGTAGGAGCAATCCTATGTGAGGACATTTTTATAAATTATATATATATTTTTAAAAATCATCTTCAGCATGTCATTTCTAAGTGCTAGGCAAAATAGATATTTTCCCTCCAATCTTGAGATGCACTCCACCAATTACTTTCTACTCCCCGCATAGTGGAAATTGGGAATGAGGAAGTTTAGGGATGGAGTGAAGGCCCAGAGGGCAGAACTGCGAGCCACAGAGAATTACTCCCAGGTACTGAAACTTAACGGTGTTTACCTAATTGAATTTGACATTGTTTAGGACCAGTGATTCTTTTTCTTCCTTCCATTGTCTTTTCTTTGGAATGTAATATTTATGACTATTATTGTATGCCATCCCACTATTGTATTTTGGGAGCAGATAATTTATTCTCTAATAGATTTACCAATCCACAGATGAGGGGAATTTTGTCCCAGAATGACTCATACCCAGAGTCTCATCCACACCTGGTTAAGATGATGAGATTTGTGACTTTTGAGCTGATGATGTTTAGGTGAGAGTTTTTACTTTGAGCTGATGCTATAAATGGGTTAAGACTCGGGGATATTAGGATGGGATAAATGTATTTTGTGTATGAGATAAATGTGAATCTTTGGTGGGGGTAGCGGCTAGAAGGTAGACTATAGTAGGTAGAATAATGACAGATATGCCTATATCCTAGTCCTTGAAACTTATGAAGGTTACTTTATAAAGCAAAGGAACTTTTGAAAGTAATCAAGTTAAGAGGTTTGAGAATGGGAGACTATTCTAGATTATCTGGCTGAGCCTGATGTAATCACAAGATTCCATAGAAAAGGGGCATAAGAGGAGTCAGAGTTACCTGAGAAGGTGATGTGGTCATGAGGCAGAGATTGAAATAACATGTTGTAAAGATGGAGAAAGAGGCTACAAGCCAAGGAATATAAGTGGCAACAAGAAGCTGGGAAAGGCAAGGAAACCAGTTTCCTCCCAGAGACTCCAGAAAGAATGCAGCCCTGCTGACCGTTTAACTGCAGCCCAGTGAAACCGATTTTAGACTTCTGACTTCCGAGTTCAAAGATAATAAAAGCAATGTTGTTTCATGCCACTAATTTGTAGTAATTTCTTACAATAGCAATGGGACTAATACACAGTGTCCATATAAAACTGCTGCATAATGATTGATATTGGTGGAAAACTGCTGATTCTTTGGATATTAAATTCATACTTCTTGAGAAAATTCAAACAAGTACAGAAAATAAAACTATATAATTGGGGTTGGAGTTGAAGGTCAGAAATGTCTGCCGCATACATTAATGGGTAATAAAGCAAAGAAATTTTACAGTTTGATGAAGCCATTTTGACAAGTATCCAAAAAATTGCATCAGAAACCATTTTCATTGGTTTCCGGGATATTTTCTCTCTTGTGTCGCCTACCCCTACTACTCCAGAGCATTTCAAGTTAGACCTGCAGAGACCCTTTTGAAGGTTAAATGAAGTTCAAGGGCTTCAATTCTTAGTTTCCCTGCTGAGACAAAAGATATATTAATTAATGGCTTTTATGAATACTTGGGTTTTACTGGAAATAGAACCAAATAATTCCTCTGAAAATTTTATAACTAATTGCTGTTTAGCATAATTTGATTTAAATTTCTTATGAAAAACAGTTGAATGGAAACAGTAGATTATTATAAATTTAAAAGTTTCCTCATTTTAGGATTAGTCATGTATATGACTAAAAGCCTGTATATCATTTATAAATATTATTTTGCAGTATATTTTCTGTTTGCTTCTTTACTGGTTGAGATACCTGTTAAACAGAATGAGCCTTTGGAGGAACAAAAAACTTCATTAAGTATACTAAAATCTTTACCAGGAAGTCTCAGAAAAATAAGCTGTTCCAGACTGAAATATTTTCTGGAGACTTATATCTATCTATATCTATATCTATATCTATATCTATATCTATATCTATATCTATATCTATATCTATATCTATTTCTATATCTATATCTATATCTATATCTATATCTATATCTATATCTATTTCTATTTCTATTTCTATATCTATTTCTATATCTATATCTATATCTATCTCTAATCTATTTCTATATCTATTTCTATATCTATATCTATCTCCTGTTGTATATTTGCATTTTTTTTATTTTGAACATTGTAGAAGGAAAATCTTATAATATATATATCATATTTATTTTGATTTTTAAATAATATGTGGAATATAAATTAACTTTTCCTCAGTGATACTGTATTAGCAATAATTTCCCTAGCCAAAGCACAAAAACACAAGAACAAGCCTCTTGAGATTGTTAAACCTGATTGTACATGAGGTCCAAGATATGCCCAAGGAGAGTCATAGATATGGCTATGTGAACTTTCTGAAAAGTAATTAAAAAAAGAGTGATATCATCCCTTACATGACTTCGTATGTATGAAGGAAAAGGAAAAATGAAACTTGTCTTGTTACTGCAAAGTGGAAAAATTCCTTCAGAATGTCCTCGTGAAGTTGCATGCTCTAACGCAATGAAGAAACAACACCCTCATGGTTATTGCTACAATGATTTTATAGGAGTTTTTAAATAAAGAGCATTCATATTGGTTAATAGTGTAAAGCCATGTAAAGTTGGAATAAAGCAATTGTAATCAGAATCTGCCAAGTCTTTAAATCCAAGACTTCTTGAAAAGTATCAAAGCTGTGCTTTTTAAAAGTCAATACGATGTTTAGAATAAGATTTGTATTTGTTACAATCCTAGGTGAAATTCGATTTTTGTATGATTAATCATATTTTATTTACATTGAGATCCCTTCTTTCCTTCCTTCTTCCCTCATCCCTCCCTCCTTCGCTTCCTTCATCTTTTTCTCTTTCTTCTCTTTTTATCCCCTTCTCTTTACCTCCTTCTCTCCCATTCTTCCTTTTTGCCTTGGTTCTGCTCTCCCTTGCTTCCTTTCTCCCTTCCTGTCCTTTTTTCCCCTTCTATTCCTCCTCCTTTTACTACCTAACAGGACAAATCAGTTGAATCTAAAATGCTGAGGCCATTTTCTGGGACAAATATGAAGAAAACTTTTTAAATGATTCTCAAATTGTTGAAGAGATGAAGGGAAAACCTCTTCCTCTTGACCCAAAAGACACTGTATTGAAATGTCATTAATATAATTTGAAAACATCTTATTCTCACTGGCTTCCTAATTGTACTGACCAGCCCTTAATGCATACAGACTCTTGGACAGTTAAGAAAGGGAATGGAAAATATTTAAGGGGGGAGTGATCATTTTCTACTCAAATGTTTCATATTATATATGTAACAAATGAGTTAAGAAATGTGTCATGTCTTTTCTTGATATCATAGGTTTATTACCTAAAGAATAAAAAGTTGTTTTTCACTGCATGCCTTTGTGTTCTCAAGTTCTGGATTTTGTCTTCCCATGGGTGGGTGAAGTTTATTCTTATTCCATCTAAGAACATCTTTGTAAATTAAAGACAGCAGATCAATAAGCAGAGTGCCCTGTCTCCCATTTTGCAGACAGTAATAGCCTAGGTTCTCCCACAATCTAACAAAGAAAGCAAGAAACTCTGAGATTGGAATTATTAAACCAGGAGAATGGCTTCAGTTCCAACTTTGATTTTATTTGTACAAAAGCAAAGTGATATGACATTTCTTGCACCTTTAGTTGTGGAACAATTAATCTTTATAACCCAGAAAAATAATAGGAAAATTTTTAATATACAGTAGTCCCTCCTTCTCCATGGGGGATACATTCTTAGATACCCATCAGATGCCTGGATACCCATCAGATGCCTGAAACTGGATAGGACCAAACCCCATGTATATTATGTTTTTTCCTATATGCTTAAAGGAAACACTTTATGGCTTCTCTTTGGCATATCTGAATTGCCAGCATAACTACTCTTGAACTTTGGGGTCCATAAGTAAAATAGGGGTTACTTGAACATAAGCACTGTGATACCGCGACAGTGAATCTAGTGACCAAGACAGCTCCAAAGTCACTAACGGGTGGGAAACGTACACAGTGTGGATATGCTAGACAAAGGGGTGATTCAATTCTGGGCAGAATGGAATAGGGGCTGTGCAAGGCTTGATCATGCTACTCAGAATAGCAAGCAATTTAAAACTTATGAATTGCTTATTTCTGGAATTTTCCATTTCATATTTTCAGACTGCAGTTGACTGAGGGTAACTGAAACTGGAAAGCAAAACGATGAATAAGGGACAACTACTATACCACTGTGTTTGAAATCCAGTTCACTGGTTTACAACTATAAATAATGTGTGTTTTATTCACTAACTTGAACAAAGTATATGGTTCAGTCTTGGAGGATATAATCAAAGTCAATTCAAGTTAGTAGTTATGCAGTTGAATGGATAAGGTTCCAAGGAATGACCAAAAGTCCTATATCTTCACCTTGTTGGTTCAGGCTTGGCAATTACATTTTCTATTAGGTAATAGGAAAAATATTTGATTTGATTTTGCCTTTCTAGTCTCTCTCTTCTCTGTCACTTGCTCTGTTGCTAGTGCTATACCTCTCTAGTTCTACCTCTATCTTTATTTCTACCTCTATCTATTATTCTCCAACTCTTAAAATAATATTAATAGCTAATTTTTACAAAGTGTTTAATGTGTGCCAGGTACAAATCTACATCAATCTTATTTAGATTTGAAGGGAGGGTAAAATGGAGAACAAAGTAGTTATACTTTAAAGTGTTATAAAAAATAAACTTTAATGTATATTTTAAAGCATTAACCATTCATGAGAAGAATACCCACTAAGAATATTCATGAAAGAAATATCCACTGAGATTATAAGTTTGACTAAACTAACTCATCAGGATATCATTTACTCAATCACTCATTTAATTTATCCTTCTCTTTCTTCATTAAGTATATCTTAGGTGCCTACTATATATCAAGAGCTATTCCAATAGTTTTAGCTACAAAACAAAGGAAACTTAGTTTTCATCCACCATAACCTGTGACCTGTAGTGGATGTTACATTTTTATTCTAGAGCTCTGTTTTAAGGGATTTATATTCTGACACCATTATATCTAATGCTAAGATGACATTTGCCAGCACAGACTTTCATATGATAAGACTTTACTAACTGCAATCAGTTAACAGGGTTCACAGCTTCCAGCAGTTTGAGTAACTCTAGATATGGCAAACAGTTATGGCCATGTCTGACAGAAGCATATTTACAGCCATGACAGGGCAGACTTCACATTTAACTGAGATGCCTTGGATAGCAGTGGTGCAGGTGGCTTCACCGGGTGTATTATATAGAATGCAGTCAACCATAGCCCTCTAGAATTCTAGAAACACATAGTCCAGCAGGAGCAGTGCATCTTAGTAATTGAGTTGAAAACCTACCATCAGGAATCTTTGGCAAAACAAGTAACGAGAGTTCCTTAGAGTGTATCAAATATCTTTGGTCTCTTAGAGGTCAGAAGAGTCGTTAATTTATAGAATGGATAGAAATTGGTTAAAACAAAGTTTAAATACCCTCCTTTTTTCCCTCTAAAGTATGAATGAAGCAATGTAAGTCTAATGTAATAATACCTGTGCCACTTGAAAGTACATATTTCTGCCATCAAGGCCAGATGACTCATACTCATTCTCTCTTTCTAGCCTTCATTCTATTTTTCTTTTATCTTCAATTGTTTAAAAATTGATGTAATTGTTTCATATTTTAACATTTACTGTTTTGCTCTGTTTTTCCTGAGATTTTTGATTGCCTTTGTTTTTGCTGGTTCATAGAAGCAATGTATTCCTTTATGCTTTGAAATTATTAAAGTTTTTCAGTTATGTAAAGAATTATTTTTCCTCCCAGTGAGAACCTTCCCAAAGTCCTTGATCTTCTGCTCTACTATGGATTATTTGTTTTCTACTCATGCTTTACAGTTGTCTTTATGAGACTTCTTAGATGTACTTCTGTGTTAGAAGCAGTGTTTTCCGGGATTTTAAAACTTCTTACCTTGTTTGGCCCTCATGTTGCTAGAACACATACTCACGTTGGTTTCTCAGAAGCTGGAATTAAAGAGTAAAGAAGTAAAAGTTAAGAGTTACATGAGAGGAAGTGTGTTTATTGTACCTTTATCCTTGATTAGTACCTCATTGGGCGTGAAAATAAATCCAAAATTATTTTTATTTAAAATTTGAACATGTCACAGCAATATTATCTAACATTTATGTTTGCTCATCAGAAGTCTGATAACAGTGATTTTGTTCTATTATCAGAGATCTGATTTTTAGTCCTTATGAATTGTGAGGATTTTCTCTTTCTCTTTGGATTTGTAAAATTTCATTGATATGTGTTAGGAATTGCCTCATCCATTCTGCTTAATAGTAGGTGAGCCATTTCAATCTAAGGACTTAACTTTCTTCAGTGTTGTGTAAATATTTCTGTTACATCTTTGGTAATTTCTCCCCCTCAATTTCTTCTGTCCTTTTTTTTTTTTTTTTTTTTTGAAATCTTTTTAGTTGGCTCTTTGTTCTTGAATGAACTCTATTTTTATATTTTGCTCACATTTTTTTTTATCTCCTTTTACATCTTGATACAAAGTCTACTGTGATGTTTTATCCATCAGTACACTGCCGTCTGCTTCCTATCAGCTTTTTCCAGCTGAATCTCTGTTGGGCTTTTTACATTAGAGGTGGGGGATATGGGATCCTGTACTCTGACTAGACCTTGGAGATATGCCATTTTCAGAAATTAGTTGTAAACTTATTCTATTTTCTTCACTGTTGTAGATTTATACTGTTCCTTGTGCATATTCACCGTCAATTCAGTGGGATTTGGAAAGGGCTAGAGGGAAAACTTACGCAGCAATTTTAACATCTTGAACCAAACAGGATGCACATTCTCCATCGCTTAATTGCATGAAGAACCTCCTAAAAATCTGGCTTTGTGGAGGATATCTATCCCAAAAGATTGCCATCACAGACAGGAAACAAACTGCAGCCTAAACTTCCATATACCTGAATTAAATAGGAAATTCTACTATTCAGTCCAACATCTAGAACTCCTAGTAGGCTGAACAGTGACTGATACAGGGAGAGAATTTTGTTTTGCTTCAGTCTAATATTTTACTTTCTTTTTTAAATGCACACATATGTAATCAGTTTGAGTAGGCAGATCTCAGAGGATATAGTTAGAAATCATTATCACTTTTGTCTTTTACTGTCTTCTTAAAGCCGTTTGGTGAGTGAATATATGTTTCTGTAACTGGAAAGCCCAAGCCAAACCAAGAATTACTTTAAATTTCTAAAAGAATCTCAATTAAATAAGTTAAGTTGCTTGGTCCCAGATAATACATAAAATTCCAAACTTTATTTAAAATTAGTCTTCCGTCTTTTCTTGCTCTTCTCTCAGGAGGGGGACCTCTGTTTTCATCCCAACTGTAGTTAGAAGAAAGCAAGGGAAGGATAATCTTGTGTTCTCTGTTTAACAGCTGTTTAAAACTGACTCCTGTTGGGACTTCTGTGAATTCTTTGAAGAATTCCCTATTAGGTTTCCCTCTCTGCAACGGCCTTGAGATGGGCACGGCCCCTCCTTTGCTAGGCTCTCCTGAGCTCCTTAGCTTCAGTTTCTACACACAGGCTCTTACCACTGAGGTCCTCTTGCCCTGGCAGGCTTCTTCCTTTAGCAGAATCTGCTTAACGATGACCCTCTCTCTCACTAACACATTGCATCTACAACTGCAGATGTTGCACATCAGGTTCTCTGAGTAATCCCTTAGAATTCTCTGTTACTTTTGCTCGTGGTTAGAAGATTGTACCCTCCTGAACCTTCTGCCTCAGAGATGGATTTCAACCCCAGTTCTCTTCAAATAAATCTTACTATCAAATTCCAGCAGTTAAGGTGATCACTCTCAGAATTCTCCTTGGCGAGCATCTTCACTCCTCAGCCAAAAACAAGGAGGGAAGAGTTACATTTTAACAGCATGTTAAACACCAGTTAATACTTTTTAGGATACAGTATTGAGGACAAGTTTGACTACTTTTTATAAAAATCTATGAACTAAGGAAAATTACTTAGGCTTGAATTCTATAACTATGATAGAATTTTGTTAAATGCAAAGAATTTACTGGAAATTAATGAGTTGTCACCAATAAATGATTTGAGATAATCACTAATTTGGTGGTAAAAGTTTCTGAGTAAAAGCTGACAATGTACTGGCTTTTAAGTAACAGCATGTATTTGAGTAGAAATTGGTTTAGAGATAAATAATAAAAATATAAACAGTTTCATTAAGGGAGCTAAATGGAAGGAATTGTTAAAATACCTACTAATCAATTTTATTATTAATATGATAAAATAATTTTAGTTTCTCAAAAAAGTTCATAAAGAACTATAGATAATTTTGATCTTTATGAATAATGGAAAATCATTAGTTTAAAGAAGTGTAACAAAAAATTTCTGTCGATTATCTTGCATGCCTGTATATCCCACTTAAAAAAGTCAAAGACCTAACAATTCAGATGTAACCCAGAAATGTTCATCTAAGCACTGATTTATAAGCATAATAAATTCTGAAAAACTACTGCCTGATAGAGTATATAACTGGACCACTATTCTGATCTCAGTTCAGACAAATTGGTTGCAAGTTTACAGCTAAACAACTAGTAAGGCTTGCTGTGTACTAAGTGCTTTCTTGGTAACTAATGTACTCTAATTAAATGAGCCCACACACACACGCACAGAACTAAGGTAGATATTATTATCATTTCCATTGTACAGACAAAGAAGGCACAGGAAGTTGAACTTCTCAAGATCACACAGCTAACAACAGGTTGTCCAGTGCCAGAGTTCTGCTTTTAAGAGACTAGACCCTTCCTGTCAACTTCCCAGTGAAAAGTGAAAGTAAGCATGATGTTTGAGTTGACCAACACATAGGGGTCATATAATGAGATTTCTGAGGTTCCATAGTTATTCACATTTCCATTGCTTTGGGGTTTAGAAGATCATCAGAAGGTATTGGGCAATGCTTAGCAATGCAATTTTGATAGTGTTATTAAAATTCAAAAATTTTTAATAAGCACAAGATGGAATAATGGGAAGACCTGCCACACATTGCATTTGCCTTTAAATAATGAATGAGATTTGGCTAAATAGAAGCATTTTTTTTTTAAAGACTAAGATTTGTTTGCATAAATATGGTTTTAGTTGAGTCAGGGTAAAGCTAAAGAGTTATGCAATTAATATTATGATGTGGCCAATGAATTTCTGATTGTGGCGGTATAAAAAGTGGCTAGAACCAGGAATAGAAGCCCTGCTCTAATCTGCACTAGAATGACCAGATTAAGATTCTGCATGCAATTATGAGCAAACCAAATACATTCATAAGGGAGACAAGTTGATGTGGAAAAAATCCAGACCCACTGCTAAGCGGGCTTGCACCTTCCTGTGGCGGCCCAGAGGAAGGCATCTCATCTGGCCGGAGTGGTGTAGGAAAGCCTCCTGGGGGAGGTGGCGTTTAATATGGGCCTTGTAGGAAGAAGGGGAAGGAGGGTGGAAAGGGGACACATATCTGAGTTGTGGGTCAGGTTGATGAAGAATAGTTGACTGTTATCTTGGAAAGAGAGGAAGGAAAATGGAGGACATGATTTTTTTTTAAATTTAAAGGTTAACTTCTATTCATAAAAAGGGATGAGAAATTTTTTTTTTGCTTGATCCCAAGAGGCAGGGATAGATGTGTGTAAAGAGAAGGTTTCAGGACTATATAAAGAAATACTTTGTCACAGAGTTGACAAAAATACAATGGACTACTCTGAGATTAGTGATTGTTCAAGGATTAAACTGGAGAAAATTTTAATTAACAGGTTGTTGTGTTTTGTTGTTTTATTTCCCCACTGTTCAATATAACTTGTTTGCATGGTATTTTTGGCTGATATACCCAACTTGACTAATTATTTTGAAATTTTGCAGATGTGTCATAGTCAGTATAAATATGTTTACTATAACATAAGTCCTCTTTTCATAGTGAAACTTAATGTTAGATGGCACAGTCATTGTTCATTCTATGTAGTTTGCTTGAAGACATCTCCATTAACCAGAATGCCTTACCTTCGTGTAGATTTCAAGTGCTTTGATGATTTGTACTATGCTTAAATAAAGCACATCCTGGCAAGAACATGAATGAATGCCTCCTGGCACTGTTCATGTATTCCTCAGAGTTTACAATAATTAGGATGCTTGTTTAATTGCTGTCCTTTTATTTCCACTGGGTTGTGGTAGCTAAAGAGCAGCATTTAAAACATGTGTGTTAACACACAGGTAATTTATAAACTCATTTTTGCTGTATGAGCACAGGAAAATATTCAGAATGTCAGTAGGTCAATGTTTTAATCATTTTGTGCCTACTCTTATTAAAGGTATATTTGTTTTGCTCCTTAGACAGGAAGGATGACCCTGTGAGTGACTATGCTTCGTGACTGTGTTCACTTTAGCCACAATAAGTGTGCATCATGTTATTATAATAATTTTTTTAGAATAAGACCGCGTGAGATTTCTTACAGATGTAACCAGTTAACAGATGCAATTATTTAAATATCTATAAGTATGGTTTTCAATTATCAAGAACAAATATTCTACATCAGTATTATTAAATAATTACTTAAAAGGACTCTAATAATGCCTTTAGCCCTCCTAAGTATATCCATTTTATTACATTAGGAAAGTTTAAAGGATATTGAATTTCTGAAGGTTGTTAATGTTAACAATTACAGTACAATAATTGTTTTCCAAATGCTATTTTTTTATAGCGATCTTTTTTTTTTAAATTATAATGAGCCTTTTTCCTGGGGTGTTATTATTGGGTCAGAATGGGTCAGAAGCTGAGGTGGTATTATTCCTTATAAGGAATTAATTTGCTTGTTCATGTTAAAGGCAGGATGCACTTAAAATAAAGAGAATTTGCTTTGTTATGTTATCAAAGGGGCTTCTTCACATATCCATTTGGAGCTATAGAAGTACTTAATCATTAGATTTTTCATGCCTTCCCATTTTATGTGAAATGTAAAATATTAAATGTATTGTGTGGCTTGATTCTGTCTCATTTATTTTAAACCTTATTTTGCTTTCAGCTATTACTTAAATTGAACTTCCCTGTGCAGAATTAGGGACTAAGCAAGTCAGACTATTATCTTGAGAAGTTCAAGAAAGCTATAGTGAAATGTACACTCTAGGACTCAAATAGTAGAATTATATTTTAAAAAACTATGAATAAATGAAGTATTAAACCTATATTGATAAGTAAAAAGTAAGAAAAATAGTGGAAAGAAGTATTGAGAAATAAAGCAGCTATAAGGATGGATGGTATTTGGGGAAGTATTGTTATTTTGTTAAGTTTTGACATAATTGAAATATTTTAAATTTATCGTTTAAAATGAGCACCCAATGCAAATTCTTGCCTTTAACCAGGATGGCATAAAAATATGCAAGGAGGGAAAAGATTAAAATTGGACGGAAAGATCTTAGCAGGGACCTGGATCAAAACTGACACCTATTATTGGTTAAGAAGAATGATGTCCAGAAACTGATATGCTTAAATTTGACAGCTGTGGTAGATGAAAGATCACCTGATTTTCATTCCAACACACTACAACATTGTTCAAAGAATACTTTTTTGAGATCATTTCTAGGTGTAAGCTATTTTTTTAAGTTATTTTATATGGGTAGTACCATGTAGTATTTGCCTCACACTGGAAGATAATATTTAAAGCTATGACACAACTTCAGAAAAAAAAAGTTTTAAAAAAAGAGGTATATTGACTTTATACCATATTCAAAAAAGCAACTCCATGTTGATTCGTAGGAACAAATGTGAAAGACAAATCAAAAAGGCTTTTAAAAACAAATCATATGGGCCTCTTTGTATGATATGGTGTTGGCAGGGATTATGTAAATAGCATATGAAAAGTACTAACCATGTAGGAAAAAATGAAGAAAAATAAGAAAACTAAGTTTTCTTAACTACAAATTTCTGTTCATGAGATGATGTCATTTAGTCAAGAAACCAGCCATAGAGTTAGAGAACATATTTGCAACACTTTTATCTGCCAAAGGACTTGTATCCAGAATATGTAAAGAATTTCTATAAATCAATAATCAGAACACAATCAAACATAGAAGTAGGCAAAAGTCTTGAACAAGCACTTTGTAAAGGAAATATCCAAGTAGCCAATAAAAATATGCAAATGTGTTCAACTTCATTGTAGAAACAAAAATTGAATTTGTAACATAATATCATATATTTTCACCAAGTGCTACTATAAAAAAGAAAAACCACACCAAGTATTGGCAAGGGTATGAATGAGGCAACTGATACTCTCATATGTTTGTAATGAGTTTGTAAATTTGTACAACCACTTTGGAATATTGTTTAGTAATAATTACTAAAGTTTAACATATATATACCCTATAATGTAGCAATCTCATACCTACTATAGAGGTAAAAGAAATATGTACATTTCTTCACCAAATGTCATGTACAGACTTATTTTTGGAAGCATTGGAACTGAAATAGCTACAAAGGACTCAAATGTCTATAAATACTGGGTCATGTTGGACTACCTTACAAAAAATGAGAAGATGATAGAAAAAAATGAGAATACTACAAACTAGATGGATCTCACAAACCTAATGTTGAACAAAAGACAGCATACACAAAAGAATACATATTGTATAATTCCACTGTGTTAGAAATAAAGATGTCTTTGCAAAGGGATAACATCTGGAAGAGGACAAGAAGGAACTTTGTGGATTCTGGTAATATTCTATGTCTTCTTTGAAGAACAGATTATTCTGTATGTTTACTTTGTGACCACTGAGTGCACAATCTGTGATTTGTGTGCTTTTCTATATGTAGATCGTGGTACAATAAAACTTACAGAGAGGAAGGGAAGAAGGGAGAGAGAGACAGATACAGAAAGATAGAGACAGAGAATAGATAGGAATGGAAGAAATTGGAGAAAACAGTCAGCATTGTATTGATCCTTTGGAATTTACTGAGGCTTTCTTTTTGACCTAATATATGGCCATTTTCATAGATTTTTACATGTACTTAAGCAGATCATGTATTTGATTCGGTAGACAGAATTTCATGTGTCTAATGGCTCAAACCTAGCAATGGTTGTAAAACTGTTTTGTTAAGGTTTTTCTCTATCACTATATATATATTTTTTTTTTGCATGAGCTACATTTTCTGAGAGGAGTATGATAAAATGTTCAGTCCAAAATTTTTATTGATCATTTCCTCTTGTTTTGTCAAATAATCTTTTACATATTTTCAAGGTACATTGTTGGAGGTATATGTATTTATGATAAATGTATCTTCATCTATTGTTCATTTTAATGTATGTAACAACTTTCTTTGTATTCCATTTTTTGCCTTAAATTCTATGTTTTCAAATGTTAATATTACTGGAGCTCTCTTTGAGTTCATATTTGCCCAATATATCTTTCTCCATTTTATTAATATCATAATTTCTTGTCTTTTTCTTTAGTGTCATTTACATATGTAGTAATTGTTTTTTTATGACAGCTTTATCTTCTTATCCATATTTTCAACTTTCTGTACTTTGATTTTGTTTTATTTTTATTGATTATTGCTTTCTTAGACTACAAAGGGATTTTTTTCCTGATGGTTTAAAGTTATGTATTCTAATTTTGTTTATTATTGTAGTCGCTATAAATATAAGAATCATATTCAGTTTATTTACTCATTGTTGTATTTAATGTATCAATATCTCCCCCTTAACAGGACAAGCACTTTAATAGATGAAATAAATCATTGTTTAGTGATTTCATATTAATATGTGTGTATTAGATCAAGATGTGAGATCTATTTTTTATTGTGACTGATTAAAAATGTTGGAAGCCGTCAGTCTGTTCTATAGGCCCCTTTTTAAAAGTTGGCATTTTTCTTTTAGGTCTTCAGTTTATTTCCCTGCCCTAGTGCATTACCAAGATCATTTTTATTCAGGTATTTACTTCGGCACACATCCAGCAGAGGGTGGTTCTCAGAATGACAGAAGAGCATTCAGGTATAAAACTTACAATAGGAATATCTCAGCAATCAATCTGCTGTGTTCCTTTAACCAAACTCTGGACATTCCAAGCATAATGACAAGTTATTATAATGTTTGGAAATGGTTTCAAAAGAGACAAAGAAAAGAAAAATATTAAAAATTAAAATGGTTTTACTTCTTATGTTTCCTTTAAGAAAAAATACCTGCCAGTGATCTGCAAGAGTGGGAAAGAGAGAGCCAAACTCCTCATGTATAATCAGTAAAGGTTAATGGAAGCGCGCATCCATTAGGGTTAAAGAGTAATTTTGATGAAAGAGGAGTAAGACGTACTGTTGGTACCTAAGTATTATGCTTCCATTGATTTCCCATTTTGCAACATCATTTTTAAATCTTATCTATATCTATACCATAGGTTATTGCACTTTATATAACTCATTGACTTTAGAAATTTGTAAGACTAATTAAAAATTGGAACAAGTAGAGTTTTTTTGAGAGGTAATAAAGTTATTGTTCACTCTGTAGTACTTATGATGTATAGCCATTATCTATTTTGATTGGCCAGTATTCCTATTGTACATGTTTTAAAATATTTGTTATTAACCTGAGTGATTTAAAGTTGTCTCTATGAATTAATTTCACAGTACCCTTTGATATAGGTTGATCTTTATTAAATAGGAGAATGGAAGTAAAAGAGATTAAAGTTTTCAAAGAAGAGCCTTGCTTTTCATATAGACAATACAAAGAGTAAAGGCAACTTTTTTTTTTTTGCCTAACCTCTGATCAATGAAACCTAACAATTTTCATGAAAATCCTAAAGACCACTAGTTTCTTCTTACTACTTCTTGAGAGAACACAAATAGAATGAATATTAACTCTGAATAAGGAAGACTTGAGCTTAAATCTTGACTTGACAATTGACTGATTATGTAATTCAGGTCAAGCGTGTAACAACTCTAAGATACAATTTTTTTTTTTTT
>CM053503.1:120524872-120572378 GCA_028627145.1 Eidolon dupreanum
GGGTGGTTCATTTCTTCCCCACCAACACAGCAAAGATTTACAGGTCAGTGAGATTGAGAAGAAATAAGATTTATTGAAAGTACATTTAGAAAGAGATGGGCCATGCTAAGGAAGGCTGCAGCCCTGTGGAATTTGAAAGGCGAAAAGATAAAGGATAGAGTACACTCAAAGGGAGGAGCAGGTTTTCAGCAAAGAAAGCTGTAACCATGCAGAAGTGGGAAGTTCTGTATTATATTAGGGCCCGTGATGGGAAGTGCTAGATGATCCTCATGTGAGGTCACCTTGACTGACAGTTGGCTGCCATATAACATTTTGCCTACTGTGCATGTGCTTACCCAGAATTCAGTCTGTTATAATTAGATTCATGAACTTCCAGGCACAGGCATGACATTATAATGAGGCTGAGGTTATGCGCAGGTTGGGGTAGTACTTTCTGTGGAAGCATTTGTGGCTGGTTTAGCCAGCAGTTTTTATGGCCTTCTTGCTCTAGGATTTAGGTTAATTTATAACTCTAAAGGGAATGTGTTTCTGAGAGGTCCTTAAGGAAGGTCTTCAAGGGAGGTTTCTTTGGTTACAGAGCCGGGGGCCTTTGCTGCTGTCACTCATGCCTGCCTAACTACCTAACAACTAGAGAGAACATTCTGCTAGATCCCCAAAGAGTTAATTTAAAATATACAATTTTAAGGCTGATTTCTATAAAAGGTTTTGTTAAATGAATAATATACAGAAAGAAATGTGTTTTTAAATAATTAAAATATACTTCCCACCTAATAGCTATCATTTCCCAAGATGCAACTGGTTTTTAGAATAGTAGAAGATGATATCATTAGTTTAAACAAGACATTTGGCATAATTTCTTTCTTTTTGAGTTTAAAATGGATGCAGTACAAATCCATCTCTCCTTTTATTTCTTCGTTAATAAAATAATCTCATAATTGGATTCTGATATTACTAAACTCAAATTAATAATATATCACAATCTGAAGAGATGAGCGATATTTTACAGCTATACAGGAGAACTTTCAGAGTTCCATTAGGACTAGGCTTTTTTTAAAACAATGACATTTATTTTGAGCCTTCTTTATTCTTATAGCACATGATCTGACGGGAAGTCAGGATGAATTAAAGATGATCATGAAATTGAAATAAATTAAGTCTTTCAGGACACCATAGCTTTATCTCTTAGATACTAAATTTACACAAATGCAAAATTTGAAATATACATTTTTCACAATCTTTTAGGCCAGTTTGTATATTATATAGAGTATTTTTAAGGGGAAAACAGAACCAAGGAGAAAAATTTCCTCTTTGAACACCAGCATTAAATCATTTTCATTGCAGTTACTTAAAATTACTCTAAAAATATGCAAACATAAAACCAGCATAAACGTTTTATCCTTACACCTCTTACAAAATATAATTACAAATAAAATACAGAAATATCTAAAAATCTGAGAAATTCAGTTTCACAGTATTGTTTTTTAATGTAGAAGGAGATATTTTGTTGAAATGGATTATCTGTTCTCCACGTGAATATGGCATTGGCTTGCTATACACAGGTTCTTATATCCTGTATGGCAAAATAGTATGCACTATAGTGATAATTCTCCTAATATTTTGTTTGGGAATTCTCTTTGTGCAGTGTCATCATTAGCCTTTTTCCACCTCTGTTCTTATTTATACCTCTTGGTGCCAAAATGATTGTACCTATAAACATGGACACTGGGTTCGTTTGAGAGTACATGATTATAAGATAGTGCTTGAGAAGACCCCCAAATCATTTAGATTATTATCATGAGACTCAAAACAAAAATGTAAAATTAGAGGATAATTTTTAAAAGGACAAACTCAAGATTGTTATACAAACATGAAAAAAACACTATCAAAATTTTAACTTGGTTACTAATGTAGAAACTAATAAGATGTTATCAATTGGCTCAAGAGGGAATTCAAAATACCACACATACATAGTTGAGCCAGGAATGTTGAATTAAATCTACAAATATATGCAAAACTGGCTTTTTTCCTTTGGAATGGGAGAAATCAATTTTCCCTCCACCAGAAGGAATTTTCTTGTCTTTGGATACATATTATTTTAACTGCTATCAGTTATCTATAATTTACATCTTTATAACAGCTCAATTGCACTTCCAAAGAATCACATAGCCAAGAAGAGTGTGCCAGATAATGCATTCTTCCCATTAAAGATGCTCAGTTCATTTCAAAATCTTTCATAATTTTTCATTCAGTGTATTTAAGAGGAATATGCAGACCGTGTAGAACCTATCCGTTATCTCTGTGAACATCTTGAAGATCTCCTCAGCTCAGTCATCTCCCTTGAGAACTGACCTCTAGCTACAGATACGTGTCCCATCTGAGCCTTAGTCTAAAATGAATATGTGGCTCTCCCCTCAGATATAAACATCAAGCAACCTGTTTGGATGAATTGAATGACTTCTAAGTAAAGAAGAACTGTGATAACTAATCCTAGATCTTTTATAAATAAAAGTTTTGCCCAAGGGGAGAGAGTTACAAAAAGCCAAAACTTCAGTAGGGATGATTGAACTTTTTCTTTTTTTTTTTTTTTTTTTTTTGAGGGGAGGGGCAATTACCACATACCAGGTACTGTTATAAATAATTTACATATGTTTTTCATTAAATATTACAATAACCCTATAGGTATGTGCATTTTATGGGTGATAAAATTCTGCCTGAACTAGCCACAGGGTAACTATTAAAGAAAAGATCATTATATGAAAAACAGAGCAAAACCAAGTATATAAGTATTTAATGAATTCTGCAACTAATAATCAGGATAGTATCTTAAGGACTGAGTTAGGTAACACATGTCCCAAAATTACATACTCAGTTAATACATGTGAAACACATCTTAGTCCTTTCTACCTCATCTGGAAAATTAAATCTACAACCTACATTTTTCCATAGCCTGACATATACATTTGTCATAGCACTTACCAAATGACATTAAGTTATCTTTTTATGTGTTTATATCTCCTTACATTCACTGGCTAAGCTATGAGTTACTTTAGAGGAAGGGTTATGTTTTATGTATGCATTCATTGTGCCTTGCACAGAGATTGCCCATATTAGGAGCTAAATATATACTTCTGAACTTATCTAAAGTATGCATATGCAGTAAAGCTAATTCCTAAAATTAAACCTCCAAAAGATTAAATTCTAAATCATTAGTTGCAACAATTTTATTTCCTTTTTCAAAATGTTTCAGTGCTATTAGATAAATTTTACTGTATAATAAATTCATTAAAGTTGGAACTGCTTAATATTTGCTCTAAGGACACATGGGAAAGGTTTGCCTTATCAGTGGATACAGACCTGCAGACTGAATGTCATGATATGAAATCTTTGAGAGTTAGTGAGAGAGAAAACTGTGACAATGCAAAAACCATTAGAAATTATCTAGAAGTTTGCATCACAATTATGTATCCAATAGATCGAAATTGAGAAGTCTTAAGTCCAGTGCTTATAAGGTTCTTCAGATCTCACAAACTCAATACCACATTTTCCCTTAACATATTTCTTAAAATACCAGTAAATATCAAAGAATGACTAAGGAACTGGGAACACAGAGAACTGATGTTCACACTGGCAGAAAGAAAGAATAGAAACCAAAACTGAAGTGAGATTGGGAGAGAAAAAATTGGAAAAGCGGAAGGAAAAATGACACTAAAATGCTAGGAAAATGTTCCATTGCGTTAACATTTCTAGTTATCAAGTATTTGGTTGGAGAATAAAAATAAAACATGGAATTAAAAAATATATATTACTTGGTATATATGTACATAAACATATTTTTAAACCATTAAATATGTTAAACCTCTGCAAACAGGAACCATATTTTCCTTATCAGCAGTAGAGGATTTCTTTTGAATTTATCCCTGACCAGAGTAAGAAAGTAATTAAAGTGTCATTCTACAGTTTGGATTTCAATCCGACAGTATTTTCTGTGAATGTATGGAATAGTTCACATGAGTAAGTTCTCTAGAGTCCCAGTTCCTTTAGAGTTTTAGTGGCCATTTTCTGTCCTGCCGGTAGAATGCAACCCACATCCTAAGTTTTCCAGTCAGAGACTGGGAAGGACAGTAGAGACCAGTGAGAGGCAATGCTGTGGATGCTTGGCTGATTAAATATAGAGCATTCATTTATCCATTATAGCCTTGGTATAAAGTAAACTTGTCATTCTAAGGCTAATTTTTGAACTACTCACTATTTCCTAACGTGTTTCCTTTTAGAGCAATGTTTTAAAAATCATGTTCGTTTCTTTCCAGAAAGATCACAAAATTCACATCCGGGATTTTTTTTTCTTTTTAATTATATTTTTTCATTTTATAAATCTTATAAATGACTCCTCCGATTTTGGAAAGAATTTTGAACAAATAGGTTAGAAAGCCATAAAAGGGAATCTGATGATTTTTTTTTCTTTTTTACCAGTTAAACTAAGAAAAATTTTCATGTGCACAGGGAGAACTTTGTTTGAATGTGTGTGTGTGTGTGTGTTGGGATGGGGGGCGGTGAGGGAGATGAATTTACCTGAAAGCACTTTATATTAGAATGCTGGTCTATTTGTGGTTATACTTAATAAGTCAAATATTGCACCTGTTACAAGCTTGGATTTATTGTGAGAATGCATAATGCTTGTTGTTGGGCGATCCTGCAGATCCCTTGCTGGCAGCAGAGTCACCAGAAGTAGATACACCTGTCTTCTCAGCTGGGAATTGCTCACGGGAAAGAGGGTCATTTAACACCATGTTATCCTCATGGACAGCTGTATATATAAGCTGCCTTAGGGTTTAGGAAGCCTAAATTTTGTTTTAAGAAAAAAAAACAGACTTCAATGTCCCAGTGAAATTTGACACAAAAAGTATTTTGAGGTTTTGATTCAGTAAATTTAGAGGATATATAGGCTTGATTTGCTTCGGTCTGATCACTTACAGCTTTTAATAACTATGCAAACACGAATATTTTCAGCTCAGCATAAAGTAGTTCATTCTGTTTTGATGCAAGCTCTTAGTTAAAATGTGGAACTTCTCTTAATGTTATAGTCATAACTCTTTGTTTTTGTCCATTTTAGTTGTCTCTTTTCCCCCAACAGAATCAAAGCTCATAATAGGGGCCATGTCTATATGGCTAACACTGTTTCCTCTAACACACTGCTGCTGCATTAGTTCTGGATATATTCATGCTTATAAATTATTGTTAAGTGGATGCATGAATAAAGAGTGAAGAGGTTTTTTTTTTTTTTTCTGCCCAGAAGGAGATATAAATATTCCTTTTAAAGATTCCCTGATTCAAAATCATTCCAAAAGTAAGAGGTCACCTTGAATCTCGTTCTTTGTTTTTTATTGAGGTATAATTTACTTACCATAAAATGTAGATTTTAAGGGCATAGTTCCATGTAGTTTTTTCAAGTGTAAATACTCATGTAACTATTATCCCAATCAAGATATAGAATTTTTTTTATTACTTGAGAAAATTTCTTCATGCTGTTTTACAGTTAATCTCTTACAACCACTGTTCTGATTGTCACCATAGTCTTCTTTTCCCCCTTTTCTAGAATGTCATATTAATGTAACCATATAATATATACTTTTTATGTCTGGATTATTTCACTTAACTTTAAGGTTTTTAGATTTATCCATATTGTTCCATTGATATTTAGTAGGAATAATAGGAGTCAAGAAATTACTCATGTTAAAAATAGTAAAATTAATAATGAAAAACTGACTGTATTATAAAAAAAAAAAAAACTACTGTGTACCTCTCTTTGAAAGATATATTGGTCTCATTGTCTTCAATCTCCAATCACTTGCTCTTAAGAATTCCAAAGATATACAGAATCAGATTCTTAGAAGTAGACAGAGTTTAGAAGTACCATTCAATTTACATCATTGTACTACAAGTCTCCACGGGTAGGTTATTTGGCAAGACAAGCTGACCTAGTGGGGCTGAGGCTTCTGACTTCTCTGACCTTTACACAACACTAAGCCATTGGTTTGCCTTAGGACAGGTCTGTGGGTAAACAACATCTGCAAAACAGGTGGTAGAGGTTAAGAAGGAGCTCTCAAATTAGATATTTCTACTAAAAGTCTGATTTAAAATATATTTCCAGCAACATATAATTCTTTGGGTTGTAGAGGGTAGTGTTTGAGTAGAATTTCAAAGAAGCTTTGCAAAGAATGGTAGTCAGTTTGCAGGCAGTGGAAAGAAGCTTGCCAAGAAAAGCCTATAGACAAGAGATTCATCGAATTACAGCAGTTCGTGATTGACTGCCAAAGCCAGCTTATTTTCTTTCCTAGTTCCAAAAAAGAACGCCTAAAACTTTGTGGTGATGGAAGCCTATCTTATAGAACATGCTGACAGAGCATACTTTTTCCTGGCTCAGGTCAGTGTTATTATAGATTTGATGGGGTATTTAGGGCTCAAGTAGAGATTTTTAGGTCAAAAAAAAAATTAGGCATTAGAGATTAGGGACCAAAATGTGTTAGTTTATTTTGTAGAGTAAAGCAATAAATCAGTCTCAGTGAAGCCACAGAAAGGATGGTGTAAGCCCAACAATTTCTGACTTCTCTTGTGGAAACATTTGCTGTTCCTAATGAGATAAAGAATAAAAATGTGATCTAGGTGATCTAGATAAAGAATAAAAATGTAAACAATCATGGAAAATAGTTAATATGGTATTATAACAGGTGAAGGCACCATCCATTCCAAGATGGATAAGGGAGAAATTATAAATGATTTAAAGAAAGAAAATTCCCTTTTCAAATGAAGTATTCTTTAAATGCTGATTATTTTGCCCAAGATATTTTGATGAAAGATATGTGGAAATTTCATGAAATGGCAAAAAGAGAATCTGAACAACTTGAAACAGAATTTAATGTTAGCTGAAGCACACTGAAAAGATTATTTATGTATTTTTCTTTCCCCTTAGACCTGGTAGAGACACTTCAAGAACTGCTCAGTCCCAGAGTGGAGGGATTGTGTGAAGGCGCGGACGTTTTACCCTGAGGTAAGTACAGAAGTTTTCATTATAAGTTAACAGCCGATTCCTACTTTTGGTTTTATGGACTTTGAAAATGAATGAAAATGTTATGTAAAAATAGGCAGTATTATCAGAAGTATTATAGAAACTCTGAATTTGTTGATAGCTTTGTAATAGTTCATGCTTTATACCTTTCATGTGAAGTATGTTCGGAAAAGTTCCTTGGCAAATATTATCCTCGTGTGCAAAGTAGGGTAATATGTAGAAGCAGTAGAAATCGCCGAGAACTGATCTAGCCATTTTGGATCAAAACATCATTAGCAGATATGCTCTTGAGAGATGTTTCTCAGCCTTTTTCTTATCAGGTGCACGTAGACAATGATAATATTCCTATAAGACACTGCAGAGACTGCTTACAACCAGAGACGACTGGCACTGCCTGCAGCTCCAGAGCAGTTCCAGCCTGAAGGGATTGAATCGTTGTACATCTGTGCACCATGGTTTGAAGGATCTCTGCTGTGGAGCAGTGGAAGCATTCCATTTCGAAAGCCCTAAAGTTTCACCTCCTTTTTATGCCTCTCTACTACCAGAGTCTGTTTAGAGAAGCTTTTTTATAGAAAAGAGAGATTCTTTGGGTCCTAAATTTTCACTTGGAGTTAATTTTAAAGATTTGCTAGTATTTCTAATTTTAGTCATTCTTATTCAATATCAATAAACTTGAACTCAGAGTATTTTCCTCCTTCCTCTCCATTAGCTCTCTCTAGGAGGATCAACAGGAGCATCTAAATTGTGGCAGGACTCCTAGGGCTTTGGGGAGGTTTATCTAAGAGAAAATCTGCCCAAGGGTCAAAAGGACACCTCATGGTCTGAAGTAATTGTATAGCATTGGCCTCACTTCAGTGCTTGGGCTGCTCTGGCAAGTCCTGATTTCATTATCTTAGTAGTCATTTGAAATATGATTAAGAGTTCAACAGATTTGGGGCTTAACTCAAACCCAGACTGAATGTAGCAGAATCATAGTTTCTAGCTAATGAGACCTGGATATTCTCTGGTATTTCTTTGTGCTTTATTCTAATATATCATTGTCACAGGTACCATTATAGTTACCACCTCAAGAATAAAAGGTAACAGCTCAGATGTTCAGTTGTGTCACTATGAAAAATCTGGTCACAAAGCTGTCCTATTTTACCATGATTTTTGTCTTGTTTTGGTTTGGTTTGGTTTGGTTTGGTTTTATAACCTCTGTCTTAGCTTTTGCTTTTTTGTTTTAATTAACAAAATTTTTAGAACAGTTCAAGTTTACAGAAAAATTAATTGAAATTTTAAAAATTAATTGAAAACTAAAGAGTTCTACATACCTCTCCCCCAAAACATATATAATTTCCTCTATTATTAACATCTATTATTAGTGTGGTACATTTGTTATAATTGATGAACCAGTATTATTACATTATTATTAACTGAAATTTGTTACATAAGGATTCACTGTTTGTATTTTATATTATATGGGTTTTGAAAAATGTATGACATAATTCGATTGTTATTGTATCACACAGAATATTTTCACTGCCCTAAAAATCCCATATGCTCTCTCTATTCATATTTTCCTCCCCTTGATGAAACCCTAGCAACCTCTGATCATTTTACTGCCTCCAGAGTTTCGCCTTTTCAAGAATGTCATATAATTGTAATCATATAGTACAGAGCATTTTCAGATTGGCTTCTTTCACTTAGCAATATGATTTTAAAGTTCCTCCATGTCCTTTTATGGCTAGATAGCTCTTTTTTTTATTGCTGAATAATATTTCATTGTATGGATGTACCACAGTTTGTTTATCCATTCACTTGTTGAAGGACATCTTAGTTGCTTCCAAGTTGGACAGTCACAAAAAAAAGCTGCTATAAACATTTCTCTGCCAACTTTTGTGGGACATAAGTTTTCTGTTCATTTGGGTATACAGCAAGAAATGTGATTACTGGATCATATGGGAAGAATATGTTTAGTTTTGTAAGAAACTGCCAAACTGTATTTGGAAGAGGCTATACCATTTTGCATTCTTATCAAGCAATGGGTAAAAGTTCCTTATCAGCCTTTGGTTTCGTCATTGTTTTGAATTGTAGCTATTCTGATAGGTGTGCATTATTTGCTCATTGTTTTAGGTTTTTAACACAATTAATTACAAAAGAGATCTTGACTGCCCAAAAACCTGAACCCTTAGCCACTAGAAATGTCTTCAGTATTTACTTGGTAATGACATTGATTAAGAACCTGAGTTTTCCCCTGGCAACATCCACTGTGGTAACACAGTTTTATGAGATAAGTGTATATGTATACCTAAGTATGTCTGTGTGTATGTCTACGTATAACCACTGTAAGCCAAAATAAATGTTAAACTGTAATAAAGAATTAAGAAAAAACATACACTTATTTGAACAAAAAGAACTGCAGCCCAAGAGACACAGACTCAGGTAGCAACCTAAATTGTGCTCCACTGAGACAAAGAAGAGACCACCTTTTATAGCAAAAAAGTATTTGCCAAGGTTCCCAGTTAGGTCCATTGTATGGAAACAAGTTATCCAAATTCATACACTTCTGATTTTTCCAAATCATGTAGTTCTGATTGGTTGTTATGGAGCAGTTCTGACTGGATGGGGTAGGTCTTAGTCTATTGATCGAAACACAAAATCAAGAACTCCCTTATAATAGTTGACTCAGATCGCATAAATAAGCATTGTGTGGGAAGCCAAGAGTTCAGTCTGAGGTCTTGCCAGTATACAGAGTACATGAGAAGCCTCTGTCAGCAAATGGCCACTAGGCTTTTATTAGTTATTAAATTTGGGCCCTCAGTTGACCATGGAGAGTCCATCTTAACAGATAAGAATTCTTTCTTAGTGTTCACATAAATAATTCTTTCTTCTTAGAGTACACATTACTATTCTTTATTATAGGTAGAGGTCATAAAAAGCAAAGACTTTTCTGATAAAACACCATTAAAATGAAAATATGAAGAGAATATCAAGGATTATTTGTTTCTAAAAACAAAATATGTGTATTCTATAATTGTATATTAAAACAGGTCATGCTTGATGTTATTTAAAGCTAGCTTTCTGGCATGAACAACAGTTTTATATATAACTGACATCAAATTAGGCATTTCTAATTTTTGTATTTAGTTAATTTCAGCCATACAAATAAAACCATAGGAAGAAAGTCTTCATAATCTTTTCAAATTATAGCAATTGTTCTGTATGCTTGCTCCATGTTTATGCTTTAGATTTGGTTGTATTACTTTATAAATATTTTTACAAGAAAACTTTCATATTAGAGAGTTACTTTTTCCAATATAAGGACTACTACTTTTATATTTCTATCTTCAAAACATAGTAGAATATGTTAAAGAAAAATTTTCATGGCAGTTGTTAAAGACAGAAAGGAAGACTTTTCAAGACAGACTACTGCAATAGAATTCTACAGTAAGAAAGAGAGAGTGGACTCGACTATAAATACAAGGACAAGTGGACATTTACACTCAAGAAGCAGGGTGGGGATATGTGAATGGAAAATCGCTAAGAGTCCAGGAGATCCTTGCTAGACTGACTCCACAGGATTCTTGAGGAGGGCAAGCCAGGGTGAAAAGATATGGAACACAGGGAATGGGGAATGTGATTAGACATCAAGAAAGATGATTTTCCCTAAAGTGACTCCAAAGGATTCTTGCTAAAGCTGGACTCAGCAGGGTAAAGAGAGAACCCAAGGTCAGAGCCTAGTTAGAAAAAGGATTCAAGGAAGCCTGACCCAGATAAAATATACATATTCCCTACTTTGTAAAAAAGTTTCACTCTAGTGGAGGAGGGGTCAAACAGAAGGGAAAAGATATCGTGCTGTATTAGTGATCACAGATTAAATATATATCCAAATTTTATAGAGAAATAGAAAGGTAACAGGCGTGTTGGCATTAGATTACTTTAA
Source organism: Eidolon dupreanum (assembly GCA_028627145.1). NCBI lineage: Eukaryota > Metazoa > Chordata > Mammalia > Chiroptera > Pteropodidae > Eidolon > Eidolon dupreanum. Next base: position 120,535,861 of record CM053503.1, read on the forward strand.
ATCTAGTTTCCTAATTCATTGATATCCTGGTATATATAGAAGACTGGCTTTACAAACACCTAAATATCTGAGTAATTTGAAGGGTTCCTGATTCTTCGCTTTTAACTAAAACCCAGATTATTCTATTACAGGTGATCTGTAGACCATACTTTTAAAACACTGATTTGTACCATTTACAGTTCTTCGTACAGTATAATTGATTTTTGAGAGTACCCCTGAGACCACAGTGACAGGGAGGTCAGGCCTAAATATGGGAACCAAGAGAATGTGCCAACAAGACTGAGTAATTTCATGGTACCTTACGATAATACAGTTGATGGAGAATTATTCTAAGAATCTGAAAATGAGAAAACAAGCTAGAGAGATTCATCACAAAAATTGTGTCCAAGATTAGAAGGGTTCAAGAGTAAAACGTATATTTTGAAAATAGAATAAATATTTTCTAAATAGATAAACTATCATACCATTACATCGATATTCAGTGAATTGTTTATTACAAAGATGTCAATTATAATATTTACAACTTTATGGAAAGTGATAAATACCCAACAAGTCTAAAAGTATAGAAATGATGAAGTTAATCAATGTTTTCTCTCAATGGAATATTATTTTCACTGCTATGAAGAATAATAACTTTAGGAAGTATCTGACATATGTTATATCAAAAGAAAAATGAGAATCCACAACTATACGTTATGTATGGCTCTTTTCACATAAGTATGTATGTACATGTGGTGAAATTTCAGGTGTTTTAAATTCTAAAAATTTCTTAGTATATGGTACTCACAAATCTGATGCTAGAATCTAAAACCTAATTGAGGTGGATCAATAATATCTAGAATCAGAAGCTTTGGTCATTAATTTTTAATAATTAAAAGTAAATAATGTTCAAGTGAAAAGGTATTTTGAGATTATGCTATTACTGAACCCAAGTAAATTATCTAAAGCAGTGATACCACATCTGGTCATTTAGCAGAATCATTTGGGAGACTTTTTGAAAATGTGAAGTCTTTAGAAACTAGAAAAATGATTCAGTTTCTGCAACTCTGAGTAGGGCCCATGAAATTTGAAGCTTTCAAATGCTCTACTGGTGACTTCATCAATTAGCAAAGCTTGACAACCACTGCTGTGGGGAAGACAACTTATGTCTACAACAATTTCTGCAGTGATCAATATATGACACTGCCTCCCCTCCCAAGAAAAAAAAGCAAAATAATGTCAAATTCTAGAATGTTTAATGTCTATAACATGGTAAATCAAGTTCCAAGGATGGTAAAGTAACACGAGGATTATTTGGGAGGGCCGTCTGGAACAGGAACCTTATAAGTGTTGGTGTCAGAGGTAAGGTGATGCTACAAAAACCAAAAGCTTCATCATCATCTTAACGACCTTCATGTTAAAACAGAAAGTAGTGAGAAAATGAGACCTCGAAACTCTTAGAGATGGCAGTGAAACAGTGGCACCATTTTGGGATGCCATCTCTTTTTTTCTCACCAATCCAAAGATGTATACCTCTTCCCTACAGGCCAGGTACCTTTCCAGACTTTTCCTCTCAAGTTAGATACTGGCTTTGAGGTGAGGAATGCCTCCTGAGAGAAGAGGCTTCTTAGCAGTTTGGGATGGAAAGGCTTGTATAGTCTATAAATCAGTATTTCTTAAAGCGAGAAGGAGAAATGTGAGGAAAGGCACATCAGAATATTTATTTGTGGAAGTACAAAACATTTATTATTTATGTTTATTAAAATAAATTATGGCTTTTAAGGCAGAAGATCAATCACAGAATAAATTGAATTTGTACCTGTACAAATAGATTTGCTTTCCCAGAACATGAAAGGTGGAGGAGAGAGGCATTTCAGTGATGGGTACTACATGTACCCAACCAAGCCGGCTAAGCATCTTTCTTCTGTGGACTCGATTCTGTCTCCAGTACAAATGCTGTTTAAACTTACATTCCTCTAGCTCATGTTGCCCAAACTGACAGTAAATTAGTTTTATGTCACATAGGATCTAGAACTTAGGAGGTCAACAAATTTTCTTAAATGAAACAAGTCTTTACCAGCTTGACTAGAATCAATTGAAGAGTGGGTATAGATGAGGCTACATATGATTGGTAATCATATTGAGCAGGGCCTCAAGTCCCAGAATAAGGAGTTTTAAGTTGATCTTACAGCAAAGGTTCCTGAGGATATTAAGAAGATAAATTTGGATTTTGAAGAAGAAAATCAGCTTACGGTAAAGGAGATGGATTAAAGAGAGGGGGAACAGGAAATGCAATTACCATACTAATTAGTTAATTACCATGAGAGGCAACCTGAACTAGGCTTTTGGCAGGGAAAAGAAAAAGAAGGTAGTGGATAATATAGGAAAGTTTTTTCAACTCAATTAGAGTAATATTGATTAATCATCTACTAAGTGCCAGTCACTATTCTAGGCCACTGGGACATCAATGAACAAAATAGAGCATATATTCTATTAGGGGAAAGCTAGATAAGGAACATAACTAATAAATATAATAAGTAATATATATATATCACATAAGAAGTTGAAAATGTCATAGGAAAATATAAATTTTAGCAGAATAAGGGGAATCAAGGTGGGTAATGGCAGCAATTTGCAATACTAACGAGAACTGATGATGGGGGGGCCTCATTGAGAAGGCGAGATCTGAGCAAATATTTTAGGAAGGTGAGTGAGCCAGTACCTGGACGGAAGGGCATTCCAGGTAGAAGGAAAAGGGAAAGCGAAGACCCCAAAGTGGGAACGTGCCTAGGCATTGCAAGAACAGCCACATTTTGATTTTAAAATCTATCTCAAGGGATGATGTTCAGTTGTACCAATCTCCAACTACTGAAATGCAAGATTTTGCTGCAAGAAAGAATCTTCCTCCTTTGCAGTTTTACTTCAGGCCAGATTGGATTAAATTTCTAAAGGACAAAAGAGATACAAAGAAGAGTGAAGTAAGCCTTGGGTTATACCCATAGATAAATCAATGAGATGAAGTGAAGGAGATTGAAGAAATCAGAGGAAAAAAATAGGATAGTGTTTGTTTTTAAAGCTGTGTAAAGAAGCTTGACTAAGCAAAGGAAGCTCCCAGATGCCAAATGCAGCAAAAAGATCAAGGGGAATAAAGACTGCAGAAACAAAAAACAATCTAATAGGTTTGAGAAAAAGGGTTTTGGGGTTACTAAGGCCATTGATGATCCTAAGAGAACAGTTAGTTGACTGAGAGCACAGGTTTACAAAGTATACAACCGGCCATGTTTCCTATACCAGACACAATGAAAAATCAGTGCTGTTAAAAATTAGTATCCTAGACAAGTAATATATTAGTTTTCCGCTATCCATTAAAGATATTTTAATAATGTTTTGAAATCCGTCTTTGATAAAATGTGTTGACAAGTTAGAAAGAGTAAAATTAAATGTGTTAAGCTTCCAACTAAAGATGTGTGCAACTTCTCCATCCCCTTTGCTCTTCCTGTCGGCTCTGATTTCATAACAAGGCACAGTACTGACATGTTGACATGAAGAACTGAGGGCTCTCTCCACATGCTTTGATGAAGTGATGTTGCACTATCGCTCAATTTGCAGAAATTCTGTAGCCTGAAGTGTGGTTTTCTTTAGCTCATCACCAAAGCTTGTATTTTATTAATACATCAAGGCTGTTTTTAGGACACAATGATGTTCTGGTTTCAAAAAGCCAGCAGAAACACATGGTTATCACAGGGTAAAGAGCAGAGCCTTATCAGTATTTGATAGCCTCTTCAATAGATTCCTTACTGGATATTTTTTTTAAAGTTTATAAGAATTAAAACAACAAAAAATAATGACTCAATACACTTCTGTCAGAATGTTAATAAAAAGGTGTACAGAAGGCAGAGATTTATAAAATTGTTACAGTCAGCTGTGGTTCCTGCTCTCTGCTATGACCTAGAATTCATTTTTTCAAATATCTTTTTATGTTACGTAGTGAGCCTACCAGAAAAAAAATGAGTTGAAAGCAATGGGAGATTAGACATTAAAAGAATGAAGAAAACACGTCTTAATATCAGAAAAGAAATGGGATTGCTATTCTACGGAACAAATTGGGAAAATGTGTTAAAGTTGATGTGATAGATGGTGGTAGTTATTTAGAATTTCAGGATTGATTGCAAGGAACTTTCTGAAGGAGGTCAGATTCATATTTAAAGTCAATCCTTTGCCCCCTCTTCTATTCTTTCCTCTTCCTTCCAGGTTCCTATCATCCTGCCACTATTAAAATCTGCTCTCAGGAAAGGATCCACTGTCAGTCTTTTTACTTCATATGAATTTAATTCAGTGTGTTACTTCTCCCAAGTGTAAGGTTGTGTCTCCACTGAAAATAGTTACAAAACAGACTGCTCTGTCTGTATATAAGAATTGGGGAGTTTTATGGATTGTTTTTTTGAATTGGTGGTTATACTTTTATATTTATTTTTTTTGCTTCTGTTTTATATTTAAAAAACTGTGTAGTTCCCATAATTGCAACATGATTATAGTTTCCTTGCTTTTAATTAATCTGACTTTTTATTTTTTAACTCCACAATTAATTTGGCTAAATTTGTTAACAAATGAAAAATGCTAACTATACTAGTTGTTGTATTTTTACTATTTATTATTTGATACAATCATTATATTTAAAATAAAATTAAAAAAATAAGATCTCAATTTTATATTCTGTGTTAAAAACCACCGCATTTTTCTTGAAGGCATTGTCCCAGAAATGATCTTTTGGTTTTATTTCTTGGAAGGGAAAAAACATCACTCAGAGTAGTAAGATAATAAGCTAATATACTGGGTATTGTGAGACTCAATGATTTAGCAGTAAAAAGAAATGTTTACCAAAGAAAAAAATGGACATATTTTGTTAAGAGGAAGAGTGTTGAATTCCTATATTTGACTGTGAATCTGGCAACACTAGAAGTAGTTACTTAGAAATCAAAGCTTTTGTAAAGCTTTTTATTTGAGTTATTCATCCTAATTGCATAAACAACAATTCTTAATTTTTATAAGCACAGAAGTATGCATGTTATTAATCCTTCGACATCTGAAAATAATAAGACATATGCTTTATAGAAACAGAGTAAGAGAAAAATAGTGTTTTATCAAAGTATATCAAAGCTCTACATTAAAGGATGAAAGAAATTATGTTTTTTCCCTTCCCTAGTAAAGAACAGCAAAAGAAAAATTGGGGTGGAAGAAATAAGCAAATCAATGTGTGACTGGGCTAGAACATGGAGATACCATAGTTACATTAACTTGATTATCTGCTTCCTCTATGACTAATTTAAGTAAAATCTTGGGGATGGTAGGGAACGAGTAAGGAGAGAGTGTTTGTGTACACACGTACACACATGTGCGTGCAAGAAAGACAATCTAAGAGACAGTGAGAAGCTCAGAGGGAAGAATTGAGGTTTCAAGAGAAGGAGGTACTTGATTATCTTTCAAGTTTATGGTTTGACACTCTCGATGGCTTTTATTGTTTTGGAAACCATTTCACCTTCTTGCATCTGATTTTTTTTTTTTTTTTAAGAAAAACATCCACTAAATGTCACAATAGCCTCACAGAAACAATTTAATAGTTTCTGCTAAAAGCCTGTAAGAGCTCTCAGGATAGAAGATGCAGTTTTGCAAAGGCTTTCTCAGACTCTGTCAATTTTAATTTAACAGATAGAGAACTTGATGGGTTTATTTACCAAACCATCATTTGCAGAGAATAGAAAGCAAGAATAATTCTTTAGAAACTGTTAAAATGCTAGTTAAATAATGGCCAGAAAATTACAAGTTCACCTTCTTCCGTGGCACTTCTAAATTATAGCTTCAATATGCCCAGTTTTATTTTACTACTTTGAAATGATAAAAAAAAAATCAGGAAAAATTCCCCTGGGGTGCCTTTGATATGATCTCTGAAGAAATTTCTCTTTCTCTATACTCGTTTTATGAGTCGTGGGATTTCCTCTCTATTTGACCATATCTGGATGATCTGGCTAGAGCCATCACTGGAGTAACTGCAAGCATCTAAGAGGCTCTTTGCCACACTAGAATCCCAGACAGAACTTAGCAGGAAAAATAAATGCCCATATTGTGCTTTTTATGAAAGCAGGAGTGTCTGCCCATAGCCACATTTTTGTGTTTGAGCATCAGTAATTCATGAATACATTGCTAGCATATAAATATAGAGATGAATATGGCTGATGATCTTTTGGCCATTGTTATTGGAACTTTCAATTCACTTGCTGATTCTAACTATTCCTACTGAGAGTGGAAATAGATTCTTGAAGAAAGATCCATAGGAAGAGATTAACGCCAATGAGATAATTATAGGCTGTTTAATAATAGTTGATTGTTTGAACCACAATCCTTTACTGATAGCAGGTCTATCATACTATCTAGGAGAGTGAAAGTATTAACCTTATTGAATTATTTCATTGGTTTGCTCATAAATTCCTAAAGTAGAATTCAAAATTGACATGTAAGGGATACTGAGGTAAACAACTTCGTGATATATATGTTTAATTAAAGTGTCGTGATCATAAAGTTATTGTCCTCTTAATTAACTTTATAAGAAGCTCTGTGGTAAAAGTAAATGGAAATGGGCCTCGAATTCATAAAACTAAAATACTCCTTAAAGTGGAGATTTTGAACTAATTTGTTTTTTCCTTCTGATAATATATTCATTAAATTGTCAATGAAAACAAATAAAAAAAGGCTTATTAACTAAAAATTCTAAAATATATTAATCACTTTATAATTATAAAAATACTGTAATGTTTTAATAATACTAATACATAAGACATCCAATAACTAATTCTAGTTTTCAAATTTCCTTTTCAGTTTTTCACTTAAGCTTTTAAATATATTCTTTCCTGATTTTAGCTTGAAGACAGCAATAAACCAAAGTAAAAGACACCAATACATTTTATGTACAAAACAAAACCAATGTTTTAAACAGTATGAAATAGTTTATAGTTGCCTCTTAGTTGTAATGTAAATGTAAAATTAATTAGACTTTCCAAATTTGGAAACTTTTTTACCCCTAAAGACAGCCCTTAGAAATATTAATTCACTCATCTGTGGCAGCAAAAGAATGTCAGTGAAGTTGGGCCACCATGGGGCTGCTCTTGCAGTAATTAATTAAATACTTTGGACTTTACCTTGAAGTGCCTGGCATTTAGCCTTCAAAGTAATGTTGAGTTTGAGACAAGTGGATGAATGAATTACATGTGACATTTATGGCAAGACTCTAGAGTCCATTTCTGCTTTAAACTCTTAAAGTGTTAATTCCTTTGAAGCTTTAAGTGTCCTATTGAAATAAACTTGTCTTATATTGCTTCTACATTGCATTTTTCTCTTTCAATAGAAACAAAATACAAAAGACTATGAGTGGTTCATTCATCTAAGGAACATTTACTAAAAGTCTTCTTGTGTTAGGAAATAAACAAGGTTTAAATTTTAGTAGTGGATACACACATATTAAACATAACATTTTAGTAGTAGAGATACACATTAAACACATTTTGCCAATCTTCCCATGGGTACAATTATGAGGAACACCATAAAGAAAAGAACAGGGTGAGATGAGTACATATAACAATGCCTTAACATTGTTAAGTTCAGGAATCTCCAGAAGAAAGACAGGTGAATGTAAGGGGAACATCCTAGTAAAAGCAACCAGAATGTTTTAAGGAAACAGTCATTAGGATGTTTCCTGGACAAAACTGTAAGACCACAAATTTAATTGTGTAGGATTTTAATTAATACTTTGTTATAAAGTACTGATTATTTCATGATACACTTAAGGTTATCAACAATACTGCCTGTTGAGACTTCTTAAATTTCTCTTCATAATCTTCCTTCCTACTCAATCTCATGGATTGACTCAACTAGTACAGAAGTGTTTACAAGCAGTGAATAGACTTGGTGGGTATTCATGTGTGATTATTTGTGGAAAATTCAGGGGTTCATATACTTCAAATCAAGATCTGCAGATCTGGCTGCCACGAGGCTTCCCTTCACTTTATTACCACGTAGGCTACTGCTGAATCCAGAACACTTGCTAATGTAAAAATGTTGTTACTTTTTTTTCATGTTAGACTCTTTAATATTCTAATAGTTTCTATATTTTAATACGATAATGTCAAAATGTCATAGGTTGGCACTGAAAATTATTAACTATCAATGTGATCTCCAACCTACATTTCCAGCATCATCATCTACTTCCTGACACAAATGCTATGCTTGGCCAAAGTAGTTTTTCTTTTCTCTAACAATACCTTAAGTTATTTCACTTGCATGAAATTCTACCTATCTTAAATGCCTACTCAATTTCTCTTCTTCAAAAGCCTACTCAGTCTTCATAATATCACTGACAAATTTACTCTAGGGTGCTTTTTTTTTTTTATCTGAACTCCAATTTAAAAAATCACACAAGCTCTCTAACACTATTTCATATTTCTGGATGCCCATTTACTTGGTAATATTTAGAAAACTGTGATTGCCTTCCTTGTGTTAGAATTTCAAATGCCCTTTATTTTGTGCATGGGTTCCATTTACCTCACATATCTATATAGTGTCCTATATTTTAGGTATCCTTTTTGTTTCAAATTCACCTTTGTAGTTTAAATCCTTAAAGTCAAGGTGCTTTGCCCAATCAGTGTCCAATAAATGCTTATTGGTGGGTTGCTGAAAAAGAATAGAAACTTAATAATAACCACCAAGCAAAAGAGCTGCTGTATCATCACCGGGAACTTTTTGGCTCCCTGGATTAATATGCAGTGGGTACAATTTCATAATAGATTAATTGCTACCATCATGAAGCAGTTAAAATACCCTCAGAATTTAGAAGCTACACTTGAGTTATAATGAATTTTCTTAATTCTTTGTCAAGCCCATAGATTGAGTGTCTACTTTTATTTAATTGGCCTTATTTATTTAGTGGTAATCATCTCCTGAGACTAAGCAGAACATCAAATTAGAATAAATATAATTCTAGCCTATAGTTCATGTCCTAATATTAGCTGTAAGTAGTTCAGCATTAGATATTGTATGCAAGTACACATTAGCCATGAAAATAAGCTCTAGCCAGTATCCAAAATCTCAAAATAAATCCTCTCAAATTTAAGATATTCCTTTTTTCTGTTATCATTATGATTGATTTTCATGGGAAGGCAAATTATAGGACTATTTGCTATATAAAGATGCCTCTTTTAAACTAGCGATGAAGAAAAAATAGAAAGAAAATGACTTATCAGAGAGGAGTATCTTCGTTCAATTTCCATTGATAGCTGGCTAATTAAATTATGGTACATCTATGCAACATAATACAGCCTTAAAAAAGAACAAATATGTAATTCTGTATATACTGATATAAGGAGAGCTCCAGAATATATAAAGTGAGCAGAGAAAGATGCAGATCATTCTGCAAAATATGCTACCATTTGTATAAATATAAGTAAAAAGGAATATGGAAGAGTCTACATGAATGTACAAAGATGTTATCAGAATGATTATGCAATGGGCTGATTATGAAAATGACTTTTGAGGAGAGAGTAGATGACTAAAATGAAGAAATTAGAGGGAAACTTTCCAGTGAATAACTTTGTATTTTTCAAAATTGGAACCACCTGAATGTATTAACTATTAAAAATAAATGATATTTAAAAGTTTTAAATAAAAATACCTGGGGAGAAACAAAAGAAAGGAATAATTTTCCTAAGTGTGATGGAGTCAAAAAAGTTTTCTGAGAAAAGACTTGTATCAAGCCTATAAGAATCTGAAAAACATCTTCAAAGCTCCTCTTTTTGATATTGTTAATACTCACAAGTGCTACAATGTCAGGCTCAAGAAATATGATTAGGGATTCCAAGGAGAGGGAAATGGAGTAAAATCTCCATGGAAGTAGTCATCTATAAAGTCAGTATTTTTGGTCATAAGGTGTTCAGTCAGCTTGGAGTTCGTGCACATTTTCAAGGGATGATGGAGAGCTGCCCAGAACTCATCAACTCCTCCCCCCACATACACACACACACTTCATAAGAATGCACTTTAGTTCATTGAGCACCCTCTATATATCAGGCACTTTTCTGGAATCTGAAAATAACATATATTATAGCAAACAGCAAATAACAAAAATCCCTGCTTTCAAGAAGCTTACATTGTAGTGAGAAAGACAGATAACAAATATGCTATGTAGGGAAATATAAGATATATGAAATGGCGATGATGGCTAAGAAAAATAAACCAGGAAAATAGAAAGGAAATGTCGAAGGTAGAATTGCAATTTTATTAAGATGTCCAGGAAGACCTTTCTGAGAAGATGATGTTTAATTGAAGTCCTGAAAGAATCAAAAAAATAAACAAGCTATGTAGAGATACAGCTAAGAGCATTAATAAGTGCAAAGACCTTGACATGAGAGAATACCTGGTATGGTCAATGAATGGTAATTGTGGTTGGAGCTGAGTGAAGAGCAATAGAAAATGAGTTCAAGAAAATGAAGGGAAGAGAGGTTGCAAATCATATAGGACTTTGTGATTCTTTGAAGGGAACTTGGCTTTTACTGAGAAAGATGGGAAGCATTTGTAAGGTTTTAGAACAAAAGATTGATGTGATTTATTTACATTTTTTAAGGATTATGGCCCATACTTGTGTAGAGAATAGAATAAAAGAGGTTGAGAGCAGAAGTAAGGATACCACCTAGAAAACTAATAAAAGTAGAGAGAAGTAGGAGACTAGCAGATATTTTGAAAGTAGATCCACTAGGATGGGCTGACTACAGATGCTGAAAATGAGGTAAAATTAAGAGTCAGATTGTGAAAGCAGATTCAAGATAAACTGTAGATCTTACCCAGTACCAAGTTAACCAATAATTCATAGAAATAGGTAATAAATAAATACAAGCTAAGCATTCTTCCCTTGGAAAGGTATGAAATCATCAGTGCAGGTGTCCATAAAGTGTTCTTTTCATGCATGATGACATGCTGTGGTTCAGGTTTAACATGAGAGGTTTAAATAATGTATGTGATACATTGCTTACACAGGAGTCATCTCAGTTATGAAGCATCTTCTTTTTATATCTCTTTAATTACATAACATGATATATTTCATGGACCCATGCCTTGTAAGTTCATAAATGCCAAGGTTGTTGTTGTGGTGGTGGTGGTGGTGGTGGTGGTAGTTTTTCAACATAAAAAATTCTAGACAGGCCAGATACATCCTACTAGAACCATTCCATAGATGGTTCTTCACTCTTCTACTAGTGAATACTATTTGTATATTTGCTAGGATTGTCATTGACATGTTTATGGAAGTCATCTGGGTCATCTCTTTCTTTCCAAGATGGGTTAAGGGAGAAAACAGATTGCAAGTCTGCTGCTAACCCTTGCCTTTCTGGAGAGTCAAAGATGATGTTCAGGGGTTTCACCTGAACAAGGACAGAGTTGTCATTAACTTTGATGGCGGAGACAGTGAGAAGAGCAGTCCCTGTGGATTAAAACTGTAGGAGCTCGATTTTGTGCATGCTCTGTATAAGATAGTAGTTTGGCATTTAGGTAGAAATGAAAATTAATCAATTAGCTATATGAATCTAGAATTCAGGGAGAAATCTGAAATGTAAATACAAATTTGAGAATCATTAGTATAAAGACAGTACTTAAAGCCATGAAATGAGATGTGATCATCAGAAGAATAATAGAAAAATAAAACTTAAAATAACAACATTAAAATTAATTTTAAAACATTAAGAGCCTTAAAATCTGCATACCCTTTCATTTAGAAATTTTAGTTTAATTATTCACCCTGTGGGATAATCATTCTGAAGGATGTTTGCTGTCATGTTATTTTAACAAAAAGACACTGAAAACAATAAGTAATGGAAAATAAATTAATTGTATTCATTCATCCATTAAAAATAATGGACAAATATATGAAAAATAAAAATAAATAAAATAGATGAATAATCTACTTGATTTAGAAAAAACAAAAATATTATTTGCATAGATTTTTTTTTTTAATAAAGAAAGTCTTCCTAATGTAGGCAAATAATTATCTCTGAGTGGCAGGTTTTTCTTTTTCTACTTTTCAGCATTTTCAAATTTTTCTGAATATATTATATATTCAGAAAAAATAAATCATCTGTAAGGAAGGAAACAATGAATTACATGGAAAACATAAGACAACTAATAATGTAGACTTGAACTTTAATATAAAGAACATTTTTAAACTTATTACTTTCATTCTCTCAAAACACATTTATTATGAAGCTGCCACCATGAGCCAGCACAAGGATATATCAGCAAATACATAAGACAAGTCTCTTCCCACATGGAGCTCACATTCCAACAATAGAGAAACGTAAAAATAAATATAACATCTGTTGGCAGGTGATAGATACTATGAAGACTTATGAAGCAGGATAGAGGGCAAGTTGTCAAATTGATGATATACTTTGAACTAAAAGTACAATTTGAAATAGAAGCTGTGATAGCAAGTATCCTTTTCTAATTCCCAGGGTTAGGTGAAAAGATTTCAATATTTCAAAATTAATATGTTGCTTGCTACAGATATTTTTATGGAAAGTTTTTATTGCTTATAGAGTATCCCTTATATTCCTAGTGTTCAATGAGTTATGAATAAATTTCAAATTTTATCATCTTTTGATATATTTATTGAGATAATTATTTTTTTCTTCATTCTGTCAATGTAGTGAAATGTATTAATTTTCACACACTAAACCAACAATCCATTCCTGGAATAACCCATTTCAGTTTTTATTTATTATATAAATTCCTATAACATTTTATGTATATTTATATTATAAATGCAAATTTGTATTTCTATAAGTCTATGTTATTTATATACACATATTTATAATTTATTCTCCAAATATGTTTATATTTATTGGCAAAAAATTGAGACAATGCTGTTATTTCTTTCTTAAAAGTTTGGAAGAATTTATAGCACCATCTACTGAGTATAATTGCCATGCTTCCCAAAAAAATTAGAATAGAATCTATTCAAACCTCCATATACCTACCAGTTCACAGAAAATTTGGGAGTTTCAGGAACAGTTAAATGACATATGAAGAAGTAATCAGCCATATGTAAAATAACAAATTTTACAGGATAAATAACCTGATTTCTCTATCATATTTAATGGTGAAATATTGAAGTCTTGCTGTCACAGTTTCTGTTTCCAATTTTATTTTCTACTTCCTGGCATAAAAAGGGACTCCATCATGAAGAGTTAATTTTTTAAAAAAATAAAATAAAAAGATATTGTTAGTTTACAAATGTACAATCTTTGCTTCAATTTTGTTTTTGCTGCTGTTATGCTAATATACCTTGCTTTTCCTTGCTGTTCACGGTTTACTTTAACCTTTAAGAAAATTTTCAGAATTGGTATGTATTTTACTAGATACTTTTAAAAAAACATTTTAACCACATTTTAAAGAGTATATCAATCATCCTGTTTTGTTAAAAAATAAATAAAAAAAATGTTTAGAACTAAATGAGCAAAATCATGACAGTTTTAAAAAATATTTATTTTTGAACATTAGATGATTGTCACCTAGCAACAATTCCCTGTAGGAAACAAGAATAAGAATTGTCTTTTCTCTTTCTTCTTGCCTTCTAATCTCTCTTTAATTAATGTTCCTTATTCAGAGACATTGGAAGCATGTGGCAATGGAGAAGTAAAGTTCAGAGTCCCAGCCCCAGCCTCACTGAAACAAATATAAATGAGTAAATTTGGGGCTGTGACATAGTAACAACAACTGGCAAGCTAAGTATTAATTACTTTATGAACTAAAGTTAAACCTAGTATTATTTTTTGTTTGTAGTCAAATAATTTAAACTATATAGAATAATGACTAAGTAGATATTTTTTTTAAGTAGCTAAATCCTTCTGTCTGCCTATGGTAATAAGGGTAAAATTACTAAAACTCTCCCAGTCACAGTCTTTTCATCCATAACCTGGGAATAATAATTAGACCTACCTCATAAAGTTGTTGTGAAGAAAAGGTGAAATGTAAAATGAGTAAGCTGATCATGTGCTACCTGGTTGATAAATATAAACTGCTATTAAAGTTTTTATAATCTTCATCTTGCTACCACTGTTATCATTGTGATTTGTATTTTCTACTTAAACATACAGTAAAACTCAATTAAGAAAATAATAAGTGCATGAATATTTCAATGTTAGAAACTAATTTGACTATTTTTAATATTGTCATTCAGTCATTATACAAGTTATCACCTTTAATGATATTGCATTTCCTAATCAAAATAATACTGAGCAATAAAAATAATTAATGTCTTCAGCATGAACTAACATTATACAGCTTAGAAAATCCAGAAATAACATAAGATATTTTCCTCTGGAGGTAAGGAGATACATAGATTTTAGTTAGATACCTCTAGAATTGACATACATATCTACTTCAGTGTTATTATTTCATTCAACATATTTAAGGCCAACCAAGCATCTTTCAAGAAACACGCTTGAAATGGAGAAGGTGTTCACTTCACATTATCTCATATTTATATTGGAGTTTACAAAAGAATTTTTAGTAACGTGTCACTGAATGATGTAAATTAACATAGTCCTACTGATTAAGCATCAGCTGAGAAACCATTAAATTAGAGTGAATAATAAATTGAAATACTGAAAGGTGCCTCTGTGAACAGATTACTATCTCAAGGATGATGAGCGGCTATTTATTGTTTTGTCTTTATAATGAATGTAAAGCTACCTCCATTATTGTTTATTAGGATGGAATATTTATGTTGGCTTTGTTTTTGAGGTTACCACCTTAAATTACTTTACTTTCCTAGGGAAATAAAACCTATCATAAAGCAAGTCCATCTAAAAATTTTATTCAAAAATGCATGATGATAGAATGTTTTAAATTTTGGATCCTCTTTAGGACATTTTTAATGAATCTCCTCAATCTTACTGGGCAATCAAGATATTATAAAGTGACTTTTATGCTATATGGTTAAAGAATATCCTAGTCAAATAAGTGACTTTTAAAAATCAACTTTATTTGATCACAAAACAAACTATATCAATTTTCCAGGCCTGCTTATATATTCAGTGTACTCTAGCGGTACCTATTATGAAGCAAAGATTAGGCAGAATTTACCATTAATTTTAATCATATTTGCCCATTTAGGGTTTTTCTCTTTTGCTCTACTGTCTTTTATGTACAGACTCCTGCATTGAAAACTGCCTGTTGTATATAGCAAAAAGATTCTGTTCAATATGCTGAAAAATTTAACGATATTTTTTCTCCCAAGGAACAGTTGCCACCTGTCTTCCGCCTTCTATCATGCCTTTATTATTTCTTGTTTGGACTGATGCAAGAAATTTTGTAATGATTGCTCTGCCAGTGTCTTGTTTCCTTTCAAGTCATCCTTAACACTTGTGCCTGAGAGAGTTCTCTAAATCTGAATTTATTTTTTGCTTAAAATTTTTCAGTGGTTCCATATCACCCTCAGAATTAATTCCAAACTTTATTGTGATACACAAGGCCATGTTTACTATTCTGATCTTGAATTCTGACCAACATGTCAGTGAGCTTATATTCCAGTTCAATAATTAGTTATTCAGGTCACCTTTGGCAAGCTATTTAATCTCTGTGGGACTGTAATTTCTCACTTGTAAAATGTTGGGAATAATAGTATTATTATTGAGAAGGATTATTGCTGGAGATTGAATTAATCTGTAAAATGCTTAGAAGAGTGCCCAGCATGAAGTAGAAATTACATAATTTGAGCTATTATTATTATTTTGTTGTTACTTTTGTTATATTTTTGATCCAGCTCTAGCAAGCCCATGTACAAACACTATGCTGCAACCATAATGATCTGATTATACTCACTAACCACTCCTTTTGTCTGTCTCTATAAATTCTACTTTCTTTTCAAGATTTATCTTATCCTTTGACCATGTGACTACTCCCATATAGATTACCTTGTCCTAGATGCCATCTAAATATTTCTCTATATATATAAAATTTAATCTTCTTAACTGTGTAAACTATAAGATCGTGTTTTCAAGGCAGGAATTAGCTGTTTTGGATTTTTTTAAAATCTATGCACCTCTAACAGAATGGAAACCAAAATAAATTAGGTGCTGATAAATAATTGAATAATTGTTTTTGTGAAATGGAGACAAAGAGGAAAGCTCTCCTCAAGTGGATTTTCTTCTCTTTCTCAAAACATGAAGTTATCACTTTCTACTTTGTTATTAGTGATATTTTGTTTCTGTGCATTTAAAGAGAAATAAAATAATTCGATATGAGGAAGCTGTCTTTCCCTTAGTGCCAATAAATTAGTAGCAGCAACCCTAGGTCATATACAAACAAGCTTTTGTATTTTCTAAGGGAGACACTATTAGTTTAAAAGAATCATAAAAAAAATTCTTAAAGCAAAATTGTTTTTAGTCTAGAAAGAGTTAAACATATTGCTAATAGTATACTGAAGTAATTTCTACTGTTAACCAGTTCTAGCCAGCTAGTATATTGCCCATATAATCAAGAACTGCTTTTCTGAAATTATGTACACTTTTTATTTCCTATTTGATAAGTAAGCCTCTTACTTTTTCATTGATTTCCATTATAGTGAGAAGAGCAGTGGGCCAGAAACAATCCACGAATTACATTATCTAATTTAATTAAGGTGAACTGGAAATTTCTCTAAAAATTCAACAGTCACCAGACAACTGAAAATGAAACTTTAAACTAGCTTTGTAGTAGACATAAGCTTCTGCTATTTACCATCATTATCCGCTCTTACATTCCTTGACAGAATTTATAAATAATTCCACTGATATAACAATGCTGGATTTACATAAGCAAAGCAGGTGTTTCCAAATGTTAGTCTATTGCTTAGTTCCAAACAGTGCTAGGGGAAAATCATTACCTCTAATTTTATGAACCATACCTCTGATAGTATGGCACTCAGGTCTATAAAAACTATTTTATTAGACCAACATAATTTCATTGGATCCAAATATCTGTAAACTCTCCTTGCCATGGGGTTTCCTGATCAGAGGATGCAATGTGCTTCCAATAAAAGAACTTTGATAGTAAGTGGCTTTCTGGGAAGAGATAAGAGCCTGGGGCAAGGAGAAAGGTTAAGACTATAAGAAAAGATCAGGCATTAACTATTTTCCTTCAAGTGAGTTGTAGCAAGTTGGCATACCTAGGAGATCCTAACATGGAAAATGAGAAGCTGACTGACTGACTGAATCAAGAGATTTTGTTCTAGATTTTCATCTGAATATAACAGACACCCATCTTTCATGCAGAGACAAAACATTGTGAAAACAGCTCCCAAATTGGTGTTGATACCGGCTACTGAATTCCTAATTCTTACCAATCATTTGCTTTCTGTTACCTAGATTGTGAGTATTTAATATTCAGTACTTATTTGTCTTACCTTTCTCATCTTTTACCCTAGTATACCAAAGATTTTTCTTTCTTATTTGGTTATTCTTTAAATCAGTTTTTATACTTATTTCTCATAAGGCTCCAAACTGTGTGTGAAAGGGTCTGGTAAGTTCAGTATCTTACATTATTGTAAGCCTTTTTTTTTTTTCTTTTCTGGAAAGAATAAAATGAGCAGTGTGAATTTACATTAAGCTTAAGAAAATAATTTTCCATTTGCTGGTTTTTGAATAAGTAAAGAAAGAGTCAGCTAAGTTGGTTAGAATATGATGCTAATGAGATTAAAATTGCAGGTTTGATTCCATATAGTATAATTAGTCTTATGTGGAGGAAGAAAACTGCTCAAAGGCCATAATTTTGATCCCCAGAGGAATTCTTATGAAAGGAGGATCAGGATATGAGTTTTTAAGAGCTCGTGGCAAAGTGAGCTTTCTTCCTTGGGTTAAAAAAAAAAGGACAGATGAAAAATTTAAAATAATTTAAAGCATGTAGTTTGTCAGCTGGCCAATAGCATCATCATTTTATATGAGGCTGTATATCATCATTTAAATGGGCACTTAAATGGAGTGTGAACTCAGCTTATTTCTGCTTTAGCTCCACGTCATTGGAAATCACTTAGAATCAGTGAGAATACTGAGCACAGATCAGAGCTATAGAACGTAAAGAATAATTGAGAAATGGCCCCCTGCAAGAAAATTATTAAGAATTATTCTGTAATTGCTGTAAATGTTCTATCAAACTGAGCAATACCAACTTGAAAAATATTTATATTTGTATTAGCTACATATACTAAGATGAGCAATTAAACTAAATGTAATTTTACCTTGTTCATTTCTGTTATTGCAAATCTTAATTAATGTGGATATGTAAATATATTTTACATGTGCCATATGTTTTCTTCACATTAACTAGCTATTGGGGTATTAAAAGTAAAATTAAAAACCTAACCTTATTTTAAGCTTATTGGATATATTAAATTACTTTTCAATTATTTGATTTTTTTAATTAAAAACTACATAGTTTTATTTTACCAGAAATATGGGGTCATTGTAGAGAATTTGGAAAATATATAAGAGTTCAAATAAAATGAACATATAAAGTATTTATAATCTAATTCACTAAACACAAACATGTCTTAGGAGTTCCTTTTATGTTTCTTTTTCTTTTATTAGAAAAATGTATTAATATGAAAAAAATAGAACTAAATATATGTGCAAAATTGTAGACTGTTTTTTTTCCCCCACTTTCCTGTCAGCTGTTCTTCAAAAAACAAGTTTAATGACTGTATATATTCCCCCTTAGATATATACTATAATTTGTTTAACTGTTCTCTAAGTCTTAGAATTTATGGTTATTTATATATTTTTATTATTAGAGACATTGCTGCAGTGAACATTTTTGTCTACAAATCGGGCTAATTTGTAGACCATATAGTCTACATGGGGTCTTTAGATAGTTTTAGGACTGAGGTTGTTAGGTAAGAAGCTTTGAATATTTTCAAATCTTTTACAAATTGCCAAATTTCTTTTCTCCCTGCTAAATTGCCAAAATTTATCCTGCCACCATCAGAACATAATGTCACTCAATTATTCACTGTCTTACCATATCTACTATTATCCTTGTAAAATCATAGTTACTACAGTTTTATGTAATTCCTAGAATTTGCTTTCCAAAACCCCCTTTATTTCTAGGCCGATTTATGTTTTAAAAGACATAATTCATATATATTTATTATGTTATATAAAAATTATAAGGTGTTGTTTAGAAAGATCTATTCTAGCCACAAAGCAACATTAATTTTTTTGTAAATTGATGAATATAGACAAATTATCAACATAAAAAATATGAGTTTTAAAAGGTAAAATTGTTTAAATGTTGACCAAAATATATATCATTAACATAGTCATTGTATGACACAAATGACAGATAGTAATGTGACTTCTGTCATAAGATTTCTAGAAAGGAAGTGGCAATCCAACTTTTATGCTTTTACTAAAGAGTAGAGCCGTTAAATACTTCGCTTCTTGGAGGACAGGTCTGAGAAGTCTGTTAGGAAGGAGTCTTCGAAGGGGCAAAGTAAACTCTCAAGAGTTGTTTGATCACATGTTCCTCAGGTTTGTCTCTTCTCCCAGTTTTCTTCACTGTAGCTTAAAAGCATACTCAATTAAAAATGCTTAATTAGCAGCAGATTGGCAAAATTTCCAGATTTCTCTAGATTTTTTTCATAGCTGCAGCCTAAAATGTTCATGAAATTTCATGAATGTTCATGGGCTAATTTTTTACTATCAAAAGACATTTGATCAGATGGAAGAAAGTTTATCCAGTAATATGTTTTACGGTGTTTCTTGTGTATTAAATTCACAGATTATAATACATCACTAATTAGCAATTTTTTAAAGTTTCTCTCAAATGAAACCTAAAAAGGTTTTTAGATTCTGAAGCAGAAAAGCATAGTGCACATTGAAATGAACAGATAAAACGCTTACCTGATCTTCCTGAGTTCAAAATGAAATATGTTTCCCTTAATTGTTATTAATGTGAAACTTTAAATGGTGTCCAGTGGAGTTTCAAATTAAAAAATGAGTTTTCTTTACCAAGAATAGAGTTCATTCACTGGAATTCCTCAGGTGTGCTTATAGATTCCTATGGGATGTATAGTAAAAGTACTACAAAGCAGGAAAGTACTTTCAAGTAGGAAGAACTCTATAAATACTTTAGAGTGATTTTCAGTCTAGGATTAGCCTAAAGCATAATGGTAAACCAGGGATGTTCACGGTGGTGGTCCCTTGGACCTTCCTCCCTTTAGTTGCCGTTGAATACCATGACACCCTTCGAAAAGTACCTGCTGTTCCATGAGCATGAGCATTGTCCACTGAGAGGGCCTTAAAGCATTGACACCCCAACAGCAACAAACATACTCAGTTTGTCTTTATCCCTTTGTACACATATTAAGGTAAATAGGAGTTTGTGATTGTCTCCAACTCTAATCCAGTAGTGAAAGGTTCATTCTAGTCTTCCTTTTTATTTATCTGTAACTTCCTGTTACAACAGTGTAAATAACCTGGCCTCCACCATCCACCATTCATTTACTTATTGGTTCAACCCCAGAGTCCAAGTCAGAATTGTTAACCTATACCTATAGGAGAAATAAATTTATTGACCTAAATTTTTGTTGTTCTAATTTACATTTTTATATTATCTGTGAGATCAAGTATCTTTTCATATGTCGAAGAAATGTTTGATTTTTTTCACTTAAGTGTTATATTCTTGGGATATTTGAAAATTGAGTTTTAGCCTAATCTTATTTATTTGTAAGTACCTTTTACACTAAGGAAATTAGCCCTTAATTCATAATGTGAATTGCAAATGTTTTTCTAGCTCGACATTTGACTGTATATGTGTGTATATTATTCATACAAATGCTTTTATTTTAAGAAATTGAATATATCAATTTCTTCTTTTATGCCCTGCAGATAAAATATTTTTTAAACTTGATTCATTTTTTTTCCACTTGGAGAATATGTTTAGACACAGTGCACTGTGTGGCTTAGCAAAACAACTACATGCAATATTAAAAAAATAATATAAAAGGATGATTTGACCTGATTTGTATATCCAAATCTTATATATTCACATACGTGCCCTAAATCTCATTTACATAAGTGAGAATCAATGTTTGACTAATTCGTAGTTTGGTTTTATTTACTCTGTTCTTAGCAGAATTTGGCTTAGAAAGAGTATAGCTTTCCTGTGAAACTCTTTTAAAGAAACATTCAACCAACAAAATAACTGGCCTAACTCAAAAGCACATGAGACTGTTTCATTTCTAGAGGGAAAACATCTGGCAGTCTTCATTTGTAGGGTTTTCTTCTACACACAAAATTCTTAGAATCAACCACAGCATCTTCTGCAGATTAGTTGCTCCTCAATTACATACTGAAGTTACTCTACTTTATAGCTCAGATTCTACACCTGTTATGGCACTGAGCTTTTATTACAAAAGGACTAAGTTGTGACGAACCATTGGGAGAATTCTTGTTTGATGAGTGTATTAATATTATAGGTGCATCTGCTATGTTCAGCACTCCCATAACTACAATAGATTTTTAAGTTTAGTTAATAAAAAAAAAGAAAGAAAGAAACAAGAAAATCCCTGCTTTTATATCAGAAGTATATAGGCTTTTTTCTTCTTTTTTTACATCTTAGGCAACAAAGCTATGTTTCTGTCTAGTGTTCACTTAAGGCACAAACAGAAATGGGCATAGAGAAATAATTAGGTTAATTGCTAATCGTGAGTTATCTATTATCTTTTTTCCCATTGACTTTTTAAAAACATAACTTATATTGTGCACAGTCTTGAAAGTTTCACAGTACAGACACTTAATTTAAATTTCCCTATTTCCTCTCAAGAATGGAAACTACTCATAAACTAGCTAGCATGGAGTTGTTTAATTCTCTAATTACTTAATATTCACCTATTTCTTTTTTTGGTCTACTGTTTAATTTCTAAAAACAAACTTTGCTTTTTAATTTATGGATATGATGCAAAATGGATGTTTTATTTTTTCATGATTCATTTAAAATTTTCTCCATTGCAAAAGCAAAATATATTCATTATGATATATTTAAGAAAAGTTTCTTAAAATTAGAAAAAAGAAATCACTCATATTCTCACCTTTCAAAGAACACCATTATTAATATGTTGATATATTCTATTTCAGTCTTTTTCTATTCATAGGGTTATTTATCTTTTGATTCTGTTATGTATACAATATTATATTCACTTTTTAACTTAATATTAGCATATAAATATTTCTCATGTTATAACTATTCATTGTTTTAATTGGCATACAATATAAATCATCTGAAATATTTTGGTAAAAATTAATATTATTTTTTAATATTATTTAAGCTTTGGAGGCTATAAAGTATTCATCACAGCTGCTCAACTCTGCTAATGTAGTGTAAAAGTAGAATAGACAATATATAAACAAGCCATAGGACAGGTTTAGAACGTGGGCCATGGTTTACCAAGCCCTGTATTAGACTATTAGACAAACTCAGTAAACAGAAGCTGAGAAATAGATGTTTATAAAAAAATAATTAAATCCACTTTCTTCATTTAAATGTCTGTAAATATTTATTGTATTATATTGTGTCATTTTGTCACACACTGTGTGTGTATGTGTCTCTTTCTCTTTCTCTCATAGGCACAAGTACCCAACAATTCATGCTCATGTACATGTACACGCAAACATAATTTACATTTTTATCTTTAGTGATCTTCCAGAGGAGGAATTCAGTGTGGCCAGTTTAGATCTTAAACACGGAATATTTTGGCTGCTTCACTTTATTTTGGAATTTATAATCATATACAGTGTTTTTTTTTTACTGATTATAAAAACAATACATGACCTTTGTTAATATTTAAAAAAATAAAATAAAGATAACATAAACTGTCAATATTTCTACCGCTTACAGATAGTCATTATTAACATTTTATTGTATTTTCTTCCTGATTTTTTTTCATGAATATATATTTGGGTAAGTTTTTTATATTACAAAATTTATATCCAAC
The DNA here is from genome assembly GCA_028627145.1 of Eidolon dupreanum. Taxonomy (NCBI): domain Eukaryota; kingdom Metazoa; phylum Chordata; class Mammalia; order Chiroptera; family Pteropodidae; genus Eidolon; species Eidolon dupreanum. Next base: position 120,558,902 of record CM053503.1, read on the forward strand.
TATATATACAGCTTGTATATACTGTTTCTAATTGATGTTAAAGAACATTTTTCTATTTTGTTCTAACATATTTCTTTAGTTTGGGGATTTTATTACATTTTATGAATTTATTATAATTTATTTAATCATATCCTATGATGTGATGTTTATATTCCTTCCACATTTTTTTTTTCATTCTGACTTCTTTGGGAGAAATTCCTAAATGTAAAATTATTATGGTCAATTAAATGAAAGAATTTTATCTTTTTATATAGATTGTTAAGTATTTATTGCAAAAAAAATGTTTCAGAGTTTCAATTTACAACCATGTCAATTGTTTTTAAGTTGCCCATCTCACCACATAACTCTTTCAACATTATGAACTTGAAAAAAATTTATTATATCTTTTGTCCATTTTTTCTACTAGAGTTTAGGTATTTGGTTGATTTTAATCAATTTAAGGATATTAAATTTTTATTCACTGTATTTGATATAAATAAGTGTCTTCATTTTGTGATTTATACTTTCATTTTACAGTCATGGAAAAAATAATAAATTTATGATTACTTTTCCAGACTAAAATTGAAAGTCATATTTTATCATTTAGTTATAAAAGTTTCACTTATTCAGATGAGTTTGGCTAGTAAATTAACTGGCTTATTTTTTTCACAGAACCACAAATAATAGAACTTTATTTCCAAACTCCAGTGTATTCATAAAAAAATCAGACCTATATTGCATGGTGCTTTGTAGCACAATAATAGTATATGTTTATATATAATTTTAAAAAAATATTTTTTATTTAGAAGTTTATCCTATTCACTTACAACCTTATCCTCTTCCTTTCTAAAAATTGAAGAAATCAAGGCATTTTAAGATCAAGTGGCTTTCCAAGGATTAGCTGCCTATGCAATGGCAACACCAAATTTAGAACCTAAAGTCTACCCACTTTAACCAGAAAATATTTTTTTAAAGACATTTGTGTTAAATTATTCCCAGAATTGTTTTTAAAAAGAAAGCAATTTGAGAAATTATTCTCTTGATTTTCGGTGAAGGAAGAAATTGGATGAGTGTGAAAGCTATGATTAAGTCAGATATGAGGGTAAAGAACAGAACCTATGTTACAAAATGCTATATCCAGTGACAAGATGGGCCATGCATTTTGTTTTCATTCATAGCAGCCAGCACAAAGAAGTAAACGTTTTTCACAAAGGCTTAGAATACAAGCTACATTGGAAGTCATTTGGAAGTGCGTGAGGCCAGACATGATCTAGCCTCTACGTGTCTCTCTGACCTCATTTGTTCCACTCTTTCGCGGCACTTGTATTGTTTTATCAAACACCCTGCACTAGCCTCCACTTTATTAGGAGAAAACATCAGCTTTTTTCCCGTCATGGACTTTGCATTTGCATTTCTTCAGACAACTCTACTCTTAGGCTCCTGCATATCTGGCTCCTTTTTATCCTTATATCTATTTTGTGCTTCTGGAGTCTTGGCTGCCCCATTAAGGGAACCTCTCCTCCTTCATTTATTCACTGTCACATTGCCCAGCTCATTTCCTTCACAGCACTTTCTATGATCAGTTGGTGAGAGACCATGTTTCTCCTTTAGGGAGAAATATTGATTAGTGTCAAGACTCTATACAGTTAGACAACCTAGGCTGAATTCTACTTTGCTGCTTATAGTTATGTGACAGTAGTCAAGCCACTTTCTCTATGCCTGAGTTTTCTCAGATATAAAATATCCTTAACTAAATACTTTTACACAAAATACAACTACATACTGTATATAGTTCTTTTTTTGTTGTTAAATCTTCTTTCATCAATGCAGGTCTGTGAAGTAATGGAAAAGTAAAAAGAGAAAGGTTAATGCATTTTACATCAAATAATTTACTAATTGTAGTAGCTTTTGTTTTGTTTTCTAAACATAAATCCTAGGATTCCTAGGCGGTTTCCTGTTTTTCAGCTTTGTGCTTTTGACTCTCATTCCACTTCTTTCTTCTCTGACCCCTTTTACAATAAAATTCTTACAAAGGGCTGTTTATACTCTGTCATCTGCCTTTAAGTTTTGGTCACATTTCAGTTGGATTATCTTTCCTCCCACTGCATGGAAACTTCTTTAGTCAATGTCTCCAGTGGCCTCCACCTCATTAGCCCAAATCATTTCTCAGTTTTCCTCATACTTGACCTGTCAGTGGGATTTGGCACATTGATCACTAAATCCTTATTGAACATACCCTTCATCTAGCCACCAGGACACATACCTTTCCTGGTTTTCCTCCTATTTCACCAGCTTTTCCTTCTCTGTTTTTATTACTAGTTTCTCCTCATCTCCCCAACTCTAACTACTAGGATATCTCAAGGGTAAACTTGATTTCATGTATTTCTACACTCATTGCTAGGGGGTTTCCTTGTCACATGTTTGAAAATACTACTCTACACTGGCAATCTCCAAATTAATCCTTCTGGTGTAGAGGCCAAACCTCTACACTGATGCCAGGTTCTTAGTATTTACCTCCTTGACATCTCCAGGGGGACATCAAATAGAAGTTTTAGGCTCAGCACAAGCAAAACTTAGTTCCTAATCTCACTCTTCTCCCAAATGAGCATCACCAATAGTTGTCCCCATCTCAGTGGCAGCCACTCCATCCCTCCAGTAGCTCAAGCCAAAATGCTTGGAATCATCTTCGTGTCCTCTCTCTTCTCATCCTATCTTTTAGTAATTTCTGTTGATTATATCTTCGAATACATATAGAAACTAAGCACTTGTCATTCCACTTTGTTGCCACCACTCTCACCACTTTGTCACTGCCACTCTGGTATAACCCACTACCATCTCTCACCTGGTTATTTTAATAGCCTCTTATATAGTCTCCCTGTCTCTACTCTTACCCCCAAATCTATTCTCCATTATAGCGGCCAAAGCAATACTTTCAAATTATAAATCGGATTCTGTCACTCTCCTTCTCTCAGCTCTCTAATGGAATCTGATTATATTTAAAATAATACAAAAAAAATCTTTACTATGGCCCATAGACTTTTCTTGATATAGTTTACTTCTCTGAGCTCATTTCTTACCAGTCTCTCCTTGCTCATTCCACCTTTGAACATAAAAGCCCATCCAGTCTCTGTGACACTGATCTTGCTGTTTCTTCTGCTTGGTCTTCCTTTAGACATTTGTGTAGTTTGCTTCCTCATTTCATTCAGGTCTCTGCTCAAATATTATCTTCTCAAATAGGTATTACCTCTCTACTGCCTATTGCTAACTAAAATAGTACTCATGTTTTCCTGTCTTTTACCTGGATTTTTTGTTTGTTTGTTTGTTTGTTTATACTTACAGTACCTTACGTATTATGATTTTTTGTTTGTCTTCTTTATTTTCTGTTTTCTATCCTAGAATGTACATTTCATGAGGGCATAGGCTTTCTAAAATTTCCCAACTCCTAAATGAGGGCCTGGAACTCAAAGCATCACTAAACATCTTCTAAAAGAAAGAAATAATGAAAGCCCTCTTTGCAAATGTATTATATACATGCTGCTATAATAATTCCTTAAACAAAATTTAAATTTTTTTGTGTTTTGAATTGGACTGGTTAATCCATTTTCTTTGATATTGGTTTTAAGTTAGGCCATGAAACAGCTACTAAAAAGTGTGAGAATCAAGGATAGAATAGAACCCTACAGCTCATTTGAATAAACCACCACCCTCTAGCCTGCCTAGCACTCAAGCAACCATTTATCTTTATTGAATATTAGCCTTATTTTTACAACTTTTTCAGTATTTCACAACTTTGATCGGACACCTTTTTCAGTATTTACTTATTCTTTCAATTGAACATCTATTTTTTAAGTAAAATCAGATTTGATAATAACAGCTTAAGCTCATTTTTTGGAAGTCTCCTGGGAAAATAGAAAATTAATTCTGTACATAGAATGCTTAAGTTGATTAACTTGCATATCAAGTATAGGGGTACATAGGAAGAACACCAGTGCTTTTTGAATGTTGTTGAATGAATCACATGTGCACAGAAAGGATTTTTTAGCCATTTTAAGTACTTTAGGATTTTTATCATGAAACTTGTTTTTATCCATTTAATTTTTTTAAATTCAGTTTATATACTCTGTTCATTCTCCTACCAAAACCCAGACACTAAAGTTCACATAACAAATGAGCAATAGTAACTTTAAAATATTAATCCCAGGGTCTTGTATGTCAAAGTAGTAATTCATCTCAATGTCATGTTAGAGTTTTAAATAGCTTTTCTATTTGGCTCATGGAAGAGCTCAACATAAATCTGTTTGGGTATGAGTTGGGGTGAAAATGTCAAGGGAAAGGGAAGGGAACAAAACAGAAAGAAAGATATTGTCTAGAGATTGGTGGCCATTTTTTATGTTGGTTATCCTGAAAAAGATTAAGGAGAGGGTGAGAACTCTTCAAAAATTTTTTTTTACCATACAGTGTTAGACTAACCCAAATAATTGATCAGCCATCAATAAGAAGATTGAAGCTAGCAGTGAGAGTAGGGTTACCCTTCAGAGATTGCATCATTAAAACCAGGCACAAAGGCATATCACACAAAGTAGGAAAGTCTAAGGCAATTATTTTCAATTTAAATACTGCATGGCTTACTTCAGATAAATAAGTAAACATACTAATGTAAAAATAATACATGGTGTTATAAAAAAGTAAAAACATAAATTTTAAAAAAGAAAGTAAAACATCATGATGCCACCATCTCAATTGAATCATTATTAATATTTTTACACTTCCTTCCTCTCTTCTATGCATTTTAACATATTAGTGAGAATATAGTATTAATTACACTATAATTAAGTATCATGCCTTTTAATAATATTATAATACACCCCCATTTTTTACAAATGCCTAAATTTAAAGATCACACAATCATATCTCATACTTTAGCAAGATATGTTAATTTAGCCATTTAATTATTCTGAATATTTTGGTTACTTGTAACAATTAATGTTATATGTTTTACAGAAAATTTTAAATTATTTTTTGGGGAGAATTTCCTTTAAAAAAAAAAAAAAAAGATGAAGCAAATGTTCTGAAAATTTGTGTACTTGCCAGTAGTGAATGTTTTGGTCTCATGTATTTCTTATAATTTTACTTTAAATTGCTAATTGAATCTCATTGTTATTTTAATTTGTATAACTTTGCTTACTACTGAAGTTGAACATTTCCTTATGTTTATTAGTCTTTTGTGTTTCTTCCTTTGGGACTTTTTCAGGTCAATTTATGTTTTCAGGTCCTAGTATTTACAGTCTTCGGTAGTTTCTGCAATGAGGACAGGAATATCTAGTTCACTATCCATTTAATTTTTGGCTAATTGATTTAACTTACAGTACTACAGAACAGTGAAGAAATGTTCAAGGCCATACAGGGCATCATAGCTTAGAAAATATCCTTTGTTTCGACTCTATCTAAATATTTTCTAAATAAAATATCAAGAATCATTTTAGTTATAGGCATCACTGTTCTACCTAGATTCATTTTATAGCACAAATTTTTTTGTTTGTTGCTTCAAGTCAAATAAAACCTGTTTCCCTGTCCATACTTTCATGTAGTTTCTTAATTCCCTCTGTTATCACCTGTACATATACACACATACACGCAAATTTCTCATTTATTTCCTTATCTTATGTTTTGGAATTGTGGAAAAATAAAAACACTTATGCTTACATATATATGTTATGCTTATATATAAAAAATATAGTGCTCTTTTTTTAAAAAATGATATGTTTTATGGGTAAAGAGGGAGTAAAGATGATGATATTGAAATTCGGGGGGATTAGAGAATAGAAAGGAATTTGTTCAGGATTTACCTTGTTTTTTATACATTAAATATGTTAGAAATATTTATGTGGGTATTTTTAATGTAAAAATCTTTATAAGCTATAGTAAATTAAAAATCATGTTCAAAATACAAGTATAGGGAATGTATCAAAGAGACCCTAAGATAGTAATTGAGCTACCTTAAGAACCTTTATTTGTCAAGTAATTTATGACTACAGACCCAGAGAAAACATATATATATGTAAATGTTTGTATTTTGGGGACTCAACTACAGTTAAATTATGTGATCTAGGGGAAATTTGAAAAGTGTTATTAATCATCCTTTTCCTATAATTTTATTAAATCTAGACTGGCAAATATGAGGGAGAAGGAAATCAATATTTATTAAACATTTATGATGTTCTGCATTAGGCGCTGAAAGTGCTCAACCTATACAATGGTCTTGAGGGGAAAGTTTTGTTATCCTCATTTTACAGAAGAAGAAACTCAGCTTGAAAGAGTGTACATACTCATGATTACAAAGCTAACAATTGGCAGAGCCAGATTCAAACACAAGTCTGACTCCAAAGACCATGATCTTTCACAAAACCATGTGTATTATCATAGGTTCTATTCCCCAAGTCACCAAGACAAAAGGAGGAGGAGGAGGAGGAGGAGGAAGAGGAGGAGGAGGAGGAGGAGGAGCAGGAGGAGGAGGAGGAGGAGGAGGGATTAATTTAGTACTTCAGCATTTTACTAGTCAGGTTTTATAGAAAGAGGTGACCTACTCTTTTGAATTTGTTCAGTCTGGAAAGAAGAGAAAATGACAGCAGCAGTAACAACAAACAGACAAAAAGCATAGTGGCATGGAAGAAGAGGCAGACCTTGTCATCCCCTAGCCTTAACTAATGCTATTTTACTTTTCAGGAATAAATGGCTGGCATAAATTGTGTTTTCAAAGCAATTATATTAGGGAATTTTTCTTCTATATTAAAACAAAAAGATGTTGTTTGTATCATTTCTATTAGATAATTCATATTATGTAGAATACAATAGTAATAGCTTTGATTATTCTTTAAACTAGGTTTGCTTTGCTTACCAACATGAAAAAATTAAAAAGAAAACAATTTCAGTTCATTCTTGTATAACCCAAATAGTATTTTAGAACATTATGTAAATCATAGGAAATGATGAATTAAATATGATGCTAAAGAGATTTTTAGCAGGAAATTCTTAAAAATACTTAACTGAGGATTTTTAGCTTTCACAAAAAAATCTATACCTGCTTCTAGAGCACCAATAGATAATATAATTTATGGTAGACTAAAGAATGTGAAAAAATTTAATTTATCCATGAGACCTAATTGTACCTCAAAATCTATGTGACAAATATTTCATGTACTCCAAATTATTGCCTTATTACTGGTAAAAGAATCTGAAGGTAACATATTTGATTATAATAGTTTATTATAGTTAATGTAAAAATGGTAAAAAGATAAATATATGGGACTTTTATTGTTAATTGTTAAAGACACTGTACTAAAAATTAATGACAAACGAATAGTTCATTAAGAGTAATGGAAGTATGTTGATCTCATTAAGCTCATACGAATTAGTCAGCCTCTATTATTTCTCCAATAGTGTAAACATAATTAGAATTCTCAAAAAAAGTTTAAGAAGAATAGTCACCTTTTTTTATTTAAAAAAAAAATGGGGGTTAGACCAGAGTTAGCTTTATCGACGGAAAAAAATCTTTGTAATTCAGTACAAAGAAGACAAATGAGACCTCCAAGGACAAAGAAAAGAAACATCCAAATATGCAAATATTTGTAATTTCCCAGGTGGTACAGATATGCACTTCCAGCAAAGGTTAGACAAAAATTATTCATTATTCCAAATAAACCAGAACAATACATTAGTTCACAAAGACAGGTTGCCTTCTTTAAACAAAGTGATGTATTTGAAACCTCGACCTGATATGATTTATGGTACTTATGTTTTATAAAAAGACAGGAAAGGGCTGATAATTCCTTGACATTACAGCATAAACTGTAGGTCACATAAACATGTAGAAATTGAATTATAGTAAAATTACTTGCAGAGCTATACTTTCTTCTCTAATACAGTTCTGTTCATAGCTAAGCAAAAATAGCCTTCATTCTCTTTTCAGAGCTTTATTTTTGAAATGTACAGAAGGTAAGCTGAAACAAAGATAACATGATTTGGTTTACACAAAATATAAATGAAAATAGGAAATCATCAGATGTGATTTTAAATTAAATTTAATTCCAACAGCATTTTGGAAAGCCTTATTTCTTTTCTATTTTCCAAACCTTGGCTAATAGTCAAATCAATAATGAATTTCTCCTTCTCCAGCTGTTAAAAAAAACAACTCTGTTCCTTAAAGGAGAAAAGGCATATTGAGTATGTCTCAGATTTTGTTAGGAACAAGTACAATCCATTAAAACAAATTAGTCTAAAACAATTACAAAATGGTTGGTTCCCCTGTCTTGTGATTGGTAGAACACTATTCACCTGTCATCTTTTCTATTTCCAAAAGAATCCTGCTGACTCTATACTTGTCTCTCCTCGAGGTAATACAGTAACCCTAGGGTGATGTCAGATAGGAAGAGAACCATTTAGGCCAGAAGTTGCCTGAATTTCTTCTATCCTAGGTTATTCATTCAACCCGTGAACCAAAAAAAGTACCTGCATCTGTTTTTACACCATGTAATTGAGCCCTGCTACTCCAAATGGTTTCTAGAACAGCCCCATCTTTCTTTCCTGGAAGCTTGTGAGAGAAACAAAAATCTCAGGCCCCATCCCAGACATAAGGGCGCAGGATCCACATCCATGTTCTAACGAAATCCGTGGATGATTCATATGCACGTTAATGGTTGAGAGGTGCTGCTCTAGGCTATTTATTTGATGCCCGAGCATTCTTTCTAGTAATCCTAATGCGCTTTGGTTTTCTTTTAAGTATTGAAACTATGGATCATTCCCTTTTGATTCAAATTATGACAAAACCAGATGTTTACTTTGTTACATCTTAGAGATGCCAATTGGTATTAAAACAACTTATCTGGTTTTTATGATTGTTTTGTTGTCCTTACATTGTTGACTCTCTTTAGTGAGCAAGTGTGTTTCACCTCACACATGTCTATTATTTCTACTGTAACATTAAATTTGCTCTTAGATTTTATCACCTCCCTATTAAATCTAATTCCGAGAAATTAAATTATTTCCTCGAGCAAACCTTGAGAAAGAGGAATCAGAAATATGAGGAATATGAAGTGACCTCATTCAAACAAGGCTACCAACCAAATGGCAACAATGTAATACCATTGAAACGATCACTCTTCAGTCTTGACACATATAAATCAATTATCAAAACAACCCAAAATAAAAGCATTACTCATGCTCTGTTTGGGTGAAATTCTGAAATTACTTTAAAACAGAAGTATTTCTTCTTGCTAAGCAGTAGCATTTATTTAATTAATAGTGTGTTCTTATTTTTTTAATAGTTTCTTCATGCTTATGCTTTTTTTTTTTTTAACTGAATAGTAAGTTCTGAGACTAAAGTTTTCAAATGAGCTACTCCTTTTGCCCTTTAAGTTAAAAAAAAAAAATACCCCTCTCTCATTTTGTTCTGATTATATGATCAGAAGGTTAGACTGACTGTCAGTTCGAGCTTTTCAGACTCATTTTGATTCAAGATACTGTTCTTGCCCAAGCCATGTTTCTTTCATTTCTATTTTCCTCCTTATCTCTAAGTACTAATTTACTTTACAGCAATCAACTTATATATAAACAATATCAAATGAGAGAATTGAAAATTTTTTATAGGTAAATTGAAGTTATAAAAGTTTTCAGGTGACCTTTTTCCTGTTTCACCTCTTTCTTATAGGTATTTAAAAATGTCTCACACAAGATTGAAACTATGTGCACACAGTGAGGTAGATTAAGCTTTGGAATAATTGAAGGTTTTCTAGAGTAATCTGGATATTTCAGTTTTGATTTTTGGAAAAGCCTGATATACTTAGAAATCACCTTAATTCTCCACTTTCTTTTAATCCCTACATTAAGATTTTTCTACAGTCACCACAGTAGTCCAGCAGAACAGTTATTGAGGGCCTGTTAGTTGTTTACATAAGACAATTATTATCATCCTCCTTAAATGTCTCTAGGCTCAGCAAGCTTCTATTGTTGGCTACATAAGTCTGTAATTATTCAACTCATTATTTCTAATTAACCTATGCTTTGAATTTCCATAGTAGTTAATGTCTTTAAAATGACCATTTCCCTTAAAAAATAGATCTAGTGGAAATGGAATTGCGTTCAGAGGTCATAACAAGGCTTTTTGTTCTGAATCTGCTGTTTGCTGACTGACATCCTAGAAGAAGCTACTTGAGCACTTTTTTTTTTTAATGGCAATATTAATATTGACACTGAACTTAGAGGGTTATTTTGAAAGGACATTAAATGCTATTTTATAACTTCTTCTGAACCAACATTTAAATAAATCTAAACTATTAACTATTTTCTGCTTTTATTTAATCTCTTTAAATTTTTCTTTATATCCTTTTAATTTGTGAGACAAACATGTTTCAGTTGTTACCTTGTATAAATGGGGTGAAAATGATTTTTCTGCCTATTTTGATAAAAGAAAGGATCTGCCTTTTTATAATTTACCTATACTCTCTTTGTGCTTTCAATAATTTCAGGTGTATTTAATTTTCCTTTCTAAGATAAGTTTCAAGATTTAAATTAAGGCTTAAGAAGTGATTCTATTGTGAGGTGTCCTACAAAATATAATTCTCTGTAATGGGGAACCCAGATGGTTTTGCTATACACTTGTTTGGTGAAAATATGGGCAAGTCCATGGCTTATCTTTTCTACCTGAAAAATTTCCATATTTGGAAGAATGAAAAAACGCTAGCACAGCTTCTTCCTTACAACAAAAGTATATATAGTAATATAGAAGTCTTTGCTTGTTTTTATGCCAATAAAATGAGATATAAACTCATCAGAATGCATTTACAAAGGAATGGAAAAGTATTTGGAACGACTCTAGTAATCACTGGCCTACTTGTACTTTATTCATAAAGATGTGGACAAGATGTGATGGAAAATCAATAAGTGAAATTCTCCTCCTATCTTATTTCCAAAATCCATGGGTTACATAGGATAGGTAGAATCTTTTCAATACTGTAATATTCTAGGGATCTGTATACGATTTGGGATTAAGACTTTTTCTTTTGTAAAATGAAAGTCAGATAAATTCAGAAACTTACAGTGACATTCTGTACATGCATACTGTCTCTTAATTTTTATACTATACATTTTTTAAAAATATTGCAGAATAGATTGACTATTTTGAAGTATGAGTTTAAAGTTTATGGTGTGAAACCATAGCTTTTAATAGTCTCATAGAAGGTTTCCTAATTAAACATTCATCTTAAGGGATTAGAGAGACAAAAAAGTGATTGATTTATTAGTTGTCACTTAGTTCAGACATTTTGGAGGGAAATATGAACTAATTATGCTTTTGGCTGGGTCAAAAACAGAAATCTTAATTTATGAGATTTATCCTATAGAGCAGGAGTGCTTGTTTTTGTAAATAAACAAGCAAAACAGGGTCAAGGAATTATATTTAGTACTTATTTAGAAATTCATTGAATTTAAATCAAATAAGAGACAAATTCATTTTGAGCAAGGACTATATGCTCTCAGGAAGCTGAGATCAGATTAATATTGCAGTTTTATTATAGTAAAAGGATATAAGTTAGAACCAGCCAGAGGAAGAGACTTAGAGCAAAATTAGAGGTTTCAAACATAGCTTCCACTCATCTTCTCCACTAGAGTTAGCATTATCTGGTCCCAGCTACAACTTGAGACTCAACGCTGAGACTGAATGACTCAAGAATATTGCCAACCGGGGAAGCTCACTATAGTGTTTGGTGCCCAGAATTTTTATTGGGGCTCAGTCACATGCTGCCCACATGCCTACCCTTTAGTCTTCAACCCCTTTAGTTTCTAGTCCCTCCAGAGGTCAAAACTGCTATGGAGATTTCTAAGCCCCTATTATATATCACATTCTTACACTGCCTGATAACCAAAGGCCCCAGGCAAACAAAGAAACACCTATCAGTCAGGACATTTTAGGAGTCTAGAGATCACTTTTAATAGCCAGGGGCAAAAGCCAGACCTCTTTAGGTTAAAGTTAATCTTCACTATACAAAGGGATTGAAAAGAAGTTTTGACACAGCTCTCATATAATTCTGGCATCCAAATTACCACCAATTTACAATATTAGGTTCCTGCTTAATATGGAACACTGTTCTCTACATTACCTCTATTATTTTTTTTGACCTTGAATTTTTCTCCCACTCACATCTTCTCTTGTGGTGCAGTCAAGGATCTTCCAACACCAATCTAGAGTAGTATGAAGCACTCCTAGCACCAGAAAGCCAACTGTCATTTCTCCACTGCTCCTGCATTGAGCCAAGCCTTCTCAAGGTCAAGATGCATCCTTATCCTTTACATTCCTTCACTCTACCGTGACCCCTGGCTGTTCCCCCGCATTCAGCATTGCATCCTGGATTCTGCTATTCAGTGTCTGTGAATTGGGCACATAGGCTGCTGGAAATGATCCCTCACTAGCTCAGGAAATGTCATACAGAGTTTCTCTTCCTCAGATGCTATCCTGCTGTTGTTGTTGTTGCTGCTGCTGCTACTACTGGAACCTTGCACGTGGAGAGCAGCTACATGTTTCACCAGACCTTTTAGTGGTCATTTTATTGCCCACATGGCTAGCTCACATGGTATATCTGCACATTAAAATCTTTGTCAAATTCCTAAGTGGGAGGGTGAGAGACCTCTGGGTCTCTCCATTATTTTGTTGGGGTACATACAAAAATTGTGCATTTAATAAAACTTGAAAGCCAAAGAAATTAAATGATTGAGTGAAAGGCCCAGAGGTAGTGAGTGGCCAAGCCAGGACAGGAATCAAGGTCCTCTAATTTCTTCCCTGATTTTCCTAAGTTGCCTGCCAAAAAGAATTGGATCCAGCAGACTTGCTGCATGAAATTTTCTGCTTACAGAAGTTCAGAAAGCATCAAATCAACAACAATTTCTGTTGGCTGTACCACAATCGAAATCTCTGAGGAAGGAGTCCCCTCCCTTCATGACTCTGGGGCTTTAGATAGTGACCTAATCTAATCTTTTAAGTGTTAAACTCTTGAACCTTTTCCATTTTATAGTCACTGGGTCTAGCTCCATTAGTCTGCTTTTACCCATGATAGAATTATAGAGTTTCAGATTAGTTAAGGAGTTAACTCTCTTTTTCCAACTGAGAAAAGGAAGTAGAGAGAGATGCAGTAACCTTACCTAATTAGCAGGAGAGCTGGAATTGGAGCCCATGTCTCCTTCCTCTCTGCCCATTGTCTACTAGGGGGCTTGTTTTAGTTTTCTGCATAGAGAAGGAAAAATGGAATAGAAATCAAGCTTATCAGAGACTCACCATCCCATTAACCCACACCAGGCCATCCAATACCCATCTTTTTTTCTCTAATAAATGCTTAGACTCCAGTTCCCAGAAGCCCTGCATCTACGTATGTCCACATGACTAAGTTCTGAAAATGAGAAGTAAATGGAAATACAGTTTGCTATTTCTAGGATGTCTTCTCAAAAGAGTTGGTAT
>CM053503.1:120572878-120628011 GCA_028627145.1 Eidolon dupreanum
TTCCTTTAGTACATGATGACCAATTTCCCTTTCAGTTCTGACATTTATAGATTCTAGGATATGAAGCAAGCGCAATATGTTAGACAAAGACATTTTCATGTAAAAATTTAGGAAACCCAGGAAGATACAACCTTACATTTATGTTTTAATGAAAATAAACAAGACTACTTATTTAGAATGTAAATGTAAAATATCTTTATAAAACTTTTGTAAACTACTCAGTAGCACTATTATAAAGCAGATAAATAGTAAAACAAATTTATAACACAAATCTGTGTTATTTTGTATTAGAACAGTGCTTGTCACATAGTAAACACAATATAGGTATATGTTATTATCATCATTATTACTATTATTAACACTCTTTCCTCACTGGGAGCAATATAGATTAATAGTCCAACTTTATTAAAGAAAAAATATTCTTCAAAACTGAGGTTGCATTTTAGTGGAGTTTGAAATGTGTGTATAGGCCCCTTCATTCTGGTGTAGCTTTGGCCTTCCACAAGGGGCACTAATGAGTCTTTACTGAAATATTTTCCTTTGGGAAAACCGATTGGAATAACAAAGAATAGTAAAATTGCATGGAATTCCTGGCAAGATAGTTTTTTTATGCTTTTAGTCAAACAGTATGTCACGTTTTGTTGTTGTTTTTTTTTTTTAAATGTGCTTTGTTTGAGTCCTTGAGTTTTTCCAGTGGTCACCTTTGTCTCTCATTTCTTATTCCTTAATAGCAGTCTTAATCAAGCTTTCAGTACTTGAATGTGTTGTTAAACATTTTGGGAGGGTGTATCCCTGATTATATGACCAAAACATATCATCAAATATTTATTGTATCATTATTGAGATACTTAATCCCTATGCAGAGAAGAACTTTAAAGATACCCTAGTAGATTTTTACAAAGAATTCAAGGATAACCAAATCCAAAACAAAATTTAGATCTTAGCATAAAACTATTCATATTAGAAGAGCAAATGGGGGCAGTGTCTGCATTCTGAATTAGAATGGTAGTAGGCTTAAATATGAGTCAATAATAACAGTGTTTATCTGACATAACCAAATTGACCATCGTGATGTAATGAAGCTTAGGATAATAATAGAATTAGAAACAAACAAAGAAATCAAAAAGTAAGAAACTTTTCTTTTCACGTTAGGAAATTGAGACCCAGAGAGCATAAATGACTACCAGAAGGGAGCACAGCCGTTTATGGCAGAACTTGGACTGAGGAGACCCTTGACTACAAGCCAGTTTTTCTTTTTATTTTATATGTCTCCAAGAAAATGTGCAGAATCCTATGGCTGCCTTCCATTCCCAGCTCCACCTATCAGTGAGACCTGGCAACAATCAAGGACCCGTCAGGCCTTCCATTCTTATCTGTAAAATGATAAGGCTGCACTAGACAAGCACTTAGATCTTTTTCAGCCCTATACTGCTTAGATTCCCTGCAATGGGTCATTTTACTTAGTAATATAAACCAGATCTTTTTCTCGGGAACAATTTAAACTTATAATTTTGGAACCGTAACTATGGATATGAGACTCTTAATCATCAAGGCATTTTTTTCTAAACACTTAAGCTGATGCAATTTTCAGAAATTCAGAAAACAAATTTTGCAATCACTTTTCATAGTGATTGAAAGAAGGTAAAAGGACAGATATGAGAGACATAATTATATGGTACATTTAGTCAATGAATATGCAGGCAAAATGTCAAAAAATAAGGGCATCCATCAGACATTTTAACTATCATGACTCACTGCAGTATGGATTTTCCACCTTGGAATCTATGTTTGTTAGCAGCATGACCTCTGTTCACTGCCCTTGATTCTAATTCTGACCCTTTTGCCTGAAAACAGTATGACTTTGAGCACGTGATGTTTCTAAATCTCAGTTTTCTCATGTGTGAAATGAGAATAAGAGTAGTTCTTACCTCATGTTGGTAAAGGAAATAAATAGCAATAATGTATATAAACATTTAGTAGCATACTTGACATATAGTAAACACTTAAGAAATGTCCTTTCTGAATAGTTAATTCCTAAGCTATACAAGTTGTTAAATAATTTGAACATCACTTCTGTCTACAATGAAGCATGATTGGGAAGAAAGACAACATCACCAAGTGGAGAAACAGCTGGACTGGTGCCAGCTCACTGAGGGAGTGGTTAGGAGGTAGTGGCTGAATGAACCAATGTTCAGATGCCAGATATCAGACTAAGATAACACTAAAATCACTTCAAAACTAAAACTCTTTTAGGAACCAATATTATGCAGATAATCTGCCTACTATCTTCCTCCTTAGTATATAAAACTTAGTTTTCTTCTTTTCCCTCCTCTTTAGTTACAGAGCTGGTATGAAGAAAATTGAGTATATAAAATGAGAAAATATAACACTTTATAAATGTGAATTTCACTTTTGATTTTCATTGCTAATCCATAAAAGTCATAGCAAATCTTCCATGAAATATTTTTTTGTGTATTTGCCTGAAGATTACTTTAAGCTTATTCTTTATTTTTCCTTACCAAAGTATAAAACTATACTGCTAGTAAAATTATGTTTTGAATTACTTTCAAGGTACTTAGAACCTTTAGTACACTGAGCTAATTCCTTATGTTCTTTCATAGTATTTTTTTATATGTCTTGACATTTGGTTACCATAAAAAAAGATCATGCAGCGCATCATATAACTTTTATTAAATAATCATATACATGATATAGGACAAGGAAATACAAGGTAAGAAACACGGGCCTGCCTTTTAAGTTTTCTATCATAAAAGACACAATAATGACATAAAGTGCTGAGTGATATACAATTCCAAATTTGTATGATAGACTTATATTTCGACTAACAGAACTAGGCCAATGCAACACATAAAGGACTTCTATTATGTGTAAGCTTCAGTTTTCAAAGTCACAGCTTCTATCGGATCTATCTGGGAAATCTCAGGAAGGCATTAGGTTGTGGAGAAGGCATAAGAACAGAAGGCTATTGAATATATGGCACTTGAATTTTGTGCTATGGCACCATGCTCTGGGAATTTTGGACATACTATCTTTTGTAAATCTCATCACAGTCTCATGAAGTGAGTGTTCTCATCTGAGTTCAGAGGTAACTTTCCCCTGCGTCACACAATGAGTCATAAGCTGAGAAAGAACTGCAAAGTTCTTGTTTCCACTATCCCACTTTTCTAGGATAAAGTAAAATTGAATCTTTTACAGACACTTTTTTCTTACCAGTATATAGCTCAACTACTTGTCCCTGAATTACCACATCTGGAGCTATTTTATCTTTTTGCTTACATTTTACTTTTACACACTTATGAAAAAGCTGCATTCTAAAAAGAAACAGGCTTTTATTCAGACATAAAAATAGGCTAATAGCAATGACAGGGATGACTGTGAAAGGGGAAGAAAAGCAAGTGATATTGCCAAATCTATATTAGGAGTTACAGTGTTCATCAGGAAAGAACTTGAGCATGTCATATTGTGAAGTAGCATATGATAGAGGATACAATGTGGTGCTGTGACTGATTTCATTTACCATATGATGTGTTGACATATCCTATTTCCTTGGGGGAATGCACTAAGGATGAAAGGAGAAAGGAATCCTTCGAAAGTGTATTGAATAATCATCTGAGTCTGAATGGATTTTGATTATACCACCATGCACAATGACTCCATGAAGATAATGAAATACCAGACTCTGAATGTATGTTGAACCATTCACTAGTTATTGACATCAGTCAAATATGAATTATTTCATCAGGATGGACTCTCCCAGGGTTATTCCATGGCTCCCAGGGACAGTATGGAAGGGACCAAGGCCAAGTACCACTTATTTGTGAATTGCTGTTTTTGTAATTATAACACAATAAAGCTTCACATTTTCATCAGTAATCTGAGGGACCAGTAATAAAATAAAGTATACAAAATAAGGCCTCTCTATATGAATGGATTCAGCAACATTATCAAGAGTATGCTTAAATACATAATTACGGAGCATTCGCCTACTCAGAGGTTAGATAAAGAGAATACTGATTTAATCACGATGCTTAAAATTTAGCACAAATGAAGCATTGGAATAGAAGCAACTGAACACTCTTATAAGAACCAAACAAAGCACTAATTTTTCATCTGAAAAGGCCCTACTTACATATTTAACTATCTACACAAAGTACAATGTACAATTTTTGGAAACAATTATTGTCAAGCATGCAAGCCGAAGTATTAAAAATGTAATATATGGAGATTAAAGTAACATAAGGAGGTCTTCATAGAATCTTTCACAAGTTCTACTCTTTTTTTTATTTCAATAAAAAATGGTTTTATTTTGACCAAAATATTTAAACTGAAGAGTCTCACTGCTTTATTAAAACCTGGAGCTAAGACAATGAGGAAATGTTCACCAAAGCATCGCAGAAACAGACATAGTGAGTAGACTTTTTGTCCTTTATCTTCACTAGTCAGTGATGTCTATAGCTGGAAAATTTTCCTTCACTGCAGCTTTAGTGAATAATGAACATTCTAGGTATGCTTCTCTCTTCAGGGTGCCATTTAGAAATAATTGTTCTCTTATGGAAAAACTGATTTACTCTTTACTATGTGCAGGGCTTTTATAGGTAATATTGTGCCCGTTTTATAGTTGAAGCTTAGGGAGGTGAAAAGGCTTGGAGAAGGGAGGAAGTGTGCCCTTGGGTCAGGCCAGAGCCCATTGTAATTCCAGAGCTCATCCCTTAAAATAAGCCATTTGGCAACACATTGTAGATCACTCTACATTGTAGAATAATAATATATACCTACTGCTAGAACTACTAATGGTACAAGCTAGCTAGCTATATAAAGCACGCAACTCTTTTTCTTCATATATCACAATGTTAATAGTAAAGTGAGTTTGGAGATTGATTATGTAATCAAAAACTTTTTAATATGAACACCTTATTTTGTATATTTTTTTGAATTACGAGCACAGACAAATGAGTAGTGTTTGTTGCCAAGAATTCTACCTTTCCTAATAAAAAGTTATGGATATTTTTTACCTTCTTAACGAAAACCATATCTTAATGCAAATAATAAAATCTTGGTTGCAGAGTGGAAGCTACTCAACCTTATTGAAATTTGGTTTGTTATGTATCATTTAATATCTAAAAGTTTCTGTTAAACAGAGAAATGTTATATTTTAGATTTCAAGAACAAACCAATATTTGGTGGACACAGGGCAGAGCCTGTTTTTTCTTCTCTTTAAAGGACAGAATACAAGAGCAGAGAGCCCTATGTTCTACCATTGATTATCAGGGCGATCATGGACAACACCCCATCTGACAGCCCACAGATGCCTGCCAGTTTTCTTTGGTAGCTAGTGTAGGAAAAAAATGGCATATGTTGGTTTCTTTAACCCACCCAACACAAATGAACTTGATGTGCATTTAGTCCTGTTCCACATAAACAGACATCACTGGCTTGACTGGAGACCAAGAGGGTGTAGTGAAATTTCATCCTTGGAAAGAAAGAATCAAACCTATTCGCTGGTGTCACTTTCATAGTAGTTTTATATTCAGTCTAGATCTTTCGAAAACTATGAAGTTGCACCTACATTTATTTAATTTCTTTTCCTGTTTGAGAAAAAGGGAGAAAAAACCTTCAATGCATTCAATCACCTTTTCTGTTTGTTTCCTGCTTCAGGATGTAAACAAAGTGGGGTCAGGAGGAGTAACACTGAGTTCTGGTTAAAGTCACAATGCTCATTAATTTTTTACATTTTTTTATGCCTCATCTTTGAAAAAGAGTGGAGACAATGTCTGGTACTGTGAAAGAAAACAAGTCTTAGGGTATCGGGAAAAAAATTGCCTTTAAAGCTCATTTTGAAAACATATAGCTTATATAAAATAACATGGAAAGAAAATAAAAAGAAAAATCAAGGTCTACACCTGATTCACAGAACTGCGAAGCTGATTGTGATTTTTATAATAATGTAATCCAGTCTACTATTTGAATACATGATTTAGTGGAATTATGGGATTTGTTAATTGGGCCATATAACCTGTTAATAGCATTGCTGGGACTAGACCCTACATGTTTAGTGGCAGAAAAAAATGTGCTTGAGTATGGATGGAATAGAAGTTAGAACTTACAAAGTAAGGAAGGGTACGCCTTTCTATGCTGAAGTTCTGAGTGACCCATAAGGCCTTTCCCAAGCAGTGCCAGTGGCTGAGCCTTCTTGGAATGGGAGGGAATTTGAGTGTGAATACAGCCAAAATTGGTCTGTCCTGGCAACATGCTTTTCAACAGCAATTTCTGAAAATTGGACCATGGACCCTCATCTGAATCACCTGAGGTGCTTCTTAAAGTTGGAGATTCTAGGGCCTCACACACTACTATTGAATCAGAATCTCTGGGAAATGAACCAGAGAACTGACATTTTAAACAAGCTCGTTGGTTTTTTTATGTGGACACAGGTTTGTGAAAGCACTTGTAAAGAAGCTGAATTAAAGTGAAATGATGTCCCCCTCCCTACATGAGACCCAAATATACTCTTTTTTTTTTTTAACTGAAGAGATTGTGGGGCTATATTAAATTGATATTAGGACAGTGACTTTGATGATTAGAAAGCTGCATTTTAAAATTTAAAAAAAATAAGATAGAATTAATCTGCAAGACTGTAGATATTAATACCTGATTATTTTTCAAATAGTGTTCAAATGAAGATAATCCTTTGATTTAAATACAGGAGTTGTCTTTTATTATGCATGGAATTTTCATTTGATTTTGATAATCCAAGGCCATTTCAAGGATGTATTAAGCTTTCTGTATCATTTGAACAAAGAGATCATTCTTGAAGTTTTGTATTTTAAACAAAGTGAAATGATAGTAACAGGATGAGTAAATTGATTTTTGAAAAAAATTTGCTGTCACTATGTACGTTTCTTTGTAGTGTTTTAAATAATGCTTTGTTTTTAAACTCCATGCATTTATACCTTATTTGCTTCCAAGATATTTAATTGATAATAATAAGTGATATAATTTTAATGTAATGAAGGAATTATATTAACTAAAGAAGCATTTTGGGTACTCTGAATGGTATATTAGTTTTGTGTTTTTTTATCAGTTGTCAGAAAAGAAATGCAAAAAAAAATTACACCCTAGCATTCAAAAATTTATTTTTTAGATTTTTCTTTAGCTCTTTAATTTTTTAGAGAGATTTTAACAGTGGTCTGAGAACAAGGGTTATATCTTCTAGTGAGCTTGGGAAATGTGGCTGTTAAATCTTGGAGACTCATGGGACACATTACCAAATCTTGAGGGCATTCCACAGTTAAAAATAAACCTGTTCAACTTTTTAATCTCAGTTCAATTGTTAAACAAATTTAATTTTACAGGCATAGACATTTTTACTTTTATACACAATAATATCTTCCACAATAATTTTCTTTTAAAACTATTTTGGAAACAACATAATTCTCATTCTGGTGAAAAGAGCATCTATTTCTTCAAGAAATACATTCTCCCAGGTATCACATTACAAAAGAAATTCACCTTGGGGGAAATGAGGCTTTTACAGGGGACATTAAATCACACAACAGATAGGAACTTCAACAGAAAACACAGAAGAATTCTTTGTAAAATCATTTCTTGTATATACCCTCAATGAATGTCTCTGCATTTAAATTAAAGTAGACTTCTATATCAGTGATTCTATAGTAGAAAAATCTCATGTCATTCAGATGTGCACCTTTCCAATCATGTAACTTGACACAGATTGGAGCTCAGGCTACCTAGGAACAGGATTTCCTTTAACTCTCTTTATTAAGTACCACTTCTGGCAGCAAGACTTTTGATAGCCCTGGAGAGAGCAAATAGGAGATTATACTCTATGAGTGCTCTGTGTTTCTGATTGAAGGGTAACAAGCATAAAAAGGCAGGATTCATACTTGATTAGAAATGAAGAGAAATCTCTTTTTTAAAAATATTTTTTTTACTTTTGAGTTACAGTTGACATATTATCTTATACTAATTTCAGGTGTATGACACAGTGATTAGACATTTATATAATTTACAAGGTGATCACCCCAATAAATCCAGTACCCATCTGACACCATACATAGTTATTACAATACTATTGACTATATTCCCTATGCTATACTTTACATCCCCATGACTACTTTGTAACTACCAATTTGTGTTTCTTAATCCCTTCTCCTTTTCCACCCAACTCCCAAACTCCTCCTCCTGCCTGGTAGCCATCAAAATGTTCTCTATGAGTATCTGTGAGTTTGTTTCTGTTTGTTCATTTATTTATTTATTTATTTATTTAATCCCACATATAAGAAAAATCATATATTTGACTTGCTCTATCTGACTTATTTCAGTTAGTGTAATACCCTCTAGATCTATCCTATGTCTCCTAGTCTTGGTAAAGCAGCCTTATATAGTAGGTATCCTCTGGAACCCAGTGGCACAGTCTCCCTGGTCACCTGAGCCAAGTGCTGCAGGTGTGTTCCTTGCGTGGGTTGTGTGCTCTCCTGTTGTAGTTGATTGCTATTGGCATGTCAATGGAAGGAGTCAATCCTCGGGCTGATTGGTTGTGAGGACTGGCGGTGACAACAGAGGAGGAACGGTTGTGCAAGGCTGACCCTACAGAGCAGGATTTGCTTTAATGGAGCTCTGTTGCCTGCCAATTCTGTCCTTTGGGTGTGTCTTTTGTGGAAGTAGTCAGGTGGTTCTCTGATGCAGTCTGAAGCTGGCCCTGGGTGTATTGGTTCTGGGGCCTATTGAGAAGAGCTCTCTGTTGCTGTCTAAGATCAGCCACTGCCTGTGCTCTGCCTGAAGCCACTTAGTATGAACTACAAAGTGATCTGCAGATGGTTGCTACTTCTGTTGGGCTTGCGGGTGACTGAGAGAGGCTAAGCTGCAAACTGAGACCAGCTTGCAGACAAATCCCACTTGGGTCTTACTCAGAGTGCCTCACACAGAGGTATACTGCAAAGTTTTCTCCAGAAGCACGTGATCTCTGATCAGGTACCTGAATTAGGGTTCAATTAAGACTCTAAAGTTCAAACTATGGAACAAGATTTTTCAACCTGGACTTTTCAAAGATCAAGAGTAACTAGCAGTTCTAATCAACTATAAGACTTTTATTACTACTCTTATGGCACTTTTGAGTTTAAGCAAGTTTTCTTTGCAGTATACATGAGTAAGCTAAAACATACAACCCCAGGCAACTGAAAATAATTGACCTGCTAATTGCGTCATTTAGACACTTGAAATTTTATAAAATTACAGTTATGAACATAGTATGAGACAGGAAGAAGAAAAATGGAATTCAAAATCAGAGTAGAACTTAAACAACTTTAAAAGATGTCATAAAAGATGTCATAACCTAGTTGTGACAGAACTATCGATAACAAGAAAGAAGGTCATTTTACAAATGCAGCTTGAAAAAAATATGGAATCTAAGTCTTAATCATTACCTAATGATAAGTCAATAATGAACATTAAAAATAAAAATAAAAGAAATATTTCATTTGGACAAGCAATATTGTAAAACCAGACTGCAAGTAAAAAATAATAGTAATAATGAACATAAATGCAATTAGTAGAAGCAGAAGTAAAGGTCATTCATTTACATTATTAATAAGTATAGGCAATTAGTATAATGGTCTTTCCTTCTGTATCTGCTTGCTAGTAAGTTCTTTCACTTTAATAACATTTCATGAAATATACAAATGCTATGCAATTAGAAATATTTCTAAATAAGTAACTTTGATATGTCTATTCAAATTTTTTAATTATAAGCATAAATCCTTTTTCATTTTTAAGTTTTTGACATATTCAGCTTTATGGAAGACCCTTCCAGAAAACATTTTTCAGATTTGGAGTACTTTCTCTCTTAGTTTTTTAAGGATTAACTATTCTATTACATTAAATTTGCCACAAACTGTACACATATAAAATGAAACTAGACTTTCTCATATAGTCATGTCTCACTAACCAAACAAGAGTGAGATTCATGAATATTTAAGAAAAGCCAGTGTATCTGCCTGAATATCTGGTACACATCCACCTATTAAGGTCACAACCTTCACTTTGCACAGAGTGCTTCATCCATCTGGGATTGGATCTTTTGTTGTTAATACTGTCCTTGATGTTATCATCTGGTAGGCAGCATAGCTCAATTTATAGCAAATACATTCATGTATTTCAATCCCTCCACTGATTTTTGAACAGATCCAATTGGTTGCTGAATGATATTGGTGTGTAGATACCTTAGGTTAGAGGGAAGGAACATTGCTAGTTGCCTGTTAATTAGAAATAATGAGGGAAAGGAAATTAAATCCTGCTGCCTCCTTGCCCCAATTCAAAGAGACATTGATCAATTCATGCTTCTAAAAGTTCCCTCTGAAATTATCTCAAGTCCTTAATGATGCTTCTTACACTAGTTCCTGCTTGCAAGAGTTTGATATTTGCAGTTTCTGCTGTGTCCTGTGATCTATGAGTCAAAAAGATGTGCTGAGATAAGGCAGGTGGGAGGTGAGGTGAGGAGCTGTTCCTAGTCTTCAAAGACACAGATTTGTCCTGAAAGTAAATTCAGAAAAATAAAGAAAAGCTTTTTAAACTAAGAAAATACAATATTCATATTTTCCATAAATACACTTTGGGTGTCATTTGATTATCTAAGGAAACTGCTTTTGGTTTCCATTAAGTTAATTGAAACATAAAAGGTGAAAACTTTTAAAAACTATTTAGAATATTATTGAATTTTGTTTGACACCAGAGATGACAGCAAATATGATTAATTGCCACTCCTAATTGCAGTTTCATTCCAGTGGTTATTGCTTGTCAGTATCAATTAATAGCTCAACCAAAACCTCATTCATTCCAAAATATTAAAGGATGATGGCTTGTGGGAATTATGCTAAACTAGCACTTTCAATTAGATTTTGAATTTTATTGGATACTGAATAATAGTTTATGAGTTTGTAATAGTACCAGTAAGTTGTTGTTGAATTGTAATTACTATAATTATGTGTTTTTATCTAGAGATTCGTAATTAGTATTATCTTCATATTTAAAAATAGACTATTGTACTTTAATTTTCACTTAATGTATAGTTTATGAAGATTATTATAGAAAAGAATGGGCTTCAAAAATTATCAGTTCCCATAATCAGGCAGAAGTGTAATGATCACAACTATCCACTTATCTGGAGGGAAAATGGTTGAAGATAAACAACCTGATGAGGTGCAATTTGAAAGACGAAGCTTCTGTACATTCTATAAGTGGTCTGAACTTTTTGTTCAAGTTTTTTTTCTATAAAGTAAAGAATTGGCCATATGGGTTTGTAAAAACAAGGATATATAAAAGAGTAGCAAAATTGAATGAGTCTGTTTTAAGGATTTAAAGTACAGGTAAACAACTTTCTAGTTAAAAGGATTGAACCTTGAATTTCATTTTACTTCCAGAACCTTTTTGAATTTGCTTCCAAAATTATTTTTTCACAGAATTTGTTTCCATTAATCCTTAGAATAGTAGAGAAAACATGTACATTTCAAATTTGATGTCATAAAATATAAGTTTTGCACTTTTACAGTAATAGTGTATAAAGCAGGAGTCTCCAACCCCCGGGCCACTGACCAGCTCTGGTCCGTGGCCTGTTAGAAACCGGGCTACACAGCAGGTGAGCGGTGGGCAGTGAGCGAAGCTTCATCTGTATTTGCAGCCGCTCCCAGCCCTAGCATCACCACCTCAGCTCCACCTCAGATCGTCAGATATTAGATTCTCATAAGAGCACCGGTCCCTGGTGCCAAAAAGGTTGAGGACTGCTGGTATAAAGTTAACAATCTACCAGGGCAAATAGCATTTAAATAATATCTTCCAAAAGTAGATTTCAGAGAATTTAGCAATCTAGTCCTGAATTTAAAAATTTAAAACTAATATCCGATAAAATTGTTAATCTGGAATGTTTAGATTAGATTGAAACCAACAAAATGTAGCTTCAATTCCCTTTTTCTTAGCGTAATTAAACCAGTAGCAGTTAACTGAAAATAAAAGAAAAATTAGGAACTATATGTCCAAATGAAGTGAATGTTGAAAGAAGGTCTGGTTGTTTGGGAAACATGAGGATTGTCCCAACTCATTCAGTTGAACCGAATGACTCTGTGGTAATTGTACATTAATATGATTGAAAACAAAATGAATAGACTAAGTCACAGGCTTCAGTTTCACTTTTAGAGATTGCTGCTTTCATCAATTTGATTTATTGAACAATTGCTCAAATTGTTTCAAAATTTTGTGTATTGAGCTCAAGTTATACTTTGTTCTGTGTTATTATTTCTTCATTAATGAGTTGAGTACCTTTATCAGTGTCAATATAAATGCAGGAAATGTGGAGAGCATAAAATTAGATAATGAATAGATTTGAAGCAGATGACACCATATGAAAGAACAAGAATGTTATCTCTCTTGTTCTAGATACATTTCTTCCACAAATCCTGCTGGAGATACCATTAACCATTCTGCCAGCACTTATACTTATGTTGAACTCTATGTCAAGAAAAGTTTCACTTATGGGTTGTTAAACAATGTCTCTTTTAGTAACATGTGCTATGTATTTGTTTTCTGAAACCTTTTTTGAAACCTAAGTGCAGAATTTATAACAATGCTTTTTGAATTAGATGGCTTGTGCTCTATTCTCAACCCCTCTCTACTTATTAGCTCTGTGACTTACAGAAAGTAACTTTACTTCTCTTTGCCTTGGTTTTCTCATTTGTAAGTGGGAATGGGCAGTATCTCATAGTCCTGTTTTAAGGATTAAAAGTACAGGTAAACACATAGAGAGTACCTATACACAGTAAGGACTAACATAAAAGTTGTCATTATTATTATTGCCTTTGTTCTTTTTATATTAAGGATTGGATTGTCAAATACTGACTACAGTCTTGGCTTAAGTGTGGATATGGGCTCTCATAGAACGCTGGTATACTCTTTTAATTTCAGCCAGTCATTCCAGCCTGTCAATTTGCTTTAGAACCCCAATGCTGTTTTACAGTTTGTAGCTATGTAAAATCTGCAAATATGACAGGTTTGCCTTCATGTCTTCATACAAGCCATTCATAATAACGTTCAGCAAGTCACACTGAGTGTAGAGCTCTTTGGCATATCAACAGGGGTCTCCTTGCCAGGGTGAAACTGATCCACTAATCTTATACTCTTTATACAGTGGTTCAACCAGCTTTGCATCTGCTTAGCTAGATTATCATTCTGCTCACATCATCTTTATCCTGTGTATGAGAATATCATGACAGAGATTGTAGAATGGCTTCTGAAATACTTATAAAACTAACAATGCCTCAACATCTTAATTGAATTTTAATATAGGCAACCTGTAGGCTTACTCAATTATCTCACTCCTTGCAGAATACCTATAGCTGTATCCCCCATATCCAAAGAACAAAGGGAGGTGAACCAATGGAATAGTCATTGTTATTCTCATTATTATAACTTGACAGTCGTGGCTTTCCAAATATTTTAAAAACAACAGTTTATATTTTTTAATTTCTAGGATATATAGGAAATATATCTGAATATCTCTTTGTTTTGTAATTGTCCCTTCAACCGTGCATAATTATCTCTAAATAATCCTATACTTTTAATAAACCCCATAAATGAAAATCCCCTTGCTGCCCTTGTATGATGGTACCTATCCTTACACTCCATATACACAGTTTATAAGGAGAAATTGCTGGAGAGAACAGCTATAAATATCCTACCTCTTATTCTCTCATTGACCATTATTCCAGGTCCCTAGGAGCACCAGGCTTAATGTATTCAGAGACTTTCATCATGTCCTGTCTCCTCTCTCCTTTCTTCCTCCTTTCATACATTAAGCACTCTCCTCTTGAGCAAGCAAGCACTTGGGCATATGAACAGCTTGAGAAGCTGATGGCTCTTTGGTATCAATGAATATGAAATCTTAATAACTTCAAAGGGCAATTATGAAATCTCCTCTGTCTTTGTATGATATATAATACTTCCACCACCTTCTGCACCCTACTCACCCCACCACAATATTTAATAAATGCTTGGGAGTAGGAGAACCTGTATCACGGGAAGACAGTTAAATTGAAACCAAGGGACTAAAATTTAAATACAGATACTATCGTATCTCGATTGCATTGAAAAAAGTCCTCCTTTGTATCTCAGGATACTCATTTATAAAATGGAAAGATAAGACTAGATTAATAATTGTATACTGACAGGGAACAGAGTTTGCCATCCCCAAATATGCCTTTTAGCATACTGATTATTATAAGCTGGTTATTTTTAAGAAACAAAAGACTGAAAAAGAACCTTCTACCCTCTGCCTTCATCTAAAGGAGTTCAGATAGGAAAGCCTGCTTCAGGAAGCTTTAGCATATTCACCTCTACATATTCACCTTAGTGTATATAAATTGAGTGTGGCAGACAGGAAACATCCAAGCAAATCTGTCTGTTAGGTTCACCTCTGTGTCGCATTGTTTCTAGGTGGCCCAGTGAGAATTTATTTACTATGTTTGCTATTTCCTATCTACCTGTGAAATGCCTACTTTCCATTTGAAACTCTGGACCCTTTCCTTCCTCTCCTTAGTCTAGAATGACACACAAGCCTCAACTGCCCAGTGATTCCACAGGTCTCATTCTTATGGAACCCTTGTATGTATATACATGATAAATTTTGTCATTTTCTTCTATTAATCTGTTTCATGGTAATTTAGCTGTTAGTCCACCTAGAATAATTTAGAAAGGTGGGAGGAAAATTATTCTTTCTGCCCCTACAATTTCAATCAATTAAAAGCAAACACCTTTATTTTTATTTTGATCATCAGCATCTGTACAAATTAACAGAATAATACACCGAACTTTATGCAATAAGGCGTTACTTTCAATTAATTGATCTAAACTTAATTTGTGCTTCATGATGCCTTTCATAATGAATGTTTCCTTTCCTGACTCACCTGTACATCTTTAAGCTACATCACACTTCTGATGTGTAGATAACAGCAATATTTTCCATATAGAATATGGCTTCAGGTATTACAAACATTGAAATGAATTTCCTACAGGTCCTAAAATGTTGGGGAGAAATATCAAGCAGCATACTTAATTTACTTCATTCAAGGGCATTCTTAATCTGTAAAATTAAATTAGAGTCCCCATAGTAATTTGCTGAAAAATATTAAGAGAAGTCAAGCAAGATGTTCCCTAGTGAAAAACAACAAGAAAATCTGCCCCTATAGTCCTATGAGACATTTGCCTTTTCGAATTTTTCCTTGAAAATGAGTATATAAAAACCTTGGTAAATGAAGCAATCAAAATGTATTCTTTATCTCACATCATTCTATTTACAAATTTATTATCTACTATAAACCTTAAGCAACAGAAATGTTAGTGAATAAATTTTATCATTTTATTTTCATTTTTATGAGTGCTCAACATTATATTGGCATGTGAACAATCACCCTTAGATGGTTGTAAAGCACAGCACTGAGTTGTGGAAGGGACCATGCAGATATTACCTACCTTATCTCCCTGACAAGAAGAACATACCCAAATTATCTCAATGGAATAAGAAGAAAATTACCCAATTATAGATGTGAAAACTTGGTTAATGAAAAATTAAAAGTGTTTTTAAGGATAAATCAAAATGCAGTGGTGTCAATAGGTTGTATCCATGCTGTGGGTTCCCTAGACCCATGCTTGCTCCATTAGCATTACTTCTGATGAGAAACTGAATTTTAAAATGCTGCTGGAATGATGTGTTAGGCCAGGATTTTCCCTATTTGCATCACTATATTCAAAGAAAAATTTTCTTGCAGTTATTTGGGGTACTTTGAAAATCAAGCACAGATATCTTCAGCTTCTGTAATGAGTGTATTTTCTCCAAAGAACTGAGCAACTGAAATCAGATGTTCTAATAAGAGCTCTCCTAAAATCATAACAGATGTCCTGATAGAGATGAAGAAACAAAAATAGCCCAGGTTGGGTAGGTACGTATACTCATGAGCTTTAACATAGTCTTTTTTCTCATTTCAACAAGTTTCAGGGAAATCCCAGAAGTTGAAAATTAGCAATGCTCTCAAAGTTAACAAGTAGTGAGAGTTGTGGGGACATTTGGAGGGCAGATGTGCCGCTTTTTACTTGCAAAACTCTGATATTCAAACCACAGGATGGAATGTGTATAATAGGAAACCTAATAATATAGTAGGAAGCATTTCCTTTCAGCAGAAAGAGAGGAACATACAAAAGGAACAGATGGTGATAAGTTTGGTAATAGGGCAAAGCACTAAATAGTCTTTGACAGAGCTTGCCCCCAGATAGAATGGCAGTGGCGGGGCTTAAATCATTTTTTACATTGCTCATTGACTTTCTTTGCCTACTAATAAGCCTTTGGAGAATGAATTTAGTTTGCAGCCTGACTTTGCCTTTCTCTGTTAAAGTTACATGTCTTATACTGAATTTGTTTAACCCTATGACCCCAATTTTGGTTTCAGGACCTTCTTTTCAATCCTTTCCTCTTTAAAATGTAATTTTATACAAAGCAACTATTGCTATCAACTATTCTCTCTTTAAATTTTGCATAACAACCAGGAAAATCTGGAGAAGGAAGTGATTCTCAGCCTTAACTACATAACAGAGTTCGTTAGGGATTTTTTTTCCCTTTATATGGTGATGCTCTTTTTCCACCCCCAGAAAAATTAAGTATCTATAAATATCTAAATTTCTCTCTAGCCTGAGCAATCTGTCCTCAAGGAGTAGAGATGCTCAGTATGAGCTGATAACCTGTAGGTGAAAGCCCTCAAGAATAGGAAGGATTTTACACAGGCTCTGGTAACTGGCCATTTGATGCACTGCTGAGAAAAGAAGGAATTTAGCTGAATTGGGAGCTATCTATTCTTCCCTGTTGCTACAGTACCATGGGATTTTTTTATCATAGTGCTTATCCTATTTTATCATAATCGTGGCTTTCTTTGTCTCTCTCTTTCTTCCACTCATAGAGGGCAGGGAGTAGATTTTAATATCTTTGTCTCTCAAATTCCTAGCCTTTATATAATACATTGTTGAAAACCAACTTCTGAAGAGAATAGGCTTTTTTTTTTAATTTTTTTTTCTTTCAAGTTTCTAGCCTTTATGTAGTTATTGATAGTAAGTGATTGAAAAACAATAGAGTTCAATATTTTATTAACTGAACTTAAGCTGTTGCAGTGGCAAATTAGATTAGTGTCTCACAAATTTTAATCATTCTTGCATCTTCTTTACAATTTGGGAAACACAGTGTTGAATAAAATAAAGATATTTTGATGTAATTCCTCAGGATTGTACTGCATCTTCTGCAGCCAGGCAAGGCCTATGGTAAGCCACAAATGGGCTCATGAAAGGATAACTTTTAAAGTCTGTTTCTAGATTTTTATCTAGATTAAAAAGGACAGTAAAATGTGTAATCTGTTTAGATGATGAAAATGGAACAAAATGCTTTAAGAAACATATTTTGCTGTTGTTTCTCTAAAATAAAACCTGATCTTTAAAACAAAAGTAGCCTATTGACCCAGCAATCTCCTTTACCTGACTTCTCTTATCTCACTGGGCTTTTATTTAACTGCCCATTCTTCTTCCTTTCTCTGGGTGTTAGGAACAAAGGCCAAAGTCGCTCCTTCCTTTTTTACACTGTTCCCCAGCCTTGGGACTTTGAGGAGAAAGTCCCAAGTTGTATCTAACTTCACAAGGGGACAGAAACTTCTGCATCCTCTCCGTCCAACCACCCTGTGTGGAAGTGCAAACTATTCTTTGTTAGGCCTGTCTTTACATCACCATATTAATAAGCTTTTCCAAATTTCATTGATTTTCAGTTATGTTAGTTTCATTTCAAACTACTAAAAAAATTTACCTTCTAATATCCAGGGTCACAGTGGGAAAGATTGGATTTTGTTTGTCAAATCTCTGTAGTCTTGTTTGTAGGATACAGTATCCAGATGAAGATACAGTAAGAGGTCTTTCTAGGAATTTCTAGCCTTGCAATGATGGAGCAGGATGAAGTTGGAGGCTACAAGGGACTAAAGAGAAAGGTCTGTAGAGGCACTGATATATGTTCGCTGTAGTTTCAATTATTATACATCCAATTTAAAAATTGAGGGTGGGAAATCAGAATGACCTCTTAAATCTTTTATTACAAAACGTGCTCTCCTCCATTCACCCTGTTCTAAGCTCAGTGTAAGAAATACTATATTCTATTTATCCCAAAATATTTCATCCTAATAAGCTCTTAAAATTAGTCAGTAGTATTTCAATTTGATTCATTGTTCTGGTTTCTAGTCCTACGGAGTAAAGAATCACTTATTATCAATCACTAGCATTGAATACCAGCATCATAATAAGATTTTAAAAACTGTTCCTGCCAAAAACATGTGTACAATTACTGATGGAAACATATATTAAATAAGTAATCTCAGTGTAACATATTACGTGCTATAGTTGAGAACATACAAAATGTTTAAGAGTGTTATGCCTTAGAAGTGCTAGAATAATTTGCTAATAATCATTATGATACTTCTTCAACGGAGTGATCTATTATTAATTTATTCAATAATTTATAGTCATTCCCTATTCTTCCTCTGAGATTTTTAATCCATTAGAAAACATACTTGCCTTGAATACAACTGTAGTAGACTAAATACCACTGCTGGACTGTCTGTTGCTTTAAAACAGTTCTTATGCAGATATATTTGAATGTTATTAGATCTCATAGTACTCGTGAACCAAGTATTTTCTGATTCCAGCCCTGCCAAGCTTTCCTGAGCCATTTATGCAATTCCATTGAGTGAAAATCATGAATCACAAAGTAGTGACAAAGAACTGTATTGCAAGACCAACATAATGTCCATTAAATCAGAACATTAATTTCAGAAACACAGAGGCTTTTGAAAAACCATAAAGGGGTTTGCAAATTGTTTGAGAAGCCACACTTCAAATATTTCCAGAAGGTAGCTACAGTTCCTATTTATGTATTTGTCTGTTGGGAGCCACGTGGGCACAGCAAATTAGAGTGCCCAGAAATTATTTCCTAGGTCTGCATTATGTTTCTGTTTATTAATAACTGTTGGACTCGATGTGCTTTCTCCATTGTGCATATGTATTATGATGATACTGTAGCACTTCCTCTGCCACAGATTATCAGCAGCTTGCAGGGTGACAGTGCTAAGATAGAAGGATAGTTCTTATCCAGTGAACTGATTTAAAATGAAGGGAAAACCATGTCCATGTTTTTTGGTCCATCTCCCAGGTTATAGAAACTGACTATCTCATTAGTGATTAAAACAGCAGCTGTTAATGTCTTGGAGTCAGTTGACCACCTTAATTATCTTGAAATCTGGCTAGATTCCTCTTCTTTTAGCCAATGTGGGGAATTCATTCTCTCCAAACTAACTACAAAGCCAAAAAATTTCAAATGGTCCTGAAAAGTGAGTGTTGCTACCTGCCATGGATTTAAGAATTTGGTATACTGTTATTTTAGCAGTAGTAATGTGTTATGCAGCTAGCTTTGTGGTTAATATTGCAGTGGCATCATAAATTTACTCACACTACACTCAGATGTGCCAGAAAAATATAGTGCTGTTATTCTGTAAAAGAGCTCTTATCTCTTTCACTAGCCTCCATACACTGAATAACAGAAAGTAGAGACATGCTAAAGTTAGTCCAAACATAGCTTGAGCCAATAATTTACTTTCTCTAGATGAACTGCTTCTTTTGAAAACTTATTTCATTTCAACATTTTCTCTTTTTTGTATTTTGATCCTTTCTAAGATGATGTTTGGGCCAAGGGAGGATGAGGGGATCTAGTACATTGGCAAAGAAGGGTCCTCCAGGCCCTCTGATGACCCTTGGGTTTGTGCTGGCAGAAGACTACAAACAAATGGCTCATCCAGGCCCATCTCTGGGCATTCTACAGGGACATGCTGCTTAACTTAGAGAATGGTACATCCATGGTCTAACTTCTCAGGTCTAGATCAAGGGCTAGGGATGACTCAAGGCTAGCTCTGTCTCATATTTATATTGACATATTCTCCAGGGTGGCCCACTGGCTCTTGATCAGCATTCCTGCCATGTGGACACTGAAAGAGCCTGGAGGCTACAGTGTACTTTCTGCCATGTCATTAACTCACCCTAGTGACTTAGCTGTGGCATCTCCCTACTGGGAAGAGTTTATCCTATATTCTTTTCTCAGGGCACCTCTGCTCTCAGTGTTGCCTTAAACTTCTGTAACACAGACCTGCAGCTTCAGCTAAAGAAGCGAGGGCTCAGGATCTCACACTCTTCCACCTTTGTCACGTTTTTTTTTTTCCACTTTTTTTTTTTCACTAACCCATAAGTGGCAAGAAGCAGGTTCTTCTTTTATTTGCCTGTGTCATCTCTTCCTTCTACCACATGACTGCAAGCTTCACAAGGTAGTTGGCAAAAGGAGCATCTTCTTTACATTAAGAAAAAAATTCAATAATCTATCAGTCTCATGATTAAATGTTATTATTCATATGTAAAGAAATTTAAGAAATGCGTTCCCTCTCTCTCTCCCTTCCTTCTTTTTCTCCCTCTCCTTACTCTCTCTTTCCTGTCAAGGTCTGTTGTTGTTGTTGTTGTTTTTAAAAGCATGGAATAATACCTGTCTCTTCTCTGGGATGTTGGATGTCTGTGGGAATGTATTTTAAAAGGTAAATTATAATGCACTGGTATATATTTACAAATATTTTTTATATATCTCCGCTTTCAACATCCATCTTAATATGCCCACATCTCAAACTATTGTGCATTTCTTCAGTGTGAATATCGTCTGTGATGTTTAATATTTTAAAACTTGATATCAGTATACTTGAGATATTATATTGGGTATTAGAGGAGAGGAAAAAATATTGCTCTCTATTAGTTTCTCCAGCTCAGGCTCTGTATATAAGACTGATAGAAACAGATTAATAAGAGAAGATAAAGTCTTACCATAAGTGCACTATGCATACACATGGAAAAAAAAACTCAGTGATGAATAACTCAAAGGGATGATTAGAACTTGAGGTTTATATGATATCTAAACAAAGAACAATACTATATTAGAGACATGACAAGACAAAGGAAAAAGGTTTAGGCTGGTAAACTGTGGAAAGATATATAGGAAAACTAATGGAAGATAAGGGTTGTTTTAGTAAGGTTTGTTATGTAGATTCCTCTCCTTGCTGTCTCTGGGGTGATAAGAGTCTACAGTTGTCTTTAGTGATTAATAAACATCCTTCCCTTCCTAGTAGAAAGGGGGATGACAAAAAGGTGTGCGTGTACATGTGCGTGTGCGTGCGTGTGTGTGTGTGTGTTCTTTTCAGTTGCCTTTAGCTTAAAATAATCCTTATGTCAGGGTGTCATATTTTGGCGTGGCATACTCTGAACCCTGTCACTCCCCCATTTGAAATTTTAAAAAGCATCATATATTAAAAATCATGTTGGTAGCTAGAGAGAGAGATCTGGGTTAGAAGTAGTGATAATGTAGGGAGGAGGCAAGAGAACTAAAATGTTAAATCAGGTTATATTCAGAGACTGCAGTAGACTGACCAGCCCTGCAGCCAGACCATAGGGAAACCTGCAGAACAAAGGGAGATTTCTGTTCCGTTTGCTAACAACCCATTTCCCCACACCGTGAAGGGAAAACAGGAAAATAGAGTCTTTAAGTGGTGCCCTACACAAAAGAAAACCATTCATTCCCTATGGCTAAAACCATGGGGAACCTATAGATCAGAGGCTGGAAATTGCCAGCAGGCTTTTCATGCTACATATTCTTAACTTTTCATGCTACATACACTTATCCTTCCTTACTGTATGTCCATATCAAAGGGAAATGAGTCAACAAAGTATTTAAACTATAACTCACAGGAACTAAAGAACGATATATAAACTGAATTTCTGAAGACTCAGGGGTCTCTCAGTGCCTTTACTCTGTCTCTCTCACTGTCCTCTTCTCTCTCTATTGTCTCTGTCCCTCAGAGTCACTTAGGCTCTCTCATTCTCTGCCTCTGAGAGGAGACCATGCTCTGTTTATAGAGTGTTACCCCTTCTCTGATAAACTTTCCTTTTGACGCCGACATGCATTTGAATTATTTCTTACACTCCGCCAAGAACCCTCTTCTCAGTACAGGGTTTGAGTCTTCTGCTCCACGCCCCCCCTCCCCCCGCGTCCGCCCCCTGCCTCCCCTGTGCCTCCCGACTTGGGGGAATTTGCCCTGCCCTGCATCAGTGAGATAAAAGATCTGTAAAGGAGGAGAAAAACATAAATTAGAACAAGTATAAAATAACAAATTTAAGCAAATTGCTCTATATCATACTGAACCAGTCTCTCAGTCCTGTGAATAGATCAGTCTAGATAAACAATCCTATCTCATTTCTGGAGGCAAAAATACAGTTAGGAAAGGGCAGCCGTTTAAGTTAGCCCTCTGTGTGGTGTGAGTACTGAGGCATTTAATAATGGGAATTTCTGTGGAAACAAAAGGAAGACAAACTTTAATGGTTAGAATAAACTATAAACCAAGTTTTTGAGCAGTCAGTTTAGATTTCTAGGTGTTAGACTTCAAACATCTTTTGATAGTAGAATGAGAGCAAGCAGTGGTAACCCAATAAATTTCCTGTTTTGTAGCATGAATGTCTCTGCTGATGGCATAGACATCAGTGTCACAGTCATGGTTATTTTTCGGAGTAGAGCATGGGAGCTTCCAGCTTCAGCTTGCAGGGCTCTATCAGATTGTCTTAATAAGGATCGCTATAGTCAGAATTTAATTCTGAATGATGCACGTCGGGGATGGGGAAGAGTAAAATTGGAGACCTTAATGACTGACAAAATGTATAAAAATACAAGACCCAGTTAACAAAGAGATGAAGATAGTGCAAAGATAATGAACATACAAAAGGATGAGTTATATTTTTTTCACCAAAACAGAATTTCTTCCTACAATTGCTCCCATTTCTAGCAAAGATAATCAAAGTAAGGCTGACTTGTTTACAACATAAATCTAGTCTCATTAAACTTGGCTGATTATTTACATAAGCGCTGCAAGAATAGTGATTGACCATATAGGCTCTTTTTTTTTTTTTTTTTTTTAGTCTGCTTTACTGGAACTTTTAATAAAGAATCTCAGGGCTAGGAAGTTAAGCCAAGAACTTGCCATTAGACATATCCTTCAATACCTGTAGATTTAGTGAATTTCTCTCTTTCTGAGGTCTCTAAAATATCTAAAGATTCCTGAGCCTGACAGTAAGTGATCTTTTTTATTCACCTCTAAGTCTGGGAACCCTGTAAGCCATATACCACATCAAATTTTTCAAGGAGCTTTATAAACGTTGGCTCCATAAAGTCAATTTAATTCCTTAAATCTGTCCGGTCATATCTGATTTTATGCACATCATTCTCAAGTGTGACATTCCCATCAAAGCCTTTCTAATATAACCAATGTTTTCAATTTTGTCCTACTACAAGGAGAACAGATTCTCACTGAACTCATGCAAATAACTATACTACCATGAAAATAATAATATTCAATAAGGGTTTTCCAAATTTTAGAGGAATCAAATAGGGAGAAAAAGAAATATTTCATTTTTGGTTATAAAAGCATAATCTACCAGTTTTCTGTAAGCCATAGATAGTTTAAGAAAAAAGAAAAAGAATTTCCTAACTATGGAAAACAAAACATTAAAGAGCCAGTAATGTTTCAAAGAAAATATCATAAGAGGTATAATTCGCATCTGTTCATTCAGATTCATGTACTTAATCTGTTCTGCTTTATCTTCGGTTAGTGGTTTTATGACTCCATCAGTTTCTCCACTACAGTTTTGGAAATTCTTAGTCCAGTAACATAATCATGAAAGTTATCAGAAATCTGTATTCCAGAATACTTGTCAGAGTTTTTTTCATCACTCTCTTTGAAGACAAACACTTTTGGACTATAACTGATTGCAAATCCTTTCAGAGAAGAATCAAAGAAAAACAGTAAGTATAAGTCACAAAAGACAAAATGGTCATGATTAAAGATCTGATGAGAGTTCATTATAATGCAGTTGATGAGGAAATTTAGTTCTGTGACACAACATTTTAAGTTAATAACTAATATTGTGACTGATAACCTTATATCAGGAAAAATGGACAGTTAGGGACATTGACAAATTTCTAGGAATTTCATAAGATTTTGGAAATACTTGTATTAACAGGATACATTTATACACATATAACCTAAGGAAGGTCAAACATTATTTTTTTTTCTGCTTTCAGATGTTGTGTTCTGTATTTCCAATTTATTTAAAAAATTTTTTTAAATTTTTGATTAAATTTAATATACAGTATTATATTAGTTTCAGGTGTAGAACATAGTAATTAGACATTTATAAAACTTATGAAGTGATCACCCCAATAAATCTAGTACTCATCTGACACCATACATAGTTATTACAATATTATTGACTATATTCCATATGCTATACTTTACATCCCCATGACTATTTTGTAATTACCAGTTTGTACTTCTTAATCCCTTTCTCTTTTTAACTCAGCCCCCTAAATATTCTTTGGCAGCCATCAAAATGTCCTCTGTATCTATGAGTTTGTTTCTGTTTTGTTCATTCTTTTATTTTTAAACATTACTTATTTGACAATGCTTACCATATAATTTAATATATCAAATAAACCTAATCAATTTTAAAATCTCTTTTTTTACAAAGTGAATGAGCAAATCCTCTGAGATTTCCCAAGGACTCTTATGGAAATTTCAGTCAGTTCAAGGTCAAAAAAGACTTCATTTAGAATTTGATTTTGTCAAAATTTAGCCTTAGAAGTTTGTCAAAAATCACAGATCACTATGAGACCATACTTGCTTATCTAACAAAATTAATAATAAAGAGTTCAAATGCTAATATAGTAAGTCACCTAATTGAAAAGAAAAACAAAACAAAAACAAAACCTTAGCTCTTTCAGTATTGAGAAGACTCAATTTTCTTCAGTAATCAAAGACCTGATAAAGACAACAGAAAACACGAAATTATTCTGATAAGACAAATAATTTTTTTCTAGGCAGATTATTCAACAGGTAAAGAAAAAAAAACTATTATATTCTGGCAGATGAAACAATTTAGCTGTTTTTTAAGGGCTAAAGCTTTTTACCAATATTTATGGAGAAGACTTTTAAGATTTTCATTTTCTGTAATATATAATCTTATGAAAACTGTGAACTAAAATTTGGGCTAAGGGCCCTTTAGAAATACCAAGTAGCAGTTTTTCTCCAAAAACCTTTTTTTTTCCTTTTTTAAATATTTTTTTTCCTTCAGTTTCAGGCAATTTAAAGTAATTGCTTTAACTAGGAGTTGTCTCCTTGGATGTTTACATTTTAAAGATATAATAAGATTTACATCCAAAGGGATAGAGAAAGGATCTAGGTTTTTTTCTAAGAAGGAATTCGGGAGCATGTTTGCTTATTATCAGAAATTTTGAGCAATTGCTATTGATGGTTTTCTTTTCCTTAGGTATACATAGTCCAGTAAATTATTTGTGGTGGGTGATTCAATATACATTCATAAAGAGCTTGTATGGGAAGGCCTTGAGCTCCTGGGGTCTGATTATAAAATAAGGGACAGTAAACTCAGGATTACTATGTGCTCCCAGGATCTTTGTTAAAGCTATTTTCTGGCTATCAGTATTTCCTTAAGTCTCACAACTGCTAAGTGCCTTTTACAGTTCTTAACTTCGGTTATAAATCCACTTCCTAATCTTGTTAAGGATGGGGAAAGAAACTCTCTTTCTCCTTTTAATTTAATCTACCCATAAAAACCAATAGGACATATGTTTAGGATGAGAGCTCTCAAAAAACCATTTTAGATATTTTCCAAGTCAAAAATCTTTTGTCAGAACTTTAATGGGTAGGATCTCCAAAGGTATGTATCCTCATTCCAAAATGTGGTACAAACCAGAACGCCTTCTTGTGGAAAACCCGTGGCAACTTTTCAGACTTAGAGTAAATTTTTACCTTGAACACAAGAGGCATCCCTGGAGTGGATGCAGATGATGTAGCCCTCATGATCCAAAAAGGTTTCTACCAAAGTCAGTAAAAGAAAGCAAAGAACTTCTTTGTCAGAGGCAGGAAGGAAACTCAGGTTTCCCACATAAATGAGCTGCCTTCAGATTGTTTATGATACCAGGTAGTTGATATGGGATCAGATTTTCCCAGCACTGACAAGGCAGGGAAGGGATAAAATGGCAGAGGCTCTTTATGGGCTGAGACCCCTTGTTTGAATGGGTTCTCTTGAGAGCTAGCACAATCAGTAGGGATATGTTTTGGGTTCCCAGTTTGACGAATGATCACCTACAGATTCAGCACGACAACCTGTGGCTCCTAGCAAGCAGAAAAATCAGGGAGAGTTCGCTCTCACTGGATCTAAGACAACTTCTCAAGGCCTAAAACAAGACAAAAAAAATCTCTCTATCTCTCTCTGTCTCTCTGTCTCTCTCTGTCTCTGTCTCTGTCTCTCTCTCTCTCTCTCTCTTTCTCTCTTTGGATATGAAACTGGTGACCCACAGCGAAGTTTGTTTAAACAGACTGGTCTGGTGAGAACTATAAACTCACCTATCTTGGAGGCCAGCTCAAATAACAGGCTAATAGGATTTATGCCTAGGTTTTACCCTATGATTTTCACCCTTATGAAGCTGGAATAAAAGACAGAGGCAAAGGGAAATTGTTGCCACAGGAAAGAGAAGCACACCAATAAGAAATAGCCAAGTCACACACACCTAAAGAAATAGTTCACACAAATGTTTTCTCCTGTTAATCTAAATTTGGAAAGGAGAAATTTTTACCACTCTTTCTTGACCAGACCCTACAGACAGAAATCTGGGAGGCCAATTTTGGTAAGAATTCTTAACTTTTTTTCTAGCTTGGTCAGTTGTCCCAAGATCTAGATTGTAGCCTGTAGGGATGAGTCAGGTATTTCTCTCATCTGAGTCACCAAAACTATAAAAAAGGAAAAAATTCTTCTGCCTTCTTAGATTCAGTGGCTGGGCCTTTACAATAAAATGACAAAAGACAGATTAATGGGAGAAAAACAAATGTATTTTGTTAAAATGTGTGTTACATACGCATGTGGGAGAACTCAATGATGAGTATCTCAAATGGGTGGTTAGAATTTAGGCTTATACAGTATATGAACAAAGAACAATACATTTTTAGAGAAGTGACAAGACAAAGGAAAAGAGGTTTAGGCTCTTCTGAGTGTGAAAAATATAATAAAAGCTAAGAGCTAATTAGTAAGGTTTGTTATGCAGATTATTCTGATGCTATCTTCAGGCTGATATGAATTTACAGTTGTCTCTGATGATTAAGAATCATCTTGCTCTTTCTGATAGAGACAGAGAAGGGATTTTTTCTTGTATCTGCTTCTTTTCAATTTACTTTAGCTCAAAAGAATCCTTAGGTTAGAGCAGCATATTTTGGAGGGGCACACTCAGAATCCCTTCAGTATTGATCATGAATATTATGTTTGTGATATCTTAATGAGTCACTTTAAATACCCACAGCCGTAATTCTTAATTTTTTTAAATATCATAGTGTTTTTAAGAATCTGATTTAAAAATTATGGATTTTTATGCCCCTCCCAATATTTTTGCACTCACAAAATCCTGCTAAAAGAAAACCCAGATTACAAGTTTCACATCTATAGTTACCTTTCAGTCATAACAGAATAGCTTATATCAAACTAACCATTGCTCAAAAACAGCCATAATAACAAATTAGCAATACAAACAAAATAACCAACTATCCGAAGTCATTGGAGAGCAACCAAGACAACCAGGGACATGGGTACTAAGATCCCACAGGGAAGGAAAATGTATTCAAGTAAACTTGAAATTTGTTTTTTACTTTTCAACCCAAGATTCTTGTCATTTCTTAAGTGTCATGGGCTGAGAGGCTGAGCAGAATGTGGTAACCTGGGGCTTTCATTTCATAAGGCTAAGGATGTGAATTAAATTAGGATTAAGAGTCACCATATTGCCAGAATCTTTAGCACCAAGATTTTCTGGGAAAAAGGGACACAGAGCCCGTCTTTACCTGAGGCTTTCGCTAAGAACTAAGCTGAAAGGCTAAGTAGCCCTCTTAGTAGTGCCGTGGTTCTGAGCAAAATGAATTTGTAGTTCAGGGCTTATTTCAGGGTAGACAGAGAATTCATGTCCAAAATACAGATGTAGGTCCTACAAATCAATTAAATGAAAAATAGAAAACCCCTTTTAAACATTGGGTAATTAATTTGACCAGGCACTTCACAAAAGAGGCTGTTTAAATCATTTAAAAAAAACAAGGGAAGATGCTCATCTCATTACCTCATTGGTCATTGGAAAATTGTAAATTCAGTTCATATTACATACAACTACATATCCACCATAATGGCTAAACGTTTGAAAAATGACAATTGCAAGGATTTGAAACAAGTTGAACACTTATACACTACTGGTAGGATTTAAATTTGTATATCAACTTTAGAAAACTATTTTGCCAAATCTATCAAAACCAAACATTCATTCTATCTGACACAATATTGTACCCAATAGCAATGAATAGTTCCAAAAGACAGATATAAGAAGTTTGTAAAAGCATTATTCATAATATTGAAAAATTAGAAATAACTCAGATATCCACAAACAATAGAGTAAATGAATAAATTTTGATATATTCATCTATGGAAGAATATGCAATAAAAATAATACAAATACTTCTTGAATATCGTGTTCAGGTTAAGCAGGCACAAAAGAATGTGTACTGTGTGTGTGTGTGTGTGTGTGTGTGTGTGTGTGTGTGTGAGTGTGTGTGAACTCAAAAACAGACAAAACTGATCTATGGTGAGAGGTCAGAATAGTAGTTACACTTGCAGGGAGTAATACCAAAACAGCACAGACTATTTTTTGAAGTAGGCAGTAGTTATAACAAGTACATTTGCTCGTATTCACTAATGAAGCTGTACACTTTTTTATATTATAGAAATAATATATTATTGTATTTATATTATTCTTTAGTTTTTAAAAAGTTTGCCTAAAAGAGGTATTCAATTTATGAGAGACTATTGGTTTTGAACAAAATCCCTTAATCCGTCCTTATTCCAGGCAGTGATGAGCAAAGTCCAGAAGGCCCCTTTAGGTTATCCTGCACAATAATAAAAGAAGTCACATTTCATAGATGCTTCTGAACTACACATTTAAAGTTGGTCATAACCAATAGCCCAGTGTTTGAAGTTATATGCTAATCAATATGCCTTATGGAACAAGAATGTCAGAATATTCATAACCAGTTTGAAGCTGAGTTAAGGAATATGAGGGTCCATTATACTATTTTTCTACCTGTGTATATGTTTGAAATTTTTCATAAGTTTTTTTAAGGAATGAAAATACAAGCATCTGCCAGTTCAGTAACAAAAAACAAATTATATTACAACTGGATTCCTATGGAGTAGGAGAAAGAAGTCAGAAAAAAATTACATACAGTATTGGTTGATAAAATTTGGTTTGCTTCAGCTATAAATTTTAGTTAAACATCTTGTACTTCTACCTTCTTTCTAACAAACTAAATCCTATTTCTATTTCTAGGGCTTAGTCTAACCCCACATTCTCTAAGAAGCCTTAATTACTACTCTTGCCTCTGAACTCCAGTTGCTCAAATATTAATTGTTATCACTTAATTGATTCTCATTATATTCTGTGTTGTCCCAATTGTTCTATTTTTATGCATGTTATTTTTCTTTGAAATATTTTATTGCATGCCTGGGAAACTTATGTCTAGGAGATATTAAAGATTCAGTATGTTTTTATTTATAATTTACCATTCTTATATTAACATTTTATTGACTTTTTATTTGTTGATTACTTATTTGTCAAAACCTTTTTAAAACATGGCTTGTTCTTTTTAGAAACTACTTCTTAAATATGCTCATTAACTTATTTAGTCTTTGGAAAATCCATATGACCTTGCTATTTTATGAATCAGGTAATTTAGGCACAGAGAGAGGTTACAGGATGGTTACAGAACATCAGATAGTAAGAATAGGAGCTCCAAACTGAAATTCTTAAATTCACCTCATGCTGCCGCTTAATTGTTTATTAGGCCTAGCATAGTACAGTAAGGAAAATAAACCTTCCAAGGTACTTCAGGAATCTAAAGCATTTTCTTTAGAGTGTTGACTTTTTCTTAATTAAAGCAGAATTTTCTTTACTTTAGAATCCATGTGACATAAAGTCTGTTCTCATTGAAACTGAATTTGTATTTTCTTTACAATACTATTTGAATTATATCATTAAAATTTAGACTGAAATTTCTGCAAGTAATATTAAATTGTTCACCACTATTTGCAAATTCTTCAGTCTGATATTTCAATATATTTACGTTAGCTTAGAAAAAAAAAATACAACCTTATGAGATTAATGACGATAGAATCTTAACTGATTCTTATACTGTTCTTTGAAAATAGAATTCAGGTCCCACTGTGGAGTCAGAGAAATAGCTGCCATGTTGTGTCACAAAGGCTCATTAGATGGAAGGTTAGTGCACC
Organism: Eidolon dupreanum; assembly: GCA_028627145.1. NCBI lineage: Eukaryota > Metazoa > Chordata > Mammalia > Chiroptera > Pteropodidae > Eidolon > Eidolon dupreanum. Next base: position 120,603,491 of record CM053503.1, read on the forward strand.
AGAGATGAATGCCTGTTGTTTCTAAATAGGGCTTCTAATCAAAACATATGAGTACACAAACAGAAAACTAATTTAAATCACTTGAGAATTCAAAAGCCCATAATCATCACTGATAACATTGTGGTATATATTTCCTACTCTTTTTTCCTATCCAAATACTAACTGACCTTTGTGTTAAACTAAAATGAAAAAACAAATGCTATCATAGAAAGAAAAAACAAATACTATCATAGATTTCACATATTTGCGTAATTGACAAAATATTGTGTATATTAAATGCTGAAAGACTTGATAGAAATGGTGAAATCTTAGACTTTTTATACATACTGTTAAATTGCTTTCTTGACATTTTTAACCAATTTACACTCTCCATATAGCATATAAAGGTGCCAGTTTTCCATATCCATTCAACAATAGCTATTATTTTTTCAATCTTTATCAAATTTAATGGCACCTCAATATTTTACTTTGTTTTTATGTAATTACTGAGGTAGTTGAATATTTCCATGTGTTTATTGACATTCGAATTTCTTTTGAGAAGATTTGTTTCTTTATGACATTTTTCCCCCCTATTATGCTTTTCAGGTTTTGAAAAATTAATTTATAAATTCACTGCTGCTCTATTATGCTTTCTCTCCCTCTTTCTGTATACACATCATAAAACAATTATGATTTTATTTTTATTTTAAAAATATAACCTGACTAAAATTAATTTTGTTACAAGGTGTAAGGTAGGGATCAAAAAAAAATTTTTTTTAAATAACTACTTTGTTTCAAAATAATATGGGGGAAGCAGATTTAATTTGTGGATGGAAAAGTTTAGTCATGGTTGTTGGGCCTGGATAATAGCTCTGGGTGGGGAGGGGATTACAGTGGTTGTATACTTTTGCATATTAAAAAATAAAAGTTTAAAATAAAATATCTACTTATTCTAATACCATTTGTTAAATACCCTATACTTTGCCCACAAATTTAATATCTTGATTTTATTACATACTATTAATATAATTGGGTCTCTTTCTAGACTTTTATTCCATTTCATTAATCTCTCTTCCCTTTCTATCCTGACACTAGCACCACTTGTTAGGAATTTTATTAGATTGCATTAAAATTATATATCATTTTGGAAAAACATTACTGTAATCTACTTAAAATTTCTATTATAGATACCATAAAACACCGGCAGTTTGCTAATAGCATAAAATTAAGAATTTTATTTTTAATTAGTACTGAAAGGCAGAGTGCTCTGAAGAATAAGCTCAGAAATAAAATTTGGGCTCATCTTCAAGGAGTCCACAGAGCTTTAAGGGACACATTTTGTATATCGACTATCCTTAATTTTATTACTTTCCCCAGCTTTATTTCCTGTCTTCATGGCCTAGTTTGATTACCTTTAAAAGTCTTCTTGAATTGTGTTTACATCTGCTAACCACCTTACCTCCTGTTTTGAAATGACTTGGAAGTATAAATAAAAGCTTTCAATAGATTCTCAAAGGAATTTATGATCATAAATATTAAGAACCATTGTTCTAGACCATTTAAAATAACTCATTATTGGCCAAAATTGAATACAATTTTATAAGTTTCCTGACACCACATTATTTAAAAAGCACATGACTCAAATTGCACTAACATTATTTGAAGAAATATGTTTGAAATTAAAATGTTAATCTAGAAGGCTGTTATGAGATAAAGTAATACTGACAAAGTCCATAGCGTAATGCTGATGTTGCAGATTAACTGCAGTAAAAACACTCAACCAGAAAAACAGAGAACAGAAAACAACAGAGCCAGATACCATAACCTCACTGACAGAACTTCATTCATTCATTCATTCATTCACAAAACTTGTTGAGTTCTTATGTGTCAAACACTGTGATGGGCACTGGATTTATGGCAATGAACAGAACAGACAAAAATGTCTTCTTGGAGCCTACACTGTCATGTGAGGACAGAAATAATAAAAAAGATAAATGAGTAGAATACTAAACTAGATGTTACTAAGTAAAATGGAAAACTGGTAAGTGTTTATGAAAGTATTTGAATTTTAGAGAGGGTAGCCAGGAAAGTCTCACTGTGAAGGTGATGTTTGATTAAAATTTGCTATCTAAAACCCCTTACTTGGGAGCATATCAAACATGTTCAAGAACAGCAAAGAGGTGGTAAGTTGAAGTGAAGTAAGGTAAGGAGATAGAGAGTAAAAGTGATGAGATTAGACAGTGAGGAGCATTGAAGACCATTGTAAATCCTCTGTCTCTTATAGAAACACTGGAAGATGTATAGTATGGGAGTGACTTATTCTAGCTGCTGTTTTGAGAGTAAGTAGAGAGGAACAAAGTCAGAAATAGATGGACCAGTAAGGAGCCTATATCTATCTATGTGTATGGATGGATATGTATATATGTGTCTCTATGAATGAATCTAAAGATATTAGAGTAAAAAAAGAAAATTACAGAAATACATGTAAACAACAATACCATTTATATTAAATGTAGACATTCACTTGTAATGATTCCATCTATTTTATATGAGTACAAGGTTTGTTGATTTAAAATAATTTTTAGAAGTCTAAAAGTGTACCATAAAATTCATAATAATGCTTACAGAGATTGGGCAAGGGAATGAGGATTAGAATAGTAGTCAAAAGATTTCAACTTTGTTGATATACTTGGAATTTTCGAAAAGAACAAGGAATTCATTTGTGCTTTTGTGATTGAAAATTAATCAGAAATAAAATTATTGACATAAATTGATGAAAGTAGAAAAGAACAAGAAGCAGTTCAAATCAAAATCCTTTGGCATGAGGTGATGTAGGTGAAGAAGGGGAGAAATCAAGGGCAGTGCCAAGGTCTCCAGATTGGATGATGGGTGCTGAGGTTAAACCACAGTGAGTTCAGGAGGAACTCAATTTGGCAAAGGAGTTTTCAGGAATGATGAATTTAAAGCATGGTCATAAAGTAAAACTAAAGTAGATTGAAGGTGAGGGAGGGAAGTACCTGAGATATAACTTGAGAAGTTACAATCAAGACATAGGCTGAAACCATGAGAATGGATGAACCATCCAAGGGACAGAGTTGAAAACAAACAAATGAAAAATCAAATTTTTCACTTACTTTGCTTTGACCATATCTGTACATTTACAAGATGAAAATGAATGCTTATTATATACCAAGCTCACACACATACACACAAAACCATTTAAATACAGGTGTACAACACAACAAGAAGATTGGAAGGATGGAATGCAGTATGTTAATAGTGCTTATCTTGGGTGGAGGTAACTTGCTTTGGGAGGCAATATAGTATACGTGTCAGAATCATAGACTTTGCTACTTCCTACTTGGGTGGCATTAGACAAATGGATGCAAAGCTAGTCGTTAGCACATAGTACTCAATAAATTGTAGATTCTTTACTTTTACTGGATATATTGTATATTTCTGTAAGTTTCTTTTCTAATCAGGACAGTATTATTATAAATAATATTCTGGATCAATTGATTTTGACTCAAATCCTAAGACTATATAGTAAATAATGCATATATTTCCTGGTATGTGACATGACCAAACTATTATTTAATGTATATCACAGAACCTGAAATGTCATCATATCAAGACAATTTTTCCAGTATTTTTTAAACCTTCTGAAATCAAAAAGCCATAGAATCTTTTATGCCTTCATAGCCTTACATTATAAATGTGCATGAATAATGAACTAAGGTATAGGCATCTATTGCTCTGAAATTTAATGGTGAAACTAGAAGTCAGGCATACAGGAGAGGATGCAGCAGGTTAGGAGTTAAAGGTAAAGAAGGGGAGATAGGGCAGGATGCCCATATTGTGGAGGCAGAGAAAGAGTGTCAGGATGAAGACAATACTGAAAGATGAACATTAGGAGACTAAAACTGGTTGTAAAGCTCTCTGGGAATTATAGGGCAAAAATATAAAAAAATAAGTCATTGTGGCTGTCTGCTGTAGACCACCCACCCACATCATGTGTGTCTCATTAATCTGTTTTGCTATTTTAATTCTTCTTAGAATTAAGAATGATTAGAGCAAAGCTGGTTCTGTTAAATTATAGGGAAGTAAAGCCTTCAGATTGTCCAAGAATATTTTGAAATGTTTTGTCTTTATCTACATGTGTGTGTATATACACAGAGGAATTTATAAAAATATTCTACTCTTTATTCTGTTTTACATTTAAAAAATAAACCGGAGTCCCAAACTCAAAATCCCATGGAAACTCCTAGCAACGGCCAGTGTCTTTCACTTATGACTTCATCGTGGGGGAGAGGGAAAAAGGTTAAATTATTCACTTTAAAAATATAATTTCCAACATTAATCCCACAAAAAATGTAACTAGCACACAATTCAGTACTTATGTGAATTGAAATATAAGCTTATATATTTCGATAGAATAAAAATAAAAATTGTTTCTCTATTTTAAAATATCAAAGATCCAGCTAGAGAGATTAAAGGGCTGTTTTGTCTCTATGTTGTTATATGTATGAAATGGTTATTTACTTTTATTTTGGAAGGAGTTAAGCTTTTCAATTCTTTTGGCTTTATCTTCTTACCTTCTAATTCTGCTGTTTTGTAAGAGAAGAAAATGCTCCTAGGAGCCTTCCTAGAAGAGATAATTTTGCAAGACTCCTAGAATTTTAATTATTATGGAGATCCACCTAATTTCTCTGCCCCTTATTTTTTCCCTATAATACATAATATAAAAATTCTCAGAGAATATTGTAGAAAACCATAACATAATTAAATAATATGTGTTAAGATAACCACATTAGTAGCAGTTGAATAATTTTAAAGGAAACTTGGATGACATATTTATTATAAGGTTTTCTTGGGGAAGCCTCAATGTAGTTTTTTGTAAAATAGGGATGGCATAAATAAACAGTTGTATGAACTAACTGGTATCAGGTTTATAGAAATATTTTGCAGGCTATAAAAATTATGCAAATGTCCAGTTGGTCCTGAAAAACACTTTAGAGTTCAACCAAATCCCTTATTTTAAGGATGATAAAAGTGAGAATTAGAGTACATATGGCTTACACAATGTGCACAATTAGTGAGTGGTAGAACAAAAATGTAGATTTAGTGACTACTATTCCAGAACATCATTCACTAATGTTGGTAATACGTGTCCATTGTCATGTTTTAATAGGCCATTTAATACCCTTCTAATTCTCTAATACTCAATTACTATAGCTACTATCCAGGGGAAGAATGTGTAAAATGTGTAAAATCAATATGAAATAATGCTGGCAACTGACATTGGAGATCTGTTTCTGTCTTAGAGAAATGTGAGAACTGTTGGATTTCAACGTCTTGTCACATCACTCATTTCTGAATTAGCTCAGTTTGCAAAGTCATTGCCATGTGTTATCTGGTACTGTTTTGCATGAGGTATTGTTGAAGCTAAAGCCCTAGGATTCTATAAGTTTCATTCAGGAGTAATATTTGATTCCAAATCTAGGCAGTCATTCTGTAGATACATGTTGAAGTCACTCTGCTACTGGGGGAGAAAAACGCATAAAAATAAGTCCAATAATGCCATCTTTGACTATTAAGAACAATGTTGCCTTCATAAAAATAGTTAGCACCCCCAAGCTATGGTTCAGAAACTTAAATCTCATCAGATTTCTTGATATTTATAGGTGGAAGTAAGTGATAGTGAGAAGGTAGGCTATAAAATAGACCTGCTTACTAAGAGGTGCCTACATGAACTAGACAATTCTAATAGATATCATTCAGATTTAGACTGACAGATGGAATTACATAAATTTCATTATTGATGAATTGAAGCAAAACTGAAATAGAGAGTAATCAATCAACGTAAGCCACCTTTATGTTCAAATGCTCAATTCTGGTTTTGCTTTTCTCTCTCTCTCTCTCTCTCTCTCTCTCTCTCTCTCTCTCTCTCTCTCTCTCTCATATGTGGTGTATATATCAAAATTAGGGAGACATAGCCATGTAACTTGTAAAAAGAATCAATGTAAAATGCCTCAGATGTCTGGTGTTATGCAGAATTTAAGTTTTATCACTAAAAAGGACAATACTCTTAAAATGGAGAGAGAAACCCCTACCAAAAAAAAACTCAAAAAGCAACATTTGGAAAATTTTTATGTTATAGACTCATATATAGACTCAAGCATAATTAACTTAGTCTACCATGAAGAACTAAAATAAACTGGTTTTCTCTAACACCTTCTCAAACAGTGTATCCAATATTTGTGCTTTGTGGAATAGGGTTTCCTTTTTCAGCTTTAGGTGTTTATTAACACATATAATAGTCCTCTTTTCAACAATTCCTGAACTGGCTTCGATTATTCTATTTTATTGGCTTAAAATCAGAACTGCTTAAAACTCTTAGCAGATAAACTCTAAGATAAAGGTGGCTTAATTAAAATGTGGTAGAAAAGACATACATTCTATAATTTCTGTTAATTTTTTGGATTATTCAATGCCATATCATAGAACCATAGAGTGTCAAAGTTTTAAAAAAAAAATGTTAGATAGATTGAGGCTATCTGGTCCAAATGGCCTTTTCTTTATAAATGGGAAGAATGAGGCTCAGAGAGTGACAGATTGCTAAAGGTGAGCCACACAACAAGTAAAATTAGGGCTCTGGTTTACAATTCTCAGTATTACCCCATGTTTCTTGTATCTGTGTTTGCTTTTGATACTGGTTATTAGCTGTAAAATATTCAGTTCTCTCTGGTTCAGAAATTACTATAACTAATAATATTTTATGATGAACAGAATTTCATTATTTTTCATTATGTTTTGTGTGACTTTTAGAGTCTGGAGTATAACACATTCACAACTGAAGATAAAATAATCAAGGAAGTGAAAAATAATGCGATTTCATTTTATGACGAGAGCAAATCTAAAAACAAATAGCATTTCTGCTTTTGGTTTTCAATGATATTATCAAAATCTTCATCTATACAGCACATTGAGGAGCCTATTACAAGCTTTGTTATAAATTAGACTTCACATTGCATATGTGGCAAAAGATGGGCAATTTTTCATGATGCATGTGTTGGAAAAAGCTGTGATTTTATGAGTGTTATTTTTTCTCCATGTGTCATTAAGAATATCCCCAAATTAAATATTTTTGTCATGTGTCACCAAACTATGTGTCAGTTTGTAGTAGAACATTTCATTTTACATCTTATATAGTTCTAACTTTAGATAAACGTAAACTAAAATCAGATTCTTTGTCATTGCTATACTGCTAAAATTGATGTTGCTACAGAATTGAACAATACTGATGCACGACCAACTGCACATATGTTTTTTCCCTATTTCTGACAGGTTATTTCTATCAGAAAGTTAGTTGTATCCAGGGTATTAAACACTTGGTTGTTGATCATTAATTATAGATATGGAAAAAGACAGCAATAAGCAAAAATAGAACATTTATCTCATTTTTATCTGTATGTAGCAGAAATGTGTCTCCATATGGATGTGTGCCTTTGTAAGCATTTGATGTTATACATTCCCAATCTACTTTTGTATCACTTGATGCATTATTTATTTCTCTTCTGTATGGAGGCAGCCAATTTAAGATAATAAAAATTCTTAAAGGAAAAAAATTCTCAAGTACGATCAAGAGTGAAATGATCTTTAAAACCAAAGTAAGACAAAATTCAGCTAAAACCTAAGAAATAACCACGATGGTAACATCCCAGAATTAGTCATCACCCCTCTTTTACAACTCCGAGGCCACAATTTTATTGAGAGGCCAGCCCCACTGTTCGCCATCCATTTCCTCATCCTAAGAGGAAACTATTTTCTATACTTAAATGACTCCTTCCTCATTAGATATAGTTTACTGGAGTCACAAGGAAAGGCCATGGTGTCCCTTGCTGAAGCACATAGCCCTATCTGGGCTAATCAGCTCTGACCTCCATGGAATCTATATCTTGGATAGAGAGAAAATAAGGAAAGACTTGGCATTCCTTCATGTCCCGACCACACTGTTCCACTCAAAGGCCATTTCTCTGGCTCCCCCTTCCTGACACTAAGGCCCTTCGTTTCTTGCTCACTCTCAAGTTTAGGTCTCTCTCCACCTCCCATTGATTCTGTAAGTCTCCTATATCCCTCAAATGCATTTCCTTTTGCCTAAGATAAACAGAATAGATTTCTATTCTTAGTAACTTATATTCTTATACATAACCAATTTAACTGAAAAACAATAAAAACAACCTCAACATAAGCCACATTTGCCTTCTAGATAATTAGAATCATGCTGTTAAACAATAATGTTGATAAAGAAGTTCTGAATTAAAAAAAAGGAGCACGAGAGAGAGAGGTCAGCCTCATAAAGTAATAAGGTTTCATAGCTTTTGTAGCCTTTCTCAATGTTTAGCCCCAATTTTTTAACGACTTTATTCAATTATAATTGACATATCATGTAATTCACCCATTTAAAAGGTACAATTCAATGATAATCATATATTCACAGAGTTGTGCAACCATCACTATAATCAATTTTCAACCGTTTCCATCACCTCAAAAAGATACCTGTACCATTTCACTATTACACCCTAATCTCCCCACCCCCTGTTTTCCTAGATACAAGAAACCACAAATCTACTTTCTATCTCTACAGATTTGCCTATTCTGGACATTTTGTAAATGGAATCATATAAAATATGGTCTTTTGCGACTGACTTCTTTACTTAACATAATGTTTTCAAGGTCTATTTAGGTTCTTCTATAGCATGTATCAGCATTTTATTTCTTTCTTTAACCAAATAATATTCTGTTATATGGATATACCATATTTTCTTTATCCAGTCCGTTGTTTATTTATTGGAAAGGTGTTTCCACCATGTGGTTACTATAAATAATGTTGCTGTAAACACATGTACAAGTTTCTCTGTGAACTTATGTTTTCATTTCTCTTGATTATACATATATATAATGAGTGGAATTGCTGGATTGTTTAGCTACTTTTAATTTTTAAGTAAAATTTATTTTTATTTCTAACTAGATTCTCTTACTGTCAGAGTATGTTATTTTGACTTCTGTGGAAGACAACTAGATCCTTTTTGTAGTTGACTCCCAGGTCATAGAGAAGATTAACTTATCTCATGGCCTCAATTCCAGTTTAAATAATTCGAATTCCCTAAATATTTTACACTATTAAAATCTACAGCTCTGGTCACAATTACTTTAACCTAAAACTGTTCTAAAATCTTTATAACTTACATTTATACTTTGTATAAACTAGCCTTCCACTGTTAGAACTTTAGTGTTCATTTATTGACTACTTTCTGTGTGCAGGTACTATGCTAAGTGTTCTGTGTACATTTTTCTAATCCTTAAAACAACCATGTGAGATAAATATTATTATCCTAGTATTACAGGTGAGGGAACTAACGCTCTAAGAAATTAAGCAACTTCCTCTTGACAGCAAACAGGTATTGCACACAGAGGTAGTTTTCAGTGTATATGCCATCAATTTAATTAAGTATTTACAAAACATTCCTCCTATTAAGATAACTAATTCCAATTCTTCTTTAGGATTGGGCAGTTGTGATCTTTTACGTGGTTTTTAAACCTTATCCCCCTCTGCTCACAACTTTACGTATCTCAAAATTTGAGCCACTGAATGATGTAGTGGAAGGACCAAAAGCCCAGGAGTCAGAAAACACAGATAAATGCCAACTCTGTCTTTTTAGCTGTGTCTTGGATTACTTCCTAATGAAAATACTATTAGAAAAGTCAGTAGTGTTTTTGAAACCTTGGATTCCTCATAGGTGAAAAAGGGCAAACTACTGTCTGGGCCTCGATCATGAGGCGGTTGTAAAAACTGAAAGAAATAAGGGATGTGGAAGTTCTTTGTCAATTGAACATTACTACACAAATGTAAAGATGAAAGGAACCTTATTAGGCAGTCCCTTCTTTTGCACCTCTGCTCCCTACAAGCCAGTCATCTAAATATTTTTACCCACAGTACTAACAGGTTGTTAGAACCACTTTCTTTGACTCCTTGTTCGAGTTCATATTTGAGAGCTATTTGCCTCTGAATATGATCCTTACCTCTTTGCCTCTCTGAGTCTCAGCTTGAATCCCTTTTCCTTGTGGTTTGAAATGTCTTCACTGGAGATGTTCTATTGCGAAATGCAAAAGACTGCTACCATGATCGAGGCATCTGAAGAATACATAGCTGAGGAGTAAATGAGTAAAACATTTCTTCAAACCGAAGTCTTTAAAGAAAAATATTTCAAATACACATAGAACAAAATTTGCTGCAATTTTGAATAATTGAAAGGTTCTATGGCTTAATTGAATTATCTCAATTAAAACAACACAATAAGAAAATTTCAGTAGAAAAATTGCCAGTGGAGAAATAATTAAAATAATTACTATGTTTAAGAAGAAATTTTTTGAACTGAATGTATTGTTCATACTAAAAATCTTAAACCATTATAATCTACAATAATCATTTTCTTCACATTGCAAATACACAATAACTACTCTGTTCCATAATTGGTTGTGACCTCTTTTGGTAAAGAAAGGTAGCTCCCCAAAACAAAGCAAGCATGCTCTGATAATTGCTCAGCTATCCCTGTATATTATATTTGATTACAAACCCCATCAAAGATGGCAAGAATTTGCTCCTCTGGAAGTAGGAACTTTCAAAGGATGTGGAAGCTTGGCTATATATCAAAAACAGTATGATCGGTTACTGAATATTTGGCTGTATATTTTGATACTGTCACTTCTGTTAGGAAATATACCTAGAATCACATAACCATTTTGTTTTGTAGCTTACTGTAATTTTCATTAATTTATGTCCCGGGAAAAGAAGACATTGTACATTTACACATTACACCTGCAATTAAGATAATACCATATCTAGTGCCACACTGGGCATTGCAACAGTGATTCAGGGTAGGGCAAGAAAGGCCAAGACTGGAAATTTAACAGATCTAGGGAGATAATTAGTCAAGTTCAAGAATGGGGGAAGGAGACAGTAAGCATAAGGAGAAATATAAAAAATTCTATAAGGAAAATACAGGGAGTGTACAAAAGTAGGAAATGGGGGCAGATAGGAAATTTTGGTGCTAGGTCTGTGATGTTCACAAAGAAAGATGGGACGAGGAGCAGGAAGGCAGATAGAATATAAATTTGGGAAGGGCACAGGCAAAAAAGAGTGAGTGAGTTTTTGAGACCTGTGCCCTCTAAATAGGTTGTGGTATTTGGTTTTAGAGCAAACATATTCTCTGTCTTGCAATTATAGTTATATCAGAATGCATAGATGTGTGTGACATGATGCGAGGATATGCATTACAGTGAAGATTACTGTAAAAAAAAGCACTAGTCTTTCTAGAGGTCTTTTATGTAAGTGAATTTTTTTTTTTTTTTTGGCAAAGCCCCTACTTTTTATATCCCCAGTGCTTTGAAATAGAGTGGCAGTACAAAATGTATTGACTCTGAAGTCTCTAAGTAGAGCAAAAAGCACCAGTGTATGCTGTTTTCCCTCATCACTGGGGAAAAATATTAATAATTGCTCCATTTATTGAGCACTGTTTTGGCTATATATTGCTATACAACAAACTACCCCAAAACTTAAAAACTTAATGACTTAACTTAGAACTTTGTAGCTTAAGAAAACAAAACTATTATCTCTTGAATCTGTGGTTTGATTATGCACAGCTGGGGGTTTTCCTTTTCCATGTGTTATCTAGGGTTGCAGTTTTCTGAAGGTTTTGACTGGCCGGGAGTGTCTAAGATAACCCACTCCCGTGGCTAGTGCTTGCTTCTGACCATTAACTGAAATGAGGCTGTCAACTCAGGTACTTTGGGTCTCCTCCACATGGCCTTTGTATGTGGCTTGGGCTTTTCATGGCTTATTGGCTGGGTTTAAAGAAGGAGTGTTCCCATCATGAGAGTGAAAGCTGCATATCTCTTAAGGTCCAACCTTGGAAGTTATACAGCAACATTGATGTTGCATTCTTTTGGTTAAGGCAAGTCTTAGGATGGGCCCAGATTCAGGATGATAAGAATTAGATGGGGAGGAGTGGCAAAGAATGTTCAGCCGTCTTTATTTCACCACGATTGCTCACTATGTTTTAGGTGCTGTGATAACTGCTTTATGTATTGTATCTTATACAAACTTCTGAACCATAGAGAAGGTTAAATATCGTTAATATCCTGTTTGTCAATTAAGAATATTGATAATGAGAGCTATTAAATTATGGAGTTAATAAGTGGACGAAGTGGAATTTGGATCCAAGTCTATCTATCTCCACAGCCCTAATTAGCCATAGAGAAAGAGTATAAGGATGACAGCTTATGCATTTATTAGGTAAATTGTATTGCTCTATTAGTGGATCTCAAGTTGTTGGTTTGGTTCCCTCCATCATTCCTTAAGATTATTATTTTAAGATTATTAAGATTATTATTTTAAGATTATTAAGATTTTTAAACCTGTGAGGCTAAATTGATTAAATTGTCTAAAAATGCCTGTGGTACTGTGTTAGCTTGCTTTGCTTCTTCCAAGTAAATGGGTATATTGAGTTCTTATCCCTTGGGCAGTTGCAAAGATAAGATTAGGACAAATATACCTCTGAGTTTTTTTCAGTCTTGTCCAGTTCTGGTCTGATCAACTATACTTAATTGATAGAAACGTAGGAGGAAGTGCCTAACTGAATTGAAAGTAACTATTATTGCAACTAAATTAAATCTTAAAGAATTGTACTGTAAAATATGCATAGACACCTCACACTTTAAACCATAAGAATGTATTTCCTTAAAGACATTTATTATAGTTTCCCTTGAGTATTCTATCTTTTTCTGATTCTGTGCTTTAAGGCTATAAAAACTATTTGACTAAAAGAAGTATTCAATCAGAAGCAGCGTTGTCTGTATAAACAGCTGGTTGGATGGATTTCTTTTCTGCTTCAGTTTACTTTTCCACCAAATAGACCAATTATGTGACTATGGCTTATAAAAGAGAGATATAGAAAAGTTAGAACTGTTTGAAGTTTTGAAATTCATTTGTAAGAAAAGATTAAAAGGCCAGTATGATTTATTTTTGCCTAGAAAAGAGAAAATTGAGGAAACCTTAAAGTATTCTCAGTGAAAGGAAGAACAATACGCTTGAAAGTAAGACAAATGTGAATGTGTTGAAATGACAGTTACGGGGTAGTTAGACTCTTTACAGGTAAATTTCACCAAGAACAATCTTGTAAATGTTGGATTAGACTTTGAAATAAGGCTGCAGACTCTTTTGCCATAAGTTCCTTTAATAACACTGAAGATTCTTGCATAGTTTATAGCACTGAGGGGACAGATTCTATATGAAGGCATGGAAATGAAGGAGCTTATTTGCAAAGTCTTATGGGTTATGATTTTATGAAATGCTTTAGTATATATTCTTGGGTTGATGCTTAGGAATATGAAGCCAAAGTTTAGTAGCTTAATCAAGGTTCTTGACTGAATCAATTGATAACAAAACAGGGTATTAGAGGATAATATTTCCTTTTGTCTTCAGTAAGTAGATTCTACCCTTTGTAGAAAGATAAAAGAAAAAACAGAAGGAAGGAAAGAAGAAATGAAGAAATAAGAGAAAGTCAGGATGATCTAACTACATTGCAATCAGTCCTATACTCTCAGAAATTTAACACTATAATTTTCCCTTTTTTTGCTCACTAAGAATTTAGCATGGACATTCAGCAAGCATCAGGCCTTGGAGTCCTCTTCTAAGTCTTCATGCAAAGATAATAGAAGAGAACATGTAGAATTGTAGAGCAGGTTTTTATGGGTCATGTCTTTTGCCCACATTCATTAGTCATATGACCCTACCTTACTGCAAAGGAGGCTAATACATATAAGTATGCCCAGCAGAGAGAGAGGGAGAGAGAGGAAAAGGGAGATGGAGAGGGAGGGGTAGGGAGAGGGAGAGAGAGGAGAGGAGAGGAGAGGAGAGGAGAGGAGAGGAGAGGAGAGGAGAGGAGAGGAGAGGAGAGAGAGGCTAAGAACAGATCCAGACTTTCTTTAAAAGCACTTCTTAAGCATGAACTATGGCACTGCCAGTGTAACGCTAGAATGCATTAATGATTCCAGCACAAGACCATTTTTAATTCTTTTAAAAATATACTTTATGAACAAATGTTGAACTTTTTGTATGGACTTCTATTATAATTTCACTCGATATCAAACTTGCTGTGAACTCTACAAGAAATTCTTAGAGCTGAGCAATGAAATAGTGTAATTTTTAGCAAGTGCCAACAATTTCCATGTGAATGGGGCCTTTATTAAACATATTTTAACACTCCTGTGGATTAATAATGTGTTAGCAGAAAAAGATATGTTGAGCTTAGTGCAATTATCCTTCCATCCCAATTATACTATGACATTAAATCCTGTGACATTTAATAAGAAAGGCCATTTCACCCATGGCTACCTCTAATGCAGACGATTTATGCAACAGTGTTCCCATAGAAAAAATTATGAAAAGAAGGCATTCCAACATGCTGATCTATCTAACTGCCCGTGTAAATTAAATAAGGTGTAGCAAAATATATAAATTGTTAATATTATGATTACCTGGTACCTGAGACAAAGAAAGTAAATTTAACAACACTGGCTTTTAATTCATCAAAATTAAACAAATGTAAATGGATAACTAATAGAGGAGAAAGGTGCTTAGTAAATAGGAATTCAGGAAGTTATTTTTTCCCATGGAAAGCATTTAAAGCTCTTTTTTTAAAATAATGTATATCTGGCATATTTGGCCAATAACATAGCTTAATATTTGTTGAGACAAATTAATTTGACATTATAGTCATAAAATGTCTTAATTACCTTAGAGAGTTGAAACTGGTATTTGAAGTTGAATTCTTTATTCTTTAATTTAAGGTATTTTGATATCTTAAATGTTCAATTTCATTTTTGTCTGTGTATGCTTAATCTGCCAAAGATTGTATAACATATTCCCTTCCAAAGATTTATGTCTAACATTGATTCTGAATTTACTATGAGTTTTATTATTGAACTATGGGATTAATTCATATGAACTCAAGTACTAAGGAAGAGAAAAGTATAAGAAGTGCTGAAAAATATTTGTTAAGGTACTCATTTACCTTTGTTTCTGATCTTTACACGATTGACATGATGAAAAACATCAAATGCAATAGAAAACAAACCATCAAATCAGACATTTATATGGCTACACTAGATTTGAAATGACCAGAATGAATTTTTTATTTACATAAATAAGTTTTTCTGTTGTTTTGGTTTTAAATACAGAAACATAAAGTTTTCAAGAGAAACTGGCATATTTACAAAGAGCCACTTTTTTGGTAAGCTGAGAGATGTAGAGGAGGAGGATTTTTTTCCTCTGCCCTCTTAGACTCTATGACTAAATCTAAGAATTAAACTGACAAAAAAAAAAAAAGATTAATAGGAGAAATACATACAAATTTTATACGTTAATATTTGAATGTGTTCTCCGAAGACTTCGTATAAAGAAATAAAAGCCCAAAGAAGCAGGTAGGCCTGAAAGCTGACATATTTTAATAAAGAATGGTATATTGTGGAGATATGGCAAGACAATAGAAAAAGGGGTTTGGGCTAAAGGCAGTAAGTTGTGGGAAAGTGACTGGGAAATTAATGGAAAATAATGGTTATTTTAGTAGGTTTATTTGTATAGACTTATCTCAGTGTCAGCTCTCTGTCCCTGGTGATAAAATGTTCTCCTCTTCTGAGTACAGGGAAGGAATCTTTCTTGTGGGAAATTTGTGTCCTGCTTTTAGGTAGAAAGGGAGAGATAAGAGAGCCCTTCCTGCATCTGCTGTTTTCTCAATCACCCTCATCTCAAAACAGTCAGTATGCCAAAATGGCATATTTGGGGATGGCACGTTCTAATCTCCTTCAGAGTTTTGTATTATTTAGTATTTGTATGTATGTAATTATACATACATGTAAGTAGATAATTAGGAAAAATTACTAGCTGAATAAAGGTACATTTTAATCAAATGGTCTGAAAAATTATGACTTTTTAAATTCAGGGCCTTTAAGAATTTTAATGCTCAGATCCATATTCAAGAAATGGTTCTAATCACAGAATACTGGAATGGGAATAGCTCTGATAACCCCAAAGATGTTCACTATTCTGAAGACAGCCCATATCTATGATAGAAGTAAATTTAAAGGACCATAATCTTTAGATTAAGAACTGTCCCCCAATATCAATAATGTTAACTCAGAATCCCTCTTTCTCATGAATGTAAGTATTACTGTGTCCTCTAGATCAGGGGTCCCAATCCCCTGGCCATGGACCAGTACTGGTCCGTAGCCTGTTAGGAACCCAGCCACACAGCAGGAGGTGAGTTGTGGGCTAGCGAGCAAAGCTTCATCTGTGTTTGCAGCCTCTTCCCAGCGCTAACATCAATGCCTCAGCTCCACCTCAGATCAATAGGCATTAGATTCTTATAAGAGCACCGGTCCCTGCTGCCAAAAATGTTGGGTACCACTGCTCTAGATGGATGTGGTTTCATCTGGCAGGTGAAAGGCCCTCATTAACTCAGTGCTAGGATTGACTCTTGAGGATCCTAGAGTAGTTTATCATTAGAGGAATGATATTATATGTATTATCTCTCGCCCATTTTCATCCTAAATGTTGCTTCTTAAGAGTAGGACTCATGGCTTATTTATATTTATAACCTCTTGGCTACTGTGTGGTTTATTATTGTTGACCTAACTGGAGGCTAACCAGTTGTTATGATCTGTTTAGTCATAGAGACCATAGAGGCCAATACAAATCTATTTTCTTCTGTGTTTTTGTGACTTAGATTTAAAGGGAAACTACAAAGAAGTAAAATCCTAGCTCTCACTGGAGACCGTCTTTACCAATGGAATAGTTTTTACTCTTTCAACTAATAATATATGGAGCAAAGTATGCCAGTTTGGATCCTTCGGACTACAAGTAACAGAAAAGCCAACTCAAGGTGTTTTAAGCAATAAGGGAGCAGAGCATAAGATAAGATGGATCCAGTAGATCAGTAATGTCCTCAGGTCCTAGAGTTTTTCTCTCTCTGCTCTACCATCCAGAATGTTTTCATCCTGAAGCTGTTTTCTCTTTGATTTAGAATGACTTCCAGTGGCTGCTACATACTACCTTTCTCAAGTCAAGAGGGAAATAGAAAGCTTAGCATTAACTGTTCTCTAGAAAGAGATAGGGAGAACTTTCTCAGAGGTCATCACCACATAGCTTCATATATCCCATTATCCATCATTGTGTCTTGTACTATTCTTGAACTAATCACTGGCAAAGAAGATGGAATGTCCAAAGGCTAATCCCTCCAATCACTCTTTCCCTTCTGCATGGAAAAGGAATAGAGTGGATGGTGAAGGCCAATCATACACAGTGTTGCCACATGGAGTAAGTGCAAGGAAGATGATCAGAGAGATAACTGAGAAGTAGATATGGTAAGAAGGCACTGGAGGCCAAATGGAACCACTCTTTTGCCAGAGAGAAATAGAAACAGTACAACCCAGGCAAATCAGTGAAGTTAAAAGAGGAAAAGAAATGACAAATCAAAAATAGATAGAAACTATTTTATTTAAAAAAAGTAGAGTGCTAAACAAATGCAAAAGAATAATAGAGATATTTTTCTGAGAAGAAGATGAGGATATACTTAAAAAAGATAAGAGAAAAATAGATTGACAGACTGTTTTTTAGTTAACGTTAACTCATGGTTTGGGATAAGGGTTACATATGAGAAAGACTAACCTATTGATCCTGTTTGCTTGGTTATGTTTTGTTGGTATGGAATGATTTAACCACCCAAATGTTGACATGGTTTGTTACATGTGGGCAGAATACAGACAATGAGAAATTCAACTGTCCTTAAAAATCAATGGTCTCATCTTTGTAATGGGCCATAATCGGCCTTCTCCGTGCACATTGGAAAATGCAAGTTCTTTAAAGAAAGCCCATCCCCACATCCTCTCTGGGATTTCTGTTTCCAGGGAGAGATTTACCATTTTATAATCAAAATTATGTGCAACTCCCAGTTTCAAAACTTACACTATTCCTATCCAAACGTGTAGCCCTAGGAGACTGACAAATTCCCCTGATCGAAGGAGGAGGTGTCACTAAGGTAAGCTATCATTAAATATAGATAACCATAAGGTGTCCCCTAATAGCATTTCAAGTAGAAAATAAGAATCACTCCTGATAGTGATTCCAAAATGTCTACCTCTTTAACAAGTATCATCTTGACCAACTCAGATCTCAAAATCTAGAGAGCGGGGCAGATTTCTTTGTTTAGAACAAGTGTCTATGTCTGATGATGGGATCAGAGAGAAAACTACATCTGCATATAGACAGAATCTAGGGACTAAAATCGATGTCACATGCCAAGCAAAATATAAGATTTTGGAGTCATAGAGCCAATCTTAGTTCAAAAGTTGTTTTAAGGAATTCTCTTTTTGGTTTATTTGGACAAAAAAGAAAAACCTATCGAGACCTCAGTCATCTGATTAATTTTTATGTTGACTGAGTTTGCAATACAAGTGCCTCACTTATATTTCCTAGGCAATAAATAGAACAATCCTAGGCATACGTAGTTTCTCAAAATATGTTTGTTTTTAAGAACTAGGTCTTTTATTATATAACATTCTATACCTGTTCAAGTATAGCAAACTGTCCTTTCAGGAGTTTACCTGAAGTCCTTCATCATTTTCTTTCATTTTTCTCAAAATTCTCCTTCCGGCCCAATCCAGGCTGCATGTTGGAGTTTCACATATGGTAAGTGTTGAAAAGTCACATAAAGTCATTTCGCATTAAGGCCCTGGCAAGATAGCTGCTTTCTGAAATAAATAGATAGATAAATAGATAAATAAATATGTGTATGCACGCGCACGCATACACACACACACACACACACACACACACACACACACACACACACAATTATTTATGGTATAAATAGACATTGCCAGGGGGTTGTAGTTAAGAAACAGTGTGGCCTGAAGTGCTCTGTAAGAAGGATGTCTGTGAGAATTTCAGTGTACCAAGTAGATTTTGAGGCAAAACAGTGCCCCGGAGTCATAGTTTCATCTTGGCCAAACAAACTCAAGGTTTGTGGAAATGAATTAACAATAGTCTCACAGACCTGTAATTCACCAAAAGGCAATTTTCTTTACCTAGTAAAGCCTAATCTTTTAATGTTTGAAATCCATGGTTTCAAAATGAGCATCTGATATCCACCTCTTAGTCTTCTCATAAACCACTGCTGCTACAACAAAATTGGGCCAGTGTACCTGGAACACATGTACTTTAACCTCAAGGATGAATTTGCCTTATGAAAGTTATTTTTTCTCCCTTGTCAAAGTTAAGCAGAAACATGTCAGACATGGAGACTCAAAAAACATTTACAGTCTGGGAAATCAAATCCATCATATTTCTTCTCTGATGGAAAAGAATATCTACAGATTGTTTAATTTAAAAAAGAGAACAAGTGGCCTATTGAATTGCTTTGGTTCTTAACATCACTGGAAGAAGGTTGATGAAAGTATCTTCATATATAATAATCAACAGTGGGACTTTTTTAGGAAGTTGGTAATAACTTGTCAATAAACCAAAGAATTAACTTCATTCAAAAGCAGTATGCGGATCTATCTTTCATTGTTAAAGGGCAGTTAAGAAAATTACCAATTTCTAAGAATGATCTAGTTTATAGCTTTTATTACGGGATAGTTAATTTGTGAATAGTGGACTTAAAAAACCAATATTTTCTTCCCTATGGTAATATGTTTGTAATAAGTGAGATATAAATCTTTTAAATATTTTTCCTGAAAGCAGGAGTCGAATAGTTTAAACAGACATTACTGGGGCCATTTTTTTTTTTAAATGATGTTGTATGCTTCCAACTACAGCTTGATCTCTGTGCTTTTGCATTCTGAATCATCATAGAATTGCATAATGCAAACTAACCAGTTCTCTGATCATCCTCTATTTTGTAATTTGCCTTAAAACATTGACTCCCCTGGACTCTATACTGTTTTGCATACAGAAGATGATCCAGGTTTCTTCATGTCTTGAAGTCTAATATTTAAAATTCCTATATACTTTTCATAGCTTTTCAAAAATATTAAATTATTATTGCTATTTCTCATACGTGAGTTTTACAATACAAGATTTTTTAAAAATCTTCTTTGCCTTGAAGAATAAAGTTATTGATAATAGTGCTAGACTCTAACTGTGGATTATGGAAGAATTTATGAAGATTTAACAACTTGAGCAATTCTAGGCCTTTTTGCACTTTTGACAATAACTCCTATCTTTCATCCTATTGAGAAAGCAGGATATAAAAGACATAGTTCTGTTTAAAATGTATTTTATATACATGTATTAGAAAGAGAAAAGAAAATATAGATAAAACAAATACCAAATATCGACTAGTAATTATCTCTTATTTATGAACATATGGATTTTTGTTTTTCTTTTCTCTTGTTTACATTTCAAATTTTTAAAATAATACATGTTACTTCTATAGGGGAAAATGTTTTTAAAATAATCTTAAGCACTTATCTTCTGAGGATGTCTGTCTAGATATTTTGGAAGGAAAGGCCAGATTTGACAAACCTGGTAATTGGCAATTAACTGATTTTTTTCATTGGTTTATCTTTTGGGAGGCACAATAAAAAATAGGTTAAAATATTGCAGAACTTATCAATTTTTTTTTATTTTTAGAAATATTTACTATATAAAAAAGATCTAAGAATTTAAAAATAATTAAACATCAAGGATATTTTTTAGTATAAAAACATCATTTCCAATAATTCTTAATAAAGAATTTTTTTGAAAGTATAATCTACCAGAAACAAGAAACAGGGAAATAGTGAAGGCATGTTCATTAAAGGTAAGAGGAAGACCAAGTTCCCACTAACAATTTTATTCAGTATTTTTTTGGAAGTTCTAGCAAATGAAAAAAATAATATTAATGGATAAATCTATAAATATTGGAAAAGAAGAGGCAAAATTATCAAACATATATGATACAAATGTCTACTGATGAAAACCTAACTAAATCAGCAAATAAATGCTTTATAAAATAACTTAGTAAGTTGACTATACTTGATAAACCAAAATCAAGTATATGCCTTCCTATGTATGTCATTCATAATCTCAGTATCAAAGAGAAGGAAAAATAAAAGCTCTCTCTTGTAAAATAACTACTAGATGTATGAAAAATATAACAAGAGACTTTAAAAAAAGGCAAAGCCTCTGTGAAGAAAATTACAAAATATTGAGGACAGACATTAAAAAACAAACTGGATGGAAAATCTAAATATTTAAAAGTTAGCAATTTTCCTTGAATCTATTTGTAAACCTAAGGAAATCTTCATGAACATTTAATAGGATTGTGAGGAAGGGTAGATTCTTAGAAAAAGAAAGTGAGTCTAAAATTCATCCAGGAAAATAAATATTAAAATAATTAGACATTCTAAAAATAGATTAATGTATATGGGCCTATTAAAATGGAGTCTAGAGTTCTAATAATTAAAACTGTGTGAAACTGTTAGACATTCAAGAAATTCATATAGTTCAGTGGGACATAATGCAATGTCCAAAAGCTGATCGAAGTTCAAACACGAATTGATAAACATATTTTAAATATATTAGAAAAGGATAAAATATTTAGTGTGTCAAACAATTGGCTAACAGTGGGGAGAGAGACAGAGACAGAGACAGACAGAGACAGAGAGACAGAGAGAGAGGAATTATAGACATAGTTGTACTCACAGTTTACTCCTAAATAAGCTCCAGTGGATTTGAATGTGAAAAATAACATATAAATACTAAAAGAAAACATAGGAGTTTAAAAATAAATATTAGACTGAGAAGAAACTTCCTAAGCATAGTACTAAAGCCAGAGATGATAAATGAAAAGATTGTTGATTTACCTATATGAAAATGTAATATTTTGTGTGTCATGTATGTCATCATTTAAAGTCAAAAAAACAACAATAAACATTAACAAAATTTAGGTCAGAATACTAAAATCTTTAATAAGAGTAATGATAATAATACATGTGTCAGGCCTTATTCTATGTGCTTCACGTGTTATTAACTTAATCCTCCTAAGAGCTCCGTGTGAAGGTACTGTCTTATCTTCATTTTATACACAATGAAATCAAAATATAAAAGGTTTTTAGTTGCCCAAAGTTAGACTGTTAGTGTATCTGGAATTAGAACCTATGTTGATTGGATATTGAGACTGTGCTCTTCCCGTGCTGATGTAGACCACTCAACACTTAAAAAGTTATTAATCAGCAGTAGGATACAGGTTAACATTCAAATAGAATAACAGACAGAAAAGAGTGTTTACAAAAGAAATACTACAGTCAATAAGCACTCAGAAAATGTTAAATAATAATGGCCATCAAAGAATGAAAAATAGAAGGGGATTGAATATTTAATTTTCATAACAATAATGATTAAAACATTGATTAAATCTCCTGAGGAGTTAGGTGCCGGGGAACAGGAACTCTTATGAGTGTTGATAAATGACATTTCTAGAGGGCAATTTTGCAAACTATATAAAAAAGTTTTTAATCACATACTTTGACCCAATTATCACCCTAAGGAAACTATTAAGTGTTTACTTATGTGTATGTGTATACATCATTAAAATGAGTTTGAATTATATCGACTGAATTATATTTACTGATATAAGCAACAGAAGTTTATTTCTCATGGTGTTGGAGACGGGGAAATACAAGAGCAAGGCACTGGCAGATTTGGTGTCTAGTGAGAGCTTGCTTCCTGCTTTTTAGATAGCTTTCTTCTTGCTGCTACGTCCTTACATGTCAGAAGGGGCAAGGTTGCTCTCTGGGGTTCCTTTAAGAATGGCAAGAATTTCATTCATGAGGGTTCCACCCTCATAACCACATTACCTCCTGATGACATCACACTGGGGGTTAGGATTTCAATATATGACACTCGGAGAGACACAAACATTCAATACGTAACACCAGGCATTTTCTGTTTTTCTATCTCCTACTCTCAGCATGTTGGATTTTCTACTTTAAACTTAAAGCCTCATGATCTTAAAATGGTTGCCCAGGCTCTAACAATCACATTCTTCATACATCCACATGAGAAACAGGAGAAATAATGGGGAGGAGGGACAAATGTTTCCACCTTACATATTTCCCTCTTTATATCTGAAAAGAATTTTTTTGGATTCTCAACATCGCAATATTGTTTAAATCCTTTATGATAGGACTAGTGAACTGTAGCTTTAAAAATCTGATTCCTTTGTAATATTTTTTATTAAAACCTCAATTTCATAACATTTGATGACATGTTGACAGGTTTAATTCAGCCTATTTGTGTGTACGTGTGCACACACACAGCCACCCACATACACCTCAATAAGAAAAGGGCAGAAAATCTCAGTTTTCAGATGATTAATGATTTATTTCAATTACTGAAGATTGTGAGTTGTACTATCAGCAGTCATTGATCTTAGGACAGCACAGTACAGAACTGGAAAGGAAACTGCAGCTAAACACACGTAGTAATTATAATTAAAACAAAAACCAGAACAACAATTCTCTTATGTGCCAGAACTGTGCTGAGCATTTTACAGGTTTTTTTTTTTTTTAATTTAATGATCAAAACCACCTTATGACATAGATATGATTTTTCTTTTATTTGTGAGAAAATTGAGTTTAAGTACCTGGCCCAAGGTCAAATAGCTATTATTAAATAAGAGCTGGAATTTAACTCCAGATCTGACTAACCCTAAAATTTTAATTTTCATTCACTATATCCTTATATTAGACTGCCTTTCAATCTCATTTTAAGCATAGCTTAAACTATGTTGAATTAGTTCTTTGGTTTGCCAAGTTGGAAAAGAGATTTGAAAGAATTTTTCTCATTTTGATTAGGGGTTTGGAGGTATTTTTTTTTTCTCTTAGTTTATTTCTTCTTCTTGTAAAGTCCTGTTTGCTTTAGTGTGTTATTTGCATTAAACCGTATTAAGAATATTTATGAGGAGCATCTAGTATTTATTACTAGGAAGTAACCTATAATTACCTGTTTTGTTAAAAAAATTACTGAATAGCTGTCTAAAGACTGGTCAATCCCAACTGATAAACCAGCTAGTGATTTTCTATCAGGTCAAAGTATTTACTGTTCCCTTGGGCCAAATTTCATTACATAAGGAACAGAGGGCCAAGCCAAATTGGAGAATAAATCTCAGGCATGCATCATGAAGAATATAGATTTTAGTTTATTTTCTACAAATAACGTTGTGGAGATGCTTTGAACTTCAGAAAAATTTTGGAATTCCGTAGACAGAAGTGCAAGTAAAATAGAAAAGTATAAACCCTTCCTTCCATCTCTTTTCTTTCAAACAATTTAAAATCCAAGTCATGAACCTTTTACTTTCCTTCCTTCCTTCCTTCCTTCCTTCCTTCCTTCCTTCCTTCCTTCCTTCCTTCCTTCCTTCCTTCCTTTCTTTCTTTTTCTT
>CM053503.1:120628111-120853189 GCA_028627145.1 Eidolon dupreanum
TAATAATAGCTTTGTTATTCCTTTATTTGAAGTGCTTTTAAATATTACATAATAGGCTAAAAACATTTGTTTTAAATAAACATCTGTATTTAATGGAACAGTACAAAGCAGATATCTGTGCTCATATTATATGATTATTTGGACAATGAAATAAAACTAAAAAAAGGCTAAATATCAGAGGAAGAAATTGGATATTAAATGTTAAACCAAACCAACCCACAGACTGATTTGTATTTTCACATTCAGAAGTAAAAATCCACTAACACTCTATTTTCCATGTCAAAGGAGAGCTTTAGATTAGTGTTACAATTAACTCTATGGCATGATTCATTCCGAACTATAGTTTCTCTGCACTTTGCTTGTGATTAATTTTCTTCTTTTTAATCTTTGAAAACAATTTTCTTCTTTTTAATCTTCTTTTTAATCTTTGTTTTCTTTTTCCATTTAATGTCTCCATCTTATACAATGACTACCTTTTGACTTCAGAATTATCTGTAGGTGTGACAAATTAAGATGAGGCTGTAGAAATTAAGGAATATAGAGATTTTCATAATGTTTGCTTTCTGCTTGAATCCAGGTCGTAAAAATTAGAAACCACACAGATGACAGAAAAATCAACAAGTAGGCTCTTGTATACTTCTTTTTTCTTCCACATCAGGAATTTCAAAATCTAAGACATGGCAATGGTTGCTGAAAACTCTAAAACAATTTTACTTTGAAGGGAACAATTTTCAGCTCAACTGAAACTATAGCAATAGGGTTAAGAAAAAGAAAAAGAAAAGGTGATTTGAAAAGAAACGTAAAGTTAGTCATGAGTAGAATAAAAAATATTTCATAAATACCATATTTTTCCTTATTTTTTTAAATTGACAGTGATCCCTAGCCATATTAAGAAATTTTAAAAATTATAAATTCATAAAATTGCTCTACATGGTCTTCTCTGCCTTCCCCCATTAAGAAGATATATGTATCTTCTTTATTCCAAAGTAAGAACCTTTGCATTGAACAATTTCAATATGTTAAAAATAACTTATTTGCTGCCTATAAGAGACTCACTTCAGATTAAAAGACACAAACTAAAAGGAAGGGGATGGAAAAAGATACTATCTTGATGGACCTAGAGGGTATTGCGCTGAATGAAATAAGTTGGATATAGAAAGACAAATATTGCATGATTTCACATACATGTGAAATCTAAAAAACAAATGAACAGCAACAAAAGTAGAAATAAACTCATATATACAGAGAATATTTAGAGGGATGCTAGATGGGAGGAGAGTTGGGGGAGAAAAACAGGCAAAGAGATTAAGAGGTACAAATGGATAGTTGCAGAATAGACATGGAGATATTGAGTGTAGCATGGAGAAGATGGTTAATAATGTTGGAATAAATATATAAGGGGAAAAGGCATACTAGATTTAGTGGAGTGATCACTTTGTGAGTTAGGTGGATCTCTGATCAATATGCTATACAACTGAAACTGGTATATTATTGTATGCCAACTATAATTGAAAAAAACCTCACTGAATTGTATAATGTAAATACAAGCAACTTATTGTCTATTATATTTCAATAAGGATGAAAAAGAAAATTTATTTGTTCCATCCTGCAGATTTCTTTATGGTTCTATGTTAAGATGTTTAATGTCTAGATATTTTATTTGGAAGCTCAAAATGTTTCCAAACAGGTAGCTTTCATCAGAAATAGATCTGGAGAAAGCACACAGTTCTTTTTTACTTCCTGGTTCACTTTATGAAAAGACCAAAAAACAGAGAAATATTTAGCAAAGCTATATATTTAGTAAGAACTTTGTCTATTGTTTTTTGTCATTTTATCTCCAGTGTCATTTAATCACAAGTGCAGGACACATGATGACTTCATGATATAGCTTTGTAATACCCATCTCCATACCACTGGCTCTCCCTTCTCTGCTTTTCCAGCTTCCTCCATTGCATTTAAGACCATCTAATATATATTATTCAAATATATATTATCTAGCTCATTGTTTATTTTGTGTTCTCTAACTAAAAACTGTGCCCATGAAAGTAGAGGTGTTTGTCAGCTATGTTCATTCTGCCAATTAGCATTAAAACAGAACCTGGCATGTAGTAAGTCCTCAATAATATTTGTTTAATTAACACTACATTCTCTCTTTTCATCCATTTGGCCTGAAAAAGAACCTTATATATTAGTAATATTCCCCTAGTTCCTTTCATAACATTAAATAATAGTTCCCCCATTGATCAGAAAACATTCCAATCTTAGGCAAATAATGACATCGATGTTGGTCTAGTTTTGGTTTGTGGTCAACAAGGTTCTAATGGCAGTAATGCAAGTTTATCCATCTGTGATGTGTGTGTTTGTGTTTGTCAGGTATTTTAGGTACAATTTATATATAATACTGTTACTGACACTTAGGTGTCTATGGTGTATAAGAGTTCGGGGCTTGGTCTTGGATCTCCCATGAAAGCTTTACATGGAGGTCCAATGCTCAGAGAAGAAAGAATAGATGAAAAGTAGCAAACAGGAGCGACTGTATTAAGTAATGCAAGTGAAGTAAAGTATGCTGGAATAAAGTCAAAGTGGGCAGCTTGACACAAATCGAGTGCTCTAAGAAATTGGAGTTCAGAGTTTATGGGCCATAGTGTTTCTTTGACCTCCCTTTGTCCTTCCCACCTCAAATGGCATAAATTCCCAGCTCCTCCTTCAGACCCTCCTAATTCTGGCCCAGGCATACACAATGTGTGCCCCTAGATGAGAAGTCACATCCTGCGCCTTGGGGACTTTGAGGGTAGGTGCATGCTCAGTTAACTAAGTTCGCTCATCCAGTTGAGCACCCCCAGAGGAAGGTCGTATAGTGATCATCTGCAGTTAAATGGCTGTGGTTGGGCTAGGGGAATCCAGGGGAACCACAGGGAAGCGAGGAAGGCACCAGGCACTGTCAGGCACCGCCAGGTACCCTGTTGTGTACATTCTCCTGCTGAGGTGATCTTGGGGACTTGTTAACCCTTTTTTGCCTTTCTTCCTGTGGCTCATATCTCCCTATCTACTTACCCTGTCAATACTGTTTGCCCTTTTTTAAAAATTTATTTATTTAAATTAGTTTCAAGTATACAGTACATTGGTTAGACATCTATATAGTTCATAAAACAATCCCCCAAATGCTTCCTCCCTCCCCTGGCCCTCCACCTAGCCATCATATTAATACCAACTGCATTTCCTCTGCTGTGCTCCCCATCCCTGTGACCAACTATAAACTAATAATTTGATTAAGGTCAATACTACTGTTTTTTTTTATGTCATTGTTAATGTTTTTGTTTTACTTTTATTTTATTATTAGTTTCAAGTATACAGTACATTGGTTAGACATTTATATAGTTTATGTAACAATCCCCCTGATTGTTTTTCCTCTCCTCTGGCTCTACATCTAGCCATTACATTAATGCTAACTGCATTCCTTCTGTCGTGCTCCCCATACCTGTGACCAACTATCAGCTACTAATTTGCACTTCTTTAACCCTTCACCCCATTCTCTGTCACCAAATTGTCCACTATATTTGTGAGTCTATTTTTGATTAGTTTGTTCTTTTTGTTCCTTATATACCATATATAAATGAAATCATATGGTATTTATCTTTGTCTGACTTATTTCACTTGGCATAATAACCTCTAGGTCCATCCATGTTGTTGCAAATGGTAGGGTTTCATTTTTTTTAATGGCTGAGTAATATTCCATTGTATATATGAACCATAATTTCTTTATTTAATCATCTGTTGATGGTCATTTAGGTTGCTTCCATATCTCGGCTATTGTAAATTGTGCTGCCGTGAATATTGGAGTGCGTAAATCTTTACGAATTATTGTTTCGGTTTTCTTTGGATAAATACCCAGAAGTACAATTGCTGGGTCAAAAGGTATATCCGTTTTTAACTTTTTGAGAAACCTCCATACTGTTTTTCATAGCAGCTGTACCAATTTGCAATCCCACCAACAATGTATGAGGGTTCCCTTTTCTCTGCATCCTTACCAACACTTGCTGTTTTTTGATTTATTGATGATAGCCATTCTGACAGGTGTGAGGTGATATCTCATTGTGGTTTTAATTTGCATTTCTCTGATGATTAGTGACCTTGAGCACCTTTTCATATGTCTGTTAGCCATCTGTATTTCCTCTTTGGAGTAGTATCTGTTCAGGTCTTCTGCCCATTTTTTAATTGGATTGTTTGTTTTTTGTTGTTGAGTTTTTGCTCTTTTTTAATTAATGCATATTTCTGTAAGTTTTGACTAACCTATATAGTTATGTAGTCATCCCCACTATCAAGATCTAGAATGTATTTCCATCAGCCCCCAAAATTCTCTCATGCTTCTTCATTGCTCCTCCCCACCCCAAACAGATACTCTCAGACAGATACTGCTATTTGATTTGTGTCCTTATGATTTTTCCTTTTATAGAGTGACCATATAAATAGGATCATACAGTGTGTATCCTTTTGAGTTTGGCTTTTTTCTTCTAGCATAAGGCACTTGAGATTTATTCATGTCACTATCTGTATCAGCAGTTTATCTTTTTTATTGCAAAGTAGTATACCATATATGAATGTACAAGTTTGTTGATTCCTTCACCAGTTAATAATATTCAAATTGTTTCCTGTTTTTGGCAATAAAGAATAAAGCTACTATAAACATTTGTAGATAGGTTTTGTGTGGATGTATATCTTCATTTCTCCTGCATAATACTTGTCAGTAGAATGGCTAGGTCATGTGATAACTGTATGCTTAACTTTTAAAATAAACTGTCAAAACACTTTCTAATGTGACTATACTACTTTGTATTCCCATTACTAGCAATACATGAAGGTTCCAGTTGCTCTGCATCCTTGCCAGCATTTGATATTGTCAGAATTTTTATTTTGAGACATTCTAATAGGTGTATGGTAGTATCTTGTGATTTGAATTTACATTTCTCTAATGAATGATAATTTTGAATAACTTTTCATGTGCTTATTTTCCATTTGCATCTATTCTTTGGTGAAGTTTATTTGCCCATTTTGTAAAAATTGAGATTTTTATTATTATTATTGAGATTTGAGAGTTCTTTATGTATTCTGGTGAGCAATCCTTTATCACATATGTGATTTTAAAATATTTTCTTCTTGTCCATGGCTTGTCTTTTCATTCTCTTAACAGTATTCATTAAGTATTTGACCCCAAATGCTTTTTCTAACATGGTAGCCTATTGTGAGTTGGAGATAATAACATAAAACTCTTTTAGTGGAAGTGGCCCTTTGTACATCAATACACATATTGATTCTACTTTAACTCCATTGAAATCTATGAAAGTAAACTTCTGAGTAACAGAATTATTTGGTTTTACAGTCATTCCCTATATTTAGAAATGTGGCTTCCTGTACCATTCAATCAAAAACTCAGATTGTATCTCTAACTCCTACCCTAAATATAGGTGAATATGTGGCCAAATTTGAAGATGTAAACTGTGAAGATGGACATACCTGGCCTCATGATTTCATCTGAATCCACAGTTACCAACATGACTTAACTAGAATGGTACAAATAAAAGGCAAACTGGCTAGTGGATTTTAAAATCCTCATTTTTAGATCCACTACATGAGTATAAATAGTAAGAATTCACTCAAAATCTTGTATCACTAATATCACTGAAGTAAGTGAATGCAACAAAAACATGGAGGGAGGGAGGTTAGCTGGGAACAAATTATTTAAACTTTGTGGGACTTTAGTAGCAAGATACCATGCTTCCATCTTTATTGTTTTGTTGTTTGTTTGTTTGTTTGTTTGTTTGTTTGTTTGTTTTTAATGCCTACAGCACCTGGACCATCTTTATTGTTTTAACTATAAGCAGTAGGGGCCTATATTTTACTATTATACATTTTGCTTATTATAAAGGTATTCAAAAGAGTAAAGAGGTAATCAGCCATATCAGGGATTTTGTAGGTTTCAGATCCCTTAGCATGGTAAATATTATTTGTTCTGAGGTAATTATGTGGATAGTGCTAAGTAATATACAAGAAAATGTACAAGGTGAAGAAAAAAAAGTTGACAATCTATGCTATGATCAGTAGCAACAATCAGTATTTGGAGACTTCCACAAATTAAACATAAAAAGAAGTAAAAATAATCTCTCTGAGTTACATTGTATTATCTAGCAGATGATAGAATGGAGCAGAGATATGTTATGATTCCTTAAAAAGACACTCTTCCCAGACATGACTTCCAAGTAACCATACTGGATGTGAATATATCTAATCAACCTGAAGAGAGAATTGGCCATCTTGTAATGTCTAAGAGATAGGAAATTTTGGTCAGTGGAACTTCAACACAAAGGTCCTATTGTCAAGGTCATCAGTATTCTGAAGATGGATGCACTGGACGTGTATTACTTGAAGTTATTAAGCCTAAGAATCATTTAAATAATTTTGTTTTAATTTTAAGTTCTGTATATAGCTGGTGATTTACTTGTCACATAGATGAGAGTTCTAATGCACACAACTGTTTTATTTCTCATCATAAGTTAATAAATAGACATTCTGGTTTCATACATGAATTAGGATAATATGAGTTTACCCTGAAAGACAGAGCTCCTCTATGGAGTCGTTCCCTCTCCACCATCATGATTTATTTGTCCTAACTCAAGCCCTCTATACCATTATTTTACTAACATTTTTCTTTAAGTTGATTTTAAAGTAACTCACTTTTGTTTTTAACTGAGCCTCAGGCTAAAGATGATTCCTGGAGTTAGTGTACTAGTTATACTATTTCCCTAAGATGCACTAAAATAAATAACTACAGAAATGAAAACTGTTTGTGCAGGAACCTAAAATTACCTTGGACATCACACTGTAAACACTGCTCTGTACCTTGGCAGATTTACAAATATAATGCCACCCTGTGAGAAGCCAGCTGACCTTCCCCAGTGACACAAGCTCATTAAGTGATTTTTACATTTGAAGATTATGTACTTAATAATTATATGACTTGGCATATCACACAACTGGTCTCTCTGGGCCCCTTTTTCATCTATGTAAAATTAAGTCTTTTGCACCTGTAAGTGTTACAGTGGTAGACAAAACTATGTGAGACACATATGAAGAAAAGGGAAGAAAATACAGACAATTTGTGAGTTTAGAGAATTGAGTTAACCTCTCTAACCTCCATTTTCTTACCAGTAAAATAAATGTACTAGTATTACTAATGCCTTAGGGTTGTTATAAGGATTAAATGAGATTAAATGCATAAAATACACTTATAGCTTTCATGAAATGTAGACATATTGGTTAGTTATAAAGAAGATGAGTGAGTAGGGGAACAAGTTAAAAAATGTCCTGAGGAAACAACCAATTGGATCTCTTCATAAAGTCAGTGTAGAATATTCCCCACTTATCAGAGGTTTTACTTTCTATGGTTTCAGTTACCCATAGTCAACTGTGGTCTGAAAATATTAAATGAAAAATTTCAGAAATAAACAATTTGTAAGTTTTAAATTACACACCTTTCTAAGCACTGTGATGAAATCTCGCACGACCCACTTCATACTGTGGGACATGAATCATCCCTTTGTCCAGCATATTCACGCTGTATATACTACTTGCCCATTAGTCACTTAGTAGCCATCTTGGTTATCAGATCAATTATTGTAGTATCACAGTGCTTTATTCAAGTAACCCTTATTTTATTTAATAATGATCCAAAAATACAAGAGCAGTCAGTGATGCTGGCAATTCAGATATGCCAAAGAGAAGTCATAAAGTGCATCATTTAAGTGAAAAGGTTAAAGAAGGATAGAAAAAAAAGTTATATACGGAGATTGCTAAGATCTCCAGTAAGAACAAATCCTCCATCTGTGAAATTGTAAAGAAGGAAAAAAAAAATTCATGCTAGTTTTGACTTCCTTCTGACATATCGTTGGAAGGTCAGTAGTATCCTAATGCTACGTCATAATGCCCGCATCATTTACTTCCTTTGTATTCTCACACAGGTGTTATATCATCTTATATCATCACAAGAAGGGTGAATGCAGTACAATAAGATATTTTGAGAGAAAGAGAGAGAGAGAGAGAGAGAGAGAGAGAGGCCATATTTACATAACTTTTTTACAGTATAATGTTAAAATTGTTCTATTTTATTATTAGTCATTGTTGTTAATTTACTGAACATAATTTATAAATTAAACTTTATCATAGGTATATATGTATAGGAAAAAACACAGTACTAGATGGTTTAGTACTATTAGTGACGTCAGGCATCCACTGGGAGTCTTAGAACATATCCCCTGTGGATAAGGAAGGACTACTATGATTTTTTTTGAAAAAGTGTAGAGGAGAGTATTGTTTTAGATTATAAGAGACTTTACATCCAAATTCAAGGGGTGATTCTTAATTAAATACAAGTTTCCTCCAAAAAAATCTATTCATGACATTTGGAAAATAATTTGACACATTTAGTAGTTACTGAATATCATATTATATTTGAGAATTGTCGATTTTGTTAAGTATGAAAATGGCTGTGAAGTATAATGCTCTTGTCCAGTAAGTATCCAGGGATGAAGTGTCATGATAATCAGTTTACTTTGAAATGATTCAACATTAAAAATACATAATTGAAAGATAGAATAAGCAAATTGGGCAAAATGTTAACCATCTTAATTAAAATGGGGCTATGTGGTGTTTATTGTACCAAAAAGCTTTATTCCTTTTTGTATATTTGAAAATTCTCATAACAAAAACTTAAAAAATGATCTAAATATGGAAAGAGTTCTAAGATATGCTATAGAGTAAATATAGCCAATACTAAGGATTACACAGAATAATCCCAATGTACACTTCTTTCTTTTCTTCTTTTCACTTTTTTTTCTTTATTCTGGAAGACAGAACAAGAAACTTTAAATCATGATACATTTTTTAGAAAAGAACTAGAATTGGGGAAAAGATTTTACTTTTTATTTTATTTTTTTAATATTCTTTGAATTTTTTATTTTATTTTTTATTTTTTTCAATATTGTTTGAATTTTTACCATATTTACATATTGATTTCCTTTATTTTTAATATTTAAATAAAATAGTCACAGCCAAAAAACATTTAAGTTAATTATCATTAGCTATTTATCCAAAATTATTAGTGTTTCTCTGAACTAGAATTTGTTTAGGAGACTAAAATATTATGGAGATTCTTCTATCACCAATATCCTCGTTGCCTCAGCCATCACTAACACCAGACTGATGCCCAGAGCAGTGAGATGCCACCACCTTTGATTCATTCCTGGTTTGCATGCCTACTATTCACCCTCTCTAAAATCTCCACCCATATTCACTGGGCCAATAACGAAAGTAAATTTAGATCATTCGATAAAAGTGGCAATGGTGATGAAGGCAGAAAGTCAGCATCAAACAAGCTATTTTCTTTATCAACCTGTGACAAGTATTTGTTATGCGCAGGTTACTATATAATACTTCTTTGGATACGGAATAAGAGCAATAAATGGTATATCTGTAAATTTTAGACGTACAGATGTGCTGTTGAAGTGGGTCTATGGATAGAGCAACCTGTATGATCGTATGTAATCAATTTCAAAATTAAGTTTGGGATCTATAATTTCAAAAATATTTCAGCAAAATGTAAATAAAATGTGTTTTCTGCTATTGTATTATAAAGAGACATTGTTATAACTTCACTGATAAAACAAAATAGCATTGGCATGGCAGTCATATTTCATAAATGAATACAATTTAATAAAATGACATTTTATGAACTTAAAGCAAATTGCTTTTTAAATTATCTTATTTAAAGCAAGCTGTCTGGCTCTTTGGCTTTCCATAGTCAGCCACTGTCTTCTTTTATGTCTTGCTGTACAGTGCAATGGGATTTGTGTTTGAAGCTTCCTAAGTTGAAGACAGGAAAAGGAAAGAGGGTACACATATTTGAATGACTCAAACGCATGATATGGTTGTTAGGGCTCAGTGTAGAATAAACTTGCCATCTTCCAAGATGATAGTGATTTAAGATCCTAAACTTTTGTTTTTTTGATCTACAGTTTTGAAATTAACACTGAATCCATTAACTTTTATAATTTTGTTGTGCAAATGTATGCCTTCATTAACAAAGCAGTTTAGGCTAATATCCATAGCAAATAAAAAAATTAAATTAGGATCTTATTTATAGTTTTCAGGTCTTACTTGAATGTCATGCTTTTAATTACAAAAAAGTGTCAATTAATACATTAAAAGTAACACCAATTTAGGATTCTAGTTACAACCCTGCCATTGATTAACTTTAGAAACAGGCAAGTTACTTTCTGGCCCTTGGTTTCTTGGTCTAATAATTCTGTTCTAACATTCTATGATAACATTTTTAATTCCATAGACCTGCCTATGGTGAGAGCAAGAAACTATGCTTAGTTCATATTCTTACAAGCTTAAACTTCTAATTAAGATATAAATTTTACATATGCTTAAAAATGATTATAGGTAAGAAATGTTTACAGGAACCCAAATAAGAGGTTTGTATGTATTTTCTTTTTCTAAGACATATATTATCTCTGGGAGAGATACAGATAGAGAGCTACATCTTGTAAACTTAGGCAAGGTCATTTTATATAATATTAGACGTAAGAAATGTCATGTTGCAAATTTGACTGTCACAGTACTATACAAAGTATCTAATTCCTGGTTTATCTATGATTTAAGAATTAATTTACATTTTACAAATCAGTTTGCCTTCTTAATTTGAACTTTCAGGCTTATTGAAATTATTCTTAAATTTCAAGTAACAAACACATTAAAGAAAGAAAACTCATTCTTTTGGATAACTTCATAACTTCTTCACTCATAATAAATTTATGAGTAAATTGAAATTCCATGTTTATTTGTTTATGTACTGTTATTGGTTCAGTAGGTTTAGACAGATGGAAGGATAGACAATATTATAGTTAATCAGCTTCCCATTAACTTATTCTTATGCAAATAAAGTAAATTTGCAGCACAAGTATACTTGAAAAAGTATACGTAATCTTTCTTTGGTATATCTGTGTGTAAATGATATATCATTCTGTGGATCCAGACGACAAAGCACTTTGCTGCCTCATTGATCAAAAGAAATAATTTAATTGACATACAGGTCATTGAAGAATTAGCTGGTTTCTGCATATAACACTTCAGTTCTACACTCCCTTGATGTCAAACCCCAAAGACCCTACCAGGAGAAATGGTGTTATGTGTGAAAGTGAATGAAAAATTTCTTTCAAGGTTACCTGGGAAACAATGTAATTTGAGATGCTAAAATAAATTATTTTAAGAATATATGATGGATTAGAATATTATTTGTCAGCGTTGCAACGGGTAAGTTTTATATAATATGGTGTTCCAGAGAACATCTCTGTAGATATATTATTTTGATCTAAACAGTATATTATGAAATATGCCAAGCAGTTATAAAATATTTACCTAACTATAGAAGATATGTTTTTCCTTAGAAAAAATTGACCTCATACCCTCCACTGCTATGAATGCTGCCAAAGGCTGTCACCTCAGCTGGAAAAGGCTGTCACCTCAATGTATACTACATTGTCCACCATACAGTGGGCCTTAGAGCCTTCCCCATGCATTAGGTTTTCCTTGAATTACAGTTTTTCAGGCACATCTGCTTTAAAAACTAATTATGACTAGCTACCTATGTTTTTCTTTTCTATTCTAATTGAGAGACTTGAAATATATACTTTTCTCCTATGGCTTTATTTTTAAACTGTCAGCTGTCCTACTATTAATATTCTAATACACTCTGTAAAAAAAATTAATTCATTTGTTTTAATATAAATAAGACTTATTTCTTCCCAGAATTAACTCTCCTTATTAGCTAAGTTGGCATTGTACAGATCAGAAGTCATAAATTAGTGCCCCTTGGACTAGGTGTGTCCCACAGATGTGTTCCATTTACACTGAACAGTATTATCAACAAAACAAAACGAAACAAAACAAAACAAATTAGATGCCAGCATTAAAAAATGGGAGAGATTTCATATAAAATTTTCAATTTCCAGCTTATCTCCAGTATGCCCCAGTCTTCTTATTACAAAGCTTACGACTGGCATGTTTTACTCATTTCCGTTGCAGCCTGGTCTCTGTAAGCTTATGAGCACTGGAATTCTGATCTAGACAGACAGACCTATCATCCCATACATAAACATTTTGGACAAATTATTGACTTAACATTTCATAAAATGTTCTATATTAAGCTCAGCAGTGGTCTGAGCATCTTTGGTGATATTATACTTAACATTTCTATCCATTAAAACTCTACCTATCTATAGAGCCATTTTAAATGAATTTATTTCATTAATCTCTTCTTTATCTTAACCCTAATCAACACTAATTGAACACTTAACAGATGAGAGAAATTGGGGTAAGGGCTGAAGTACAGATATTGAAAAATACAGCATGTACCCTCAGAGTGCTCATAGTTCAGCAGGAAAGTCAGTTATCTGAAAAAATAATTGCAGTAAAATATCATCAGTACTATTTAAATAGTAGCCATCAATTATTGAATATTCTAAGTGCTAGGAATAGTAATGGTGTGCATGTCTGTATCCACTATCTTTAATTTCTCATTTCCCATTAGCTCTTCAAACCACTCTCGTCAGTCCAGGTTCTATGCTGCTGTACTGAAACTGTTCTGTTTAAGGCCATTAACTGTCTACATCTTCCTAAATCCAGCAGCCAGGCTGCACGACCACAGGCAAATTATTAATATTCTGTTTTACAGCCTCATCCTCTGTAAAATTATGCCAATATCAGTACTCACCATGTATGTTGTATAGGATAATTCATGTGAGAAAGTATTCTATGGGATTGTAATGATAATCTATGTAAACCTTTAAAACAATATTTGGCAGATAATAAGGGTACAATTCATGTTAGCTGTTATTATTTATTATTATTATACTACTGCTACTACTATTACTAGTTATTTTTCCAGCAGTAATTGACACAAATAGACATTTCCTTCTTTTCTGAACACTTTCTGCCCTAGTTTGCCTTTCCTCACATCACACTCTCTTGGTTTCCCTGTAATGTGACTGGCCTTGGTTTTCTTTGCTGTCTCCTTCTCCTTGTAAGATCCACAAATACTGAAGTACTCCAGAATTTGGTACTGGGTTATCTTCTTTTTTCTGTCTACTGTCTTTCCATGGTAATCAGATCTAGTCTGTGGCTTTAGATGCCATCTGTGCTCTTATGACTATAAAATTTATATATCCATCTCTTACTTGTTCCCTAAACCCCAGGCTTGCATAGCCAAGTGCCTTCTTAACCTATCTATTAGGTATCTGCAACTTGAATTCTTGATTCCCTTCATACATCTGTTTCTCCTATTCTGAGTCTCTTCTGAGTGTCAATTTTCCACAAATTAGTGAATTATTATTATTTTTTTAGTTTCAAATCACTCATTGTATCTCTATTGGCTGACTGATTTCTGTAAGCACAATCTAGTTTGTTGATATCCCTTCTAATGTATGACAGCTACTTACTCTCACTGCATACTTGGAGAGACAGAGTTCAGCAACAATCTCTGTTTCCAACTACTCTCTGGGTTTATAACTTACTTCTAGAATTCTAGAATAAAAAAGAATAATAATCATCAAAGATGATTAATCATCATCCAGCAAGAGATTTTATTTTTCCCTGAGAGTCAGTGAATCTAAGGCTGTATCTTACTTTGTATTCATGTACCATAAAATCAGCTGGTGTAAGGAGTGAAAAATTTAGTCTACAAGTACTTATTTTGTCCATGTTTATTAGAACAAATAGTTGATTTAATTTTATTTTCTGATTGCCTTGTTAGTGTTGTGTAAATACAAACTATCAGAAGGTAAACCTTCTTTCAGTGATTCTCAAACTTGTTCTTCCTGAGGACTTACAAGACTGCTCTAGTACCACTCTATTAGGAAAGCCATCCCTGATGACTGGATCTGAAATAGCACCCATCACTCTGTGCTGACTCTCCCTGTTTTGTCTTCAAATATGTTTTTTGTTGAGTTGTTCATCACTACAGTTGTGGTTATTGCTGTTTTCTGTCTCCTTCCTCAAGAATAGAAGGTCCATAAGGAGAGGAACATCATATTCTGTGCTTCTTTTATATCCCAGCACCTAAAACATTGGCTCATATTAAGCATTCAGTAAATAAGTATGTATGAATATTTATAAATGAATAGTATTAATGTTTAAAATTAGTGCTCCTAGAGGGCTCATCCTGCATCATTTCTCCACATAAGAATCTAAGGCTATATTATGTAAGAATATAAGGAACCTATCCATTATAGAATTGGTTGGGGCTACAGTTTACTTCACAGTATTTTTTAAATATACCTTATAACCATAGATTGAGTTAAATTATATGAAAATAGTTCTTCATATAGTAAGCTTTGTGCACATACCATTCCTAAAATTCTCACTTACAAAGAAAATATGAAACTAATGTACATTAAATGTATCTTTGAGATTACGGGGAAATGATTTACCTACATTAAGAATGAAAAATTCAAAGCCTATTCTTGACCTGTTGTTGATGACTCAAATATTATTGGCATACAATCTCTTTTTATCACTGCTGTCACTAATCACACTCACAGGATTGGATCAAAATCCATGACATCCATGGTTTACAACTTTGCTCATCTATTGGCATCGCCGAAGATGGAGGTGCACTGACATGACTTGCAATTTCATGCCCCCTTCTCTTGTGAAGTGGTAGAGGCAAGCAAAGAAAAAGCATAAAATTAAAGTTATCTGTGGAGAATTAGGATGATCATACTGAAACCTGAAATTGGAATGTGGACCCAGGTGACTAATGAGAAAAAGAGACGTAAAGAAAGAGGCAATGATGCCAAATTACTCAAGACTTACACAAACATGTCATAACTCCATTCCCCAAAGTCATCATTGTAAATGGAAGAGTTCCCCATGCATACCTAACTCTTCCAAATATAACACATATTTTTATGAAGTTCATCCTAATTGAACCTTATCTGCTTACAAATGTATAAGTTATGGATAACTGGCAATATGATTTATAGATCAGAGAACCTCAGGTGACATGTGCAGACTGGTCTGTATTATAAAAATTATTTATGGTTATAATTCTTTGTGCAAAGTGAACTAGAAGACTGAAGCAATTGTTTTGAATTGTCTTGTTATTACCTCCATCTATCTTTCATATATAGACACTGTTAGTGTTTGTAAATTGGGTGGAATTATCTATACAGGAAGAAGAGAGAGCAATATACAACCTAAAACCAAAGTTTAAATTAAAAGAGCTCGAAATAACCACTACAGTCCAGCGTTCACAGTTCTGAAGGTGCTGTTTAGAATCGATAGCAATAATTATTTTTATCATTCATTATTTGTTTTAATATTGGCAGAAGTGGACAGTCATTGTAATATCAATTTTGTAGTGAATGGTCAAAAGTTGAAAAGTTGGATCCAAAGTGAGAATGTGCACGAATGAGTTTATGAGATGTTTCAGATGGGAGACAACAAGTTCTTACTGGTAGAAAACAACCAACCAAAGAGACAAACAAAAACCCTTATTATCTGGTAAGAAAATGGAAGAGGCTATTTTCCAGATGGCTTGAAAGGAGTGTCATTATTGATTTACTTCATCATTTTCCAATAAAAGCTGTGAAGACCCTGTATACAAGGTAACTAAAATAAATATCTTTCAAGATCACCTATTGAACTGATCTTAAAAAAAACATTTTACCAGCTTTTATTCTGACTAATATATTGCTAAGAGATTTTCTTTTACACTCCCAAACAGGAGACTTCTTTCCATAATTTACCATATTGACTTTGTTATCTAAGCTTCAGCACCACTCAGACTCAGAGCACGTTTATCTAAAGCTTAATTGCAACTGGATATTTACTGGAGAAAGTTTGAAATTTCACTTTCAGGACATTTTCCAATATGTTTTCCATTCATTCTGAGTACAATACTACAGAGAGTACTAGGCCAAGAGTTTTCTTTATCTCTCACCATAATCCACTCCTCTTGTTATCTTTAAGCAAAACTTCTATTGAAAGAGGCAAGGCTTATGGGGCTGCCTTGAATTAGACTCAGCTGTCCACCACTGTTTAGAAAAGGCTGCCTACAGATTTGACCACCATATGCACATTACCTGATTTATTTTTTTATAGCTCCTCCAGATCTTTTCTAGAAATATTTACTAGAAATATTTTTTAAAAAAGGAATTACTATAATGAAACATAACATTTAAAATTCTTAGCAATATTTTGCATACATTCTCCTCTAAAATGTCACTAACAGCTTTTTGGAGAAGCAAGGTAATGCACACAGGATATAATATTTATTTAACTATCAAATCGTGAACTCAGAATAGGGAAATCTGAGGACATTATCAAAAATAACAGGCACTGCTACACAACCTAAGTTGTCAACAAGTTTCATAATGCTTCAGTGATTTTAAAGTGTTCACGCTTATTCTACTTTTGACCACTACCTATAAAAATTAATTATTGGGGGTCTTGTAGCAGTTATGACATCGTAGCCTTACTCAGAATTCTCTAATGGAGCTCATCTGCATGTAAAATACTGTCCACACTCTTCATATCAGCCTTAAGGACTCATTTGTCAGGACCTAAGTTACATATCCAATTTTAATTCTTTCCTGTACATCAACCATTACATTTAGCAAAGTTCTCAGTGTCTCATCTATTCTCCCTGCCATGTCCATTTTATCTGCTCCTTGCTTCCAATATATTGCCTCTACCCATCCCATCTGTGACCCACCCATTTCTTAGGATACAATATCAATCCCATTTACCATACAAAATATTTTCAACCATCTATTACCCCACACTAATGTATGCTTTCCTCTTGCATTCACCTTTGAAGACATCTGGCCCCGGGCTTTTCCTTATTGGAAGGTTTTTGATTACTGATTCAATCTCTTGTAGGTCTGTTCAGATTTTCTATTTCTCTTAAGCTCATTTGATAGTTTCCATGTTTCTTGGATCTCTTATTTTGTTTAATCTCATTTTATTTCTTCCATTTTCAGAAGTTAAATGAGCTGAAATTCAGGGGAAAGATATTCATTCTTTGAAAGTAAATCTAAATGGAAATAAATAAATAGGGTTAAGCTACTTTCTTCATCAAAACTGAGTCAAGAAAATATCTCTACCTTCCATATAACAAGTGACCCTTCATTGTGTTTCCCATGTTTTGAAACAAAATTCCTATTGAAAACAGTTGTTTGTTTTGACCTCCTAAGGCCTTTTTTAAATCTATTTTTTTTCCAGAAAGGTAAATTTTCTTGAGATTCAAAGTAAGAAAAGTACTCTTAGTATTTTACATAGTGAATTTTTGCTAGGAAACTCAAAATACAGTTGTTGCAATCCTTATTTTATATTCCTTCTCTTAGAAATTGTGTATTTCTGGAAGAGCAGACAAAGTGTGTGTGTGTGTGTGTGTGTGTGTGTGTGTGTGTGCGCGCGCGCGCATGTGTGTGTGTGTGCACACGTGCGCGTGCATGTGGGTTGGGGGAAGAGAGAGGGAGAGAGAGAAATAGCCACTTTATTTGTGATTATTAGTTGCTCTGAAAGAAGGTAGAGCTTAGTCAGGATAAAATTACCCACAACCTAAAATGTCATCTAATCTAACCTGCATCTTCATTACTTTTCCTATATATCTATTACCTCTTATTATCTGAGTATCCTAAATTATCTTTTAGTCTGTGCAGTCAGCCTAGATAATTATGCTTTTCCATTTAGGGGAAAAAAGAGCTATCGGCTGAAACACACACACACACACACACACACACATGCCAGCTGCTTCTCCAAGTTCATTTATTCAATACACATTTATTGAACACCTACTATGTGTATTATATTGGACTTTTAAGTACACAGTGTGAACAAAGCAGACATGGTTTATCAAAGATTCAGGTCATGATTTCTTTTGTCAAAGACCCAGTTCACGAGAATCCTACTTTTATCACATGAAGAGTTCAGTAGTGCAATTGAACAAAGCAATTGAAGGCTCACATACCAGTGAAAGTTAAATGATAATTCAGCAATGACCCAGAGCTTCTACTGCCTGGGAAACATTTAATGATGTTACCCAGGAAATATCATGACTCTGTACAAAGGGGCATCTGTTTGCAACTCTAACCTTGACAAAGAAGCAGTTGTTCTTGCCAGAGGGAGTAGAATAAATCCCTTCACTTTGCCCCAGCGTGCCCCACACCACTGATCCGGCAGAGAATGCTGAACACTCACAATAGACAGAAGGCTGCAGGGTCAACCAAACCAACAAGAGCCACACCAGGGGTTAACAAGGAAAGCAGGAAGCCAACACTTTGCTGAGCATATTGCGGGGAAGCAAAACTTTGACGCCATTCATGGAGGCGATACCCAGCACAATCTCAATAGCCAAGAGTAAGATGATCTACCAATACAGAGTGCATAAATGAAAAATCAGTCAGTCTCACTCAGAACAGACAGCCTGGGAAAAGAGTGGCCCTGGCTACAGAAAAGAGGGTCAGCAGAGCCAAAGCAAGACAAACTTGTTCTTGCTTTAGCTGTGTGGAATTGTGGTTAGACCTAGAATTGAATTCCAGCTCTCTCTATCCTGCTGTGACATTGTGTAAGTCACTAAATCTCTCTGAAACTTAGATATTTTTGCATGTAAAATCAGCTTACAAGATTGTGAGAATTAGAGAAAATGAATGTAAAGTAGGCATTCAATAAGTGGCAGCTACTTTTAATTTGAAGTATGTATTCAGTCATCATAAATGACTCCCTTGATAGTCTTCTTAAAAAGTTCTAATATGTCATTTTCTGTTAAGAGTCTGGTGTCAGATGAGGATGCCTGCCTTGCAGATGCTTCTTAAATGGCTTATTTGTGCCTAAATGTGGTACACTTGATGATATCCTTATTACATGTTACAGCTGACCCTTGAACAACACAGGTTTGAATTGCACAGATCCACATATACATAGATTTTTTAAAATAAATACAGTATTTTCTCTTCCTTATAATTTTATTAATAAAATTTTCTTTTTTCTAGCTTACTTTACTATAAGAATACAGTATATATTACATATAACATACATAATATACATTTATTAATCATTTATATTATTAGTAAGACTCCCAGTCAACAGTAGGCTATTAGTAGTTAAATTTGGGAGAGTCAAAAGTTATACATAGATTTTTGACTCCACCATGTCTTGGCACACGCTAACCATCGCATTGTTCAAGATTCAACTGTAGTTATAGACTTTTTTTGTGTCTTTCATATCTCTTCTCTCTGCTCCCTCTATACCAGAAGCTCTTTGGGGACACACCCATGCCTTGTTCATCTTTGCCCCCCAGTGACTGTCATAGTTTTTACACAGAGTAGGTATTCAAT
This sequence comes from Eidolon dupreanum, assembly GCA_028627145.1. Classification (NCBI taxonomy): domain Eukaryota; kingdom Metazoa; phylum Chordata; class Mammalia; order Chiroptera; family Pteropodidae; genus Eidolon; species Eidolon dupreanum. The sequence continues at coordinate 120,647,563 of CM053503.1, forward strand.
AAAATTTAATACCATGTTTGCCTCTGTTTCATCACTTTCTGCCATATTTTCATACATATTTGACTTGAAAGGTCAGATTATAAGAAAAGTGAAGTATTTATGTGTGTATGTGTATATGGACATATGTATGTATGTATGTATGTAAGTACATATGTATGTATCTGTGTGTAGAAAATGGGAAACCACCTCATCTTCGTTAATTAGCTGGGTGTCTACAAGTGCTAAGGATTTGTGGAGAATACCTTTCTACTTATTGAAGGGAATACCTACAAATGAGACTTTTTAAAATATTTATATACATTAAATGCTAAAATAGTAAAAGTATATGAAGAAGACTCCCATGCTGTCTTCAAAAATAAAATACAGTCTTTTAATCTGTGTGACAATTTGTGTATTTATGTCCTGAAAGTATTTAATACAAGAAGATTTTAAAAGATTAGGATTCAAAAGCAGGTAGATACTCAATTGTAGCCAATGTGGATATTAACCACTGTGTCTCATTTTCTGTTCACTGGTGCTTATTTTAGTCTTCATTCTCACATATAGCAGTTTTGAAATGCTGAAAATTCCATGAGCTCTTTTGTTAAAACCCAGCCTCATCTGCGATGATCTCACTGTTAATTATTTTTATTAAGTACCTTCATTACGGCATCCAAGAACCTGTTTGACTTGCAAAAGTTAAAAAATAGAAACTGTAGAAAGAGCAAGAATATCTCCTTGAAATCACAGAATTACCAAGCCTCTGAAATGCAAGAGATTTAGAAGTCAGCAGGCTCAGCTTCCAACCCTCCATTCCAATATCCTCTTCTAGGTTATTTATAGGAGATGTGGCAGACTCAGCCTCCTAAAAGGCATTCCCATTTGCTGAGCAGTACCCAGGGTTAAGGGTCTATGCTTTAGTCTCCTTGAAACCATGAGAATTAAAGTGTCAAAACTATTTTAGTAGCCAAAAGTGTGTGCTGCTACTGCCATTGACCTGGTAGGAGTTTATCAGTTCTCTTTCTCTTTGCCCAGTCATCACCACTCCCAGCTGTCCAAGATCCCACTCTGTTGTATTTTGGGGGCTTATGAGTGATTATCACAGGCTGTAATGGGACCTTTCTACACACAGTAGACAACATGTGGCCTTGGGTATTGCTTCTACTGGACAATAATTAGGTGACACACAGGCTGGCTACTTGAATGGACCATCCTGAAAGAGCAGTAGAGTGATGTTTGTGTGGCCTCTGAAGTCATACTGGCTGGTTGACATCCTAGCTTCAGCATTTATGAGTTGTGTGGTCTTGGATGTGTCACTTTTTGTGCTTCTGTTCCCCCTTCCATAAAATGGAAATAATAGTAACAATACTTGGCATAGGATTCTTGTGAGGATTAAATGAATTAATAGTCATAACACACTTGACTGCATGATGTTTAGGATATACTTAATAACAGTATTAGCTATATTAATCTCATCAAATGGAACCAAGAACAACCATATAGCTCCTTATTAACAATTTCTGCTCTGTTGGCAAGCTGTGATGATGTCTATTTAGGCTGAACTCTGAGATATGACCTTGTGAAGTCCTTTCTAGTCTTCCTTCTTCCCACCTCTTCCAGGCCAGGAATGAGTTAGAAGTGCAAGCTTAGAAAATTACTTTGCAAGTCTGCATCAGAATTTTCTTTCTTAACAAACTCCTTTTTTTTTTAACTTAAAACTTAGGCATTTTTGACACTCAGGTTTTGTAATGACATCTTTCATATTCATCCTACCCCAAGTAATCAATTAGTAGCTCTGTCTAATTGTCTGGGGAAGATAGAGAAGGCCTCTGTTGTAGAATTAATGAACAGATTCCATGAGTAAAGGGAGGCAAAAGGAATTAATATTCTTGGAAACAGTATTATGTTATATAAATCTGGAACTATACTTCTTATCTAGAGATTTATACTAGTATCTTATTCGTACCTAAAAACTTTTTTTACCATACTCAGACACACAAATTCTATTCTAATGGTGGCAAAATGATTGACTGTACATGTTAAGTTGGAGCTTAAAACAAGCCAGAAGGTTAACAGGACTACTTAGCTCTGTAATCTAGAATCTCAACTTAAACAGTATTCACACCTAAGGCAGTCTGGCATGTATTGTGATACCATATTATAACTCAGGAGAGGAGAAATTATAAACTGACTAGAAGAAGGTAAACATTCAAGAATTCAGAAAAAAAGTAAAACTGAAAATATTCCATTGACCTAACCTTTTGTTTCTCAACTACAAACAGTACTGATGAAATTGGATTATGCAGTCATAAAAAATAATTTAGGTCCTGAAAATCAACATTTTTTTGCCATATATATATAGTAATTATGGAATCACTTAGAAATGAAGTACCTAGTAAGGGAGTTCAGTAAAATATTTTGGGCATTGGAAATTTTATTTTGGGACGAGAATACATTTAAAATTGTTTATGGACAGTTGGTTAATTTTTTTCCCCATTTTTCTCTGCATAGTACAGATGGGAGGCTAACATCTTCCAAATTCATTTCTCAGTTATACATATGTGTAAATTAGCCTGTGCAAATTACAAGTTTTCTTTGTGTGCTTTATTAAAACCTATCAAAGCTGTTAATAGGACTGATTTTATATTGTCTAGTAGTTGTGAAAAATGACTGTAGTTTTGTGAGTTAGTCATTCCAAAAGATTTTTAAATATCTAATCAAATGTCACCAACTGATGAAAATGCCTGAGTGTATAAATATCCATATTCACACACCACTAACATTTCCAATCATATAAATACAGTGCTCAATTTAGAAAGAGTTAAAGTATTCTCCTACATTGAGCCAGCCACTCTGGAGCTCCTCTCCCCCTGATAACACAGTTAGCTTAAATATTAGACAGTCTAGTAAACTCAAATAACCCTGCTGCTGTCTTCTATTCTCATCTCATACATATTTTCTAGATTTAGATGCAAGAAGGAAGTTAGGCTTTCTAAGACAGTAGAGGTCTTCAAACAGAAGACCACTCATCACTCTTCCTCCTGACCATAATTTCTCTATTCAGATGGTGTTCTCCTACTCACCTCAGGGTATAGAGCCCATTTTCAGTTTAAGAAATTAATCATTCTTAGATCTCTTCCATGGTTCAACACTTGTGTCTAATCACACAATGGCTAAATGGAAACTTTATGATAACACAAAAACAAGGAAAGTAATCTCACCAAGATTAAGCATAGAGCTCATTGTTGAATAGATACAGTTTTAGGGTCTGACATTTTTCTTTTAGAATTGCACTTAGCAGAGTTTCCCTTAAAATTCTAAGGAATCTAAATTTAAACCATTATGATATTAAGGAAAAAGAATTGTACTTCGGTGCGTTGTACTTCAAGCATGTAATTGGAAAGAAAAAGGCATCAAAAATGAGAATAATGACAAGGCATTCAGACATTGAATTGGCATATTTGAAAGTTGTGACTTATACTGGATTAGGCTTCTTAAAGCTTATTGTTAGTGCAGCAAAGGGAAAACTGATTACATTGTATAATCTATACAGAGTTTGGCCACATTCACTTAATAAATACTCAATTTTGGAACTTCCCTAATAGATGTAGTGTCTGGATTTTGGAGTGGTATGGAAACCTAAAAGGATCCATAGATCTTTTGCTAATAACTTAAATAAAAACAGTTTCAATAAATACTTACTGAGAACCTGTATTTGTTAAGTACAGTGGTGGAAACTGGAGATAGTACAATGAAGAAGACAGAGTTCCCCCTCTTAGTGAGGGAGATAATAAGGAAAGGGGCAACTCAAGAGTGTTGTAAGGTCTAGGATAGGGGAGAAAATGTTTTTTTCAGCTGGATGGAGGGTGGTACTATTTTCTGAGATAGGCAAAGTTGATAGATAGAAGTGTGCTTAGTGGGAAGTCGAGGAAGATATGTTCATTTTGGTACCAGTTCCTTTGAGATACCCATGAAATATTCAAATGAAGATATCTGCTGGACAGTCAAATTTGCAATTTTGAAGCTCAAGAGAAATACTCATTCTGGAGAATAAGATCTAGGGAGTTGTCAGCTTTTGATCATTGAAACCTCAGGAGTGACTGAAATTAACAGGGGGGAGTATGCAGAGAGAAAACAGCAGAGAGTCCAGGGAAGAAACCTTAAGGTTTAGGGGGTGGGCTCAAGCAGGGACACTTGTACAACAACATCCTGAGAGGGGCAATATCAATTATGAAAGATAAAATCCAGCATGTGTCCTCAGCAAGAAGGGAGCAGGGTTCATCTTGACGAGTTATGTGTCATCAATCACCAAAATGTTCAAGAAAGATCATCTGCTATGAATTTATATAAAACTTTATCAGTTAAATTTAGTTTCTAATGTGAAAATATATAACATTAAATTTGGACAAATATTTTGTAATTCATTTAGCAAGGATTATAACCAAGAAGTAAGTAGTAAGGTTTTTTAGAGAACCCTTCCTTAAAAGTAATGGTCAGGACATTTACCAAGAAACAACAATTAATGTGTATATTTTATAAGGCTGTATGTTATAATAATAACTAAGCATGTATTTATTACTTTCAAACTGATATGATTCCCTCAAGTAATTGGTTAAAGTATTTTGATGATCTATGCATACATTAGCCTTTCCCTACTCTTTAGAGAACCAGCACACAAACTCTGTTAATTTGTCTTAATAATCAGGGCATAAATGAGACCAGCAGGTAGAATTAGGAGAAGGCTCATTTCCATCAATGTAAAGAAGAAATTTCTAACTTGCTATCAGAAACAAAAGGTTGTCCTATGAAGTTTCCTATTGTTTCCATAAATCATTAACTATTTGGTATGTACTATGTGCCTAGAACTATTGTAGGTTCTGGAGATAAGCTGTGAGCAAGACAAAGAAAGCCTCTGTAATTGCAAGGCTTCCATTCTAATTGAAGAAGGCAAAATATAAATACAATTGAAAATTTAAACATACAAGAAAAAATATCAAGTAGTAATGGGTGCTATTGAGAGTAAATAATATGCTGTGATCATATATATCATAATAGATGCTGGTAGAAAATTCCTCCAGAAAATAAATTGATGACTTAGGAGAGAAGAAGTGTAACTGTGAGTGAAATTTTGAGAATATAAGAGGGGATGGGACCTAGAACTAAAGTTAAGAGTAACGAAGTGACAAAAGGGAAGGAGTATTTGCTCTGAAAACAGGTTATGTATGTATCTTACCACTCTGCTGTCAGAGTACCTGATCATCCGTATTTACACCATGGGAATTGGCAAATGATACAAATCAAAGCTTTTTTTTTTTTTTTTTTTTTTTTTTGCATGGACTACTGTTTGGTAAACATTTACCAGCACATCACTGACAAGGTGTATGAATAGGTTAGTATATTTAATCTTAGGAAAATACGGTATTCCTGCTCAATATCTATTTACATCTATCAAGTATGAAGCAAAGTCATCCATAGAATGGTATATAGGAGATTTGAGACACTTAAATAAAATCTGAATGACTGCTCTCATTGGATGCTATGTAGGTTCATGTATCTGGTTGAACTAGATGATCCCAAAATTCCTATCCAACTCTAAGAGTATATAATAATGATATAAAAGTGCTCAGGAGCAACAAATTCTAATTCACATTTCTCATTTTATTTTCTCTAAGAGTTGTAGATATAAATATAAGAATTTCTTGTCATTTTTCTTATTTTAGTTATTTTTTATCACTACTATTCAATTGCTCATTAAGTTTCATTTTGAAAAGTCTATAATTCTATGATTTAGAACTTGATTGCAATTTGGAAAGGCAAAGGAACCAAATCAGAGATGGAGACAGGAAGTATATCTGAATGGTTAAAATTGTGGAACTAGTAAAAAAGCTTTAATTGGAAAAGCATCCTGAGTTAGTTCCATATACATTTTGTTTGTAATTTAATTTTTTTACATTTTAATTTTTGGCCTTTGTCAACAGTTGTTCTGTTATACTTCTTTGGCTCAAAGTTGCAATGCATGTATTATAGGGTAGTTCAATATCTATAACTAGACAGAAGCCTTTTAGCAAGTGACCAGTCAGATGAAAACTTCAATACTGAAATCTTACTAGATAAAAGAATTGAACTTTTATCAAAATAAACCATAAGGGAAAGTTTAAAAATTAACACTATGCATATTAGAATTTTTCTTCATATTATGGAATATTTATTTAACTTATTATTTCTTCAACACTGTCTAGATGACTTTTGTTCCTCAGATATTTGCAAAAATTGTACAGGTATTAGCAAAAATTCTAAAGCCAAATAATGTTCTCAGTGGACTGCAGGCAGTGATGCAAATACTACAAAGTCCACCTGTGCTGGGTTCTCTCTTCTTGCTCCATTACCAGCCAGTAGTAAAGCCAGGAAATAATTTAACCACTCCAGTTGTAAAATATTTCCGTAATCTGATGTGGATTTCTTATGTAAGGGCTCTTTTGCAGGGAGACAGCAAGGAGTTACTATCTCTACCAGATCATTGATAAGTGAGTCTTAGGGCGTTTCAGAGAGAGAATTTCCTCCCTTCTTTCTAAAGTAGGGAAAAAAATTTCACTCATACCCCAAAGCCAGAACCTCGGCTGCCCCTGAGGGCAGTTAGTGAATGATGATTAGTAATGATGGTTCCCCAATTTCAGAAGGGAGTCGTACCCAATTCCAATTTTCTTCCCGGTTTCAAGAAATCTGTTTGTATTGCTCTGAGTATGGTCTTCCCCAAGGAGGAAGAGGGTCAAGAGCCTCTTTCAAAATACCAGTCTTCTCCATATCATTGTCCCAACTCCAAATAGATCTTATTTGTAAACTATTTCATAAACATAGCAATGCTCTTTGGCAGGAAAATTTAAAGTTTACAAAGCATATTTGGTAAGTGGGTTTTGTCACTCGAGCCTCCAGAGCTCTCTCTTCCTACAGCTGTTCCTAAGTCATAACAAATATGCTAACCCTGAAAACTACCTCTGGTTGTTCCGTAGAAGGAACAATCTTGCTGTTCTCTATGATCCAAAGGTATCTTGAGAGAACTTTCTATTACTGTGATTTGGCTGTTCAAGTCTCAGAGGCCTGAGTACTTTCCATATTCTAATTGCTTGCTTACTATTTCTAGAATAATTCATGAAGGAATTTTGTGAATTAATACCTGTGAAGAATCTTCCAAAATACAGTTTGTGAGGATGTGGATCCTCCTTTCATTATGCATGTGTGTCTCATTGTGGCTAGAAGGTGTTGGCGATGCCTCTGTTACCAGACTTATAGGGAACCACTCTTACTTTATCGAATGAAGGACACACTGTTGGTGACATTTTCTTTATCTTATCAGGTTTTCACATAACTGAAGCATACTGCTACCTGGCTGACAGTGATTGCACAGTGCAATGCACTGTAAGATAAACTTTATTTCAGAAAGGTTAAAAAATGAATATATGTGCAGCTGAGAATCAATGAAATAAGGTAATAAGGGAGAATTTCCAGGACTGCCCCATCACATTTACACATTTGATAAATAGCCTTTGGAAAATTGTTCCTGGTAGTTTGTCATTGTTAATGCAATTTGTAGTCTTCAGATGTGTGTTTGATTAACTGGAAGGAAAAAAAAAGGATAGCCTATAATCTCTGGATTTTCTTCATTGTACAATGGAGCTAAATCCTCAATGCAGGATGGACATTTACCATCTTCACTCAGGCTACAAAAGAAGTTAATTGAATAAGTGGGAAAATATTCCTTTAAACCTGGAGAACAATGCTGTCACCCTCTCATCTCTCAATTACAATGTGCAAAATCTTGTTAGTATTTTATTGAAGATAGTTTTATAGCTCTTTGTGTTTCGTTAAACTCCAAAGCAATTTCTGTAATATACTATGGCAGGTGCTGAACTGCTGCTTGAGTTACTCTATGGAAAAGCCCATTGTAGATGAGCATTAACTTGCTCTAGCCCCAGGAGGTCTAATCTGTACAGTTTGATTTCTTCAATCTGATGAAAGGTTCTGTCTGCTTAGAATGTAATCTACCCCATTCAAGCGCTTCTATACTGTTGTTCTACAGCAGTGTTTCACAGTCTGCTATTGTCAACCTTTGGGAATGGATAATTCTATGTAGAAGGAGCTGTCCAGCACCCTACAGGATGTTCAGCAGAATTCCTAGCCCCAGGTGCCAGAGGTACCCTATCCCTAAAAGTACAGTGTTCCTTGGGCATAAAATTGCCTTGGTTGAGAACCATTGTTCTAGAATGCTCTTTTTTGAGCTAGAGATGCCCTAGAAGGACAAGGATTAGATGCTTTGAGAATTAGTTCTCAACCATGTTATTATGATAATCAAATGTGAAGCCAAATGATGAATTAGCCAGGGGTTATATAGCAGCCATAAAAGCAGTAAAACAGATGCTTTCAGCTTATGGACTCAATATTGTAACATGAAGCTACACTTTAAGATAATTTAGTGTCAGGAATGGGTTTGATGATAGAAAGGTGGCATATACTTCTCTCCCTCTCACACAGTTTCTGTAAAGGAAAAGCTAAAACTTTCAAAAGTGTGAGGAAACTGTCAAAAACACATAAAATCAGATTATTCATTGTAGACTGTTTTGGCTCTATTTATTTTTTAAAGAGACAGTAAAAACTATTAATTTTTCATAAAGGTAAAAAATGAAAACAAAGAAAAAATAACAAATTATTTGGTATAATTCAAATGAAAAGGTTATTATAATAACACTACTCCCACCCCATTTGTGTTTTGCCTGTACTCATGAAAATATTTGTCACTTAGATGCTTGCCCAGAAGTACATTTTTTGTATGTTAATGGCCTGTTCTTTAGTATTCTTTAGTAATTCAGTAGCTTACTATTACATCCATGATTAGTTGTGGTTTCTTTTTAAAGCAACTGTTTTAAAAATATGTCCAAACAAAAAACTACAGTCTCATTTTCACATAGGAAGAAAAATCTCCAAGAGTTTGCCTAAGAAGAGTACTGTCTCTAATGCTGTCATATGAAAAACCAAGTGTGTCATCATCTTTAACAGTCATGCTCACTTGGCACCAATATGGAAGTCAGTCACCCTATATCACATAGATTACTGCAAAAACCCATTCACTTGTGTCCTTGCTTCTACCTTGCCCTTTAAAGTCTATTTTCTCTCCTATAATAGACAGAGCAACCCTATTGAACATCACAGAGATCATATAAATCCTATTCTCAAAGCCGTTTAATGGTTCCCAATTTGAATGAAAGCTGAAGCCCACAGAATGGCCTGCAAAGCCCCACCACTCAGGTTTTATCTTCTGTTCCTCTACTCCCTCCTCAATCTATCAACTACATTGGCCTGCTGGATGGTCTGAAAAATTTCCAGGCCTTTCTCAGGAATTTTACACCTGCTGTTTCTTTTGCCTGCAACACTCTTCTGAGGATGTGTATCCGCATCACTCATCACCTTCAAGTTGGTTTCAATGTTGCCTTTTCTTTTCTTTTTTTTTAGGTGAGGCAACCCTTGGTTGACCTCACAGATTGCAAGGACCTTGTTGGCTTACAATCCCTTATTTATTTATCTATTTATTTATTTACTTATTTACTTAGTTATTTACTTATTTATTTATTTATTCATTTATTTACTTATTTATTTCGCCTATAGAACCTGGTCTTCCTAGGTGGTCTCCCATCCAAGTACTAACCAGGCCCAACCCTGCTTAGCTTCCGTGATCAGACCAATGTTACCTTTTCAATGAAGCCTCCTCTGACTGTTTAAAGTTGCTCTTTCACTGCCCTCCCCACTCCATTACCCTTTCCTTCTCTTTATTTTTTATCAGAACATGTATTTTCTAATATATTAATTCTTTTTTCTTTTGGTCTATATTCTCCACTCCTCTGAAGAAAAAAATTCAATGAAGATAAGGTTTTTTTTACTGTTTGATTTTCTATTATATCATAAAGACCATTGATATTTATATTTATTGAATGGATCTATTATCATGAAAATAGATATAATAATCAAATAGATACAATCAAAATTTATTTTTAAAGTATAAGTTTGAAGATCATGAAGATATCTTGATACTCAGTATTCTTAAAGAGCAAAGTTTCAAACTATATTGTATATGGTCTGTTTTTATCCCTATTTTCTTAAAAAACAAAGCAATCAGTTGTGGAGAGGACTAATTTATAATTCAAAGAATTTCTCATTATGAAATATGAAGTTTATTTACTGTTTTTTAAGTCATTATGATTTTAAAATGGATATAAATTTATGGGGAAATGCAATAATTAGATTATTATAATTTGGCTTGAATCAAGTAGAGGAAAAAGTGATGGATCTATAATTTATTGTTTTAAATATTTAGTTAAAAACACTTTATGAGATGATGACCAATTTATTTAATATAGGTATAGTATATTTAATATATAATAAAATCACTTTAAACATCAAATTAGTTAATGACTCAAAGGATTTTCTGTCAACGGAACCAAATTTTAATTTATATTGTATTAGTCAAAGTTCTTCAGAGAAACAGAACCGACAAGGTATATGTAATCCCCATAGTGTTATTTATATCTATAAATAGATTTATTATAAGGAATTGGCTCATACAATTATAGAGGCTGAGAAATCTCAAGATGTGCAGTCAGCAAACTGTAAACTCAAGAGAGCCAATGGTGTAAGTTTTAGTTGGAAATCCAGTAGGTTTGGGACCTCCCCCCACGATCCCCCAAAAATGGCGTTTCAATTAAAATCTGAAGGCAGGAAAAAAAGAAAAGATCAATATTCTAGCTCAAGACCTCAGGCAGGAGGGATCCCGTCTTACATGAGGAAGGGTCGCCTTTTTGTTCCATTCAGGCCATCAATTTATTGAGTAAGGGCCACCCACATTAGGGAAGGTGATCTGCTTTACTCAGTTTACATATTAAATGTTATTCTCATCCTCTCTGACACCCCCAAAGTGTATGACCAAATATCTGAGCACCCTGTGGCCTAGTCAATTTGAAACATAAAATGTACCATCACATTGTGTTCCAAATTTCTTTATAATTTCTTTTGTAAAGATTTTTTGTAATAATGACTTTAGCATAAAACTAAATACATCCTCTTTGTCTGTTAAAGTAAAAGCAATATGTTGCTTATTGTGTAAGAGAACAATGAATATTTTAAAACCTATTTGAGATAATGTCAAAATTTCTATTTTTAAAAATCTCTAAAGGTTTTTCTTTTTAATTGAAAATCTTCCATTTAAAGAAAAAAGAAAATTCTGAGGGGAAGGATTATAGCAACTTTGAGTGAATTTCTATTTCATTTTTAAAATAGTATGACCGTAACATTTTATCAAACTAGGGGCTTCTATAGAATTAAATTTTATTTTAATGTTTTATACAATGATTGAATGGAAATGGAATATTTCAGAACTACTTTTTTAAAGAAGTGACAGTCAAATGTATGAAAGGATGTAATGGCCACAAAACAAATATATTCCTACAACTTTGATTTTATCAGAACTACACAAAACTCGCCTTCATCTATGAGTATATTATCTTCAGTACTCTTTCTGTTTGTTCAGTTGATATAGTTTCTTCATAAAGTCTCATGGTTTTAGAGTAACTATGAGCTGTCTGGCTGAGTTAATCCTACAAAGAGAATTGAGTGCTTATTTTCTTCTCTGTATTACCCAGTAATATACCCAACATCACAATGAAAAAAGAAATGCTGTGACTTGATGCTGAAGCAAGATTTGATCTATGAGGGGCAGTATTCAAACTACTTAACAATTGGTAAGCCGCTGATACCAACCAAGCAGAATACATGCCGTCGATGGCATCATGAAATGGATGTGCCCAAAGTTCTCAGTGAAATTGTGGAGGCAACTGTCACATAATAAACCAATGATACTTACTAAGTTAACCACGCCTATAAAATCTTACACTCTGGTATGTCATCACATTTTTGCACTTCAAACTCTATAGGTCCTAAAGCTTTCAGATGTAATAGCTTGAGTATTGATGTTGACATTGTTGCTGAATTTGTCATGGAAATTGGTATTTTATAAAAATATTTTATACTAAGTAATACATGTAAAAAATTTTAACCTGAAATTTCTCAGAAAGCTTTAGTAAAGCACCAGTGGAGTTTAAAGAGAATGGAATAGCAGTGTGTGTGTGTGTGGAGCGGTGGTGGGGGGGGGGGCGGTTACACAACAAAAATAGCCCAGACCTCAGAAATGTAACAGAGTTAGGAGTTAGGAAATACATATACATAAAGAGTTAGAAAACTAGATTAGATGTAGTATTGCCTATGAAGACACATAGAATGTTATGGAACATTGAAGAGGAAAGATCCCTCTCTACTAGAAGACCTCAGAAAAGGCTTCACAGAGAAGGTGATGACATGGAGCATGAAAGGAAAAGAGGAAAACGAATGAAAAAACAAGTGTAGAGAAGGAAAACTTTTCCCTTCTTCCCTTCACATTTTTTTGTTGGCTGGTTATTAAATTGATATGATAGGTTAACAGGAGAAAAATAAATGTAATTTTGTACATATAGAAGGCCAAAAGATATGAGGCTCAGAAAATTGACCAGAACAGACAGCTTTATACCTTTTAGACAAAGAAATAGGAAAGTTATAAAAAATTGACAAGACAAAAGAGTTTGGACTTAAGGTAAAAAATTAGTGAGAAAGTAACCAGGTTTATTTATATAGACTTCTTAGCCCTAAATTTCCTACCCCTAGCAATAGAGATAACTTTTACCCTTCTGGTATAGGGATGGTACCTTCATGTGGGAGATTCAATTACTCTTTTAGGAGGACAAAGGAGGATTAGAGTGTCCTTTTTATTGAAATTATTGGGGTAACATTGGTTAATAAAATCAAATAGGTTTCAAGTGCACAATTCAATAATACGCCACATATATATTGCTTTGTATCTTCACCACCCAAAGTTAAATATCCTTCTGTCATCAAATATTTCACCCCCTTTTCCCCTAACTACCTAACCTTTTCCCACTTCTCTCTGGTGACCACTAATCATCTGTCTGTGTCCATGAGTCTCTGTTTGTCATGTTTGTTGCTTTCAGTTTTATATCCCACATATAAGTGAAATCATATGGTTCTCAACTTTTTATGACTTACTTTGCTCAGCATGATAATCTCAAGATCCATTCATGTTGTTGCAAATGGCAATATTTTATATCTTTTTTATGACTGAGTAGTATTCCATTCCATATATGTACCACATCTTCTTTATCCAGTCATCTATCAAAGGACCCTTTGGTTGCTTCCATGCCTTAGCAACCGTGAATAATGCTGCTATGAACATCAGGATGCATATATGTTTATGGATAAATATTTTCAAGTTTTATGAGTGAATACCCATAAGAGAGATTGCTGGGTCATATAGCAAAATTCTATTTTTATTTTTTGAGGGACTGCCATACTGTTTTCCATAGTAGTTGTACCAATTTGCAGTCCCACCAGCTGTGTATGAGGGTTCATTTTTTTCCTTCAACTTCTCCAACACTTGTTATATTGCTTGTCTTGTTGATGATAGCCATTCTAACAAGTGTGAGGTAGTATTTCATTGTGGTTTTGATTTGCATTTCCCTAATAGCTAGTGAAGTTGAGTATCTTTTCTTATGTCTGTTGGCCATTTGTATGTATTCTTGGGAGAAATGTCTGTTCAGGTCCTCTGCCCTTCTTGCACCTGCTGTTTCTTAAGTAATTTTGATTCAAAATAATTAATATGCCAAAGTGACATATTTTGGGATGGCATATTTTACTCTCCTTCACAGGTTTTGGATCACTTTGTCGCGAGCTCTAAATGGTAATGAAGACACTGTACTTGTTAATGTGAAATACAAAGAAAATTGAAAGATAGAAAAAGTGTTATTGTAGAAGAAAGTAATTAGGTCCTGCAACAACAACAACAAAAAACAATACTAACTCTTACGAGGGATCAGAGTGATACTTAGACACTATGATCCTTGGAAAAAGTAATTTCTGTTTGTCAGATTAAGTTTCATAGTTTTCCTCATTTATTCCCAATGAGCCAAGCACTTAGGGATATACTTGAACAAGATTAGCATCTTGCACACTATCTTGTTTGTAGCGAAAAATACTTTGAAAATACATGTTTATAAAATTAAGATCAAAATCTTTATATTGAGAGCCCAAAACATGTCTGGCAAATATTTTTTCAAGATATCAAATTATCTAATTAGAATTTTTAAGAGTCACAAGAAATATCTACTTCAGAATTATCTAGTTAGATATTTAGAATATAATTACAATATAGATATTACTATTTAGTTATTTAGGGAAGACTTTTGGGATGATCTATTTTTAAGGATCTCTGAATAATCAGAAAATTTGTCCCCCTCATTACATTGCTGAGCAAAAATTAAAAAGTAATTACTGATTATTGTAACATTTCCTTTGCATGATTTATCCAAATAGATAAATTGGAAGATAGATTTTAATCAGTTCTGAATTAAGTTTTGCTATTCTATTTATCCAAGGAAATTTTTGTTTTAATTAAAGACTCAACCATAGTAGATGACAATATGTGGCCTCAGGATCTATACAAACTATTACCAGGATTTAGTAAATATTAGATACAACTTATGTTGGTATTAAAAGAGGAAGAAAATTTACATTCACATTTAGGGCCTATAGAACTGTGAATCAAATATTTTTACTTGTTGTTAAGATGGTGTCTGCCAAGAGGCTGTTCAGAAATATCCGTTAGAGTTATAAAGCAAGAATTTATCTTAGTTTATTAATGGAAAGTTAATAAGTAGAAAGCATGGTCTCATTCTCTCCCTCTCCCTGCTTACTATCTCATTATAGATATACATCTCTTTTTTCATTTTCTTTGAAAAAAATTAATACATGTTCCAATTTATTCAATGCATGCAAAAGATTAACACTCAGAAATGTATTTGTAATAAAAAATGACCAGTTATCGAACATGTCTAGACTGAAAAACATTTAGATGCAGCCTCCAGAGAAGCTTTTGTCAAAGAATAACAAGCATATGAAGAACCAAATAGTCCATGCTGAGTTCAATTTGTTCAGAGATGTATAGACCCAGGTCGACTCAAAAGATTTGACAAAATCCTGCCTCAAACATATGTAATGATATATATATACAGACCACATCTTCTTTATCCACTCATTTGTCAATAGACACTTAGATTGTTTCCATATCTCAGCTATTGCAAATAATGCTGCAATGAACATAGGGGTGAATATATCTTTTCAAATTAGTGTTTTTATGTTCTCTGAATAAATACTCAGAAGTAGAATTGCTGGATCATATGGTAGTTCTATTTTTAATTTTTTGAGGCACCACCATACTCTTTTCCATAGTGGGTGTGTCAACTGACAAATCCCACCAACAGTACACGAGTATTCCCTTTTCTCTAAATCCTTTCCAACACTTGTTATTTTTTATCTTTTTTATAATAGGCATTCTAGCTGTGATATCTCATTGTGGTTTTGATTTACATTTCCCTGATAATTAGTGATGCTAAATATCTTTTCAAGTGCCTTTTGGCCATCTGTATGTCTTCCTGTCTTCCTTGGAAAAATGTTTATTCAGATCCTCTGCCCATTTTTTAATCTGGTTGTTTGGTCTATTGTTATTGATGTTTATGAGTTCTTTATATATTTTTGAATATTAACCTTTTATTGGAAATATCATTTTCAAATACCTTCTTCTATTTTATTGGTTGCCTTTTTGTTTTGTTGATGGTTTCCTTTGCTGTGCAGAAGCTTTTTGGTTTGATGCAGTCCAATATGTTTATTTTGGTTTTTGTTTTCCTTGTCACGGGAGTCAAATCTACAAAAGCATCACTAAGACCAATGTCTAGAAGCTTAGCATCTATGTTTTCTTGTATACATCTAATTGTTTCCGGTCTTACATTCAAGCCTTTAATCTATTTTGAGTTAACTTTTATGTATGGCATAACATAGTGGTCTGGTTTTATTCTTTTACATGGGGCTGTCCAGTTTCCTCAGTTCCATTTATTGAAGAGACTTTCTTTTCATCTTTGTTTGATCTTGGCTCTTTTGTCATAAATTAGTTGTCTGTGTATGTGTGGATTTATTTCTGGGCTCTTGGTTCTGTTCCATCGGTCTGTGTGTGTAGTTTGACTATTTTTAAATGCTGGTTAATTTGACATTAAACATGATGAATAGTTGCCCCACAAACCCTTCTTTACTGTAGACATTCTCAGACTATAGCATACAACCATACCTTGCTACAGGCAGTTCACTAAATACTTTCAAATGCTTCCTGTCTTTGTGTCTTTGATTTTACTTCTCCTTTTCTCCTGGACCCCTCTGATCACCAATCACCCAAGTAGATGCCTACACATCTTCTATTAGCTGTCATCTCTCTGGGGTACTTTCCTTAAATCTAGATAATCAGGCTCTTCATCCTTTGTGTTCCCATCCCACTCTATTCTGCCATCTATCATAGGTTTAATAATGAAAGCTGGCATTGATTGATTGCTTGCAATTACCAGGAGCTTTTCTAACACCTTTCCTGTTTTAACACAATTTGTTCTCATAATAACTCTATGATACAGGTACTAATAGTGTCCCCTCATTATAGATGAGGAAGCTGAGGCCTAGAAAAGCTGAACAACTTTCCTACTATTGTTCATGAGTAGGAAGTAGAGGCACCACAATCTGAATTTTGGCAGTCTGCTTGATCAGTTTATCATGCCCCCCTTTTTTTTTTTTACATTCATTGTCTTTTTCTACACTGAAAACTCCTTGAAGCACAAGTCACATCTTATTCATCTTCCTATACCCAGTGCTCAATAAGCATTAAAAATTTCAGTCGAAAGAATCAAAATGAATGATTTCTTCGTGGGTTCAACCTAGTGAGAGACTTTAACTCAATCATTCATAAAATGTTTATTGGCCTTCCTATAATGATATCTCCTTTTTTTCTGCTTCCTTTACTTTCTTTTAAGCTGATAAAACTAACAATATTAGATTACAGTACAACAGCATGCAGCTCAAATGGTGATGGAAATTGAAAATATTTAACAATAAATTCAATTAATAGATTTATACCTTTTCTGAACAAATCTTATGTCAATGTATTGAACATGTTTATTCAGTAGGGAATTGTTTTACATAATATGCATTTTTCATGTCACTAGATTAAATGGGCTTTTTTTTCTATAAGGTATTGTAAAATAAGGAGTGGATATATTTCTATTTCTATTTCTACAAAGACTCTTTATCTTTATGTGTGTAATATCGACCTTTTGAAACTTTTATACCTGCTCTTTTACTTATGACAATTATATTCCTTTTTTCCCAGCATATCTTAATTCAGGTCTTTGTAGAGATCTCTAAGAATTTTTTCAGATCTTGAGATTTCAGAACTTTCAATAGTTAAGACTGTGTGTTCAGAATTTGTCAGCCTCTGGCTCTGCCTTTTACTAGTGGATGACACATAAAAGTTACCCATCATCTTGGAGTATCAGTTTTTCTCATCTGTAAAACTGGATTATAATCGTCTCTACCATAATGTTTTTAAAATGTTCAACTCATACTATAGTGGTTCATACTATATATATGTTCAGTAAATGTTAGTTATTTTTAACTTTCATTTTTATCTGGAAGGGGGGAACTCTGCTTTTTAAAAATAAGTGTCTCAACTTTCTATTAGACTATTTAAGTATCCCTTTTGGCAAATAGCATATATTTCTTTCCTATTTTTCTTTCATTGACAGAATGTTATTTGATATTAGTCTTGCTAACTCATAAACATATGAGTTCTTTATACTTAATAAACCATATCAATGTCTAAATAACTTTCTTTTTTTCTTTTTTTCTTTTTTTTTACTTCTCTTTGGTGCAACCTAGCCTGGCATTTTCTAAATGCTAATTTCTTTTCTCACTCTGTTAATTCATTCCAAATACATACTTTGATGAAGAATTAGTTCTAAATAAATATTTTGTGAATGAAAAATACCATGTAAAAGTTAAACCTTTGCTTTGGATGTATGAAACAGGTTTATAAATATGTGTCAATGATTTAGAGTCACCTTATTATCAAAAGCCCAGGAGGGGGCAATTGTTTCTTCAATTCAGGAAGCTGAGATGTAAAAAGTTATTTAAAACAAGCCAATTTGTTAAGATGTTTTGTGTTAAAATCCAGAAATAAAATAAAAGTTTCAATATACATACACACACAATAGTGCTCTACTAACCCTCATAAGCAAACATCAAAGTCTGCTGGTGGTATGCATGATGCATGGGAGTGGGTGAGAAAGCAGGCTTTCTCATAACTAAATAACTGAATAACAAGGTCTCCAAAGCATTCGGGTCATTGGAAGAGTATTTTAAAAAAAAATGGGAGGAAGAGATTTAAAGCCTATTCCATTTTTATCTTATATTTTTATGTAGTCAAAATGGTTTTTCAATATTCTCTAAGTTCACAGATTTCAAAGAGCTAGGTATTTATGATTCTTATGGTTTTTAGTGAGTGAAGTAGGTATCTCAAGAGGTTAAGGAATTTGTCAAAGCCAAGGCCACAGAAAATGTCAGGGGCAGTATTAGAATTCAGACTTGGAGACGTTTCTTGTATCTTCTCAGATTACTGATGTAGAACTTACTTTTTTCAAAGAACTGAAAGCATTAAGAAATTTTTCTCATACTTCTGATAAAATAAAATATATAAAATAAAATTAAATATAATACAAATAAGTTGTACTTATTTACAGAACTCTGATATAATATATAGAATAAAGTACTTTTAATTTTTTTTATGTTTTCAGTCATTTAAAAAATTTTAAAGCTAAACATTTTTTATAAGTTTATAATTGCAAGGTTGTTGCTGTTGTTTAACCTAAAGGCATAAAACTTGACCAAAAAAAGACTATGACAAGGAGCCCTACATAACTACAGGTACGATTAGTCAGGTAATGGTTTGCAAATGAGGACAGGAGATTCAGTGGACTTCACTGTTGCAAGCACACAGCTTGGGAGATGGCCATATGTTGTGGAACTAGTAACCCAATCATATCATTTTGCTTTCAAGTAGTAAAGTAGCAGCCACCAGATAAAATATTTTTCCATCCATCCTAAAAATCTGTTTTACATTGGCACTTTCTACTGGATAAAGCAGAGAATTTGAGTCCAATTATTTTTATCTATCTCCATTTTAATAATCCATACAGTCTGTGAAACCACCTTCATTGTGAAACACCTCCCTCTCTCACTTGCCATAAACATTGTTGACCCTCTGAGAAGAGATTCTCGTGGTAGCCTTTGAACTTCACAGGAGTTTCCATAAAGGGGCTATGGCTCCAGACCATCAACCAAGCTCTGTGACTTTTTAGTGGTATGACCTTGGCAAGGTATTTAATATTTCTTAGCATCAGTTTATTTATATATGTAGAGAATATAATCTTACTTACCTCATCTAGTCACCACAAAGATTAAATACAAAAATATGTGTGAAAGCCTTAGCACTGCACTAACATTTAGACAAATGGTAGCTACAGATGCTTTTCACTAAATCAAGATTGGTCTCATTGAATAGCCATTTTCATTGAACCATAGAAGTTTCTTTCTTAGTTTTACTGTATACCAGGGAAATAATTGATTTACATAAAAATGGACTTAGTATTCACCAAATAACCAATAATGATATTTGCTGGTTTAAATTAGAGTCACTTCATTTGACTCAATTTTATCAATCACGAATCACAGAGAAAAATAGAGATAAGCACCAAAGAAATTGAAGGAATTTAAGAAGAAATGTACAGTAGGTATAAACAAGTGGGTAAAATAAGCACTTAATCAAAATGAACCTAGAGCAGAATTCTTATACATTGGACAACCTACCACAAGAACTAAATTCTAAACCTCTGCACCAGCCATAGTCCTTACACATCTCACCCAGCTTGGATGGATCATAGTTTTCCGATTTATAAGACAGGCACTGGACTAAATTATCATGCAGTTCTCATTCAACTGTAACATTTTAGCATTGTCTTTAATTGGAGAATGTTAGCAACTGAAATTTCAAAAGCAAATCTAAAGTTTAAAAAATTCCCATTAATTAAAAAATAATTATTTTATGCAAAAGCTTTACAGAATTCAAGCTGAAAGACCATGGGCAAACTCAGGTCATTTCTCCAAAGTCAAACTGATGGCAGCTGTTAACCAGGAAAAACATCTGGAAAGCCATCTGCTACAGTCCACACAGGGGCTCTCAGACTCAAGCTATTTCCCGATAAGACATAGAACATCCTTTCATTTGAATTTTCCAGTGTGAGAATATGGCCAGAGGACAGTTTAGGGCTGGCCTTGTTGGAAAGGGGAGGCATGCACTAAGGGTTCTCTGGAAGATATTTTAAGCCAGAAAGTGCTACTTCCAATCAGCTCCACAATTAATTAATTAATTTGTACACTCTGAAACCAACTTTGTGGGAGTCATTGTAGCCAGATAAAAGAAGACCATGTATCCTACCACCAAGGTGCTCATAGCCCAGTACAAGAGGCACACAAGCATACTGTTGCAGCACAATGTGACAAGACCCAAAGCAGGAGAGCAGAGACTTAAATATAAGATGATACACAGTCTCTTTATTATCAGTGCAATTTGTTTCAGAACAGGATGATGCTGAGCTGTACTTTCTTTTGGCCTGCTTTCCATTGAACGAAATTCATAAAGTGATCTTGTCAAGGTAAATCATATTAAATCAGTTCCACATTCCAATGGTTTCAAAATAATGAATTTTATTTTTAACAAGTCACAGCTATTTTTGCTTCTTGTCTTCTTCATCCAGTTGGAGACCAAATCTGCTAATTTCTTCTTTGTTGTTAAATGACTCTCTTCCCCCCATCCTGTTCCTATTGACATGGTTTTCATCCTCTTCTTCTCTAATTTTGACTGTTGTGCCCTGCCTGTCTCTGTGCTTCCTGACTCCAGTTTGTTGTTGCCCTAGTTACCTGATATTTTAACTCAAGCATTTTGATCCAATGGAATATGCTTTTATAAAAAGATAAAATAAATATTAAACTTTAAACTAATTAAAATTATCAAGTAAAGTATGAAATGAATTATTCATCCAAGTCCTAAATATTATTTATCTCTGTGCATCACCCCAAATTTCATCCCATAATTGACGCCATGTTATCAAAATTGTCCAGTTTGAATTGCAAAATTAAAATGCCCCCGCTTCCCTCTACACTAAAACACTAACTCCTTACCCTTCTCTTTCGCTTAAACTGCTTCAGTGACCGCCTAGTGCCAAAGCAAAGGTTCTCAAATTTGAATATGTATGGGAATAACCTGAAGAGTTTTTAAAAAATGCAAATTCTCAAGGCCAAATCCTCCTGAAGTTCTGATTTAGTAATTCTGGGGTAGAGAGCCTACTGGATCCAGCCCACCATAGCAGAGGGCCTTATTTCCTCTATTCTACCCTCCCCTATTCTCACCTTCTTGCTGTAAATTCCTTGCAGATGGAAATGTATGTTCCTAGTACCAGCAGAGTACTTAGAAATTGATGGCTCTCTATAATACTTTTAAGTGAAGGGTGAAAGCCTTATGTATATTCAGAATTATTTAGCCTGATTTAATACAACTAGAAATGTGAGATTTTGACAAATAACTGAAATGAATGCACCAATTGGTCAAAGATGGAAAGAAAACATACAGAACATTCAACTTTGATTTTGATTAACATCTATTTCTGATTATTCTTAGAAAAGAAAATTCTAATTTATGACTATAACAACTATTGTGAAGATGATTTATAAGCATGCAGCTTTTTAGAAAAACAATTCACTTGCTTTTACTTTCAGGTTTGTTAATTTATAAAGGCACAGATTCCCTAAATGATTTAAGGCAGTTAGAACAAGAATAAAATTATATTGTTCATTTGTGACAAACTATTAATATTGTCAGACACAGTGCTTCCTTAATGTGTTTATTTTAAATTACAAAGTGATGGTAGGTACCAAAGACTTTCTGAGAAAAGAATGGGGTGATCTAGATGAACCTTCAAAGTTCATAAAAGCCCTGTCCCTCTGCAGTTCCAGCCAGTGGAATCTCACTAAAACCCACTTTGCCAGGGTGTGGAATATGTTATATGGTGATAATCCTGATAAAAACACACCTAAGGTAATCCAGGCATTGAAGTGTCATATGTGATTCCTCATAAGGAACTGTGACTCAAAAGATCACAGAAGAATAACTTATTTTGTTTTCGTGTTTTGGCCATGGTAGATAAGATACATTAATGCATCCACATTGACATGCATGGTCTTTTCTCTACCTGAAATGTTTTCCCTCTTCACACAACTATTTCTTGCTCATCCCTCACATCTCAGCTTGGAAGCAGTATGCCGCAGGGACCTTCTTGGCTGCCAAGACCTGGGTGAGATGCAACCTCTATATGTTCCCCAGTTCTTATCTTTATCACAGCAACCAACATAGTCCATTGAACTTTCACCTTTACTGGTCGATCTCTCATTTGACTGTGAGAGAGAAATGTATCATATTTTCCATTGTACCTCCAGAGCCTAGAATAGAGCCTATGATGAAATAGGCATGGGATAAACATTTGTCAGGCGAATCAGTAATTTATGTGTATTTATTTAATACGAATCTGAGTATCATCACCGTTTACAAATTACTTAAATTTTTATCTTGTTCTCCTTGTTTTCATACCTCAAAGCTCTGAAAAATTGGTATCTGATTTAATTTCAACAGTCATGAAATGTATAGACCAGAACGGCTAGAAAGGCAAGAAGATGTTTAATCCTGTCTCTACCACTAACTAGCTAAATGATCTTTTACAGATCTCTGTGCCTTTCTGTCCCTTATTTTTTTCACCGAGAAGAGCTCATGTCCAACCCAAACATTCCAGGAGTCCAAAAAAGAAAATCTGTATATTTCAGGGAAAATGGCTTCTCCAATAAATATAACCCCCCATTGTTCTTCTAAGGTGCAATAGGTTTTTTGATGATATTTTGTAACACTAAGACATATCCAATGACTATAAGTACATATTGCTTTTTTCTTCATTCTAAGCTGAATTAGTATGAAAGAAGGAAAAGATGGCTTTGTGCCAAGTGATGATAGCAACAGCTTGGTGGTCAGATCAGGTAGCACTGGTGCCAAATGTGAGTGGATTGGTGAACAGAGCCCGCGCTGACATCTTTAGTCCACGTATTGCTGTCCCATCAGTTAATCAGCCATCTGGGGCTCCTAAAAAGTAAATGAATGACAGTGAAGGGCATGAAATCAACATCAACCACACCACTTAAATCTGAATATGAGTCACAGCATGACAATTCCATGCTCTAAACTGTAGAAATTAAAATAACATCACCTTACCATAATTTCCTCTCATGTCATATAAAGGTTTAAGAATATAAGAAAATACTACATAGGGAAATCTTGGTAAGTTGTAAAGTATTGATATAAATATTCATTCTTTGACAAATTTAGACTGTCACAGACCTATATTTGATATAACCTGAGGATTGGTCAAACTATAAATACTTATTCAGCACAAAATATATGTCAGACACAATTCTGGGTATGGTTCTAAAAGAAGCTTATTTATTATTCTAATTAGAATAACAGAAAACAAATGCAGAGAAAAATAACTAAGTTATGAAAATAATATTTAGGGCACCTGAGATGATTACTTTAGCAATGAAGCTCAGGAGAGACCTGAAAGGTATTTGGTCTGAAGCTTGTGAAGAGCTGCAGAAGAGCATCCTGGGTAGGTACAAAGGCCATGAGGCAGGAAGGAGCTTAATGTGTTTAAGGAACGGAAGTAGGCTGCTGAGACGAGAAAACAGAGAATGATGCACAGTAGGTGGAATATGAGTCAGAGAGAGAAGCAGAGGCCAAAGGAAAGTGTTTGAGCTTTATTCCGGTGGAACATCACCAGAAAATTCTAAGGCAGTGTAGTCATATGTTCAGTAGTCTCAAACTATTGTTCTTTAAGTCACTCTCTCCCTTCAGAGAAAAGTGCTAAGCAGACAGGTAGTCTTTCAGGCAAATTTAAACCAACAAAGACACACAGTGTTTTGTTTGTTTTCTTAAATCTGCTAAATATTTTACAGTGCCTGCTTCACTTAAATGAAAAGGTCACTTTTAATTTATTTGTTATTGGCTTGCTTTACTGAAAACCAAAATGAGATGAGGAGTCATTTGCAAGAAGTAGTGGCTGTCAGTCTGTGATCCTGAAATTCAAAGTGAAGGATTATTAGAATTCTTTCCCTGGTTTGACTTGTTAATTACTTTTAGTAGTCTGTTTAAAGAGAAACTGGAGGTAGGAAGATTAGATAGTACATTATAATTTATGAACAGCTAATTTTAATAAAAATTTTTAATATTTTATGCAAATATAATATGCAAAATTAGGTTTACTAATAAAAACATATGCTGCAGGGCATCCCAATATTTCCATATGTTTATCCACAATTGTTTACTGGGCTTACAATTTTATGGTTATTTAGAATTTGATCTTGTAGTTTTCACCTAGGTGAAAACTTCATCTATTTAAATAGTCAATGAAGAAATGTGATATTAAAAAATTTAACAATCCTTTATTAGTTCATATTCATTTCTATCTGAATAGCCATTTGAAGAATTTGGATATATTCATTGCATTTTAATGTCATAAAATTTAAAGAAGCATTATTTTAAAAATCAATTCTAAAGAGTTATCAGGATCAAGCCAATTTTTCCTCTTTTTTATATTGTTTTTAAGGATTTTGTTTTTGTTTTCAATAGGAAAAAACAATATTAAAATGAGATTAAACTCCTCCTTAAAGTCAGTCAGATTTTTAAAAATTAGTATTTAACATCTGGAGTGTGCGAAATCATATGTTGCCCCTATTCCATACTCATTCCAAAATGCCTGCACATGCACACACACACACACACACACACACGCATATGCATATGCATACACAGTAAATTCATATCTTCACTCTCTAATATATGAGGCTCCCAGGAAATATGTGGGCAAGCGTGAACTTTTGGGTGCTGACTGCTTTTCGTTTGGGGCCACTACTTTTACTCTCTGCAAAGCTCACCCCTGAGTCAGTGTAGGATGGTGACAATTGCAACAGTCTCACCTATACATAGAGACGGGGTGAAGAGGGGCTGTGTCTAGACAGACATTTCTAAATCAACCAGGAAGAGACTTTTGTTGCCACTTCAGGGTTTTTTGTTGCCACTTCAGGGTTTTTTTTGTTGGTATGGGTATATGGATGTGTTTAAGAAGTCTCAATATCAACCCGGACATCTTAGAATTTAAGACAAGCTTTCTGATTTATTTTATGACATTCTTAAATTTGGCTCTGTACCTGAATGACAAATTTCTATACAGAACTTGAAAAGCTCTCTTAGACAAGTGTTGGCCTTTTGTTAAAACTGCTTTTGGAGAAATTATGAAACAGAATAGTTCCTCTATAGCCAGCAACTCTCTGGCACTGTTCTCATTTTTCAAAGAGTGAACTTGAGGCATCATAAAACCAATGTTTTAAACAAAAATTATAGAGTATCCCATATTGTTTAAGCTGCATTTCTAATTTAACACTGAGCATATTTAAATGAGCTAAAGGGTTTAGTAGTCATGGCAACAGGAAGTGAAAATATACCATGTCATTCAAGTCTATTAGAAAAAATATATTGTCATTCCAAAGGTTTTTGTTGCTACTTTAAATACTGACTGTAGAGGAGGAAAGAAGAGTATGAGAGAGTAGAGGGGCCATGGGATATATTTAATTCTTTTCATTACAAAAATGTTGGTTTGAAAATAATGTGATTTAAATTTTAAATAAATGTAACTGCAGACACAATTGATATAAAAAAATAAAAAACATGAGAAAATAAACAAAAATCAAATTCGCTGCCTTACAAAAATGTAGTAAATCTATTTCCTGCAAATAAGAGTCTAGGAGAGAAATGTTATATATTTTAACATTTAAGTGAATTGCTTTTAGAGCACATAATTTGTGACTATTCATGTGAGAAACAAAACCTCAAAAACACAACTTTAAATGAGTTTAAACAAACGTGCAAGATATTTAGAGCTTTATTCAAAATCTTAAGATAGGTGACTAAATTGAGACTATTGTGGATAATTTAAGGCACAGAGACAAAAATGGAAATCATCCAAATATTATATTCATTAAAACTCCCAGCTAACATTTTGAGATCTGTTCTTAAATTTTTTTCTATGCTGGAAATCTACATTCAGTTGTGCATTTTCTTCTTGTAAAAAGAGAATCATACTATACATATTTACCTATCATTTGAGAGCTTAAGAGCCTTGCTTTGGTGTCAGACACACTTTGATTCTAGTTTCAGCTCTCAGCCACATTTCCAAAGGTGTGTCTTGGAGCCCATCTGAGCCTCTTTTCCCTTTTGTGAAAAACAGACATAGTAAAAGCACCTCTAGCAATGGACCATTGTCAGACCAGGAGATATCAACCAATGAAAAAAACACAATCAATAAATGGCAACACAGATCATGTTAGGATTTTCTGCCAAAGATTTTAACAGAGCTATCATAAAAATGCTTCAACAAGCAATTATGAGTACACATAAAACAAGTGAAAAAAAAAGTCTCAGCAAAGAAAGAAAATATAAAGAAGAACCAAGTGGAAATTTTAGAACCGAAGATTATAATAATTGAAATTTAAAAGACTCAGTAGGTGGACTTAACAATAGAATGGAGGGGGCAGAGAAGAAAAAAAGAAACTAAGTGAACTGGAAGAATAGAAATTACTAATTCTGAACAATAGAGAGGAATTTGACTTAAAAAAATAAACAGAGCCTCAGGGACCATAGAAATAATATGTAACATCTAACACCCATATGACCACAGTCCTGGAAGGAGAGGAGAAAGAGAGCAGTAGTGAAAAAGAATTAGAAGAAGCAATGACTGAAATTTTCCCAAATTTGGCCAAAAAAAAAAAAAAAGAAAGAAAGAAAGAAAAGAAAAGAAAGAAAAAGAAAACCCCATAAACCTACAGACTCAAGAAGCTGAGTAAATCACAAATAGAATAAGCCTTAAAAAATCCACACCAGAAACATCAGAGTCAAACTTCTCAAAAATAAAGACGAAAAAAAAATCTTGAAAGCAGCAAGAGAGAATCACCTTACTTTTAGGGGTGTTTTGAATGAGAGTGGAATTATCAGAAACCACGATGGCTAGGAGTAAATACATTTTTAAAGCACTGAAAGAATTATCAACCCAGAATCCTATATTCAGCAAAAAATATTCTTCAGGAATAAAGGGGAAATCAAGACATTCCCAGATGAAGGAAAACCAAGGAAACTTATCACCAGCAGACCTACCTTAAAAGAAGGTAGAGCACCAGGAAGGGTGAAAGAATATGGTAAGCAAACACATGGGTAAATACAGTAGACATTTTTTCCTGAGTCTTCAGCAAGGAGTAAGAGCTAATCTCCTTGAAAAATACAGGGAGCTATTGGAAGGTCTGCATTGAGCACTGAGGACTGATGTGATGTGATCTGACATTTAAGAGGATCTTCCTGGCTTCTGTAGGGACACCAGAGTGAAAGCAGGGAGCCTGGGACATGGTGATCCAGAAAGAGATGACGGAGACCTAGAGCAGGGCATTTGCAGAAAAGGTGATGAGAAGTGATCTATTTCTGGATATGTTTTAAAGGTACAGTTAACAGGATTTTCTATTGATGATTGAATAGTAAGAGGGAAGGAGCAGTTTCATCAAGGACAGTGCCAGGATTTTTGTTCTCAACAACTGGAAGCATAAGGTTGCTTTCAACTGATGGAAATGGATACTGATAGAGCAGGTATGGGGGAAGATCATGAGTTTAATTATAAGCCAATGAAAATTAAAATTTGAGAACAGTTAAATTCTCTGATTATCTTCTCATACAAACATCCAAAAACATTTATCTGTTTGTATATTAGTGCCACCCTCAAATCTGTAGATTTGGAAATATCAAGACCATTAACTGTGACTTGGGCAGTATAAGATAAAAATGACAAAACTATCATTTAAAACTGTTTAGAATTTATGATTTTTTGAAAATGTGAAAATAAATAATACACAAAATGAAAATGTATAAACATTATAAAACATTAAATAAAACAACTATAAAATATGAGCGATAGGCATACCTTAACATGCCAATGAAAATAATTACTAGGTAAAAGTAATTATAATAAAATGCTTAAAAATAAACTCTATAATATGTAAAAATAAATAAAATTCAACCAATATTTTATAAAAAGTGAAATATTTATTTTTCAAAAAGTGAAATTCTTCAGAAACAAAGAGTATTGATAGTTATTTTTGAGTTTTTAATATATTTTTGGTGCACATTTTCTAGCTCCTGAAAAAAGTATATCTGAGACTAGAAGGGTTTGGGGAAGATTGAAGACATAATTATAAATCAATTCCAAATATTCTTCTTTGACTCTTATTTTCAAACAATTTTGTGCCTTGACACCTTTGGAGACTGTTTTTTAGCAACCTTTTTTTTATTTACAAGAGCTGAAATGTTTTTATCAAGTGGAAGCTACAATTTGTGTTTCGAAGAATGTTACCAATTTACCTTTCTTTAGTTTCATCATTTACAGATGGATATTCCACTTTTCAGAAAGTCTTTGAACTAAAGTAAGAATTATTTGTACAATAGAAGCTTTGCGCTGTCAGTTTTTATTGTTCTCTTCCTTTTGGATATTCTTTACATATGTTAGAATGCTTTCTGAGCTGGTGTACCTTTGTTATACAACACTTTAATCATTTAAAAACTGACTAAATTGTAAGATGGAAATGATTCAAATCAGATTCTTTTAAAGATCTGAAATAACAATAAGAATACCAACAAAAATATCAGTATTTCAGTTCTTTAAAATAGCATAAAATACCAGAACACCTGAATATAGAAAATTGATATTTAAATTCACTAGTAACTTTCTAGTCTAGTGCTTTTTTAAATAACTACAACTAAGTTCTAAAAACCTAAAGTCCTCACAAGTAGTTTAAGATCACATTCCTGTGTTATTTTTTTTCCTCTTCAGAGCTACTCAGAGTTTACCTTTAAATCTGCATCAGTATTACTTTTGTTCCAAAGCGTATTAAATTTAAACTGGCCCATTTAATCCTTCTCATGTGGTATGGTGACTCTTTTCTAATCAAAGCTAAACATCCCTTCTTCAAGTGTTATGATTACCTATATGTTACCAGGTAATATTGAAAAGTTACATTTTATTTTAATTGTGCAATCACTGTTTTCATCATGAAAACATATTCAAAATATAATTATAGGCTCACTTGTACTTTTTCACATTCAGTAAAGGTTAATACAAACAAAGTAAAGATCATTGCAAGAAAATCTTTTTTTTTTTCCCACTGCCCAGAATATACTCACATGGCTCTCACTAGCAGCCAGGATTCTGGGGAATGTGGTTTTTATTCTGGCTAGGCATGTACTTAGCTAAAAGGTAGAGGTTCTGTTACTAAAGGAAGGATAAATATTGGAAAACAACTAGTAGTCTTCAGTGGGGAGTGACAATCCTATTTGCCTTTTCGGAAAGATCTCCTTTGGGAAAGGTGGAGAATGGACTTGATGGTAAAATTTCAGAGCCAAGGAAGTAATTCAATGAGAGTTACTGTGGCCTCAACCCAGGCAGGACATCTTGGGAGGAGGAAGTGGACAGAGGCATAGGAGATATTTGGAAGGGGAGTGGATAGGACATGATGACCAATTGACTGTACTTCTGATTTACTGTACTTATCCTAATACTTTGCCTAGCACAGTGCTTGGCATACAATTAGTGCTTATGAGTTAGTGAGTATATGAGGTGAAAGGAGTGAATGGATGAGATGAAAGAGGAGGAGTCAAGGATGATGATGATGATGAGGAGGAGGAGGAGGATGATGATGTCTCCTGGAATGAGGTTGATTGAGAAATATCAAAATTTAAAGGTAAATATCAAGTCTTTTAAAAAAATAACTTCTACCAACTGTAATCTGTCATTTCCCCTTTGTTGATGGGATTCGGCCCCATTCAATGATATCTAGCTGGTTCTAAAACATTAAGTCATTTTTAGTTATTAACGCAGTCTCATTTTAGGCATTCCATGTGGTCTCTCCTTTTTTTCCCATTCATCCCCCAACCTTCTCCCCTTTGGCAACAATCAGCTTTTTCTCTTTATGTTTTGTCTTGTTTTTTCATTTATTTTGTTGTTTATTTTCTGCTTCCATATATAAGGGAAATCATATAGTATTTGTCTTTCTCTGACTTATTTCACTTAGTGTAATACCCCATAGGTCCATTTATGTTGTCACAAATGGCAATAATTCAGTCATTTTATGGCTGAGTAATATTCTTGTGTGTGTGTGTGTGTGTGTGTGTGTGTGTGTGTGTGTGTGTGTGTGTGCATGTACGCCACATCTTCTATCAATGGACTCTTAGGTTGCTTTCATATCTTGGCTGTTGTAAGTAATGCTACAATGAACATAGGGGTGCATATATCTTTTTAAATTAGTGTTTTTGTTTTCTTGGGATAAATACCCAGAAATGGAATAGCTGGGTCTTATGGCAGCTCTATTTTTAATTTTTTGAAGAATCTCCATCTTGTTTTCCTTAGTGGCTGCACCAATTTACAATCCCACCAATAGTACACAAGGGTTTCCTTTTCTCCACATCCTCACCAGCACTTGTTATTTGTTGATTTTTTTATGATAATCATTCTGACTGGTGTGAGGTGATATCTCATTGTGATTTCAATTTACATATCCCTGTTTAGTGATATTGAACATCTTTT
The DNA here is from genome assembly GCA_028627145.1 of Eidolon dupreanum. Classification (NCBI taxonomy): domain Eukaryota; kingdom Metazoa; phylum Chordata; class Mammalia; order Chiroptera; family Pteropodidae; genus Eidolon; species Eidolon dupreanum. Next base: position 120,678,378 of record CM053503.1, read on the forward strand.
TATATGTCTGTTGGCCATCTATGTATCCTCTTTGGAGAAATTAAGGTCTCTGTCCATTTTTTAATTGGTTTGTTAGTGGTTTTTTGGTGTTAAGTTGTATGAGTTCTTTATATATTTTTAGATATTAACCCATTGTCAAATGTATTACTTGTGAATATCTTCTCCCATTCAGTAGGTTATATTTTTGTTTTGTCGATGGTTTCCATTGCTGTGCAAAAACTTTTAGATTTTATATAGTCCCATTTTTTAATATTTTTATTTTGTTGCTCTTGCCTGAGAAGACATATCCAAAGATATTGCTAAGACAGATGTCAGAGTTTAATATCTATATTTTCTTCTAGTAGTTTTATGGAATCAGGTGTTAAATTTAAGTCTTTAACCCATTTTGAGTTTATTTTTGTATATGGTGTAAGAAAGTGGTCCAGTTTTATTTTTTACATGTATCTGTCCAATTTTTTCAACAACATGTATTGAGGAGACTGTCTTTACCCCATTATGTGTTCTTATCTCCTTTGTCATATACTAATTGACGATATAAGCAAGAATTTGTCGACTCTATTCTATTCCATTGAGATATATATATATATACACACACACACACACATATGTTTTTATGTCACTACCATACTGTTTCATTATTGAAGCTTTATAGTATAGTTTGAAATCAGGGAATGTGATACTGCCCACTTTGTTCTTTCTCAAAGTTTCTTTGGCTATCTGGAGTCTTTTGTGATTCTATATAAGTTTTAGGATTAGTTGCTCTAGTTCTGAGAAGGATGCCATTGGTATTTTAAGAGGGATTACATTGAATCTGAAAAACAATTTTTTAAAAAATATATTGTAGCATCACCATGAATAAAAAGTTTGACCACTCAAAATTCATTAGCTGTTTTTTCTCTTGTTCTCTGCTGAACAAGCAGATTTTTGTTTTGTCTATTTTGTTCTCTGCTGCATCACCAGCACTTGACTTTTGCCTACTACATAGTAGATGTTCAGAACACGTCTGCTAAATAAATGTGTAGTGGGCATTTACTGTATTTGAGAATATTTTATTCGGCTGTAGAAAACAAAATTGGATGGCTATATTAAGTGAGGATAATGAATAACTTAATATCTTATAAGGCATAGGCAATATTCATAGGCTGTGTTAGGTAAAGATAATGAATACACAAGTAGCTTGTGAATCGTAGACAGAACTTATAGATATATAGATACAGATACACATAGACATAGATATAGATGTCAGTTACCAATGAGACACATTGGTTATGGATAAAGTAAAGCATGTATGTACTAAATACCTAATATGCCTCATCTCCTATATATATGTGAGGCATATTGGGTACTCAACATTCAGGTATATTAAGTCTGCCACCTTTTAATGACATACAGTCTGACAAAACCTATTGCTGTTCATCAAGCTAATTGGTAACCTTTAACTGAAGCCATGTGTGATTGCTTCTGTTATAAAGTATGTATTTTTGTCTAGGCACTTTCCATCTGCCAAACCTTTATGCTCAACCATCACTGTTGGTCCTCATAACCACAGCAGCAGCCCAAAAGAGAGAGAGGATTTATAACTTTGCATAATCCAGAATTCAAGTAAAAAACTCCTGTGCTTTCACTTTTCCTATCATATTTTTTATCTTTTTTTTTCTTACTATGTGTTTAAATTGATTTAATGAACCAAGTAATTCAAGCATCTTAATTTGGTCTGTGAGCTTTTCTGTTCCATAGCCTTTGGGTAATTTACTTAATCATGTACTTAGAGTCTGCCTTGCATCATATCCGTATGGCATAATTTTCATAATAGTAGTATATGTGAGAATATGTATTACTTTATAATAAAGGAGCATGCATACTCATTTTTAAAAATTTAGAGCTCAGTAAAATTCCCTCCTCTTCTCCCCAGTGAGCTGGTTTCGAAATCCAAAATGTGTTTATTGTTAATGTAGTTGATACAAGCTTCTTAAGTTCCCCATAATTTAAATTTTATATATTTCTTTTCACTTAAACAGTTATTTTTACTTGAATGGGTTTGGAAATATTTCTGATCAATAATAATTTTAAAATTTTTTTAAAGTTTTAAAATTATCCCAAATCATAAAAATCAAATGCCAAATGGCATCTATTTGATAATGTAACTATAAATAAATGATTCTAAAACAAAATAATATCTTTTTTTTAATCATTGGGCTCTGCTATTTTAACTCAGTAAAAACATCATAGCCTGGGAGTAATCTAGGAAAAAAAACTGATGAGATGTGCTCTTCTTTCAAGTTCCCTAAATATGCAATTCAGGCCAATTTTCAACAAGTTTGATGAACCAATAAAAGGAAGGAGGTCTGCAAGAGCACAGACTGACAACAAGATAAGTAATATTATAGCCATTAAGGAAGCAAGAGCAACATAAAGGGTTGCTGAACTTGTGATTGAATTGGCTGGGGCTCTCAGTGGGAACATTGAGATGTTGGTAAGCCAAATGAGAATTCACAACACAGGAGTTCCCAAGGTTCTGGTACAAAACCCTCTACAGAATACGGGTAATCTTAGTAATTTCAAAAGGCCTTTTTCTTTTAAGAGCCACACTTGCAATTGAATACCGACTTGAAAATCAGCAGGAGATAGAAAAAAGAGAGATTAGTAGCTGTAGTACCAGATGCTAATGAGTATAGTAGTCTCTCTAACCACAGGAAGCAGAATCCTGATATTTAAAAGGCACAGACCCTTATTTGGAAGACTATGAGTAAATTTGAGCAATCTTGAATAGACAAAAAAATTAATAGAACTTTAGGTTTCATCTAGCTTTATGAAGAGTGGCAAATAAATAAAAGGACAATCTCCTTTAGGATGCTATGTCTACAAATATTCTCTTTTGAAAAGAGTACCGTAATTTGGAGGAAAGGAATTCTTACAGTGTTGATTTATTCAGTATGCAAAAAATGCCCCTTTATAAGACGAATACACTAATGACCAGCTCAGATATTTCACTTTGCATTTTGGCACTACAAATATTAGCTACACTTTTTAAATGTAAGATGCTGCCTGATTTCTCCACAGTTGGTATTGTGAATTGTTCCCTATTTGAAACGGTCTCTTTCCTCTGCTTCCATAATACTATGAGATTATGATCTTTCTCCAGCCCTCCTAGATTTTTGTTTCTTCTTTTGTATCACTTAGCTATTATTGCATAACAAACTACCCCAAAACATAGAGGCTTAAAACAATTTTTTCTTTCTTACAAAACTATTGGTTAGCTGGTCTAAGTTATGTGGTTCTTCTTTTCCATTTGATATTGATTGGGCTTCCTTATGCAGCTATATTTATTAGAAGTTCAGCTGGAACTGAGACATCCAGGTTGGCCTCACACGTCTTTGGAACCTTATCTATGGGGACTGGAACTTTCCTGGCCAATCACAGTATCAAGCATAGTGATTGCAGGCCTCTAAGATGTCAAAAATGAAAGCTGTAAGAGCTTCTAAGGTCTAGGTCTGAAAATCCTCCAGAGTCATTTCTACCATATTCTCTTGGTAAAATCAAGTGACCAATTTCAAGAGACAGCTAAGTTTCAAGGTAAGGAGTCATAAACTGTATATTTTAATGAGAAGAATGGCAAATAATTTGTAGCCCTTTTCAATACAGGACATTCATTCTTCCTTATCTTCCCAACCATTAAGTATTTCTATTGCTGAAGAGTTGGACATTAGATTTCTACTTCTCTCTTTAAAATTCTTTTTTAGAGAACTTCATCTGAAAGCTCTTCAAGTACTCCGCCCCCTTCAATACTTTCTATATTCTGACCCTCCTGAATTGCTCCTCCCCCCAGAATAGGCAATGCTGTCTCATGTAACTTCTGCTCAAAACATGCTCTACCATAAAACTCCTCTCCTAATCTGATTTACTCCAAAACACTCTATAGGTCTCAAATTAAGCCTCTTCTAGAATGTGTTCTCTGATCATCCAATTTAGAGTTAAGTTTTATCTTATGCACTCCAATAACATCCCTTTTCAACTCACTCTATGGTGAAAGTTTCTAATTTGTATATCAGCACTCCCTAGTAAATATCATTTGTATCTGGATTATTAATCACCCAACTTTCATTCCTATTTCCTGGCTATTGAAATATTTTGATCAACTGTTTGTATATGTATATTTATTAATTTATTAACTCCCTTCTTCAGCAAATATATATATTTGAGAACAGGTTTTATTATAGCATACAGAATAGATCATCAGCATATTTTTGCTGAATGAGGGAGTTAATGAACTAATAAACATACAAACACTTGCTCAAAACACTTCAATTGCTCTTGTTTACTAAAATGTACATCCATAGTCTGACCTAGGAAATTCCTTTACAACCTGATCCCCATACATATCTAAGAATATTTACTGCTGTTTATCAAATGCAACCTTGGCATAATTTTTCCCAAAAATAATTATGTTTATTACTACTTCTGCCTCTTATCCTTTGTTGTTCCATTCAGTGAGTTATTTTCAATAAAATGTTATCTAAAATTTTAAATATTTAATACTTTATATTTAATATTTATATTTAATATTTAATATTTTAGATTTAACATCTAAAATCTGAAATGACAATGACTTAAACAAATTAAAAGTGATTTCTTTATTACATAATAACACAATATAATGATGCCAGGGCTGACATTGCAATTCCATGATGTTGGAAACCAGTCTTCCTCCCACCATTCTCAATAAGTAGCTTTCGTATCACAACCTAAGATGGCTTCCCTGGATCCCCCACCATGTCTACATTGCAGCCAGAGAGGAAGGAGTTAGACAGCAAAAAGGAAAGCAACGTTCAAATCCCAGCTCTACCTCTTACTAGTTGTATGACCTTTAGCAAGTGATTTAACCTTTTTTAGTCTGATTGGCAAATGTAAAAAGTGATACCTAGCTGCCAAGGCTAAGGAGAGGAATATCATATAAAACACCTTATGCGGCATCCGACATTTACTGGGTGCTCAATAATTGATAGTTACCTTGGAGATTATATTGTACTACTTCCTTCCTTAAAACTCACTGAGTCCCTTGTTCTTATATCCAGTTTCATACAAGTAGCAATTATTTCCATTCCATCAAACAGATTTGCTCTTGTTTCCTATGTAGTGTTTGTGGCTCCAACTAAGAACAGAAACCATGTCTAATTGGTTCCATAGACTTTCCTCACATTGTCCAACCTCAAATATAATAAAATAATTGATCAAACATTTTTATAATTAAGGTTAGTGTAGAACAACTTCAAGCTGGTATCAACAGACAAGAATATCATACACATTATAGGTTTTCCATGTTATACTGAATAACATGTTGACATTATGATTTAAATGGGAACATAAGAACAACATTGTACAGCAGGTTTTTATAGATACTAACACATTCAAGATAACTTGCCCATCTCTTTTATCAAGAGATAAGAAGTCGTGGCAAAATGGCCTTTGATTTACTTAATCTAATTTTAATACAGTCAGTGTGTCTAACCATTGGGATTTACTTACTATCTCTGGGCCACTTTTTATAACCTATAAAATCAGGTATGGTGATTCCTATACATAGGGTTTTGTGAGGGGTAAGTGAGATAAATAAATTATTTCATATGGTGCCTTGAACACAATAAGGGCTTAATATTACTGAGCAGTTATTACTGCTGATGGTGGTGTTCATGCTTGCCCTTATGATGGATATTGCCTTCATTGAGTGATTCAGGTGCTATAGATTTAAAAAAAAAATAACTGGAAAATTGCCACGGATCAAGTCAAATTGAACATAATACATAGAAATGAGTATTTTATGAAATTAAATAATTGTAACAATTATACACCCATTTGTAAAGTTTAAATATGATCACTGGAGTCACTCATGATCGAAGAATTAATAGAGATGAGTAAACAAGGAGTCAGTCAGTCGGCTGGGAGAAGCAAACAGTGCCTTGAATGGCCATGCAATTGTGAAGGACCAACTCTTTTATCCTAGCACCAGAGCTCCACACCTGGGCTGTGATGGTTGTTTGCACCCCAATATGATGGTTACACTGGGCAATTTATGGTCCTACTCAGTAGGGAACCCACTGTCTCTTTTTTTATTTTTTTATTTGAGAAATGTTCTGAGTCCCCTGTGCTGACAGATTCTTCCAAAGAACACAACTTGCTATTTCTTATAGTGGTTTCTCAGTGTCTCCTATTTGATCTGCTTGTTTGGGTAACAGGTGTTCTATTTGTCACTAAAGTTAAGACATCTAGTTAAGAGATAACTAGATGTGAGTGTTATGATACACTGATGTAAGTGTTATAATAAAGGTAGGTATTTGTTGTTTGGGAAGTAAAAAGAATGTCAGAGGTAAGGTGCCCTATTTTTCCCAGGAAAGTCTAGTTCAAGAAGGAAATAGATGAAGGAATTGATTAGACTGACACTGAAAAACAAATAAACAAATCTACTTCACCCTACCCAAAATATTAGAAACTAGCTTGGAAATCATTAGAAGACACAGTTGTACCATTTGAATTTATATTTCATCTACCAGTATCAATACATTTGCTTTAGAAACACTTAAGTTGTGCAATTTCTGTTTTGCTGTATCTTCTAGGGGAAAGCATTAAAATTTTAATATTACATAGAGTTGAAATATATTTATTTGCTGGGTGTTATAATGATTACATTTCATAACTGAATTTTTAAAAGACCATGTTTATTTATGCCTGAGGTTCTTGGGCTGGTCTTAAAAAACTTCACAGTTTTATAGGGAATTAGTTACATTACTTAACCATGTGATTTTGTAAATTAGTAGTTTTTATGGAAATAGGAAAGTACTTTAAACCATCTTGATCATTGTGGATTGTTTATTTATAAGCAACTCAAAGTTTTGTGGTTCAAATTTTATTTATGCTCATTTAGCCATACTTTCAGATTCAAGAACACTCTGAAAAATAAACTTAATGAGAAAAAAATAGAAAATAATTTTAAAGCACTTATTTTAAGGTCATCTGCTTTCTATTCTGTAACTTATTAGTGTGTAAATGGATTTAGATTTTAAAAGTTATTAAAAATGGGGCAGTAGAGATTATATTCCTCTAAATCCCTAATTTTACAAATTATCTCAGCAATTCAAAGCCAAGGGACCCATCCAATCCAGGCAGAGACAGGAGTTAAAAACCAAGATCACCACCTCCCAATCTCTGCTGCGCTTTTCCCAACACCAAATGATCAATCCTGATTAAGGAAGAAAGAAAAGTAAAATGAACTCAGTGGCTTTTATTTTAGTGCTTTTTAAAGTTATAAAAAGGACAGGACTTTGACAAGTTTATTCAAGGGTAAACCACTAAAAGAAAATCTTGTTGAAACAAATGTTAGGAAATGGTTATTAACAATTAAAAAAAAACTAACAAAACTTCTGTTCAATAAATCTTTGGCCTTTGGGGCTACAGCATTTGCATTTTTGACTCTGTAAGCCAATAACATGGTCTAAGGCAGAAATTTGAGTCCATTCAGTAGGGCTATATTTTTCTCTATTTATCTTTGAATACACAATAACTTCTGAGGATAATGACTGCTTAATAGAGGCATGTCTATATAAGGATAGATCTGTAAGCATCATTTATATGATATTGCCTTACTGAAGTTGTGACCGGAATGGGCACAATACACAGGTGTTTTGTTGTTGCTTTATTTGGCCATTATTCCTATTTTTTTAAACTATTAACTGAAAATACAGTTAACCAGAGTATGCTCTACTCTGCTTTTAGGTAAACGGGTAAATGACCAAAAAAAGTGAATGGGAAACTTTTGCAAAAATTAAATTTCACATATATCATCACTAGAGCATATTTAATCTGATATAACTTCTGTGTCTTAATCTTTAAAAGTAAGATTGAATTTCATGAAAAATTATTTTTAGTCACTGTAAGCTAAATTATTAAACAAATATTAAGGAACATTCATTATACTTAGAAAGGCAATATTATGAACCAATGTATTTTAGACAAATTTTTAATTAGAATTTAATACAGAATTATTGTTATCTAATATTTTATCATATATAACACTCAGTGTAAGTATCAATATGGGGAAGTTTAGCTTTTCTTGATCATTTATATTTTTTTGTTTGTTGTCCGAGTTTGCTATCATTATAGAAATAATCTAGAAAAATAACTCCATTCAGAAGGAAAAGTATTATCTTCATTGTTGTCCAGGTAAAAGATATACCTCCTTCCAAAATAACAATTTTGGGAACTGAAATACCTAGGAAAAAATGTCCTTTTTCTGAGACTTAACATCTAATTCTCAATGGATAAGGCTCTAAAATGTATTGGGGTCATAAAAATGTATTTATTCAAAGAGAAACAGGAAATAATAGAACACTTGTTTACTGTCATAATTTGCGAGAGTTCAAAAGCATGTTGGTATCTCATTAGAGAGCCAAAAAGGACAGTGACCCACAAGCTAAATCAGGAACCGAGTCTGGATCCAGATTGGTACTGACAAGGAGTTCACTTAGGATTAGAGGTAGAAGTGAAGAGGGTTTCAGAAGATGGTATCTCCAAGGAAGTATGGCATTTGTAGTCATATAAGTTATATTATTTGTTTTCATTGAAAACATTCCTTATTGATAAGCAGATACTTAATACTTTTTGATTACATACATCATGCAAAACAATTGACCTCACATATGGTTGTCTAACTGCTCAGCATGACAACTTTTTTTGAGATGATTATACATTTTAAAAGTTACAGTGACTTCAGTATAAAAAGAATTCAGGAAAATCACTCTAAATGAAGCAAAACACTGTGTAGCATCATGATTCAACAGACTGGCTTTTCTTAGAATCAAGATCCAAGCACTTGCATTCATAATAATAATAATTTCTTGAACGTTAACTATGCACCATGGATTGTGCCTAGCTCTTATATGAATTTAACCACAGAAGCCTTATAGACAAATACTATTGTTGTCTTTATTTTATAGATGACAGAAAACATACAAACAAAAAGGCAGGGAACCACCATTAGGGAGAGGAGCAGACAAGAGTCACACAGTTTGGCAAAGTCTCACTAGTTCAGTGAGTTCTACCAGGGCTGGGCTAAATGGAGATTCAGAAATATCTGGGGGCTGGTGGGGAATGGAGGTAACAAATGCTAAAGCACTAATTCCTCACCCTTGCTTATGGAAGGATGAGGGATTTGGCCATCAGAGATAGTGAGCTGATAAGAGTGCCTCAGAAATAGCCATGGTGCTAAGTGTGGTGGAGTGACTACCTGAGCCTATGGGCAAAGAGGCCACAGGCACTGGTGCTTATAGTAGTCAATATTTTAAGAAAATTAGCAGCTTCCTATGAAGATTCCTATAATGGTCATAAAGTTTCCTTCCTAAGTACATCAATCGAGTAATAAATGTTGGGTTTCATAACAATAAAAATAAGTTTTGTAATGAACTTGATATTTTTCCCCTAAGGATGGTCATATTGAAAACAAATGTAAAGGTCTTATGACTTCTTTATGTTCTTTTGTTTTTACTGAAGGAGCTGTTCTTGGTCAAAAATTAACTGGTTACAATATAAATCTTTGTGTTATGATAACTACAAATAACATGCAGTATACAGGCTGTCTCTTTCTTTGACTAAAATTCAGATAGGCTTTTAATTTGGCATAAAATTTTTCGGCCAGGCATTTTGAGGACAGATGGTATTTGGCAGGCAGCAGCACACCATATCAAGCCTCTTTCAATTCTTCTGTGAGAGCTTTGGTGCTTTACTATTGCATCGCATTTGGATCTGTTACCACCTGTGATAATTTCTCATCCGTTTCAAATTACGCCTACTAAAATTTGGCATGTCAGCTACCCGCCTGAGTTATAATTGAGTTTTACAAAGAGTCGAGGCTCTTTGGAATCCTTTGCAAAATAAATATTATGCATTCATAACATTAGGACCTGAGATTGTTTGAACTAAACTCTGTAGCAGTGGCTTCTAAGATTCTCTATGTAATTCTCTCTTTGCCAAAAGTACCCCTGTAGTAACTCCCTGAGGAACTCATAGCCCACTCTCTACTCCAGTATGCCAAAAGCCCCAAATCTCCCATGATTCTTCACCAGCAACCCTGTGAAAACGCAACCAGGGCAGACGAGAAGATTTCATTTGATAAGCCTAAGTCAGATCCATTTCTGTATCCACTGAATAGCAGATATTATCTCTGCATTATATTATTTTTCTGAGAAATGTTCTACTCATTGAAGCAATATTCTTTTATCTTCAGTTTTTGGGAGAGTGTGACTAAAATAATGTGCATATATGTTGAACGGCAGAAGAAGGTATTACACAATATAGATGAAATAGTCATCAGTTTGTTTTATATTCTATGCATTTTTAATAAGCAAATTCCCATTTACAGGAATTTAATTCTCATATACAGGAATTAAATGTTCCAGATATTGATTACAGAGGGATAATATATAATATGAAAATAAAATTCAATAACGTTATGTGATGATGTGTAATTCAATATAGCTAGAACCCTGGAAAGTGAAAAATGATGCTTTTCCTGTTGAAATATTTAAGAAAATTAAATTCATTCCCTGAAATACATTATAATAAAATTGAAACAATGTTACATGATTTATAATCTTATAATTTCGGTTTTTAAACTGAAATTTCATGTCCAAAAAAAGGAACTCTTTGCTTCCTCTTTTACTCACTCATGTATATATTCTGTCATGACATAAGAAAAATCTAAAAAAGAAGCATTATAAAGCATATGTGCCCTAAGTTTGCTCTTATTTAAATTTTAGTTTTAAGCAACCTATGAATGTGAAATAATTATATAAATTGTGTAAGTGGGTCTAGTTTAGATCCCAGTCACTCATGGGTTTTCTCACAAAGTAACATACTGTACCGGATCCTATTTATTTTTGGAGAGTAAAGATTCACCTGGTAGACTTGTACTAATTCTTTCAGGCATTAGGGTAACAGTTAATCAGTGGAGAAGCATTAGGAGGGCAAAGGTTTATTGGGTGTCCCTCCAGCCTAGATCCTTTCACATGCCCTCTTATATTATCTTCACAGGACCTCATGATGTGTGTGTGTCATTTTTATCTTCACTTTGCCAGAAGAGATAATAAAGCTCAGTAAGGGTTTAGTTACTTGTTAGGGGTTATACAGTACAGGAATGACTTCAGATTCCAGAATCAAAGAGCCTGCTCTCTAACCACTGGATCATTCTCCTTACCATTAGACACGTATAAAGTATGCAAATAGCTGGAGTGGGGGAACCAACTTCCCCGAATGGTCATGAAGTTGATTTATGAAACTGACAGATGCTAAATGATGCAGAAGGAGCCTGGTCCTAGGAAATTTGTGTTTGTATTATTTTCTCTTTGGGAGTTGGTACTACGGGATTGAGATTATTTTAAGGGAAAAACAGGAATATCTGAGTGAAGTTAAAAGCTCTTGCTGTTAAAATAGATGACATCTGTTGCCTGGCTACAATTCATTTTAAGATGGCACAAATTGATGTTACAGAGATCATGGCACTTTCATAAGAAAACAGAAACTCTTGGTCACTTTTCCTCTAAGTGACTTCCATTTATGGGAAGCTGAGCAATCTGGAATGCTTAGAAATGGTTGCAAGGGCACGTCATTTTAGAGTAGGAGATATTTAGAAAACAAGAACTAAAGAAAAACTCAATTGGAACTAGAGCAATACAAAATTAAAAATCTCATGCTGAACCCTAAAAGATTGCTACTGACCCCTAAAAAGCACTCACACCTTTTTCTCTCCTCCTCTGAAATTAGAAACTTGTAAATAATGAAAATATGAGGGATCTTTTCTGTCCTGCCAGCTTTGACAGCCTATCAAAATATTTGAGGTATAATGATATGGTTTTTATTTTTAACATCATTTTTGGCATAAAAATAATACTTATTGAATAATAATCTAACAATATAATAGTATGTAAGGGATAAAGTGAAAATGAGACATCACCACCCCTCCCTAGCCATAACCTAGCGTTCCTGATCTCTTCTAAGAACATATAAAGGCAAATATTTATTTATATAAATTGTATCATTCTACCAATGTATCTAATTCTCCTACTTTTTAAAAATAACAATATATCATTAATATTAAAGATTTGGCTTCTAAAATTTTTGAATGATTTAGACAAAGCTAAAATTAGACCTCCAAGTAGAATAACTGTAGAGAGATCAGGTGCTAAATTGTTCATTTGTTTTCAACTAAATTAACATCAAAGACTAAGAAAAAGAGAAAATGTAACAAAATTGATACTTTAAGACTGATTGTTCTATCACATCACATTGAGAATATCAAATAAGTTGTTAAAGATCCCAATTAGTAAACTAGTTTTCAGATAAATTTGCTGATATATTTGCCATAAGAAAAAGTCACAAGTAATATTTTCCAAAAATAGAAGTGAAAAAGAAGAGTAGAGCATCATCTTTCCAGTTATATAAAGGGCTTTTAAAAGGCATTGATTTTCTTAGACTATCAGAAAAATAAGTGTGTGAGGGGGAGGAAGAGGGGCAGAGAGTGAGTCCACTGTAGATGAGGTAAATTAAATTACTATTTTCAGTTCTTCACTCTCTTGTAGCAGTGTTCTCCATCTATACCTTCTCCATGGCCTCAGAGTGGCAAGAGTGTACTTCCCACCCTTTGATTCTTGGCTCGGCTATATGACTTGCTTTGGCCAAAGGGATGTTAACCTATGCAACTTGAAATGTGCTTTTAAGACTAGGCTTTCTCTCTTGAGCTCCTAATTGTCTCTATGAAAACATGTCCTAAAATACACAGAGCAGACCTGAACCTATTCTGTAGCCCGGAGGCAAACTCAGGGGCACTCAGCCTGAATCACCTGAACCCAGAGAACCTATACTTGTTTCTGTTGTAAGCCACTGAGATTTCTTACACAGAATTATTGTTTCAATACCTATTTATTGGTAGTTATAGCTGACCCAAAATAAAAACTTGTCTCTGCGTTAAGCCTTGAAGAGCTCTTCTTTTGGACTCTACTGAGCTATTCATCATGTTGGAAAAAATGAGAGAAAGGTAATGCAGGCCTGCAGGGCAGACTTTGCCAATATCAAAGCAAGATTTGACAAGTCTTATGAGAGCAATCAGGATGCTCTTTATAGTAAAAATGGCCATGAGGTTCATGATCATAAGATAATTGGCATAGCTGTGTCTTTGGTGAATGAAGCTAACCTTATAAAACTATTAAGAGATAAAGCCAGAGTCCAGGCATACTCCTCATGCCTTTAAGTTCAGTGGCACAACTAAAATTATAACCATTTATAAAAGCCTTATATGCTCCCAAACCTTACTGGGGCTCTGATTGCTTCAAACCTCCTTCCTTGGCTGTGAGGGAGCTTTCAGAAACTGAAGACCTGGAAGTCACACTAGGATTTCATCATTTGGAGTCATACTGTTCAATATAGTTGCTACTAACCTCATGTGGCTATTTACCTTTAAATTAAATGAGATTAAATTAAAAATTCAATTGTTCAGTCACAGTAGCCACATTTCAAATGCCTAATAGCCACATGTGGCTAGTAGTTACCATTATTGGACAGCTCAGATATAGAGCACTTTCATTATCACAAAAATTTCTATTGGACAGTATTGACTACAAGCAAGGACCATTCATTAGGCATCCCATACAGTCAGGAGGCTGAAGCCATTTGGGATTGGGGCCAAAATTTTTCAGGCCCTTGTTTGAAAAGGAAAAAAAACAAAAACGAAAACAAAAGAACTGGGCAATTCTAAAGTGCAAGATCTCCATATGGTAGCTACTTAATTGATATTAAAAAGCACAGGATATAGAAAATGTAACATCTTTGAGTTTACCTATTTTGTCATTTAACCAAGCTTCATCTTCCACATGAGAAAGACAAAGAAAGATATTGCGGCAAAGAAGACAGAAACCTTAATCCGTGTGATTGCCAATCAGCTAAGACTATGTGGGATTATGTACCTTGAATAATTAATATTTCCAAAGGTGTTGAAATCATAATTCTGTTATTGTGAGTCTGAACCTAATTTAGATATATCAGAATACAATTAGATCTTGACTTGCTAGATTCCATTTGAGGAGCTTCTTAAAGAACTAGCGTCCTACTTGAGCATTCCTTCTTAACGGTGTAACACTGGAAGCAGACGCCGAAAGCTGTCATTCTTTTGTACAGCCTAAGCATTTTGCCTTCTCAAGGGTGGCAGTGCAGCAAGAATAACAACAAAACTTCCATCACCCAGAAGATGCAGCTGTACTCAGAACAGAGGCAGGAAACAAGAGAAGAGAAATAAAACTGCAAATATCAATCAGGTGGTAAATATAAAGCTTATTTTAAAACACACATGAGAAATGTGCTGCGGTCTTCCAGAAGTAACTTTGGGAGTTAGTGCACTAAAGGCTGAGATTTCACATAAGTGAGTGTTGCAGATTGTATCTTTCAAAGATGACCTCACTAATATCTCTCGTCTCATATGTTCGACTAGAAACTTTTCACTCCCTTTCTAGAGATGAATCTACGTCCCCTCCTTTTGAGCCTGAGCAGGAATATGGCAGAAGTGAAATGTTACTTACCAAGCTAAGTCATGACAATGTCACATATTTCTGCTTTGTTCTTTCTCCTTTGTTCTCTTGGGATGCTTAATCTTGCAATCATCTTTCATCATACTCTGAGGAAACCCACACAGCCTGTGGAGAGACACATGTGGGATGAGAATGAGTTCCAAGCTCACAGCCTCAGCTGGGCTCTCATCCAAGCTCCAGCTAACCCCTAATATGTATTCAGCTATGGGAGTGAGCCATCTTGAATGTATACTCTCCACCCGCCCCCCCGCCCCAAAAGAAGTACCAAGTTGATGGTGTGAAGAACTGGGACAAACTGCCCTCTTGAGCCCAGGCCAAATTATAAATTTACAAACAAAAGAAATTATTATTATTGTTTATGTCACTATACTTTCAGGTGGTTTATTATATGGCAATATATGACTAACTGATACAAGTACATTTTTGATGCCATAACAAACTTAGTGACTTAAAACAACACAAATTTTTTATCTCACCTTTCTGTAGGTTAGAAGTCCAACATGGTCTCACTGGCCTAAAATCAAGATGTTGGCAGGGCTGAGTTCCTTTCTGGAGGCTCAGGGAAGAATCTGTTTCTTTATACTTCCCAGCTCCTAGAAGCTGCCCACATTCCTTGGCTCATGCCTCCCTTTCTTCATCATGAAAACCAGAAATACTGTGGAGTCCTATTATAACATCACCCTGACCCTTGCTTCTGCCTCACTCTTCCACTTTTAAGGACCCTGGTGATCACTTCGGGTCCACTCGGGCAATTCAGGATAATCTCCCTATTTTAAGGTCAGTTTATTAGCAACCTTAATTCCACTAGTAACCTTAAATCTTCTTTGCCATCTAACCCAACATATCCAAAACTTCTGGGGATTAGGATGTGGGCATCTTTGGGAGGGGCAGTTGGGAGGTGCTATTATTCTGTTTCCACTGCAACTACAGAAAGAATCAATGAAATCTGCATTATAGTTTTAAAATAGCTGTTGCATTGGTTAATGGCCTCTAGATATCAGCTGAGGCACCCCCATCCATTGAGATTTAAAAGTAATTGGTTCAAACATGTTTGGTGAGGGCTTCATATTCTTCCCAATCATGCCAAGAATTCTGGTGGAGGACGGGATGGCTTACATTGTTCAGAGTCACTTCTATTTTTATACTCCCACATCTCCTAAATCTGTTAAGTTTATGAATTTTCTCCGCATCCCACACATAGTGTTCCTTCTCTGTACTATATCTCACTTAGATATAATATCCCTCCTTGCCACAAAAGAGCAAATCAAATCAAACTAAGCATGAGAATTAAAGCACTAAGAAGGTTTTTACTAAAAGTGTGAGAAGATAGAAAGAGTGCACATCACAAAAGAAATGTACAGTTAACACTTTAGACATTCTGGTCAAATGCCAGTTCTGCCAAATCAGGTCAACCTGCCCACATGGCATAGCTCTCTCTCTCTCCTAGAGCAAAACAAAAGAAAATGGAATCATCTTAGTGTTTCATACAGAATGTGGCAACCCTTTCCAGCCTCTGACCACAAGCTTGGCTGCAGCCCTCCCATTATATATGCAAAGTTCATTGATGTGCCTCATTTCTCATTTCTCCTTCCCTTATCAGTGTCTTCAAGAGGAAGGGAAGGGGAGATTGATTGATTTCCAGAGTAATATAAACAATACTACTATATCCCTCTACCCCCACAGAAAGCAGTAGTAAAGGTTACTATCTGTTTTGCTTTAAAATGTTTCCCTCTGTTCAGTTATATAAACATAAAGAAAATATTTATGTAATGCTGATATTTAGAAAATCTTGTGAATTCTGGGATCTGGGGACCTCAGGATAAATGTTTTTCTGTTTTTTGTTTTGTTTTATTTTGTTTTTGCTCCTGACCACCTCACACCCTGCTGTGACCTGGAGACCAAAAAGCAGTCAAAGCAAACCAACCATGCAGGCTACTCATCACGAAGGCAAAGTACCTGGTAATGAGTGCTTAGAAACAAAAGAAACACTCTTGCCAGGAGCTGGCCTTGACCCAGAGCAGCAGAGTGCCAAAGGCAGGAAGAATACAAGCCCAGATGTAACCAGAGTTTGCAGGAGCCCTTCAGACTTTCTAAGGAAAATTAAAAACT
This sequence comes from Eidolon dupreanum, assembly GCA_028627145.1. Taxonomy (NCBI): domain Eukaryota; kingdom Metazoa; phylum Chordata; class Mammalia; order Chiroptera; family Pteropodidae; genus Eidolon; species Eidolon dupreanum. Next base: position 120,695,105 of record CM053503.1, read on the forward strand.
AATAACCAGATAATACATTCTGAGCTCTGTGCCCTGTGGACTTCTGCTGAATTTTGGATAAGGTGAGAAAGAGGGGAAGGGAGGGTGACTAGGGAAAGAAAGAAATCTTTCACAAAGGCCACCAGTGGAGTGTAAACCTTTCTTTTAACTGGTGCTGGAAGGCTCAAGAAGGCACTGGGGGTTTGCCTATACTAAAGTTGTGTTAATATTTGGGAAGATGTACTTGGCTTTGCTAGAAAATTTTAATGAGACTGATTTATGAATAATTTGAAAAATTTTAGACAGACTACAGCCTCTGATAGCATGAAGGGCATAAGTGATGGCAGGATGCTGTGGGAACAGCTGGGAGATTCTGTTTTGCGGGGGATTAGCCTGGACCAAGGAGTCCAGCAGAACTGTCATGAAATCCTAGCTCTACCAAATGCTAAAGTTCAGTGAACTCATTGGTGAAATGGGATAAATATACCAATGACTTCTTGTCATGAGAGTTTAATTAGTTCATATGTTAAAATCATTTATCACAATATGACATATATCACAGCATAATGGCAAATATGTGTTACATGTATAATATAATGTGTATTAATGAATAATATGTATTTTTCACTCTGGGGAGTTGATCTTGCAAGAAAAAATTTGCTTACTAGAATACAGGAAAACATTCCAGCTAGGGTTTATGTACTTCAAAAGAAAATAGTTGTGTCCCTGGTTCAAAGAATAGACTTAATATTCAAGCAAAAAGGACTTTACTTGCTATCACATCAGAAGAGCTATAAATTCTAAACCAAAACAAACAAAGACATTTTAAAGTTCAGAATTAAGTGTAGAAATGAGACAATAAAAAACACCTGAAGTTTCTTTATTACTGTAATTTACTTATTGTGTATGGCTTAAACACTCAAGATTCCTAGAATGAACCCAGTGGGATTTTAAAACAGAATCTTAAAATTGGAAGCAAGGGAAGAGAACACATAATTTAAAACTTCTTATTTTATAAACAAAGAAACTGTGGCTCTTCAACAGTGAAACTTCTAGCTGTGCTCCAAAGGTACCCATGGGGTGTTAAAACTGCTGAAGTTTCTATTAGGACCTTGCCCTGCCTGCTTTTTAGATTCTGCTGCACTGCTTGAGGTGTTGTCTGTGAGTCCTCCTCAGCAGAGGACAGACAGGCCAACCTCTTGGGGCATTAATGTGCAAGATGGAATAAACATAGCTGATGCAGTTCACTTATCACTTCATAGGAATTTCATCAAGTGCAGCTTCCTTATTCCCATTAGTTTTAGGAAGTTGAGATTTTTTAAAGTCTTTTTAACATGATATCCTTAATTCCTCTCTTCTTTTTTTCCCTCACTCCATCAAATCAACTGGCAAACCCTACTGAGTCTGTCTTTAAAATACATGACAAAACCAACCCCTCCATTCCCACCTCTTAAGAGGTCAGCCACCCAAGTCGAAGATGCCATCATCTCCCACCTAGTCTAAGGCAGTGGCCTCCCAGCTGCTATCCTTATTTTCATCTCATCTCCTCCAATGGCAGCAATTTTCTAAGTGGAGATCAGATTGTGGTAACTCTGCATAGTGGCCCATGCATAAAGCCCTCCAGGGCTTATCATTACCTTTAGAATAATATTCAAATGCCTCACACTGCCTATAAGACCCTATGCAATCTGACCCCTGTCTTCCTCATCAAACTCACCTCCCACCCATCTTCCACTGGGTCCTGCGCTCCAACCATACTTGTCTTTATTCTCTACCTTGGACACCTTCAGTTCCTTCCCACCTTATGGCCCTAGTGCTGTGTTGCTTCTACTTGGAATGCTATTCCACCGTCTCCCATATTTAATTACTTGTTGTCAATCACATCTCCACTTACAAGCCAACTCCTCAAAGATGCCTTTGCTAACTATCCAGTCTCAATAAGACCTTAGTCACACTCTGTTTTGTTTTCATTGTAGCATTTAATATCTTTGTGTTTAATCTGTTTGGTTTATCATTGTAATACTAGCACCTAAATCACTGTCTAACAGTAGCAGATATTCAGTAAATGTTTGAAATGAGAGAATGAATGAGTAAATGGCAGTAGAAGTAAAAAAGGTGGTACATGGAAGGCCTCTTAGTCACTGAAGGTGTTCACAGGTGACAAGAATGTGTGAGAAAGAGACTTAGAACACTTAATGGTATTGTGATTTAAGGGCCAAAATGAAATTACTCAGTATTTTTCCTAAGCCTAAACCTGCTAACACAACTTCCAAGTAGTAAGAAATTCCATCACTACCAGTTCTAGATAGTAGCTTAAATCTTGTTAATAGAAATAATAATTTTAAAAACTTTAAACACTTTTTTTGGAAATATAACGTAAAACTTCTTAGATCTTCTGTATAATTTTTTTATCAATGTTAAGTTTATATTTATGTTTTTGGCTTTCATCTGTACTTTTAAGCCTTTCAGAAGCGTTTTTTTTTGTTTTTTTTTTTTTTTTTCTGAGTGTTTATAGCCTTCAATTGTGGATCGACTTCTAACTTTTAATTCAAACTTTTAAGAATGGGACAGTGGGAAAACAGAAAGAGATCAAGGAAATAGAATTCCAGACCAGGATTTGCCTCCTTGATTTGACCTACTGTCTGTGTTTTAAAGAAAGTCTTCAGATAAGCTACAGAATGAAATAACCATGATATCAACAAGATGACTTACAAAATGTAAACCAACACATATGATCAAGAAATGAGATGAAGGAATAAGAATGAAAATAATGTGGAATCTAGTGGATTCAACTGCCCGCAAATAGCACTTCACCTTCAGACTTTCACAACCAGTCCTACCATGGACTGCCCCCAACCAACAGCCATGGAGACAGCAAAACCTAGCACTTCTGCTTAAGACTGAACTTCAGCTTGGCCGATGCCTGAAAGAATGCTCCCTTAGTCATAAGTCTTGTGAGTTTACTTTCCTTTCTTTTTAAGTGACTTTATTTTTTAGATCAGTTTTAGGTTCCCAACAAAATTGAGGGGAAGGTACTGAGATTTCCCATATATTCCACAATCCTACATAAGAACACCCTGGCCCATCATTGACATCCCCAACCAGAGTGGTACATTTGTTACAGTTGATGAGTTTACATTGATACATCATAATCACTTAAAGTCCATAGTTCACATTATGGTTCACTCTGAATTTTGCACATTCTCTTGGTTTGGACAAATGTATATACAATGACATGTATCCACTATTATAGTATCGCACAGAATAGTTTCACTGCCCTAAAAATCCTCTGTGCTTTACCTATTCACCCCTTCCCCACCCTGTCTCCTGGCAACCACTGATCTTTTTAATTGTCTTCATAGTTTCACCTTTCCAGAAAGTCATATAGTTGGAATCATACAATATGTAGCCTTTTCAGATTGGCTTCTTTCACTTAGTAATATGCATTTAAAGTTCCTCTATGTCTTTTCATTACTTGATAGTTTATTTATCTATAATGCTGAATAATATTTGTCTAGATATATCACAGTTTACAGATCTATTCATATACTGATGGACATCTTGGTTTCTTCCAAGTTTCGGCAATTATAAATGCAATTATTATAAACAGACATGTGCAGGTTTTTATGTGAACACAACTCTTCATCCCCTTTGGGTAAATACCAAGGAGTGCAATTGGTGGATTATATCATAAAAGTATATTTACTTTCGTAAGAAACTGCCAAACTGTCTTCCAAGTGACTGTACCATTTTGCATTTTCATCAGCAATTAACATGAGTTGCTCCACATTCTCACCAGCATTTGGTGGTGGTCCGGATTTTGCCAATTCTAATAGGTGTGTAGTGGTATCTCACTGTTGTTTTTATATGAATTTTCCTGATGACATATGATGTATCTTTTCATATACTTATGTGCCATCTGTAGATCTTTTTGGTAGGGCATCTGTTTAGGCCTTTGGCCCATTTTTAAAAATCAGGATGTTTGTTCTTTTTTCTTAGTTTTAAGATTTCTTTGTATATTTGGATAACATTCTTTATCAGAAGTATCTTTTGCAAATACGTTCTCAAAGTCTATGGTTTGTCTTCTCCGTCTCTGACAATGTCTTACAGAGCAGAAATTTTTAATTTTCATGAACTACAGCTCGTTAATTATTTCTTTCATGGAGCATGTCTTTGGTGTCTTAGCTAAAAAGTCATTACTATATCCAAGATCATCTAGCTTTTCTCTTGTTATCTTCTAGGAATTTTAGGGTTTTGCATTTTACATTTAGGTCTGTGACTCATTTTGAATTAATTTTTGTGAAGGGTATAAGGTCTACGACTAGATTCATTTTTTTTCCAATTGTTCGAGCACCATTTGTTGAAAAGATTATCTTTGTGCCATTATATTGTATTTATTCCTTTTCAATTGACTATATTTATATGGATCTATCTCTGGGCTCTGTTTTCTGTTCAACTGATCTATTTGTTCTTTCACTAATGCCATGTGGTCTTAATTATTGCAGCTTTATAGTAAGTCTTGAAATCAAATAGTGTCAGCCAGCTTTGTTCTTCCCTTCAATATTGTATTGGCTATTCTGTGTCTTTTTGCCTATCCATATAAACTTTAGAATCAGTTTATCAATACCCACAGAATAACTTGCTGGTAGTTTGGTTGGAATTGCATTGAATCTTTGATCAAGTTTAGAATGACTTCTTTCTTGACGATATTGAATTTTCCTACCCATAAACATGGACTGTCTCTCCATTTATTTAGTTTTTGATTTTTCTCATCAGAGTATTGCAACTTTCCTCATATATATCCTGTACATATTTTGTTAAATTTGTACTTTGATATTTCATTTTCATGGTACTACTGTAAATAACATTGTTTTTTTCAAATTCCACTTGTTCATTGTTGGGATATAGGAAAGCAATTGACTTATATATTAACCTCATATCCTGCAACCTTGTTATTCCTCATTAGTTCTAGGAGTTTTTGTGTCAATTTTTTTCAGATTTTCTATATAGATATTTATGTAATCTGTAAACAAAGATGGTTTTATTTATTTCTTTCAAATATGTATGCTTTTTATTTCCTTTATTTGTCTTATTGCATTAGCTAGAACTTTTTAGTACAGTGTTAAAAAGAACTGGTGAGAGGGGACACACTTGCCTTGCACTTGATATTGGTGAGAAATCTTCAAGTTTCTCACCATTAAGTGTACTAGCTGTAAGATTTTTGTGGATATTCTTTATCAAGTTGAAGATGTTCTCTATTCCTAGTTCCTGAGAGTTTTTATCATTAACAAGTGTTGGATTTTATCAAATGCTTTTTCTGCATGCATTGATATGATCATGTAGTTTTTCTTTTATAGGTTGTTGATCTGGATTACATTAACTGATTTTCAAATATTGAACCAGCCTTGCATACCTGGAATAAATCTCACTTTAAAAAAAAACTCTTTTTTAATCTGAAGTTGCCTGAATAAAAACTCACTAGCCATGTTGGTCTAATTATCTAGAAAACTGGATTACTCTGTGCTTAATTGGGAGAACTTAGACTTGAAACAAGGGCTTTTTTCCCTTTTGTTCTTCTTCCAGATCCTCTTGTAAATTCTGTTGCAAATGCATTTCTTTAAACCATGAAGATTGCCTGCTTCAAACTCTAGGAAGAACTGTTGCTTTCTGTGACCCTGTCTCTAGCAGCAAAGATTTAGGAAAATACTGTATTCAAAGTTGAATTTGTTTAAATAACTGCGGCAAATAATTTCTTTGCTGTCAATATAAAAAATAAAGGGGTGAAATTAGTTACCATTTTCAACAGAGAATATGAAAATTTAGATAATATGAAAGTTCTGTGCAAAAACTCCATATGAAAATATTAGATAATAATTAGTCATTGGAGAATGAGGCCCTATGAATTTTGCAAGTGTTTAACATGGCATTTATTATCACTTTTAAGCAGAATAGAAAAACGAATATCTGCATCTTCAAATTTTCACCACAATACTTACTATTAATGAAACCCAGGATCCATTTACAAACTCTTATGCTCATTTCCAAAATCTAGGACCAAATTAATGCACAGCTTATTAATTTATTGCAAGTAAACTCATAACTATAATTCAAGAACATATTAAAGTTCCAAAATAAGATGTAAATGAGGTGTTATGAAAGCTTTCTTGGAAGGGGGGCTATTTATAATGGGAGTTAAAAAATGAATTTCAATTATTATAATTACTGTTATAAAATGGCATGAAAATATTATACAGTGTTTGGAAAATACATTGAAAACACACTTAATTTCATCATCCTAACGAGCGTATTATTTGTGTTACATGTCGTTCAAGCAATTTTTTACATGTATACATAATTTTATGCATAATACTGTATAATGTTGCATTTATGCTTTTTAAACTTTTTATCTTATCAAAAAAATTTTGTTGCTTAATCTGTCCTCATAATTATAACTTTTTTAGCTGTAACATAATATTGTATCAGATAGCTCTACCATAATTTAATTAATATTTCCACTTTGATATTTAAGTTTATTTTAGTATCAAAAATGATACTGGAAGTGGACATCTTTATAAGTAAGATACTTTTTTCTCCTCCTTTGGTTTCTTTCCTTAGGATGAAATTTACAAAGTGAGATTATCAAATCTATGCTTCTAAATTTTTTTTTACAACTCAGCATATTATGCTAATTTATTTTACAAAGGCAAAATAATCCTTTCTTCAGCCATATAAGATGACTTTAGATTCACCTCAACCTTACCAGCAAAGGGCCATCTATACATCTGTCTCTGCAATTTAATAGGTAAAAATGTTTTTTTATTTATGCTTTCATTTTCATATTTCTGATTATTAGTGAGACCATTTTAACATGTTAAGTAATAACTGTACTTCCTCCTTTAGTCTATCACAGTTTTTAACTGAGCTTGTCTAATTGTGAGGAGGTCTTTTCAACAGAAAATGCCAGGTTAGTGAAGGCATAGGTACATAAATTCCAAATATATGGATTTGTTTGGATTATGCCACGTACAGCGGGGAGGGTAGAAAACAAAGATATGCATCAAGCTGTGATCAAATTGCAGAGGTCAGAGAAGGGAAAACTTTCCTCAACAAGACTTAAGGAATCTTTTCTTCCAAGAGTTGTGTCAGATATAAATTAATCATTCTTAAATAGGGTTTATCTACATAGGCTTATAAACCAAAAAAGCTAATAAATACCTAGTTTCCTCTCCCACAATTCTTGAAACAAATATGTTTTTTGTTCTCGAGGACAAAGTTGTTATAACAATATGTTCATGCCATTCTGTATATGGTGAATGTATTCTTAATAAATATTATTTCAGAATGTCAGTGTTAGTTTTTGCAGTCACTGAAATTTAAATGTAGGATAAGGAGATGAGAATTCTACATCCCAATTGACAATTTAAACTAAGTTATGTAACATATTTGAGTAATGCAATATCATCCCAGTAGTATATTAATTATCAATATACAAACCAACTTTAAAAATAGCATTAATTATAGCTGTCAGGGTTGAGCAAAACAGTGCCATTTCAGCATGACTACTAAAGCACTCAGAGAGAATTTGAAATTTTCTCGGGCTCCACGAATGTAATTTAACTTGATTTTACTCATTTTCTATGGGTTTTTTTTTTGTCCTCTCTGTCTGTCTGTCTGTCTGTTTCTCTCTCTCTCTCTCTCTCTCTCTCTCTCTCTCTCTCTCTGACTCTGTCTGTCTCTTTCTCCTTCTCTCTCTCTCTCTCTATGTATATCTGAATCTAAGTTTTGTTACTTTAGTTATTAATTTTATCAAATAGTGTTTGATGTATAGGCAGACTTAGTGAATTTGTTCTCGATGTGCTATAACAGTAATAATAAATACTAAATGATTACAAGTATTTTGTTACACTCAAGTTTGCATAATATAATTTAACATAAGCTTATCTAATCTATAGGAAATAGGATTCATTTCCATGATTGCCATCTATTACAGGAGAAGCATTGTCCCTATATACCTATAGTGGAAAATTTTGTTGATCACTAAATACAACGGCTTTATATGAGAGGCAAGGTACTTTATCAAAGCATTGGGTGATAAAAGTGATAAGAAAGTATAAGAAGTCTGGTCTGGTGAGTTTTCTTGGTAAACAGGAAAAACCAACTACTGCTCCAGAGCAAAGTAAGTCATCTATCTGCTCTTGATTTGCCCAGTGATATAATTATCAAAACAGCTGCATTATTAAAACTCATGCATGTAAAACATGTTATCCCATGTCTAAAATTCTAGCTCCCTAATATCTTTTTCAATCCTATATTGTTGTTATGATTTAATAACAGGTTTTGTTGATAATGCAGTTCTGCAGATATAGCAGAATAGACCGTTTTGATGAAAATTCTACTTGTTTTATCTCAACATTTGCTATTTAAGAATTGTTTCTTAGGTAAAATTTTGTTTCTTTGCTTATTTATTTCTGCAGTTTCATATTGGTTATTTATTAAATTACTCACTTAATTGGCCTTTGCTGGAGAGGGTCTATTATGGGGACACCAGCTAAAACATCTGGATATGAGTTAAACATTCAATATCTAAATGCTTCATCTATCTCATGCCAAATATATAGACCCTGAAAATTGTTCTCAGTTTCTGTTCAGATGATTATAAATGATGATTATGAATATTACCAAACTCAATCACAGTCAATAAACACTGCTTGCATTAAAATACCAGGGTCATTCAACTTGCAAGGAATTCATAAAATGGATCCCAGTTGGGGACTTTGCAGAAAGAAGGCTACTAAACAGCCATATAGTCACCAAGGAAGAATTCCTGAGACAGGATATGGAATTCTTAGGCATTCTTGGTTCTCGCTCCATTCACTAACTCATTCACTCCCTCACACATACAATAAATATATTCAGTACTGTTGAAATCAGGCTTTAGTTTTGGAAATGATGCATTGGATTGTGGCATTATTTAATTTTCTTTCAAGAGAAAATTCCTCTGCTACACATTTACCATCTTAATTACCATTCTTGAACTTTTGGTTGGTTAATTTTTGACTGAATACATTACATGAGGTTGTTTGACTGACAGGCTCCTGTCCTTTATGCCCTGATAATAAATACATTATTCTAAAAATTACCATAAAAAGAGGAGCAAAGAATACATCATCTACTTGGAGGAAGTATTGGGAATCATCATATAGGATTAACTTTCTATTATGTTTTGTTTTTATTGTTATTGTTGGACATTCCACCCCCCACCCCCATGTCTCAGCCAGAAAATGCTGTGCAGGTATTATCCATGATTGTAAATGCACTTTTACAGACAATTAATTTATGTGCTAGAGTGAATACACAGTTACACATGATTTGTTTAATGCAACCAAGAAGTTTTAGTATTTGATCATAACTCCTTGTTGGAGCAACAGAAGCTAAGGACAACAGGAAAGAAAAGGATTTAGCAGGTTTACATGCAGTTAAAGCAGAGGAAAGGGAAACAATTTGTAAGCAGCCGAAGCAGTGCAGAAAAGGGAAAGTCTGTACTGCCTTTGATTGTTCTCCATTGTAGAAATTCCTCTTGTGGACAGCCAGGGACAGAAACAGAAAATAACAACATAAATTAGAATTTTTCCTCTGTCAGAAAATGACAGGTATATCTTAAGAGAAATACAACCGTGTGTTGTCTAGATGAGTGGCCTATAGGGACAAGAATTCAGGCAGCCACTAGGAATTGGTAGGACAAGAATCAGACTTCAAATGAGGAAGGGAAGAGAAAATTGGGAAAAGGTTGGCAGAGCCCCAGTGCACAAGCCAACATTTTAAAATAGGAAAGATCCTACTCAGGACAGAAAAAGAAATCAAGGTGCAGTCTCAGGGATCCACCTGTGGCTGACACATCTCAAAGACTCATAGCTGCCCAAATTCCATGCACATGCTGGCCATCAGGTAACAATGGCTCTGAACATTGGCAGGGCTGGTCCTGCAGGCAGATGAAATCCTATCCTACAAGTAGAGGTGGAAAGCAGGCAGGGACTTGTATTTGTCATATTAGTAGCATTATTTTCTTTTCAATTTCTGACCCCTTTTGTGCCCTCGATCTTTCTCTAATGATAAATCCTATATTTTTCACTTAATTTGATTGGCTTCTTCAAGAATATTATCTTTGGTTTTAGGATTCTGTCTATGTTACTTTTGTTGAAAACTAGATCTGTTTTATGTAAAGAGGATAAAGGACTCAACTAATTACTCTTCTGAAGTGTTAATTGTAGTAGCAGTACTTGTTTACTTGGAATCTTTGTACATTAATCATAGGCTTTGATGTAGACTACAGTATTAATGTACTCTAATGTAAATATAAATTCAATTTTTTAGAGAATTCCCTGTACAAATACTCTGAAGTTAATGAATTTGTGCAGTACATTACAGACTAAGTATTCCTTCCTTCTTCTGATATTATGTGAGTGGATCATGCATTATATAAACAATTAATCTCTCTTCTCAAACAAAGTCAAGCAGCTGAAACTACCCCCAGAAAAAGACTTTAGTGTCTTTTACTTGACATTGACCATAGTTTTCAACTTTCAAGATGACCAGAATAAGTAGAGAATATCAGATATTCAAAAATTTGTATCTCTTTTAATTAGCTTTTAATTAACTTTCTGTGCCCTTTAATGATGATTTAAGTTTTTTGTAATCATACAAAGTTCATGACTTCTGCATATCCTTAATGCCACTGAAGCCAGAATTTTACATGATAATTGGTTACTTAAAATGCAGTAGCATGGCAGACAAACTATAAGCTGATGACTTTGAATTAGCACAGTCTTTGATTCTTATTCTGCTGTCTTGGGAATCACACACTTTAGGAAAGAGTTACTTAGAACTGTTTAAAACCCAGGAGTAATGAAAACTGAAATTCCTAAATCAAGTGGCACAAATTTTAGTGGCCCAGAGAAATAGAAATTAAATGGCCCAAGATTATTCCTAACCCTCTCCTCTATCTTTACTCCACTCCCACCACCACCAAGACAACCCAGCAAAATATGTGATGGAAAAAGAATTATGTTATTGAAATATCTAAATTATGTTATGTTATTGAAATACCTAAATTCTTAAGAGTAAAAATTCTACTCTTGCTTGAAATGCCATAATTTTCTGTGAAGATAGTCTTGGGGTCTTCAACAAAATGTCACTGAACTAAATGGGGATGATTGATCCAAGGTTGTAATAAAGTTTGCCTTTGAACTTTATAGCAATAATAGTTTATAGGGTAAACGAACAAATTGTAAGATAACAGATAACATGTTTTATAACCTGAGAGAACAAAATATACTTAAACCTACTCTATTTATGGCTTATATATGAATAAATGTTAGAGCTAGTGTTTATTGATGCATTCTCCTCATTTAGTATATGTAAAATGAGACTGACTTGCTCAAAATCGCAATTGTTCTCATTAAAGTAAGTCCAGTAATACATGCATTTTTTAATTCCATTATGTATTAGCTGGAATATGACATATATTATAAAGTATTAAAATATTATCGTGTAATTTATTTGAAAGTATTCTATTCTAAATTTATTTTTATATATTTAGTTTGGACTTTATCTCAATTAGCCTAGTTTACTGAGATTTGCCATAAATAAAGCTTAACAGTATTGTTTATTGTTTTCAGTAAACTACACTACAGTGATACATTGAGGTGTTTTTATATTTGATATACTTAAGTGATGAAGTTTCAACCAGTTACCTAGAAATAAGATTTTAAAATGTAATGTTAATCACCATCAATAGAGAAATTTTTCTTGCATTTATCCTGTTGTTTGTTTTTTCATTTAGTTTAATCATGCCTATTGCAGGACACTTTCTTTCATCATTGGTTTATTCTAGAAGGTGAAATGTGGGTGAATAGTGTAATGCCCACTAGTTTGTTGAAGGAAGCGACACCTAACAGAGGAAACTGGATGCTCAGACAACTTTGTAAGAGGAAGGAGAATTTATTAGGCCAGCGGAGCACGTGAGACTCTACAAAAATGCAAAGTACTTCTGGTTAGATTTCTTACAGCAGTGTCCATGCAAAGGGCACATGATTCCTTTGTCTAAGGGTCTACATGCACTTCCTAACTCAGGATGGAAGGGGGACTTTCAGGTGGGGGCTGCAAGGGGTAAGGAATTTATGGACCACCAGTCCTATCTATTTACAGATCGTTTCTCCTGTAGGTATGACAAGTTTCCAGAAGGCCATTTAGAGATCTATAGGGTGTAGCTAATCGGTCATTTCTACAAGCCCTTTCCTTTGCATTTTTCAGATGCCTCCTCTCTTAGTATCACATGTCAAGTCTTACTCCAAAGCTCAAAGCCAGCCCAAGGTGGAAGCAGTCAGACCTCCGAAGGGGGAAATTTGCATGCTGAGGGCAGCTCCCATATCTCCCAAACAACTTAACATCTCATAGAAACTCAGAAACCAAGGGTCATTACTCACTTTACTGTTACTAAGATCTTGTTTACCTAGTCACAAAAAGTTGAATTCTTATGCCTCTGCAATAGGGGTTGTCAAACATTTTGATCTCATTACACTGAAAAACTTATTGGAGACCTCCAAAGGGCTTTTTATTATGAGGGTTATATTTATCAATATTTATCATATTAGAAATCAAAACAGATTTACATTTTTATTTAATTAACTTTTAAGAAGCAATAAAGTCATTCTATATGAAAAAATGTATTTTTAAGAATTTAACTACATTTTTTCAAAGCAAATTAGTAAGAGGATGGAACTGTTTATATATTTTTGCAAATCTAGTTACTATATGACCCAATAGACAACAACTAGATTCTCATATTTGCTTTTGTAGTCAATTGGTTGTGATCTAATCTTTTGGTTGAAGTATAAGAAGAAAACCAGGCCTCTTGGAGATGAACTACCAGTTCAAAGCTATAATATAAAACCTGTGTTTCTACCAGTTCCTGGTGTGGAAGATCTACTCAACCCAATAAACCAAATATTCCAAACTACTTCATCTTTGGTAATGAAACTTCTTTCTTATCTTTCCCTATGATATTATAATTCAATCGCTTTGTGTTTTAGATAAGAAAACAGACAACAAGAAGGACTAAATGACTTTCCCAGGGGCACACAGAAAATTGAGCAGAATTTATATTCACCCCTTTATGGACCCTTAACAGCAGTTGGCTAGACTATCTAATGGACTAGGATAAATATGGCCCTAGAACTTTATACCTGGGAGCACTTTCCTGTACTCACGACCTCACATAGTTGAAACATTCTCCAGTTAACCCAATACCACCCCTAAACTTCAACATCATAGTTGTGTTAAGGGAGTTGAGGACCTTTCTGATAGAACCACAGGTTAGCTCAGAATCTCCAAGAATGAAGAGCAATCCTAAGCCAAATCAAGTAAGGTCACAGTAGATCTCCTTTTCTGTGAGGGAGAACCAGTTCTGAACAGTTCTGTCCAGATATTATGCTATTGCTAACCTATATTTGGAAGTATTGAAATGATAAAAATTTCCTCTGGTGTTGAGGGTCAAATATGCCTTCATAGATCTTGGTCTTTTAAGGCAGAGAGATGTTGGCTTATCCTTCAAATTGATTTGAGTAACTCTGAGTTGCCTCCTTTTCAGGAGGGAAGAAATGGCCTCACTTGGAGCTGTCCACTGTGCATATCTTGGAGCATCATTTTTCAGCCTGCTGTTTTTCAGCCTGTTTTGCTAGCTTAGATCTGCCCTGCTTCCAAATATTTATAGAATACCAAGCTTCATTGTGAGAGTTGCTATGATTATTTCCTGACACAGTGCCTATGTTTTTCATACGCAGTAACCTTACCCTACAAGTTAATATTGCCAGTCCTACTCCCTATTCATTCCTTTGAATCTTTGTGGTAGCCTTATCTTTGTCATCAGAAATCTGCCCACCAACCTCCTCTCCTGTCTTGGACTCAACCAGTCCAAATGCATTGACCTGCCTGAGCCAGAGCCGCAACCAAGACTCACCTTAAAAAGCATAAAGCATGATTTAAGTATAACAGGAAAAATCTTCTTTTTCCAAAGCGTGCCACTTTTGTTGACTTGCAATGTAACAAAACTCACATTTGGTGATGTTGTATCAAAGAATAATAGTGACTGGATTTACGTAGAGCACTGAAGTAAATATTTTAGATATTTGACTAATTAACATTCACAAAATCCCCATGGGATAGATAGCATTATCTCCCAATTTATGATCAAGAGAACCAAGACTCAAAGAAGTAAATAACATGTCCAATTAAGTACAACTAATATGTAGCAGAGACGGTTTCGTCCTTAGAAGTATCTGACTGTACACCCAGTGCATTCGGTCTTGCACAATGGAGTTTAGAAGAACCTCGGTCATCCTTAAATTCATTGCTGTTAACATGTAAGCAACATTTGTCAGTTGGCCTTTAATATCTCTTGGTTTAGGCACTTTATCATTTCTGTGTCATATGTTCATTCACCCTTGACTGAGAGTAGGGAAGATATATGTTCTTTACGAACCAACTGATTGCATGCAGGTATAAAGCTATGTCATCATATTCATCTAACCCCTTTCTCTGTACAAGGTAACAGGCAATTAAATCACAGTGATTTGCTCCAGGCCAGAAGCTCACTGACCAGCACAAGGCATCTGTACTTTTTTGAGCTTAGAGATACCGTAAATACCACAAATCCCCATAACTGGAATAAAGGAAAGTTTTGCGAGTGATGGATTTAAATTTTGACCTTTGGGAATTAGGTTTTGTTCACACTTTTACAGCTCATTTTCTAGTTTCACTTAATCTTCAGCCTCTTCTAATTTCAAAGCCCCAGGGCTCAGAGAAGTAACTCTGGGTGAAGCATTTTCTTCACCAGCCAGCTATTATTTTAACCAATGATGTGACACTATTGGTGAAGAGTTTTCATTTTTCTTTTAAAATATTCAATAAATGGCTTTTGGTAGATTTATAGAATCTTCTTTTACCTCAATGTATGACTTTTCTTTCTTATACTGTAAAAAAAAAAATGTAAAAGAAGGCATCCATCCTCCACTATCCTAAGTCGAGGACTTCATTATAACTGCCAAGTACCACAGTCCAAGGTTGTCCTCACCACCCAAAGGTTCTCTTTACTCTTAAAGCCCCTGGGTTTGTCTTAGCGTCCTTGGATGATAGTGGATCAGGGACTTTTGGTATCTATCTGGCATGGTTCCTACCCTTGTGATAGAGTACCTACCCAAAGACCTTGGAACCTGCCATCTAGACCTGACATGCTCTCCCTTTACCTTTCTTCCTCAGTCTCCTTTATTCATACTTTCATCACTTCCCATCAAAGTCTATTTTCTTATCATTAAAATTTACTAAAACAAGAGTTTACTATTAACAGCAGAAAAAAAAATGATTCCTCCTTCTCAAAGGCAGTAAAATCTTCAGAATATAACCTTTATTCCTTGTAAAATAAGAGAATTCCTTTTTTTTTTTTTTTTTGCTGGAGAGAATTACATTCCTCACCCTGAATAAGTCAAATGATCAAGAGCAAGAGTTATTTTCATATTTATATTCCACATATGCATATGAAAGAATGTAAGTATTACCTAAACTCTGTTTTCAGAAATACCATATTATATGGTGTTGTGTCCCCCCCAAAAATTTATATGTTGAGACTAACTCCAATGTAATGACAGTAGAAGTTTGGGCCTTTGGGAGGTAGTTAGGTTTAAATGAAGACACAAAGGGTGGGGCTCTCATAATGGGATTAGTGAATTTATAATAAGAGGAAGAGAGATCAGAGCTGTCTTTCTCTTCATCATATGAAGATTCTGTAAGAAGACTGCAAGCCAGGAAGAGAGCTCTCTCCAGAACCCAATCATGCTAACATCCTGATCTCAGACTCCCATCCTCCAGAACAGAATTTTTTTTCCTCTCGATGCTCCTCCATCATTTTGCTAGCATCTGTCACAACCTGCCTATTCAACAGGCTCATCTTCTAATGATTCTTAGGCGACCCTCTGAGTGGGCAGGACTGACTTTCTTTGACATTCCCTCATGCCTTTCCCTTTAATCTCTCCACTCCCACAGTCTTGATAATGCCATGCCATACTATCATATGCCTCTGTCTTTTGCATTAGTTTCCTGGGGCTGCCAAAACAAACAACCACAAACTTGATAGTTTAAAACAACAGAAATGTTTTATCTCAAAGTTCTGGAGGCCAGAAGTCTGAAATCAAGTTTTTGGCAAAACCGCACTTTCTGCTGAGTTTCTTAGCAGAATTTGTTTCTTGCCTCTTCTAGCTTGAGGTGACTGCAGGTGTTCCTTAGACTGCATCACTTCAGTCTCTTTCTTCATTTTCATAATGCCTTCTCCACTATATGTGTGTGTGTCTATCTTAAAATTCCCTCTGCCCCTCTCTTGTAAGTATACTTGTGAATGGAGTTAGAGCTCACTCGGATAACCCTGTCTAAATGCCTACTCACAAGATCCTTAACTTAATCACATTGTTTGACATATAAGGTAATAGTCACTCTTTGTCCATATAAGGGACTATTCACAGGTTCTGAGGATTAGAAAGAAAATATACCTTTGTTGAGGTGCATTTTTTTCAGTCTACTAAGTTTCATACTCTGGTCCCCAAAGATTCACATCCATCCCATATGCAAAAACATCCCATCCCAGCACCAACTCAAACCCCAAATCTCATTTGAATATTATTGGCTCAGAAGTTCCAAATCTCATCATATAAATCATTTAAATCAGATGTGTGAGGATTGGGTATGTTCCATGTTGGGGCAAATTCCTCTCCCTCTATGGACCTGTGAAACTAAAAAACAAGTTATCAGTTTCCAAAATACAGTAGTAAGACAGGCATAGGATAACAGTTATAGACATTCCCATTCCAAAAGGGAATAAAAGGAAAGAATTGTGGTTTAAGTCAGTTATAGTCATAAGTTTTTGCTTGTCACACTGGCCACCAACAGTTTGATGTTGCTTCCCAGTTACAACACAAGATATTTATCTTGACATCTTCCCTCTTTCAGGGTTGATATTAAAAAATTTGAGGCACATCAAAGGGCCTCAAACTTCTCATGGGCTTTTGCTTTGGTTTGTTTATTGCTAGATTCAGTTTTGTTTTCGACTTAATTGTATTATAAAAGTATGAAAGTTAGTGTTTTTTGAAAGTCAGCCAGAAGCTTCAATATGTTGGGGCCTCAGTGAGAGTCCTTCATGATGTGTGAATCAGTCACACTAGCTTCTCCTGTCTTTGAAAATCCTGTAATCTATTCCTGGAGATTTGGCTATTCCTAGTGCCTTTAACTGCATTGTCTGGCATGCGACAGACACTATCTTCTGCATACAGAATATTTTTCATGTTAGAGCTGTATCAAAATGTTTTTTAAGACAATTAAAATGACAACTAAAATGACAATGAGAAGTACTAAGTTAAAATTCAACATATATGGTTGAACCATTATAGATAACTAAATTGATGTGACCCAGCTAAACAGGAACCTTTCTCTTTATATATAGCTACATTCACAACACAGGCAACATCTCATGTCACAACTTACTCATCTGCTTAATAACTATTGAATTGTTTGAACATTGGTTGTGATACATCCCAGTTTCAGAAATGTTAAAAACAAACCATGTGTATCTTAGACTAAGGTGATATGGTATATCGTATTTCTATATAATTAAATATTCTTTTAAAGTATTATTTTTAATGACTCCATATTTATTGTAAGGATATATACAACCAGCATCTTCCTGTTGAACAATTAGTTGGTTTCTAATATTTCTTTAATTGAGGTTTGCAATAAATATCCTGGTACTGAAAAGGAGTTCAGATATTTAGCATTTATTCCAGGAAGTAGCTCAATGGGAATTAAAAAGATATCCTGGATTAATATGTAAATGAAAATGCCATTATTTTTTTATCTCAATTTCTTATGTTTTTTTACCCTTATTTTAACTTGCCAGCATGTTCTTTGTTTGAATAAATTAACTCACTAGGCCATAAAGTTATTATCAGTCATTAGCACCTTGTTTATGTACCTATTTGTTAGATTAGTTTTAATGCACTAGGAAAAAAAAAAAACAGAGGAAGTTGGGCTTGGCCAGGGTGACTGTGGGAGAGGAGAGATTAAAGGGAAAGGCATGAGGGAATGTCAATGAAAGTCAGTCCTGCCCACTCAGAGGGTCACCTAAGAATCATTAGAAGATGAGCTTGTTGAATAGGCAGGTGGTAACAGGTGCTAGCAAAATGATGGAGGAGCATCGAGAGGAAACTTTGTCTATGTCTTAATATACTCTAGGGATTCAGGTGATCAGCATGCATAATCTAACACACTATTACCCTTTCTCTACTATAAAATGCAGGTGTAAATAGTGAACACAAGGCTGATGTCAGGGAAATAGGGAAGAGCTATGTAAAAATGGAAGGTGTGTGTAAGTCCCTGAAGCATCCACTCAGTGATTATATTCATAAGTATGGGAGAAAGATGACAGCCTGGGATTTTGTACTGGAACACACCTCACCAGGGACAGCTGTGGAACTTTCGTTGACAGTAAAACTTGTCTGATCTATATATTTCTCCATATTACTATTATTTAAGGCTCTTCTTTAAATCTTTAAAAAAAAAATGAAATCTTGCGTTTATTCTTCAACATGTTGCCCTACCAGATATTATGATTTATTTTTATCAATCATCATGTCCTGTCCATCCCTTCTAATGTATTCTCAGTGGTCTCCTCTTTCCTACCCTCATTCTGTACACTTAGTCTCACATTAGAAACAAACAGATCCAAAAGAATCCTGCATAGAGGTGAAGTAGGCAAAATCCCTTTGGAGAAAGCATGAGAAGAACAAGGGGCATTCCACAGACCTGCAAAGCTGCAGGTGGTGGCCAAACCCTCCCCAGGTCTTCCTACTCAAATTAGACCCTATTTCTCCTTTATAGGCAGAATCCCAGGGGGGTGGAGTGTGTGTGTGTGTGTGTGTGTGTGTGTGTGTGTGTGTGTGCGCGTGCGCGCTCGCGCGCGCGTGCATCTGATGAAGAGGCCTGCACACACAGGTCTTAGTGCTGATCTGCAGTGCCTGGTAGTATGCTCAGCCAGCATTGTCCTGGCTCCAAAAGGAAGAACGGAGCCCATTGTCTCTTGATAAAAGCCTAGAATAGAACTGTCCTCTTAAATGCTGAATGATACTGTAAAAGCTCAGATCTATTTTCTGACTTACTATAACCACTGGGTTGCTCATCCATAATGTTGCTCTCTAGGTTTCTCTGAATCTATTTCAGAATCTTTTCTTCATGTGTACCAAGTTACATTTTTTTCCAGGTTGAATCACATTTACATTTTTTTTGTTTGTTTTAAACTAAATTTAGTCATGTGTCGTAGTTCTTAACAATGTCTGCAACAATTCCCAAATTAGAAAGCTCTTCAGACTTCACTAGCAATGTGTTGTTTTTTTGCTTTTTTTCAAACTTTCTCACTGTGTTAACATAAAAACTAATATTTGTATAGTCCTTTATAGTTTACAAAATACTTTCAAACTCATCATCTACTGAAAGTGGGTATTATTTGGAACTGTTTTACCAAAGCAGAGACTGAGGCTTGAAGATATAACTGGTTTGTCAGAGGTCACACAGCTGTCAATGGAGTTGAGCTTGAAGCTGATCTTCTGGCTCTAAAGCCCATACTGTGAATACCACGCTTGCTGCCACTAGTACCGTCCATGTGTTTCCACACAAGAAATAATGGATAGCGAATAAAAGTGTTATTATTTATAGGAAAGAGAATACGTCACAGTGTATAAAAAGATGTTTCAACTGTAGGTTTTGGTCAAAAATGTGTCATTTTGTTCCTGTTAACATAAAAGCAATACACACAAAAGCAGTAGCTGGTGCTTTTAAGGATATTAATAGCCAACATTTATTAAGTGTTACCTTTGTGGCGATTTGAACTTCAGTGTGGCCCCAATGGCTGGGTTGCCGGGGACGGCGCAGAAGCGTAGCTTAGCATTTTTTTCAGTTCTTCCTCGTTGATGCAATGAAGGATCGTGGGGAAGTGAGATTTAGAGAAGATGCATTAAAAGTATATTTTAGGAAGACAAAACACATCCTAAGGAGGCACATGATTTCAGTGAAGAGCTGTAACCCAGTGCCATAACAACAACCAAAAACAACAAAGACCACCAAAGACCCAGAAGTGGAAATGCCTGCATTATATTTGGGCCGGAATGAGTGGTTCCAAAGGCATTCTTAGGTGATTGGCAAGTGAGATCATTTTGATTGACACTTGGCTGTTGTATAACTCTTTGCCTAGTGCACATGTGCTTACCATGTTCTACTACCTTTGAGTGTTCTTTGGGGGGTCTCTAGGCTGGACCCCTATTCTTTGTTCCCCTGTCACTCATGTCTGACTAGCTACCTAACATAAGTACTTACAATGCACCGTGCTCTATACTCAGTGCTTTCTAAATACTATCTCAATGAATCCTCATAACAAACCAGTGAAAGAAAGTACTAGGGGCTCAGTCAACTCAGGGTCCTATAACAGAATACTTTGGACTAAATGGCACGACGATCTGTTTTTCACAGTCTGGAGCCTGAAAGTCCTAGATGAGAGTGCCAGTGTGATTGGGATTTTGGTGCGGATCCTCTTCTTAGTTCACAGACAGCCACCTTCTCACTATATTCTCACATGGCAGAGAGAGGTCATTTCTTCTTCTTGTAAGGGTAGTAATCTTATATTGGGGCTCCATCCTAATAACCTTATCTAAACCTAATTACCTCCCAAAGGTTCTACCTCCAAATACAATCATATTGGAGATTAGAACTTCAACAAATGAATTGGGTGAATGGGGGCACAAGCAGTTGATAGCAACTAGTATCATCCCCATTTTGTAGATGAGGAAACAGAGTTGTAAGATTTTGTAAATCACTCAAGCTAGTAAGTGATGTGGTAGGGACTTGAATCCAGAAAAAAATGGCTCTAGTGAGCACATTCTCAACTACTAAAACATAGAAATTCACATGTCTGGTTCTATAATCAACTAGGTTAGAATTTCAGCCATACCGGTGGCTACATTAAATTGGGAAAATATTTAATATCTTCGAAACTCGGTTTTTTCATCTGTAAAACGATTAAATAAGTTAACAAAAACTGGCACCTAATTAGTAGTTGAATGTTAGTCAGTATTGTTCTACTGATGCTACACAGCTTCACTTATTTCTTTATTTCTCCAATATATATTGAACACCTGCTGTGTGACTCTGTATGTCTCTGTACACAGTTTTTAGAAGTTTCATCTCCTTTCTACCCCCAAGATTAACAACCTTCAAGGTTAACTAGGCACCTTCCATCTTTCCTGCATTTAAACAATTCTCTTGCTATATGGAGTCAGGATTACTCATTTTTAGCCTGGTATTGTTGCTGTTGTTTCACATAAGCTTGTAATTTCAGCAGCTTTTGTTTGGCAACATTAGTACCACTCTATCTCCTCTCCTTCAAAATGCCAAAATTCATTTGTGTATTTTAGGGCTGTTTGAGGATACCTTCTCTGGTGCATGAAGGATGCCAATCTGTTTCACTACAAACATCTCCCATTTAAACAACATGATTTAAAATTCGAGGCTTTCATCTCCAGGCCCTCTCTTTTTTTGTCTCACTTTTTCTGATTATAGACTGCATCAGGGGCTAATGTCTTGGAATCAGAACGTTGGTGCCTGATGATTCTCTACATGTGAGTGGATTTGTTTCCAGGCTCCTTTGCCCTGACAATGTCTTTCCCCAAGATTTTATTTTCCCTAGTCCTCAACCCTTAGAACTTAACTTGACAAACTTTCACTTTGCTTTTGACCTAGGATAATTTGGTGAAACGCTTTTGTTAATCTTTGCTGTACTCAGTTAAAGGGCAGTGTTTTGAATACAGTATTGCAACTCACATCATTCTTTTCTATATATGAATATGGCCAAGAATCAAAACTCTAGGCTCAATGTCAAACCTGATGCCATTGTGATAAAAACAAATGCAAAATTCCTTTAATTGAAACAGAAATTTTATGATCTGAATATTTCTGTAAACTCAGCCCACATAGTCAATGTAGCCAAAATTATAATACATTAAGAGGCATAAAATTGTAAATTAGACATGTGGATAAGCTTTATTGATATTATAATACATTATGATAGAACTTTCTGTCAAATCTTCTCATCTAGGGGTACCACATTGAAAAGAAAAACATTAAGAGCTGTGAGTAGTACTGATGTAATTAGAAGGCGAACCTGTTTGCATTCACAGCTCTCATTCCAGACAATTAAAGTTTTCACTTAGAGCAGATGGCCAGAATTAAGTCCTGGTGAGCCTTTCCATAGCACTGAAGCTGACATGTAGTAAGATCTAACATTGGCAAAGGTTTAACTTTACCTTGAAATAAGCTAATGGGATGGAATCTGATGGCATGGCTGTAACTTCAGCAGACCAGCTGCTTCCATTGTAAATCCCTAGTGTTTCTGTGGAAAACTAAAACAGTTGTCAGTTTGGTGGGAAACCCATAATTGAGCAGAGTAGAGGGAAAGACATAGAAAAGGACAGAGTGAACTGCTCAAATTCGTTATTTACTTTGTGTAAGGTATTGTTCTTATACATGTAGTACTGGTACTCTGTTGACATAATAATAATCTATCACAGCCCTATGTTGAAAATAATTAAATGAAAAGAAAAGGAGAGAGCAAAGAATATTTTCTGGGAGATTCATGAAAATTATGCTGTGGTAATAGCCAACACCATTTGAAAATTTACTATATTTGGGGATAGTATGAGTAAGCACTTTAGATATGTTACCTTTTTTAATCCTCATAACACACTGTGGGATAGATACTGTTTTTTTTTTTAATAGACTTTATTTTTAGAGCAGTTTTAGATTTATAGCAAAATTTAGCAGAAAGTGTAGAGATTTCCCATATGCTCTGCCCCCACCATATGCACAGCTTCCCCCATTACTGACATCCCCCACCAGAGGGGTACATTTTCCACAACTGTTGAACCTATATCGACACATCATTATCATCCCAAATCCATAGTTTACATAGGGTCCACTCTTGATGATGTGCATTCTATGGGTTTGGAAAAATGTATGTCGCATATCCACCATTATTAGAAACAACTTTTATTCCCATTTTACTCCTGAAGAGACAAAGGCAAAGAGAGATCACATGGCTGGTAAGTGGCAGAGCTGGACTGAATAGGGTCTGTTGGATCTAGCCATTAGGAGATTTGTCTCTGACCGCTGTGAGGGCAGTTTTAGAGGTGTTGGGTAGAGGTGGGAAGAGAACCTAATTTTCTTATTAGCAGGATCTCTGGAGGCAGGCACGTGAGGGATGTCAACGAGCACTTACACATTCACTTACATCGATGACACTCTGGACCTCTCATCCAAGCATTTTGGCTTCAATGTGCTCTTAACCATTATAGTAACCTACTTCTTGGTGCCTCCTTTGTTGAGGTAGTTCCTAACTTTCTAAAACAACTTCAGTTGAATACAGTGTGATTGCCACAACATAATTGTAAGACATACTATCTCCATTTCATAGATTGGCATCAGAGGCACAGAGAGATTTCAAATGAACTGCCAAGAGTGCAAGGCTGGCTGCTGGTAAAGTCAATACGAGAACTCAGGAACAGCATTCTACTATTGAACTGAACTTCCTTCATAGCCATTCGTCTTTTGCTCAGCTTTCCACAAACAGACTGATGGGCATGCTTCAACGTGTCTCTGATGTTCTCAAGGAGAGCTTTTGTAGTGACTGATAAGATCCATGAGACCCTGTCATTCCCTTCCCTCCCCCAGTGTGCTAGGCAAAGGCCATTGATATGGTGTGTTATTATACCAACTTCACTTGATAGCACCAGGCATTTTGCCATTTCCTAGTTTAACCTAGGTAATATTATTATTCAGCTTGCAAGGTTAGGAAAGTAAGGAGCAGGCAGTGTGGGTTCAAGTTCATAAAGTAAGCCAGAGAGAAGAACCCAGACTGCTAAAGTCCAATGACACTTTCTAGAGCCAATCAGTAAGGAAGTAAACATATGTTTGTCCAGTCATTATTTACCTAAGCCAGGATATAAAGGGAGAAAAAAAGTAGAAGTGATCTCTGATTTCATTTCCTACCAGTTTACAAGTTTGTTTGCTTGTGGCTGCTGCTATAACATAAAGTTAAAGCAATTTTCAGGCCATTATTGCTCTAAGGCAATAGCAACTTTTCAGTTGTTATTGACATGACATTGCCTGAATGTGTGGGAAACCAGAGATTACTCAGACATCAGCAAAAACAAATTATGTGAGTGAGAGTCCCATGCATCATGTGAGTCTTTGCCGGGAAATCAGCAGCATGATCCATTTGTTCCTGAGTACACTTGAAGTGGTGCAGGCAGTCACAAAAGCCAAAATGGTCACTCCTAAAAAGTACTCAAATATGGACTTTAGAGAACTAAGAATAAATTATGAAAGTTTAAAATTTCTTTTTCTTTAACAATCCAGTTCTTCAAATATTATTCCTGGACCTCTTTTCTGTTAAATCAAGCAGATAATGTAAAGAAGGGACAGAAAGATGTACTCAAAGTCAGCTGACTTATTTTTATCATGTTTCTTCATCTTTGAGTTTTCCAGTTTTTCCTCTTTTATATGTGTTTTTCCATCCATTTTTCTTTGCTTGATTTTCAACTGTTTTTAAATACCTTGTTCATAATTGACATTTTCCTGCACCTTCTCACTTTCAATACGTTCAGTGTTTTATCTCTCTTCCTTTTCTGCTTATGTTGCCATCATATTCTCACTCATTCTTCAAGTAACCAAGTTTGCATATGGTTTTATATTTTTAAGCAAATCACACTAACAATGCTCCAGCTGTCTCTGGAGAAAAGAATACAATCTTAAATATAAATCATCCTGAGCCAAGTGATAGCATGCTCAAGAGAGGCATTAAATCCCCCTTTCCAATTTTTAAAACCACACTGAGAAATAGCTTAGGTCAGCTAGAGAGGATGTGGCAAAGGTGAAAAATGATAGTCTGAAGAGCCCCAGGTTATAACAGATTTTGCTTTTTTATTACTTTGGACTTGCCAATAAATTCTGGGAGCCATGCCTTTATAATATATTTCCTTGGTCTCTGCTAACTCCAGCATTTGGCAGATGAAATTCCAATAGACTGTCTGGAGACCTCTTGCCCCAACAGCAGCTAAACATCTCAATTGGCCAACTACAAAGCAAGGGCAATGAGAATGTGAATTTCAGTCTATTTCTACCTTTGCGGTCTTAGCAGGAACTGCTTATATTTTATAATATGTAGCATAATATCATTATTACTGGCTCGAAGCTAGTTGTGCAGAAATAAGGAAACAAATACACCTATGTGTAAGTGAAGAATGAAAAAGTATTGAGGACAGGAAGGGAACGAAATAATGCATGATGATTCACTGAGCCTCTGCTCTATCCCAACTGCTTTATATGTATTCATTTAACTTTACAATTATCCTGTGAAGAACTTACTAGTATACTAAGCATTTCATATATATTATTTCATTTACAGCAACTTTCTGAAGTAGGTAATATTATTATTTTCATTTTTTTGATGAGAGACCAAAGGGTAGCATAGGTAAAATAGTTTGTCCAAGTTACAGAGCTAATGAGTGAAAGCTCCAGGATTTGAACCATTGCCAACTGACTTCAGATCCCACACTGACAACTCCAAGTCCACATACATTTCACTATATAACCATGTCTTTTGAGACATTCGAAATGGAAATTCAACACAAAAAATATATTTTAGCACCATATTTAAGAGTAATAAAAATTTTGTTTTAATCTAGAAACAGACTCATAGATACGGTGAACAAATTGGTGCTTGCCAAATGGGAGGAGAGTCAGGGGACTGGGCAAAAAAGGTGAAGGGATTAAGTAGTACAAATTGATAGTTATAAAAGTCACAGGAATGTAAAGTTCAGCATAGGGAATATAGTCAGTAATAATACTGTAATAGCTATGTATGGTGCCAGGGGAGGAGGGAGGAACTAGACTACCTGGAGATCACTTCATAAATTATATAAATGTCCAACCGCAATGCTGTACATTTGAAACTAATATAACATAATATTGAATGTTAACTGTAATTGAAAATTAAAAAAGAAATATGAGCTTCAAAGAAAAAATTAAGAATATGAGCAGTAAAGTAAAAAATCAAAATAAAAAAAATTTTGTTTCATTCAGGATATGAATAGTGTGCCCACATAACTCAAGTACTGGAAGGGCTATGTCAAAAGACAGTTCAGCATGCCTGGAAAGTTTTTATCATCTTGTCATCATTGCAGTACTTGTAGGATTCCTTCAGAATTTGTTGGGGATATTATTGGTGGGAGAGGGAGAGTGCCATCTTAAAATTTCAGGGTCAGCACATACAGTTAACTGTATCAGTCATGCAGAATTAGCAGATTGCTATCCAACTAGATTAATAAATACAAACAGTTAGGACCACAAACTGAGTAAAACCAATTCACTCATTCTAACAATTTCCTTTTAAAGGGTTAAATCAATTAATGATGTCTCCTCTTTTCTTTGATAAAACTATTTCTATAAGCAATGCAGATTTAAAATATATTATTCCAATAATTATTTCCCTTTTAACTCTTTAGATCTCTTTGTCTCTCAAAATATCAATTTTGAATGGGTAGAAAACTATGGATTTGCAGGAACTTACATTAGTTGAGTATTTACTATGTGCCAGGCATCATGCTAAATACTTTGCTTGCATTCTGTCATGTGAAGTAGGTACCATGTAATCTCTGTTAAGTAGATAGGGAAACAATGTCTTAATGAGATTAGTTAATTTTCCTGTTTCACATAACTAATAAGAAGCTTGGCTTCAAACTCAGGTCTTTGTGACTACAGAGACTGAGCTCTTAATTAGTGTTCATTGAATTCATAGCTGGTCAAATGGTCATAGTCAAAAAGATAAATATGGCATGATAGCGCTCACAGGAAGCATCGAAAGTAGTCAAACTCTTAGAAACAAATGTGGTTGCCAGAGGTTGTAGGGAGGTGGGAAGGGGAGTTGTTATTCAAAGGGTATAGAGTTTATTTGGCAAGATGAAAAGTTCTAGAGATATGTTGCGTAACAGTACAAACGTACTTGACACTCCTGAACTTTTCACTTAAAAATGGTTATGATGGCAAATTTATTGTTACATATTTTTTACCACAATAAAAAATAAAAAAGTCCATGCAAGAACTAATGAGATAATTCATAAGAAAATGTTTTGAAAAGAACAAAACTCCAAGTTTTAGGGAATATAATAATATCAACAAATTAGAGAGGTGACATTCCTAATTGATAGGAAATCTTTCTTGGTTAAATGAAACTATGTATAGGTGAGGGTTA
Organism: Eidolon dupreanum; assembly: GCA_028627145.1. Lineage (NCBI taxonomy): Eukaryota > Metazoa > Chordata > Mammalia > Chiroptera > Pteropodidae > Eidolon > Eidolon dupreanum. Next base: position 120,722,529 of record CM053503.1, read on the forward strand.
ATGAGTGAAAAATTCAAAACAATTGATAAGATCATAAGATTAAATGCATTTTAAAAATACAGTAAAATTAGTCTTAATGATGAACACAATGAGATTTATAGGACCGACTCAATAAATATTCTGAATCTGGGGTCAATTTCATTTTTAGGTTTTCTCAAGTGATATTTTACAAAAAAAGTCACTACAGTGGTGTTCTTTTTATACTTTTTTCTTCTTTCAATCTCAAATAAACCCAGTGCCTTCTATATGGATCACATACACATTGATACAGGGTTACAATTCAAACCTCTGAAAAGAGAGGTTTCAAACAGCACCTTGAGATTTCTTAGACTTTCAGAATAGCTAGAAGTTTCAGAGGAAAGTCAAATGCTCCCTTCTTTTGTTGTTTGTTGTTTCCATTATGGAACCAACTTTTTTCTATATTCGAAACCGAGAAACAATTGCCTTTGAACTCCATATGTCCTTAACATCCTCCATTTTTCTGACATTCACTATTTCTATGTTTCCTTTGATAATTCTTGGATTGAAATGTATAACTATTAAGACTGTATCATAAGCAGTCATTCCTTTATGATAAGATATGAATCAGTCTAAGTTCAACCTACCCTGTTTTTTAGTTTTCTGATGGTTAATTCCAGTCCAGATTCCATTCCACCTGCCTTTCTTGCCCTACATTGGATTGATTTATTTTCAACTGCCTAAACTATAACAACTGGGGGTGTGTGATGAAGGATAAAGTCGTTATAATTCTAAATTGCATCCTGTTAAATGGAGGTATTTTTAAATTGTTGTTCCTAACTTCTAAGCAAATGTAATTTCTAAATTTATAACTCACACATAGCTCTGGTGTAACATACAGGATAGCTTGATCTAGTGATGAAAAGTTTAATACCTAAAAGGTCAGTAAGTTATTCATATGTAATAGCTTCCTTGGTGCAAAGAGAGAAAGCATGGGAGAATACAATAGAGATAGGAATCAGGAGACATTCATTGGCCAAGGCTAAGGACTTTGGCTGAAATCTGCTGTCAAACAGATTGTGGTTCAGGTAGCTTTATTTGATTTGTGTTCTCTTCAATCACATATTTTCTAGGTATTTAGCATTTTTCTTCCTTCTTTCTGATTCTAGTTTACCCTATTTTCTCCATAGTGCTTTTTTCTACCTATTATGTAATATATTTATAGATTATCAACCTCCATATCACTAGACAGTAAGTTCCTCATCATTTCAAAGATTAGCCCATTGTAGGGAGTTCAATAAATATTTATGAAATGAAGGAATGCGTGAATAGTGAGACAGCCTTTTTTATTATAATCCACAATGCATTGAAAGTAATTCTATTGGGGAAACGTATAAAGCAAAATGTTTGGTACTGCTCAGATTAGGGCAAATGGAACACATTTAATGATTTCTCTCAGGTGTCCAATTTTTGCACCAGTAAAGGTGGATGATCCCTACAATCTCTCTAATTTCATGCCAGAAACTGAAACATCTATTTTAATGTATAAATACAGAATTTTCAGAGTCCTTTGCCTTATTTCTCTTCAGAGATGTTAGTATATGCTACTCTTGAACATCAATGAAAACATTTTTTAGTGAGATGCCCTTAGCCCATCCATCTTGCCTTCTTGTATGCAAAATAATACTGAATAAAACACTTTTGTGGACTTTCTTTTAATCACAGTCAAATCTGGTGAGTACAACAGTATTATTATAGAATGATGATGAATACTTTATAATTTTTTGATTATTTGCAAATGTACTATGAGAGTAGTCACATAGTAAATTGAAATAAAAATAGTAAAGAATAGAAATATCTTTCCTGACTACCATTCTGAATGATAACAAGGAAGAGATAAGATAATCTTGATGCAAATACTCTGAAAAATAAAATATTAGCAATAAAAATAACCAAATATATAAATAAAAATTTTACTAGGAATGGTTCATATATGTTTGATCATTTTTAGGTTTTGCCCAATATCATAAGTTCTGTTCAAAGCTGAAACCTGCCTTCAGACCCCATTATACAACCAATTCATACTTTATCCCTTTGGCAGGTATGTGGTGGCCTCTCAACTTTCATTCCCACTTCACCTGGTAAATCTTCCAGTTTTTCTTCCAGTCTCTGGGAGGATTTTTCTTCTTCTTTGGCAATAGATGCCATTGATTCAGGGGTGAGTATATGACCCAGGTTAGGGCAATGAGAAAGGAAAATAAGATATGGAAAAGAAGCTTCCTCACTGTGACATAGCTTCTGGAATTACTCTTATTTATTTCTCTTTGTCATGGACAAGGACTTCTGTAGCCTCTGGAGTTGTTGGCAGCCAGTTTGTATCTATGTGAGTCATCTGACACCCCAGAAGGTAGAGTGAAACATTTAATGTTAATTATTGCTTACCCTGTCTCCTAACTTTCACATGACTTTATCTTTTTTTATTTCTTAAATTTGAAATTTTATGGTTATTTAGATAGGCAGTGTTTTTTAGATGTATATGCTTATTAAACAGTTTCTTCTCACCATTATTTCTTGCCTTTCTGACTATCCTTTTGAGATCATTCTCCTTCTCAGAAGTAGATAACTTCAATATTTCCTTAGTGATTGACTATTGTTAGTTTTCCTTTAAAGGAAAATGTCTTTATTTTATCTTTGTTCTAAAAGATAGTTTATATTTATGTTGAAAATTATTTTTGCTTAGCACTTTGAAGATATTATTTTATTGCCTTATGGATTCCATTGTTCCTTAAGAATTTTACAGTCAAATCTTCATCCTTTATAGCTGTTCTGTCTTCTCTCTCTGGCTATGTTGAAGAACTTCTCTTAATCTTTGGTGTTCTGCAGTTTTGCTAGATATATCTAGTGAATTTCTAAAAATTTATTTTCATAGCATATGGTATGCCTCTATTATATATAGATTAAAATTTTTTTATCAGTTCTGAATTTTTTTTAACCAAATATTGAATTTAAATATCACATCCCCTTTGCTATATCTAAACTATCTAACTGGGACTACAATTGTATATATATGATTAATTTTTTCATATTAGTCTCCATGTCTCTTAACTTCTTTTTAATAATTGCCATCTTCTTGTGTCTACATAATTATATCAGATCTAAGTCTTCATCTGCATCTAATCTCCTAAATCTTATAAACTGGCTGTAGGTGGAAATGGAGGCATAAAGGATGATTTAGGAGGTAGTAGAGTCATTTCAGAGATAGGGAGACAGATTAATTCCTTTCCTTGATGTGGGATCATCTCCTAAACCTTCCTGAGCCACATCTGTGAGAGAACATGCACAATGTCACCAAAGGCCAGCACCATGTTCTGTGAATGTGTGATTTATTCTTTTCTAAAAATATCAATAAAGTCACAAGTTCAACAAATATGGTTAAATTCTCATGCCACTGAGGAAATTCATTTCCTATTGAATTTCTTCAAAAATATGTTACTATAGAACTGCTTTTAGATTGTTCTTAGCAGTGACAAATTCGTCATACACTTCAGTTAATAATAATTTGGTAAATAGCCCTGAGGCACCTGTTTATCAAAATTAATATTTTTGTTATACACTAACTTGAGGTACAGAGCTATAACTATAAAATTTGTTTTTAAATTTTAGCACATTATGTTTAAATTTGTTGTGTCTTATAAGTCCTCCTTCCCTACATGTTTAAAATCAATCTTTTTTAAATAAAATAGTTGTATTAATACATACAATTTGATATCAGAAGTTGTGTTAAAAACACATTCTATATATCTAGTAATATATTGAATAACATTCAGATAAAAGAGATTCTTCTTTCATTTCCTGTGTAGACAGTTCTTCTCCTTTCCTGTGTTTCTCCCTCTCTTCCTGCTTTTCTTTCTTCCTCTTTCTCCTCCCATAAAATATGAAAGTTATTTGGAGCCACCGTGTTGACATTTTTCTGTTTTATAATGAGTTCAGCATTTGCCACTGTCAGCATTTGGGCCTTGTATAGATAATAACTTCTTGATTATTCATGTTGATAAAAGGGGACAGCACTGAGGGAGTAAAAGTCCTCTGCACGGTTAGAGCTGGGAGCCAATATGATGGGGTTGGAAGACTTTCTGACCCTTGATGCCACCATCCCTGAAAACTTAAATTCTACCATTAGCAATTTGATCTTTTGGGTTAGGGCATTGCCCCTTATCAAAATGCAAATCCCTCTGGGTCAGAAATGCCTTAAGCTGCTGTCATTTTTTAACATCATATGACTAATTCATATATTGGAATCTTTCCAGCAGAACTAGCCTGAGAGCAGATTTTGTAAGGAGAACTAGAGAGATTCAGTTTGAAAGAGATTCAGGACTAGGTGAGGTCACAGAACATCCAAAGAGCAGTAGGAGGCCATTGCAGGTAGGAGAGAAAGAACAACTAGAGGTTGGAGAGGCTCAAGAGAAACATCTAATTCCCATTTTTGCCCATCCTTACTCCTACTTGTGAATTTTTTAAATATGAATTTTAAAATACCTACATGAACATCATATGAACCTAGAGCAGGAAATATAGTTTCCTGAATAATTTAATCTGTGATCATATTAGGCAAGAATCATGGAGAGTGGGAGGCATTAACAGGAATTAACTATTAGGTGACCAGAAGCAATTCTGATAATTACTATTAAAAAGAGCAAAAAAACTGGTCAAAAGTCTCACCTCAATCCAATAGTTAATATTCATTTCTCCAAACTACAGTTATATATGTTTATATGTGCTTCCTTTGTCTCTTCTTATATTTAGTAAGCATTTCTAGTGTCCTTCTAGTGTACTAACTTTATTGCTAGTGTTCTGTGTAATACAGTGAATAAGAAAACAGAGCTGTCCCCAAGTAGCTATCATAGGGCTTCAAGAAGGAAATAAAGCAATAAATGTAATGCAAGGTAGGCTGCGATACAAAGAGCTCTCTAGGAAGTACAGATGAAGCACAATGCCATATACCAAGAGTGTTAAATAATGCTCAACCCTTTAGTTATATATAATCAGTTTAGTCATTCCTATAAAGATTGGCATTTGGGGGTGACAGTTACTTTCATGCGGATTACCTAAGGCAAGCCATCAGTTATCCACTGAGATAAGCTTTAACCAGAAAATCCTGGGAATTCATCTTTGATGAAAAGAGTCTCTGCTCTCACCTTTGCTAGACATTCTCAAAGATAAGGCTTCAAGGAAAGAAACAGAAATTAAAATATTTCTTGAAGCTTTTTTTGATACTATTCACTGGGTCAGCATTCCTCCTTGTCACAGTAGAATAGGGTTGGGGATTGGGAGATGCCAAAGTGCTAAAAGTTAGAGCAAGGACTTTTGGAACTGAGATAGAAGAAGGCACCATGGCTATGGGGAGGTTCAGGTGGACAACTATGTGGCAGTGCATGTTCCAGAATTTCAGAAAGAGAAACTTAATGCACCGCAAAGTAGAAGGAACCAGAGGCGGGTGCTGAAGTCAGGATACGAAGCCCAAATTCTGTGAGTTAGTTGCATTGGACCCCACAATAAATATTGCCATTTGTAACTTTTATGTTGTATATGAGAGAAAGGTCTGAGGTCAAACTTACTGAGCCAGAGACGGAGCAGATATTGCCAGACATTGCCAAAGCCAGTCTTTCTTGGACAGGTCAGCATCTCTATCTTTGTGTTCTCACACTCCTTAATTATAAGTGAGGAAAATCATTCTTGCAGTCATCTATGCCACATGCATTTATTAAGCAATTTCATACTGAGTGTTCTGGATTTCATACTGAGTGTACAAGGAGAGTCAAGTGGAAGTTGTCGGGACTCCAGAACCTAGAGTCCAAATGGCGTGTATAAAACACCTGCAAGCCAGATATAGCTAAAGTGCATGTATTTCTGTGAGGCTGACCAAGCGCTGTACTTAGAAGACCAGCTTCAACTTTTAAATAGTCATGATTAAGCCTCCCTCAGAACTCACATGATTATCATAAAATCACGGTTCACAACCTTTTTCATAGGCTAATGTATTATAACAAGTTGTCCTTGAGGACACATGCCTTTAAAAGACTAATGAACAGAAAAATAGTAGGCTATTTTCAGATAACATTCAAAGAACTTTTGAATCGTATCTGTTCTCTTGCACCTACATGTCCCATCCTGCTGCCCATCTGTTCCTCTCACTCAAGGTTCTGGAATCCTACGCCATGGGCAGGATTTTCACTTCTCAGTATAGAACTATGTACCTTACCTCATGGTCCAACTGACTTCCTGAGAATAAATCATTGTCCTTGTATTTTGTAAGACACAACAGGCTATATATTTTACTTACCAATGTGTCCTAAAATTTCAGATTATAATCTCCTGAAAGATCAACTTTTAATCAGGTATTGATTACAACTTGAGGAGCCCTGTGTCCAGATTAAAAGCACTGCGATTTATCCTATGGTAAGTAACTGCTCTTCCTTTAAAGTTTTGAAGTTGTTTTAAGTACCTTAAACCAAGTTTCTCCAATAGCAGTGTCAGGATTGTGACATTTTATGCTAGTTTTACAGGATGCTTTAGCAATGTGTTGAAAGGCAACATGAGTTCACTTTCAGTCTTTGATTATGTTTAATAGCTTTGCTGTCAGACGATGAGTCATGATCTTTTTCTTCAGCTTTACAGTTTGTATTTACACCTCCTTGCATTTGATAAAAGCAATGTAACAGGCTCTGCCCATTGATGATGACTCTTTTATTTTAATCAGTGCAGAGGGAAAAAAAAATAAAACTTGGCCCAAGAGGGTATAAAACCCCTTCCTTCAACCATTTTAAATTTTAGTAGTTATATGCGTACCCTTATAGAATGACTACTTTGTGAAAATAAATGTCAGCATATCCAGTCATTTGATTTATATGAGAAATTTTGCTTTCTTTCCATCAGGTTCAATTTAGCAAATAAGATCAAAAAATTTTTTTTTATCTTATCTATTTGCAAGCCTTGGTGACATAACCATTTATAAGCATGCCTCTATATAATATATTATTTAATGGGAGAAAATCAATGCTAATTCTCCCTTCAATCCAGTGGGGCTCAATTTGTCTAGCCCTACTAGGGTGTGGTCAGAGTAAATGAACTGCAAAGAAAGCAGGCACTAAGGAGTAGGATTGTTATTTCTAAATCCCTTTTGGACTACAATAATTGTTCATTTGTCTCTCAAGTTTGCTTTTCTCTAGGCTGTAGTTTTTAAAAACTTTTTTATTTCAATTATAGTTGATATACAATATTATATTAGTTTCAGGTATACAATATAATGATTAGACTTTTACATAACTTGCAAAGTGATAACCCCTAATAAATCTACTACCAATCTACTACCATACATACTCATTTTAATATTATTGACTTTATTCCCTATGATGTACTTTACATCCTCATGACTTGTAGTATAGTTTGATAACAGGTATTGTGATACCTCCAACTTTGTTCTTCTTTCTCAAGATTACTGTGGCCATTCAAGGTCTTTTGACGTTCCATATAAAAGTTAATATTATTTGTGCTAGTTCTGTGAAAAATGTCCTTGATATCTGCATAGCAATTGCATTGAATCTATAGATTGCTTGGGCAGTACAGACATTTTAATGATATTAATTCTTCCTATACATGAGCATGGCATATGCTTCCATTTAATTGTATCTTCAATTTCTTTCATTGATGGCTTATAGTTTTCTGAGTATAGGCCTTTTGCCTCCTTCATTAAATTTATTCCTAGGTTTTTTTTATTGATGCAATTATAAATAAGATTGTTTTCTTAAATGCTCTTTCTGACAGTTCATTATTATATAAAAAATGCAACTGATTTCTGAATATTAATTTTATACCTTGCTACTTTACTGAATTTATTGATCAATTCAAATTGTTTTATCCTGGGTTCTTTAGAGTATGCCATCTGTGAATTAAAGTTTTACTTCTTACTTTTCAACTTGGATGCCTTTTATTTCTTTTTATTGTCTGATTGTTATGGCTAGGACTTGCAATACTATGTTGAATAAAAGTGGTGAAAGTGGACATCCTTTTCTTGTTCCTTATTGTAAGGAAAATGCTTTTAGTTTTTCACTATCAAGTATGATGTTAGCTGGGGGTTTTCATATTGAGCATTTATTGTGTTGAGGTATGTTCCCTCTGTTCCTACTGTGTCAAGAGTTTTTAATCATAAATGGAGCTGCATTTTGTCAGATGCTTTTTTTGCATGTATTGCTATGATTATATGATTTTTATCCTTCATTTGTTAATTGGTATATCACACTAATTGATTTGCAGATATTGAACCAAACTTGAATCCCAGGAATAAATCCTACTTGATCATGATGTATGATCATTTTTAATGTATTGATGAATTCAGTTTCCTAATAGTTTGCTGAGGATTTTTGCATCTATTTTTATCATGGGCCTCTAATTTCCTTCCTTCCTTCCTTCCTTCCTTCCTTCCTTCCTTCCTTCCTTCCTTCCTTCCTTCCTTCTTTCTTTTTTCTTTCCTTCCTTCCTTCTTTCTTTTTCCTTTCTTTTTTTTTGTAGTGTATTTGTCTGGTTTTACTATCAGGATAATTCCAACCTCATAAAATGAGTTTGGGAGCCTTCCCTCCTCTTCAATTTTTTTGAAATTGTTTGAGGATAGGTATTAATTCTTCTTTGAATGTTTGGTAAATTCACTTGCAAAGCCATCTGGTCCAGATTTTTGTTTATTGGGAGTTTTTTGATTAACGATTCAATTTCATTTCTAGTAATCGGTCTGTTCAAATTTTGTATTCCATCCAGATTTGGCTATGAAAGATTGTATCTTTCTAGGAATTGATTCATTTTTTCCATGTTGTCCAATTTGTTGGCATATAATTGTTCGTAGTATTTTATTATAATCTTTTGTATTTCTGTGCTGTCAGTTGTCATTTCTCCACTTTCATATCTGATTTTATTTATATTGGGCCTGTCTCTTTTTTTCTTGATGAGTCTGGCTAAAGGTTTATTGATTGTATTTAGCTTTTCAAAGAATTAGCTCTTAGTTTTATCGATCTTTTCTATTGTTTTTTTAAAACTCTTTTCTTTATCTTCTCTCTGATCTTTATTATTTCCTTCCTTCTACTCACTTTCGGCTTTGTTCTTTTTCTAGTTCCTTTAATGTAAGGTTAGATTGTTTATTTGAGATTTTTCTTGTTTCCTGATGTATGCTTATATTGCCAGGAATTTCCCTCTTAGAACTGCTTTGGTTGAGTCCCATAGATTTTAGGTCATTTTCTTTTTATTTGTCTCAAGGAATCTTTTGATTTTTTCTTGAACTTGTTAACCCATTCATTGTTTAATAGCACGTTATTTAGCATCCATGTGTTTGTATGTTTTTCAATTTTCTTCTTGAAATTGATTTCTAATGTCACACTACTGTGATTAGAGAAGATGCTTAATATGATTTCAGTCTTTTAAAATTTATTGAGACTTCTTTTTTGGCCTACCATGTGGCCTATCCTGGAGTGTGTTCCATGTGCACTTGAAAAGAATGTATATTCTGCTGCTTTGAGGTGAAATGTCCCGAAAATATCAATTAAATCCATTTAGTCTGAGGTGTCATTTAAACCCACAATTTTCTTGTTGATTTTCTATCTGGATGGTCTATCCATTGATGTCAGTAGGGTGTTAAAGTCCCCTGCTATTACTGTATTACTGTGATCTGTCCCTTTATGTTCTTAAGTATTTGCCTTACATTTATTTAGGTACTCCTAAAGTTGGGTACATAAATGTTTGCAGGAGCTATATCCTCTTTTGTTGGACTGATCCCTTTATCATTATGAAATGTTGTTCTTTGTCTTTTGTTATAACTTTTGTTTTAAAATCTATTTGTCTGACATAAGTACTACCACACCAGCTTTTTATTCCCTTTCTATTTGCATGAAATATCTTTTTCTATACCTTTACTTTCATTCTGTGTGTCTTTCAATCTGAAGTGGGTCTCTTGTAGGTAGCTTATTTGAAGGTCTAGTTTTCTTATTTATTCAGCTACCCTGCATGTTTTGAGTGGAGCATTTAGTTAACTTACATTTAAAGTAATTATTGATAGGTACATAGTTATTACCATTTAATTGTTTTCTGATTGTTTTCATAGTATTCTATTTTTCTTATTCTTTTGCTCTCTTCTGGTATATTGATGACTTTCTATAGAGTTGTCTGTATTCCTTTCTCATTATTTCTTGTATATCTCTTATAGACTTTTGGTTTGTGTTATAATGTGCTTTCTGTATATCAACCTATGTTTAGAGCAATCTATTTTAAGTTGATGGTCCCTGAAATTTGAACACATTCTAAAATCACTACCATTTTCACTCACCCTGTCCAAATTTATGTTTTTGTCATTATTTCTTCTTTTCATGTGTTTGTATATATCCTTTAATTTATTGTTGTAATTACACATGATCTTCCTACTTTTGCCCTTTAACCTTTGTAGTAGCTTTATAGTTGGTTGATTTGCTGCTTTTACTAATTGTTTGCCTTTGTCAGTGAGAATTTTTTTCTTCCCTGTATTTTCTTATTCATAGTTTTGATCTTCTTAAAGAATTCCCTTAATATTTGTTGTAATACAGGCTTAGTGGTGATTAACCCCTTTAGATTTTTCTTGTCTTGGAAACTCTTTATCTCTCTTTGATTCTAAATGATAGCCTTGCTGGGTAGACTAATCTTGGTTGTAGGTTCATACTTTTCATTACTTTGAATATTTCATGCCAGTCCATTCTGACCTGCAGAGTTTCTGTTGAGAAATCAGCTGAAAGTCTTATGGGGGCTCTCTTGTAGGTAACTAATTGCTTTTTCTCTTGCTTTTAAGATTCTCTTTTTGTCTTTAAGCTTTGGCATTTTAATTACGATGTGTATTTGTGTGCACTTTCTTGGATTCAACTTGTTTGGGACTCTCTGTGCTTCCTGGACTTGTATGTCTGTTTTCTTCTCTAGATTAGGGAAATTTTCCATCATTATTTCTCCAATAGATTTTCAATCCCTTTCTCTCTCTCTCTCTCTTTTCCTCCAGGTACCCCTATAATATGAATGTTGTTACATTTGATATTGTCCCAGAGGTTCCTTAAACTAGTCTCATTTTTTTAAATTCATTTTTCTTTTTGCTGTTTCAATAGAGTGTTTTCAGCTATCTTGTCTTCCAGATTGCTGATTTAGTCCTCTACCTCATCTAATCTGTTATTGATTCACTCTAATGTATTCTTTTTCATTATTGCATTCTTTATTTCTGACTTTTTTATGCTTTCTATATCCTTTTTTATGTTTTTTGTCTCTTTGTTGAATTTCTCACTGAGTGCATCTATTCTTACCCTAATTTTATTGAGCATTCTTGTAACCAGTGTTTTGAACTCTGTATTTGATTGATTGCTTATCTCTATTTCCTATACTTATTTTTCTTTCATTTAGGACATGTTTGCTTCCTCATTTTCAATGACTCCCTGTGTTTGTTTTTATGTATTATGTAGATCAGCTACATCTTCTTGTCTTGGCAGATTGGTCTTATGTAGTAGGTGTCCTGTGGGGACACCTACCAATAGCATGGTTTCCTAGGCCATCTGAGCTAGGTGCTTCAGAAATGTCTCTTGCATGAGTTATGTGTGCCCTGCTGCTGTCATTGAGGTTTTATTGCTGTTGGCACCTTAGTAAGGTGTTGGCCCTCAGGCTGACTGGTTGTTTGGGTTGGCCATAACTACACCAGATGAGCTGTTGTGAGGGGCTTAACTCACAAAGAAGGAATCACTTTCTCAGGGCTCTGGTGCCAGCCAAGCCCGCCCATCAGGTGCATCATTTGTGGAGATGATCGGGTGGGGCTCTGGCGTAGTCTGAACCAGGCCAGCGTGTGTGTTGGTTATAGAGCCTCTTGGGAGGGGGTTCTCCAAGCCAAGGTTAGCTGCTGTTTGCACCAAACTTAGGGCTACCTGTTAGGAGCTACAAAATGATCTGTGGTTGGTTGCCACCTGTGCCAGGCTTGGGACTATTTAGTAGGTACCATGATGTGAGCTAAGACCAGCTGCCACTTGTGACTGCTTAGTTGCAGCTACAATCCAAGCCAAGATGAGCCTTCACTTATGCCAGGCTTGGGGACACCTAATGAGAGTTAAAGCACAGGTTGAGAGTGGTTACCACTTGTACTGGGCTTGGGGCTGCTTAGCAAGAGGTACAGGGCACACTGAGGCCAGCTGCTGCTTGTTTGAGAGAATTTAAGAAGGTCCTCAGTGCAAAGTGAGGCAGGCTGCTCCTGTGGAAAAGCCACTGTGGAAGTGGCTAAGACCTCATTCATGAGTTGTATTTGGCGGAGTCTCAGGGAATCACCAAGGCAGGACAGTGTTAGCCAGGTAACAGAAAGCACAGTTTGGGTGTCTGCCTATGCTGGCCTAGCTGGGTAGGAGGAGAGTTTAACAAAAGCACAATGGTACCTACTGACACTTCTTTCCCAGTAGAATGCTGCCCCAACCCTTGCCCCTCCACCCTTTCCCTGAATCTAGTCTATTTAGTTCCTCCCTGTATGTTCCTGGAGCTTTTAGATCTGCTATCCCTGCACCAAGGCGTAGAGAGAGTGAGTTTGTGAGTGAGTAAGTTCATTTGTTGACCCCTCAATAGGAGCACCTAGGTCTCTAGCAGCTGTCCATCTCAGTTTGTACAATCCCCACTGGTTTTCACAGATAAATGTTATGGGAGCTCCTCTTCTTGGCACTGGTGCCCCACACTAGGGAGTTTGGTGTCAATCTGTGACCCCTTGCTCCCCAGGGGAGACCTTCATAGCTGAGATGTCATTCCTAATGCTTAATCACCACACCATGGGTGTGGGAACTTCCCACTCCATATCTCTGCCTCTCCTTCCACTCTCTAACATGGCTTCTTCTTTACATCCTCTGTTATAGGACTTCTGTTCAGCTAGTCTTCAGGTAGATCTCAATGATGGTCATTCTATAATTTTGTTGTAATTTTGATGAGGTCATGGGAGGAGGCGAGCACAACATTTACCTCTTCTGCCATCTTGACCGGAAGTACTAGGCTACATTTTTTTTTAGTAATTTCTTCTAGATATCTTTGAGCTTAGCTTTGTGTTTTGTTGTCCATGCCCCTCACATATACACTAGCTAATGTCACTAATCTGAAAATAAGTTTCATCCCCTTCAGTTAAAATAATTTGGAATTCAATAAAGTGGGTGTCTGAGTAGCTGGTTACTTGCCCCTCAAGTAGGAATCTATTTAGCATCTAAACAGAGAGATGAAGTAATGAATGAATATAAGGTGGAGGTTGGCAAACATTTTATATAAAGTGTCAGATAGTAAATATTTTTGGCTTTTTGAGCAATGTGGTCTCTGTCACAACTCTTCAGCTCTGCAAGTAGCACAAATACAGGCCTAAGCAACACATAAACAAATGAGCAATGATCATGGTTGTGTTCTAATAAAACTTTATTTATGAAAACAGGGAGAAGAATAGATTTGACCTATGCACCATCGTTTGCCAAGCCCTCTGGGAATCGTATTTTGCCACATTACAAAAGAAATAGTGACTACATTAATTTTCTTTATATATCCATACAGAGAGAGTTTTGGAGTTCCTTTGGAAACTGAAAAGTTGTTTAAAATATGTCCTAACACCAGCAAGCCCTTGCTCAAGGCTTGCAGGGCCCTAGGCAACAAATGCTTTAGTAAATGACAGAAGAGAACTGGATGAGACCTGGGCAGAAGCACCAGACAGTCATACCCACCTGGTATGTTTTCCCACATTAATAAGGTGGGGTGGAATCCATTGAAGTAGAAATAAAGGAAGGAATCTGGCTGTGGGAAAAGTTCCAACCAGGGACCTTTCTTGCCAGTATGTCCATTGCAAATCAGAATCTATCCAAAGGCTAACAAAGTAGGAGTTATCAAGATAATCAGTCTCTAGCCTAGTAGACAGTTCAGAAAAGAAAGTCAATCCTGATACAAGTATTGGACTGCTTGGTAGGCACCAATTTGGACTGATAGAGGTATCTGTGTTGGGAGAAATGCTGGAGGAGCAGATAGAGGAGAAGGCATGGGAGGAAGCGAGGAGCGGTTGATGAGACATTCAGAAAAGTAGAAACTTGTGTTATTCAGCAGCTAAGTTAGACACCTAAGTTTTTCCCAGATGATGTAATTCCTTGGATATTGCAACATTTCATTAAGGCACCTCTGGAATGTATGACTAAGTTTCTGACCTATAGATCAGGTAGATGTCTGCAGAGAACACTGCAGAAGCTGGAGAAGGTGATCATCGAGACCCAAGAATTAAGCAACAACTGAATAATTTGGGTGGTGTGCATTATGCTCACATTCTATAAAAACTATGAGGGCCATAAATGAACTCTTTCTTTATAAAGTCTCATTTATACCTCCATAGGAAAATCAGATACTATGCCTAACACTGTATTGTTTCCTGAGAGCCTTAACTACTAAAAGTCATATTGTCTACCCTTTTTTTGACACACAAAGAACTTTTACATTGTAAAAAGACTTTAAAAGATGCAGTGAGAATTTAACTGGAAAGTGGAAGCATTTTCAAGATGAAGAGTAAAAACAAAGAACAGTATAATAGGTATTTTGTTCAATAGATATTTCAAGTAAGATGAGTTATTGTATTGTAGAAATTTTTTTAAAAATAGAACAATATTTTTACCTTTATGTGTATATTCATATACTCATAAAACATTTTTTACTTTTTATAAAAAGAATTCCAATGTACTTACAAATGAAAGTAAAGAATAATGGTTCGTATTAATTGTATAAAGACAATGTAAAAGTAAAGCATATTGCCTTTCTAGCCATAAGGAGACCCATGTGACTTTGTATACTGTTTGTGTAGGATTATTGTACATTTTGCACAAAGTGGTACTCTATTTGTTTTCTAGTAAAGTGCAGGATTTGCCATCAGTGGAGAAAAATATCCACCCTTTAACTTCACAATTAGTGGCTTCTCTAGATAAGATATGCCTGAAAGGAAAAATACATTCTCGTTCCAAGAAATTAACATCTCCTAGGTGAACAGAGCTCTAAAAAGAAAAAGAAAAAATATCCTTAGCTCAGAACCTCTCAATAGTTAGAGACAACAAAACTGATACCTTACTCTCACTTCTCTTTGGCAGCTACATTTTGGGAGCTATTATTTGACTGACAGAAATAGAGAAGCTGAATATGATATAAACAGAACTGAGATGCTTCCTAATTGAGCCAGGATTGACGAGACAGCTAAATGCAAGGAGCACTGATTATATTCAGCATCCTCAACTCCCAGTATAAATCTACTTGTGAAAAGTAAGGTCTGGGTAGAAGCCATGTTAGAATATCTACCAACCTACAGACAGCTCCAAGACTGATTCTGGAAAACCACCATATACCAGGTAGCTCATGAGCACTGATGAAGTTCCCACTGCATGAAGAACATTGGAGAGAGGGGCCATTTCATGAAAACTGACAACCCAAATCCAACTAGTCACCTTTGAAACAGGAATGTGAATAGCACTCATTTTAAGAAGAAAATAGGAAAACTAAAGGATTAGCAAAGGCCAGACTTGTCCAGACTAGAAGAATACCCAGAATGCTGTCTGTCTGCAGAAATTGCTAGCAAGCCCTGGGTCCCTCATTCTATGCTGGCTATTGGTCTAAACTCATGCTAGACTATGAGAGTCTCTGATGGATAGGTAAAACCTAACCAACCTGCTGAGAAATGAAACCTTGGGTCTGGCTCTGAGGTTTCTGGTGCTTAAGCCACTTGTTTAACCTCCTACTTTCTATATAGAGAGTTGAGTTCAGACACTAAAAAATGCCCTTGTGTAGCTTTTTTTTCATTTTCAGGAGGGCTCATGTCTCTACTGAGCCGGCCTCCTGCAGAGATTCCAAAATATACTTTGTCCCCACAGTTTTCATATCTCTTCCTCTGCCTTTCCTGTGAAAATGTGGAAAAATTTACTTACTCACCGGGTGGTTTGTCTTGATGCCAAACAATTCACTTGGTAATTGGTTTAATTGCAGTAAATAAGCTTATTGATGATTTTAGGAGAGTTATAACTCTGTATTGCAGACCTTCTTCACTCAGACAGCTTCCCTACAGACCAATGTGGGGACTCTTAGAGAAGATGAATTCTTCTAGTTGCAAATCTAAGGGGAAAATCCACTAGAAGGCATTCACTTAGCCTCTCCAGTCAATTTGCACTGTGATAAACTGAGGTTTGCTAGTTTTGTGCCTGCTTTGTACAATAGGGATAATGGAAATAAAATGAATACTTCAGAACAAAGGCAATAAAGTACTATTATGGCTAACAAAGGAGTGATTTGTTTTGAATGCCAGTTGCTTAGAAGCAAGGATTTTGTAAAAATCAAATAATGAATGATTATCATATTGGCAATATAAATATTCTGTTACTGATCTTCTATGGAAATCAGATTTCAGGTAGAAAAACGCCTGACATACTTAAGAATAGATTCTAGAGCAAGTATCTGATGAATTGTTTTCAAGTTCTTAACTTGCTTACATTACATTTTCAAAAGCACTCTGATACTTAGATTTATCACTTTTTCAGTTACTTTGATTTCTAGACTCTATAGGTTAATAAAATTGCAGAATGAAAGTTTCATGAGTCAGAAGAATCAGAACAAGGCTGTAATGCAGCAGTTCCCCTAAGTCTGCACTACACTCACCTGGAGAATTTATTTAAAAGACAGATTCCCAGTACATATTAGCAGAGACTGAGTCAGAAGATCTGGGATGGCCTAGGAATCAGCATTCAATAGATACCCCACATATTTCTTTTTTCTGTTTTTCCCCCCACATGTTTCTATAACTGTGGACCTTGATTGTATTTTGAGAAAAACTGCAGTAGATGGCTTTTAATCAAAACTGCTTTTGATTTTGCTTTAACAGAACACATATAAGAAAGAAGACAGAAAGTTAAGAGGCTTAAAATAACTGAAATCAGAGCTAAGATCAAGCTTCTGGTTCAGAGTAGAGTGCCAAAAGGGAGGAAAGGATAAAAAGGAATATATATAGGCAGGCCACTCACCTTGCTCCCCTTTTCCTGATCCACAAGTCCACATCTTACAAGAGAACCTAAAGCTAATCCCCCACAGTCTCCAATGCACCCACTGAGTTTAACACACCTTGTTTCTCAGGAATAAAAGCAGATTTTAGTAAGCAACACTGCAGTTATAAAAACGAGGGCTACTCAATACCAAAAAGAAAAGGGTAAAAGCATCAATCACAAATGTATTGTCTGCCCTACAAATTATTTTAAAACATTTGGATAGCATACCTACTCTACAGTTTATCTAGATGTTTTAGTTTTGTGTGCAAAGCCAAGCAATGCATTCAAGCCTTCTGTTTTAATATATGTTAACATTGCTTGAACAGACAGTATCTAATGAGCATGTCGTGGGGTACAGAGTGAAGATACAGCCTGGAACCATGCATAGAAAGCCCCCAGTTTTAAACAGACTCTGTCCCAAAGGTTGGTTTGTAATTTAGATGTTTAATATTCAGAGCACAGTTTCCTCTGGAAATTATGTTACACACATTGGTTAATTGCTCAAGCCAGTCCACAAACTTATGAATCCATAACATATCTAAAGTAGGGTATTGATTAAGTTACCTGGCTGAGTTATTGAAGTAGAATGACTCCACAAAGTCTTCTGAAAGAGGAAGAGTAGAGGAAGAATTTTTTCTCCATCCTGGACTGAAGGATGACCTTGGGCTACAAAATTTACTGCCTTCCTCCTCCATCCCCAGTCAAAACACATCTTCGTAAATTCAGTTGATCTGAATTAAACATAAGGAAAAGAAATTTGGACAGATTTGATTAAGTAGATAAATGAACAATAACCCCTTAACTTTCCCAAAGATATTTGCCTTTTAAAAGAGGCTTAAAAAATGAATCTTTAATTGTTGAAATGGCAGACAATGTAGCATAATAAAAACTACATGAACATAAAAGAGTACTATTCAGATTATTTTGAAGAAAGGGGGATTATAAGTAAGCTGGACTTGTCTAGAAATCCTCTACTAGTATATCCCCCAGGATACTTCTCACAGTTATACCAACAATTTCTATTTCTGCACTTCTAAATACTTAGATTTTCCAAAGGTTGTATTATATATTACATTTTGAAGCAGCCAATATGAAGGCAGTTAGGCTACCAATGTTTTTGTGGTGAGCAAGGGTTGGGTGCAGAAGCAAAGTGGACAAGCATTTGAAAATATGGATCATTTCCGAGATGAGTTCTGCAAATACTGAAAAATGGATTGGCCTATGTCGACAAATACCCATACTGATTATATATAAATATACCTAGTGTTGATGGCGAATCATGTTAATTAACACAAACTTACACTTCTTAGTGATATGCTATAATCAGTACTGTTCTATTACGATATTCATCTCTAATTAATTTTGGCAGGCTAAAGCAGCAGACCATGGTTACTCAGGGAATGGAATTTGAAATATGCATTGCTTTAACTGTGCACTAAACTAGTGAATGACTAAGCTTTAGGGGATGGAAGAAATCATTTCACATCACTGCTCTCTGTTGATGTATTTCAACCAGAGTATCTCTGCAGAGACAATAATTAATAATATAATAATCACTGTAAAGTTCCAAAGATGGAAAGAGAAACAAAAGATGTAGATATCAAAGAGAATATTGGGGCTTGAGTAGAAATCAGCTGGAAGGACTGGCCGGTTTATTGGCATTTACTGCAGAGGCTGGACACTCATCAATTTCACTCTATTCTCTTTCTAATGTTAGAAAGCAGTATATTAATGTAGTAAATAGAGGGGCTTCTTAGTTTCAAATGAGTGAGTTCAAATCTTATCTTTTACTACAGATTGGCCATGGTGTTTGAGAAAAGTTATTTATTTTCTCAAGTATCTTTCTCCTCTTCTGTAATATGGGACTAATAATAGTTATTATCATTACCTCAGAGGAAGTGGTAAAGAAGACATGCCTTCAAGGGACCTGGCACCACATAAGCATTCACAAAGTGTAAGCTGTTATTAGGTGAAGGGACGTAATTTGCTTTCAGGGCCATTCAGTTTAGTGTAATAACAGGCTCTGTGTAACAGCATCCGAGTCTACCCATTCCAACAAAATCATTATACTATAGGCCAGCTCTGTGACACCTGTGACCCTAGGAGTCTAGAATAACAAGATACACTATTTTTCAAAGCTGCCCTTCAGTGACCTCAAATTTTGGACTATGTAAGTAGCTTCGTCATGGGCTGGTAAAGAATAACCAGTTAAGATTCTGAAAGGATGTGGCCATCTTCTTTGTAATCTTAGGACAGGACTGATCACAGTCAGATAAAGAAGGGCCCCCTCTTACCCAGGCCTTGTGCACACACAGGGTCAGGCTGTGATTGATTTACTTTGATTTTCTATTTACTTTGAAATTGTAGGCCAGGTCCAGCACTGAGACATCCAATGTGCACATTATTTAGATCAGCCCACAATTCAGAGTGTGATTTCAGTTTCCCCAGGTGAAGGAGAGGAGCATGTCCCCCTGCTCCAGACTGAAGAAGTTGTCACAGGTTCTCTCTTCATTATGCAGTGCTATAACTCATTTGCTATTTGTCCCTCAGTCTAATGAGCACCGAACTCACTCAAAATATACTAAGAGATAGTTTTTATTAAACATGATATTAAGAAAAAGGTTAGATTCTCTTTTAGCACTGCAGGCAATTACTGAAATATATGAATTCAAATGGGAACAGAATTATAATAGGTTTTTGCTTCTTTAAGTCTTCCCAGATCCCACCCTTTCCCTTCCTCTTCTCTCCCTCTAGTCCCAGCTCTGTCAAATCAGCCCATAATAAGAACGTGTAATGATATCCCAGGAACCTCTTTGAGAGAGCCCTTTGATATACAGTCCAGCCCATCCAAGCATAGTTAGTCTCAGATTATAATCACCTATGAACATCCCCATCTGCCTCTTTAGATCATAGCTCCTTAAGGATTGGGATCATGTGTTTTCATTATTTTTTACCCCCAGCCTGTACCCATCTCTACCTTGGAAACTGGCTCTGAGACATTTTGAGATGATCTCAGTAATGAGAATTCAAAGGGAGGAGGGAAGCCCAATAGGTGGGTTCAGCAGCCTAGAGTCTGGTGCTTCATGGAGAGTGGGCTCATCATTAGGGACACTCCAACAACTCTGGGGGGCCAGTACCTCCAGCCTCTTTGTTGACTTTGCTGCCTCCATCTCTGTTCCCTACCACTAGTCTGACCTCTGCCCAAACTCCAGCTCTCTCATGTCTTCTGCTGTCTCCTGACCTCTGTTTAGTGTTTTTTTTTTTTTTTTCTGTGTATCTCTTGATATTCGTGCCATCTCTGCAATTCTCACATTCAAAGTCTCAGGGAGAAGATGTGATTAATTTAATTATTACACAGAGCTCTCACATCAAGTTATTTCATAGGCCAGTGGCTGGTCTACAGATATCCAAGCACAGATCTTTGACCTAGTCTATGATCTATGATCCAGAGTAATTGTGTTACCTGCAACAAAACATATCCACCTGGGCACAGTACACCTGGGAGTGCTCTATACAGAGACAAGATTTAAGGTTGCGACGTCCTCAGCCTTGCAGCACCTTTCCTCCAGCAAAAAATAATAAGCCCACCAAAAATGTTTCCTGAGTGACCAGCTGGCTCTGGCAGCTGAGCTTTTGCCTTAGGCATAGCAAATAATAGATTATTTCTTTTAGGATGACCACAAGCCTGAATATAATTGCTAAATTCCATCACTGAACAGGACATGAAGGAGAAAATGATTGACTAAAATGCTGTTCCCATTCTGAAGGTGCCCATACTAGTAGCAACAGAACAGATATAGAAGCCACTAAGAAAAACAACATATGACAATGGCTAATAGTATGGGCTTTGGACACCAGTTTAAATCACAGGTTTTCCACCTACTAACTCAATGACTTTAACATCCCTGAGATTCAGTTTTCTGTTTCCTCATTTTTAAGTTACAACTTTGAACTAGGAATATATAGGGAAGGAAGGATGCCCTGGAAATGGGTTCAACAGCTACATAGCCTGGTGCTTTGCAGAGAACTGGAATATGGAGATAGTAATTTCTTACTTGCATAATGTTATAATCCATAAATTTGTACATAAATTACTTAGCACAGTGCCTGGCACACAGAGAGCTCTTACTGAAGAATAGCCATATATTTTCTATTGCAACCTAAATATTAAAATGGAAGTATCCACAAATTTCCAGGGAGGGAAAAGGAAGAGAAAGTGGAAATCAGAATCACCTACTGAGAGGTAGTTGTTCAGTGCAAGCCAGTAGTATGCAGGGCCAAGGCTGAAACCTGGGAACACAGTGATGGTTTTTACCCCTGTCCCATCCTGAGCTGCTGCATCTTTCCTCTCCATCCTGATGGGAAGCGAGAGGAAATCACACAGAAAAAAAAAAACTGAGGCATGCCAGTGTACTAAGGCAGCGGTCCCTAGCCTTTTTGGCATCAGGGACTGGGGCTTCTATGGAATCTAATGCCTGATGATCTGAGGCAGTGATGCTACCAGCACTGAGGAGCGGCTGCAAATACAGACACTCACCTGCTGATGAGCAGCCTGGTTCCTAGCAGGCCACGGACCAATACTGGTCTGAGGCCTCTAGGCTAGGGATCCCTCTACTAAGGGACAGCTACAAGGATGTCTGTAATAAACTGCTCTGTTATTTTGCAAAAGGCATATTCTGGTATAGTGGGAGAGCTCAAAATTTCTACAGATATACATTGATTTTTTGTTCGTCTAGGCCTATTAGAGTGTTATAGTGGAGACACCATTTCGATGGTTTGTTTACTTAAGTTTAACAGCTCCTGTGGAAAGCATAGTATGAAAATTATATGGCTGTATTCTTGAATTTAGTTAACTCAAGTTTTTCTATCATCGTTGGAGTCTCAACCCAAGATACTAGTTTGAAAATCTAATGAACAGCTAAGAAGGTCATTAGAGAAGTTCATTTAAAGATGCAGCCATACTTGGTTCACTTCATGTGAAAAATTAAACACAAAAGTAATAGCCACAAAGATTTGTTTTTGCTATGTGATTGTTTTAGACCAGAGAAAGGGAATTTATACTTGTTTAAGTTTCTGATTAGAGTAAACTATCCTCTTTCATAATAAATGAAGAAAACTAATTTTGACTAGAGTTCACGATTCATAATATTTTCTAGAATTACGATGACAGTGACACTTTTGTGAATCACTCAGAGTATTTGGACCCTAGGTACAAGAAAGCGATTTGTTCTGATGAAGGAAGAAAGCTGGATATCATAGGAGCCATTGTCCTCCAAAATAATCAGGCCAACCTACTATTTGCAACATGTTGAGCGGGGACAGTGCCATACATGAAAATGACAGGAAGGACCTGCTAAAAACCAGACCCACGTCACAGTTATTCTTTTTTTTCTGAAATAAAATGAAATACTAAACATTTTGTTTTTGTAGTCTTCCTTTTAGACATAAGGAAATTATCTTCTATTACCAGATTAATTTTTCCTTATAAATTTATTGAAATACAGGCTAATCTAAAGAACAGCAGTTGACATTTGCATGCCTTTGACTTCTCCAATAGTTTTTTAAGCCACCTAATAAATATAACTCATTTTTTATCATCTGTGCATTAGGATGCATAATAAATACCATGTGACATTCTGCAAAAAGAAGAAAAAATGGATAAAGATGTCACCCATGTCCTTAGCATTCATGTTACGGTGTTTATAACATTTTTAGTATATACACCATTGCATGCACTGGACACAAGATTTGGGAAGTAGCATATTTGAACCTGGAATGTAGCAGCGTGCTTCATAATTCAATGTTACAATTGATTATTTGACCTAAAGTTTACTGAGAACAGCCTCTCATCAGTGGTGTATTCTTTGGTAGTATTGTTCCAAGGCTCTAGATAACTTTTCCAGATGAAAAAGTAATCAGTATACTGAAATAGTGCTCACCTAGTGACAGTTTAGTCCATTATCAGCACCCTCTTTGTAATAATAAAAACAAGTAAAGTTTGAATTTCAGTAGCAGTTTTTTCTTCTGCAGCAAAAGATAGATTTTTTCAAATGGTGATGCTGAATTTTTACAAAGCACCATTTCCCTCATAACATTGCTGTTTTGCCGTTATCAGATCCTCGCTCCTTGGGGAAATGACATTTATGTGGAAAAAGAGTACATTTGTAAAAGCTGGAAATACAGTTATAAATTGGACATGTGTTCCTAGAAAGAATACATTTCAAGTCAGTAGATTCACAGCATTTTTCTTTTATCTGTGCATGTATTTAATTTTACTCATTCTTCTGGTATTGTATGCTGATACTCTAAATCAAGGCATTTTTCCACTTATCCACTGGATATTTAAGAGGAAGCTGAAACATAGAAAGAGGAGAGATTGTTTGAAAGAGGTCTTATATGCTAACCCAAGGCAATGAACAAATACTTCATAGATTTGTAACTAGCCAGGGCAAGCAAAACCCTGCTCTTTCATAAGCATCTTTCTGGTTCTTTGTTTAGAAGTTTAAGTCTTTCCAAAGTAATGAAGTTCAACATCTAGAAACAGAGATAAAAAAATTGATTCTCTCTCATCCCTCAGCATCACCATAGGTTAAAAAGTCTGACTCCTACAAATGCATTCAACCATGACATTTAATCTACATTTTTAAGAACAGGGTCAGGTTAAATATCCAAGTTCTAAACAATCTACCTTTGGTTCATTGATGACTCCTCACCACAGTGTCTGGCACATAGAGCCACACAATCAATGTTAATTGAGTTAACCTGAAACATTAAGAAAGTAAGGGAGTGCAGATTTGCAAGGGAAATGATCAGATTCCAACTTCTCACTTTTCTTTTATTAATTAAAAAAATATATATATGTACTTAGAGAAAGGTACATAAAATATATGTACCGTTTAATAAATAATTAAAAAGTAACACCCTTGTAAATACCACTCAGTAGTTTTCAACCTCTTTGTTTTGGATTCCAAATGGTTTTCTTTTATTCCTTACAGTTCTTAACACAATGACATTTCATAATTGAATGAAAATAAAATTTAAAAATATTTTCATGTAAATCCATTCAAAATATCAAGCTTGTCAATCATGAAATTCAGATTACTA
Source organism: Eidolon dupreanum (assembly GCA_028627145.1). NCBI lineage: Eukaryota > Metazoa > Chordata > Mammalia > Chiroptera > Pteropodidae > Eidolon > Eidolon dupreanum. The sequence continues at coordinate 120,746,681 of CM053503.1, forward strand.
GACCAAGAATATGGAATTTCAAAAGAGCACTATCCTTCCTCTACTCTGATTTCTGAGCAGTTGAGAGAAAATGCATCATCCCCCATGACAATGCTCAGATTATAACTTCAGAAATTTCAAAAAAATATGAAAATGGGTCTTCTTCCTCTGGTGCAGGCCACTATTCCTGCTACTCAGGTCAACTAAATGCCATAGAAATCTTAAGACATTTTTAAAGGAAGAAATTGCTTTCTGAATACAAAAGAAGTCTATACTGAAAAAACCTAATGAACTGAAAACTTAAAATTTAAGAAGACAGCTATTTCTTGCTTAATGATTCATTTATATGCTGATTGAGCTGATACCCCTTCAGGCTTAGAGTTTGGGATGTGTCCAGACTCCTTTGTGAAGAAAGAACCCCACCAAATTTTTCCTGAGAGGCTAGAGAGGAATTTAGGTTGAACATTTTCTGTGAAAGTCTTCAGATGTGACTCAGTTTAGCTAAATTAAGATTGAAATAGTGAGAAAAATAATAAAATCTCAAAGGCAAAACTATTTCTTTTGTAAAAAATTATCTTTCACCAAAAATGCTTGCTATCGTACACAAAAAGTACTCTGTTAAAGTTGTGATTTTTAACAGTTGTTATCATTCTTGCCCAGATGGTGAATAAACCTGAAACTCTTTAGTCATGTAGTAAAATTACATCTGTTAACAAAATGCATTTTTCTTCATAGGAAGTGCTAATATATATTTTATAAGTGATTCTAAGTTTCATAATAACTGAGCTACATTTATGGTTAAAATCGTTTAAAGCATTGAACACTTATCAAGTACCTAGGTTGTATACAAAATGATCTTAGGTATTCTGAAAATGCCATAGCAGAAAACTATGTAGACTCTTCTTGAAATATAAAATAAATGCTGAAAATATTCATGAAAGTGAAGATCAGGGAAACTAATATTTTCTTTCAACTTTTAGTTGGCTTTTTCTGTTAATAGTGATCAGAAAAGCATGAAGGAACAACTTTGGTTTAATAAGTTTATCTGTAAAAAAGTAAATACTTTGGAATGTATATAAGAGCTACATATTTTAAACCAAACATAGACTGGACATCTTCTGTGGAGACAAAGAGAGGACAAATTATGGTCTGTTCTTCCTTCTCAGTAGCCTACTCTATGTCCAATAGAGTCATTTTGAGAGCTCTAGTGAACTAAAAATAGAAGCTGGTGTATTTGTGTTAAAAAATAGAAGATTTTTGATTGCTGGATTCATCTCTAGTTCCTAAAGTAAAATACTAGGTAGTCTTAAAAGGAAAAAAGAAAAACATGAGCTGCAAGCATGTTCTTAAAGACAACAGACCCTAGTCCGATGAGGTGTCACACAGGACCAAAGGTCTGGGATAAAACACAGCCAAGAATCATTTACAAGTAAGTATAAGAGATGCCCTTGGAAAAGAAATCACTCTATACTTAAACAGTTGTTAATTTTTATGTGCTATGGGAAAAGATACCCTGCATTTAAACATACGACTATATTAATTTTCAATAGAAAGATTCATTAAAATGGAGAAGTTCCTTCTTTTTAGGTTTAAGAGCTCCAGATAGCACTATAGTCTATGGTATACATGAAGTGCCTTTTTCCTTCCCAAAACTCCCCTGGTCTATTCAGGTCATTGAATTTCAAATCCTCCTCATTGGTGTACCAGCATTAGTCCCCAATATTATATTAATAAACTAGTCTTAAATGGATTATAATCCTGTGAAGTTGGCTTCTCATTTTTCCCTTTTAATTGTATGACATAGTCTATACTTTTCACTAAATAGTGTTATTAATAATATGAGTATAGGGTTTTAATTGGCTGCACAGCTGAGGAGGCAGTGCATACTCAGGTGTAGTAAGCACATGCTTACTGAAGCCCAAAGACATGATTGAGTTAGTCCCAGAAATAGTCCTACCTTGTTATTGTTTTATAAATGTCTAAATTAGATCAGCATAAAGACAAAAAAGCATTTGTTTTCATTTATACATCTTGAATACATTTTATAAATTTGTAACATAAACACGTTTTGAGAATTTAATGAGTTTTATAATTCTATTCCTAAATGCACTTTCTGAGAAAAAAATAATTTCTTGATTTATTCCAAATTACCTAAAAGGCCCAAAACATAATGAGCAAATAATGAATGCAAGTAAGAAGAGTCTGCATTTTGCTTTCCTTGAGCTGCAGATTTATTAGAACATAAGTACATGAAAATAAGTAACAGCTTTCTACACTTGATACTGACCTGAGCTGATAGACTGACTCTTTAGGTGTGAACCAAGTAAGCCTTGGTAGTCCACACCTTATAAAGGCCAGAAAAAGCAAGTTGTGGATATAGTTGTATGGGCTCACTCTTTGGGTATTGCTGGCACCGCATGCCTTTGAGTGACCCATCGCCAGATAATACAAAGGCAGAAACATTGACCCACTTCAAAAAAATGCTTCCCACTGGCATTTTGAAAGAAGCAGAGATCCTATCCAGTTCTGAGGTTGCCAGACCCGGTTTAATATCACCCTTTGCTCATTGAGACTACGTGATCTTGCTTAACTACAAAATGCAGCCTGATGACCCAGCATGGTATGAGGGTGATTCCTGTCTGCAACTGGACTGTCTCATGATTCATGATTCATTATGGAATTATTATATGGCTTTGTGTAATCATTGCATTTGCATGTAGAAGATGAATAGTTACACTGAAAGGAAACAGAAGCCCAGGTAGAAAGTTTAATGAGAACCTTCTCTCTTCTCATTCCTTTTGGAGCTGTGGTAAATTTGTGAGTCCAAAAGGAAGTGGGAGCCCTTAGGTGTAAGCTCTGTCAAGGTTAGTTGGAACAAATGACATGTTGCTAGTGAGAAAATAGAAACAATCAATAAATCTTTGTGCTTGATCCAAGGTAATTCAGAATAGATTTTATTCCTAAACAATTGGGTTTATAACCAGAATTCACCTATTGGCCTGATGAAACTTATTCTTTTGTTTTTTGGCTTCCTTCTTTTGTATCAAATAAAAACATCATTCGCATAAATAACAAATAGTATTTTCTTGACAATGTAACAAGATACCAAATTTGACTTAACAATACAATACATACACTTAAAAATGCTTTAAACCTTAAGTTTAGACTCAAGTTAATGAATCTTAGAAAATGCCTTTTCTTAATTGAACAAAGATAGAACTAACAAATCGTGTGCATTGACTCTAGTCTAAAACATATCGTTTGCTGACAAATCTTATAGCACCATAAATTTACACCTACTTGATACCTTTCTCATAATCTAGCTAAAGATCTTCCAGAAATATTCAAACTGTTGCCATCTATTAACATATTACTTGAGAAGTGAATGACACCTTTGTGATGGAGTGAAAGCACACTCTCTACCAATCTGCCAATTAGTTCGCTAGCCCCCTCTGCCCAATAATGGGCAGTGATGCGAAGAGGAGTTATTGAATAAGATTCTCCTAAATATTCAATGGTGTTTTCTATGACCCCCACTCCACACCCCCCAAAACACACACACACACACACACACACACACACACACACACAGGCTGGATGCAAAGTGGTTTGATCCGTTAGGTCACTGATGCTCTAAAGGTCTTTTCATCTACTTGGTCTTGTATCCAAAGAAGTACGGTACACATCACTAGGTCTGACAGACCTATCAATGGGAAATCAAAGTTGGAACCAGTGTTAAAGAAGGTATTTCCATTCGGCAGGGACATAATTTAAAATCCAATGGTGTGAACACTCCAACGGTACAGGAGTCTCTTAGCATTACTTCTATTCGTTACTCCTAGGAAATAAGATAAAACTTAGGGAAATAAGCCTTTCTACAGAAACCTCAGCCATATAGCAAAATTACATTTATATGTTAACTTGCAAAGTTGAGGAGAAAAGCAAGCAATTTAGTTAAACATAGGCATAATTAAGTAAATTTTATTATGAAGTATATTCTCAAAGGGAGAATTGTATGGAAAAAAGCTTATAAATATTTACAGTTCTAACCAGGAAGGCATTCATTAAATATATGTAGTGTCGTATTTACTCCACGCCTCCCTGCAACTAAAATTTTTCTCTACTCCAAATAGTAGAACTGGATTTATTTGTATCTGGCTGTAGTTTTTGTTTTTTGTTTTTGTTTTTCTTAAAGAACATAGTTATCATGGTCTGAAAAATGGTGGACAGAAAGACCTCCATGCTCAGTGTTTATGATATGTCTTTCTGATGAAAGCCTGTTAACTTATGTGGCATATCCACTCTAGGTTAGAGAATATGGAATGAAGATGCAGTTACAAGTTTCACTCACAGTAGAAGCAATTATTTTGATTATAGGGACACATTTGTTATCAAAGATATTAGAATATAAATTAAAACATTAAATAGTCAAACTGGCATTTAGAAAAATAAAGGTTTTTTTCCCATATGTAAAGTAGACATTAGCCTCTGACAAGCTCATAAAATGCATCTTTTTCTTGGTGTGGTCATGAGCAACTCACCCAGACACCTAGAATTTCTCAACTTTTAAAATACACTTAAGGTTACCTGAAGTATATGACAGACATTAGGAAATCTCAAGGTTTAACTGTGCTTCATAGCAATTGTGGGATGATACTAACAGTAGCCAACATGCCTTTAGATCTTGTTTGCTTTTACTAATGCCTTGATCATGAATTAGAATCTTGTTCCCTTTGCTATTACATTTAGGAAATTATTGCTTAACAGCATCCTACTCATCTTAAAAAGGTAATATACTTGCAAAATTGCCTAATTTTCTCACTTCTAAAGGATTAACTAATATAAGAATTTTTTTTCTATTAAACTTATGTTTAAAGAGCAATAGGAAAAAAAGGTCTGAAAATGCACTGAGTTAGCTGGATTCTCCTTAGGGTACCTGGTGCCCATGGACAAGCAACCCAGCAGCTCTGGGGATCCTGGGCCAGGCCCCATAGTGACAGAGAAACCTCTGATATTCTTATGAGCTTTGACAATGAGGTCATATAATCACTACCACGGTTAAGACACAAAATAATTCCATTATCCTATCCCCCCAAAAATTCATTATGCTACCCCTTTGTAGTCAAATTCTCCCCTGTCTTTTACAGGGAAAAGAACTATCCTGTCTCTGCAGTTTCATCATTTTCAGAATATCATATAAATGGAATCATATCGTATGTAGCCTTTTGAGTCTGACTTCTTTTGCTTGGCATAATGCATTTGAGATTGATCTATACGTATTGTATGTTATATATATGTAACATTATATGTATATGTATATTGTAATATCTATAATACATATACACACACATAGATATATGCTCTTGCACATATCAACAGTTCATCCCTTTTATTGCTGAGTAGTATTTGTTATAATGGTGTACAATATGTTTATATGTTTCTCAGGTGAGGGACATTGGGTTGTTGCCAAATTTAGGTAAATACGAACAATATATTTCAGGTTTTGTGAGAACATGGATTTTATTTCATTTGAAATATCTAGGAGTGGAATTTCTGGCTCATATGGTAAGTGCATGCTTAACATTGGTAGAAACTGCCAAACTGTCCAATTTATCAACTTTTGCTTTCATGGATTATGCTATTGATACTAAACCTAAGAAAATTTTTGCCTAACAGAAGGTTATAAGGTTTTTTTTTTATGTTTCCTTTAAAGGTTTATAGTTTGTTTTTTTTATCAGCATTGCCTTTTAATGAGGCCATTAAGTACTCTGTGAATTCTGAGTATTGTAAATGGACATAGAAAAGTTAAGATATCAGCTAAATCTCTAAATTCCTGCTTAGATATTTAGCTCCTTGAAGTCAAAGTCTACATCTCAGTGATATCACTGTGCCCCTCACTCTAACCTCATTCTTGTCATCAGCTAAGTGTTCAATAAACACTTATTAAGAATTGATAAATCCTCTTGGAGAAGTGAACTTATTATTTTGCATTATGTAATACCAGAAGGATAGGCTTTGCAGTCATCTCTGTATTCAAATTACAGATCTATGCCTTGCTGGCTCCATGACCTTGGGCAGGCACTGCTTAAGTTCTTTGGACAGTGTTTCCTTTCTTAAAAAATAGGAGGTGGGAGAGGAAGGGGTAGAGAGGTAGGCAGGGTAAAGGAGGTCAAATATAAGGGGGTAGGGAGAGGGTGAAGTGGGGAAAGGGGATGAAATATATCGTAGCTGAAGAAAACGGGACTTTGAGTGGTAAATACAAAGAATATACAGATGTCAAATTATAATGTATACCTGAAAATTATATAATTGTATTAACCAATGTTACCCCAATAAACTTAAGAAAAATGAAAATAAATTAAAAAATAAAATAAATAAATTCAACAATAACAACAAAAATATGTGGACTAATAATGCATTCTAAGATTTTGTGAGGATTAAGTGTGGTAATCCGAGAAAGAGTCTTCATAGTGCCTGGCAGATATTGGGAACTCTGTGAACGGTTATTTTCTCATCTTTTTCTTTTCCTTCCAATCCTAAATATGTATATGTGTAACAATCAAGTAGCTCTGGTTCTGTAAAACTGAAACCTTTATCATAATGTGAATCAATACATTCCATAAGTGCCATTTGAATATATTCTTTCATGCATGCATGAATTTTTAGCAAAGATGGCTAAAATGGTTCTACATGGCCATTTTCAAAAGGTTCTGTTCTTAGAACTTCTCTTTTACTGTACACAAGTAGAGGGAATGAAAGAGGACCAAATTGGAAAACCCTAGAGTATTCATGGCAGACTTCCCTTTCACACATACTGGAATTTGGCAAGGCAGTCTTAATCAGAACCTGGTAATCTATAAGCTGAATATTAATTAAATACAAACCAGAGAAAAAATAGTTCTGCGTATCATTTGCTTATTAGATCATTACAAATAACTTTAAATCATGCTGTATTTTATCACTACCTCAAATTTTCATTGAAGTAAAAAGATTTCTCTTTTTAAAATAGCCCATTAATAACTTGCTGAGGGAATCAAAAGGCTGGCAGAATCCCTATGTTCATGACAGCACTATTTACAATAGCCAAGAAGTGGAAGCAACCTAAATGCCCATGAACAGATGACTGGATAAAGAAGTTATGGTTCATATATACAATGGACTATATCTCAGCCAATAAAAAATGAAATCCTACCATTTGCAATGACATGGATAGACCTAGAGGTTATTATACTGAGTGAAATAAATCAGTCAGAGAATAATAAATACCATATGATTTCACTTATATGCAAAATATAAAGAACAAAAATAACAATCTAATCAAAAACAGACTCACAAACATAGAGGACAATCTGGTGACGGCCAGAAAGGAGGGGGTTAGAGGGCTGGGAGAAAGTGGTGAAGGTTTAAAGTAGTACAAATTAGTAGTTGATAGATGGTCATGGGGATGGAGAACATGGCATAGGGAATGCAGTTAGCAGTAATGTGCTGGCTAGGTATAGAGCCAGAGGAAAGAAAGAGTAATCAGGAAGATAGTTTCATAAATTATATAAATGTCTAACCAAAGTACTGTACACTTGAAATTAATAATAAAATAAAAATTTTTGACAAGGTGGCAGAGTTTGTAGTCTCAGAGGTTATGTTGGTAAACTGGTTAATCATATTGTTTGATTGACAAGCTACAAAGTAAACCCCCAAATTAGTTAGTTTAGAAGCACAGGTTCATGTAATTTCTTTAGGTGCTCATAAAATTGGTGATTTTGAGAAATGGCCTAAAAAGAAAATCATGATGATATTTTTACTAATAATATTGCTATTAATTAAGCGCTTGCTCTGTGTCATTGGGGCTTTTTGTACATTGTTTACTTCAATTCTCATAACAGCCCCGTGAAGTGGGTGTTTTTATTCTTATTTTATGAACAAAGCAACTTCAGATTAGGTTAAATATCTACCCCCAGGTCACACTACTAATAAATGACAAACTAAGCATTTGAATTCAAGTCTGTGTAACTGGAAAGCCCTGTTTTTCACTGCTCTACATTATCACCTTATTCTGCATGCTTTACAACTTGTCCAAATGCTATCTAAAACATGCATTCTCAATTTTGGAGACTCAGTGAATCAGTAATGTTCCTAACTTTTAGATATGCAGCACAGGGCCTTTTGATTAGGTGCATATGTATTTCAATTCCTAATTACAAGATTAAAGGTCACTCTAGTTTTATGTTTCCTTTTTAATCTCTTAAAACATTTAGCACCTTCAAATGCAGAACATACAAAGTGTTACTCTTCTCAGGCTCATCTAAACATATGCAGTGATAATGATTAAACTTTATCGATACCTGTCAAGAAGTAATTATCATTTAATAGGGCTGTCTAAATGTTTCCTAATTTCCTAAATGCAGACTTTTCCCAGCCAAAAGAAAATATTTCCTTAACTCCTTAAGCAGAAAAGATCTGGAAACCTCTAATATCACTTTTATCAAAAATTTCTATCAGCTTCTTAGGGAAAGAACAATATACTAGTCACCATGACACAGTGCATGACTTTGAGGAGATAAATATTTATTGGGTTGATAAATGAGTATATGAATAAATGAATGGGTCTGTCAGCAAATGCAACCCAATAAATATTTTTAGGATAGACAAATTAATTAATTAATCTATTTACAAATTTTAGCTCATAGGGCAGTTGTTTTGCCTACTTAGAATAAATTTTAGAACTAGATAATTTAGAAGCAACTTTTGATATTATATATTATATTTGAAAGTATAGCAACAACTCTATATTATGTATATATATGTGTGTGTACACATATACAGTTTTAATTTTAATTTTATTAAATTTATTGAGGTTAAATTGGTTAATACAATTATATAGATCTCAAGTGTACAATTTTATAATACATCATCTGTATATTGCATTGTGTGTTCACCACCCAAAGTCAAATCTCCTTCCATCACCATGTATTTCACCTACTTAACCCTTTTCTACCTCTCCCTGTTCCCTTTCCCTCTAGTAAACACACATGCTGTTGTCTGTGTATGAGTTTTTGTTTTTTTGTCTTGTTTATTTATTGCTTTCAATTGTATATCCTTTATATGAATTAAATCGTATGGTTCCTGACTTTTTTCATCTAACTTATTTAGATTAGCATGATATTCTCAAGATCCATCCATGTTGTTGCAAATAAATGGCAGTGTTTCATCTTTTCTTATGGCTGAATAATATTCATTGTATATATTGTTTTCATGTCTTGGCCACCATGAATAATGCTGCTGTGAACATCAGAGTGCATATTTCTTTATGAATAAATATTTTCAAATGTTTCAGTTAGATACCCAGAAGAGGGATTGCTGGGTCATATGGTAACTCTATTTTTAATTTTTTTAGGAGCCTCTATACAGTAGCTAAACCAATTTACATTCCCACCAGCATGTTATGAGGGTTCCTTTTTAGCCACAGCCTCTCCAACACTTGTTATTACTTGTCTTTTTGATAAAAGCCATTCAAATAGGTATGGATTGTTTTTTTGTCATTGAGTTGTATGAGTTCTTTATGTATTTTGGATACTAACCTCTAATCAGAGGTGTTGTTTGCAAATATCTTCTCTCATTTGGTTGGTTGCCTTTTTGTTTTGTTGATGGTTTCTTTTGCTATGTAGAAGGTTTTGAGTTTGATGTAGTCCCATTCATTTATTTTTATTTTTACTTCCCTTGCCTTTGAGGTCAAATTCATAAAATCCTTTCTAAGAACAATGTCCATAGATTAGTACCCATATTTTCTTCTATGTATTTTATTGTTTCAGGTCTTATATTTAGGTCTTTAATCCATTTTGAGTTAATTTTTGTGTATGGTGACAAATAGCAGTCTAGTTTCACTCTTTTGCCTATGGGTTACCAATTTTCCAAACACCTTTCACTGAAGAGGCTTTCTTTTCTCCATTATATGTTTTTGGCTATTTTGTCAAAAATTATTTGCACATATATATATGTGGGTTTATTTCTGAGCTCTCAGTTCTGTTCCATTGGTATGTGTGTCTGTTTTTCTGCCAATACCATGCTGTTTTAATTATTGTTGCTTAGTAGTATAATTTGAAGTCAGGGAGTATGATACTTTTGGCTTTATTCTTTTCTCTCGTGATTGCTTTGGCTATTTTGGATCTTTTGTGGTTCCATACAAATATGATGATTTTTGTTCTATTTCTTTATAAAATGCTGTTAGGATTTTGATGGGGGTTGAATGAAATCTGTATATTCCTTTGGGTAATATGGCCATTTTAGCTATATTGATTCTTCCAGTCTATGAACACAGGGTATCTTTCCATTTCTTTGTGTCTTCATTGATTTCTTTTAATAATGTCTTATAGTTTTCACTGTATACGTCTTTCACATCCCTTGTTTATACTTAGGTGTTGTATACTTTTGTTGCAATTACAAAAAGAATTGGTTTTTTTCCTGAAATTTCATTGTTAATATATAGGAATGAAATGAATGTTTGTACATTGATTTTTGTATCCTGTGACTTTACTATATTTGTTTATCATTTCTAATATTTTTTAGTGGAGTCTTTAAGGTTTTTTATATACAGAATCATGTCGTCTGCAAAAAGTGACACTTTTATTTCATTCTCAATTTGGATGCCACTTGTTTCTTTCTCTGCCTGATTGCTCAGGCTAGGACTTCAGTACTATGTTGAATAACAGTGAGGAGACTGGACTTCCTCTTCTTGTTTCCGATCTTCGAAGAATAGTTTTCACTTTTTCATTATTGAGAATGATATTAGCTAAGGGTTTGTCATATATGGTCTTTATTGTGTTGAGGTACTTTCCTTCTGTACCCATTTTATTGAGTATGTTAATCAATACATCGTGTCAGATGCTTTTTCTGCATCTCTTGATGTGCTCATATGATTTTTATCTTTTATTTTGTTAATATGCTATATCACATCCTTGCTCCTCTGAAATGACCCCACTTGATCGTGATGTATTATCTTTTTAATGTATTATTGTATTCAGTGTGCCAGTATTTTGTTTAGGATACTTGCCTCTGTATTGCACATATATTTAAGGAAAACATTAGCATCAAGTTTACCCTAATTTATTATACATTTTCATTATGTTAAATTTATAGCTCATGGAAATGTCTTTATAACTAGTACTTTTAAATGATTTACTAAAAACTAGACCACCTCTACAAAGGACTGCATAAAAGATGCATGAAATATGGAAGTCACAAGCAGCAGACAAAATCGAGGTTTGGAACCTTGTATAGGCCTACTGATAAGTCAGAAATAGAAGGAGGGAAAACTTAACTACAGAAGAGCAAGAATAGCCATTATGGTAGTAGTCAGAGCCTTTGATTCAACACAACCCTGCCCAAGCTAAAGTTATACAAGTCAGTGACCACATAATTCTAGGCCCTGTTGGCAGATTTTTCACTCCACAGAGCCTGCTCAACTACTATACTTCAGTGTTTCTAGAAAGAATTCCAAAGGCAGTGAGAGCTACATTCAATCACATGTATGTTGATCTCTCATTTCTCTTCTGCTTACTTGTTAGCTTGTTCCTAAGTAAAACGATGAGGGACAGACATAACCAACCCCAAGTGGTCATTCATTCTTTCCATTGCCAATCTACTAATCTGGAGGAGCCTTAATCTTCTGACCTGAAGGAAATCAGCCCCAAACCTAGATGTATTGGTAGTGAGCTTATTGAAAGGTTAAACTGATAACCAGATCTTTTGAGTGCTTAATTTAAAGATTTATGCATTAGTTACATTAATAAAATTATTTTCTAAAAAATCAAACTCACTAACAATCAAAGGAATGAAAATTAAAGTAACAATAGGATATTATCTTTTGCTTCTCAGAGCAAAAGCACTAATTTTTAAATGATAATGTTTCATGCTGATGAGATTACTTTAGATCATCATTCCCATATGCAACTGTAGCAGTAAATTTTAACCTTCCTAGACGTGCCTTAAAGCTTTTGTGCATTTTTACTCGATTACCTGAGGTTTGAAACTCTATAAGAAGGAAGATAAATATAGATACAAAGTATTTGTGAATAAGAAAATTCTTTACAGTGTTATTTGAGACAGAAATTTTAAGTTAGTTAAATGTTTGCTACATGAAATTAAGTTATAGTACAAAAAATGATGGCCTATTTTTTATCCAGCAAAAGGTGTTTTTACAAAAAGAGTGAAATCCTCATGATCTGCTATATAAAAATATGAACTATAAAGAGTATAATTTCAATTTATTTTTGAAAATATGCACAGAAAAAGAGAAGGGGAAGGGAAAGAGAGACGGAAGGAAAAGAAAGAGAGAGGGAGAAAATGAGAGAAAGAGAGTTTGAGATTATATGTACATATGCACATATCAATCAGACTCTAAAGCAAAACAGTAATAGTGGCTATTCCTGAGTTTAGATGTTTGTCTTTTGTTTCTTAATTTTTTCTATAACTTCTGGATCTTCTGCAATAAATTTGTAACACATTATAATTTTAAAAACCATTATTTTTAATTAGCTCATGGAGATTAACATGGTGTAGAGGGAAAACCCTGACCTTAGAATTAGAAGAACCTTGACCACATTCCAGTTATGTCACTGCATTTCTTGAACATGGGAAAATTAGTTTATCTTACTAAACTTGTCTAAAGTATGAATGACAGAACACAAGATTTTCTGAGCAGTAAATTAGAGAACCCAGTTGATGAGCTAGGTGCAGTCCTGACCCATTGTAGGCACTTAATAAGCTTAACTGGTACTTGATTCAGAGACTGGATATGGATTAACCAACAGTGTGGCGGGCCAAGAACTCCACTTGCATTGGTTCTCTGTGTTTCACGTACTTCTTGATAAACATGAATTTATTTCCATCTGTCTCCTGCCTTATTTTCATGGTCTATGAAATTGAAACATTACATAACTTCTGCTTTTTAAACATCTGAGGGACTACAGTGACAAATATGATTTAGAGAAAATGAAAGTAACATTTAGAAAACCTTTCTGAATTCCTTTTACAGTTGTACCCCTTGAATCTGGTATTATTTGGCTTTGTTTTAGCTTTGAAAAAACTTCCACTTAAATTCTTGTCCTTTGGTCTCCATTTATGTGTATAACTTCTCTATGTATGCACTGACTAAAGGTTTTTTCATTTTGTTTTTTGTTTGTTTGTTTTTAAGGTCAAATAATGATCTACAAGCATAGAATGAATAGATCGCAGTAACTTCCCAATGACTATTGGTGAGAAGAGTGAGAGACAATTAAAATCACATTTAATTTTTCTGAGTATCAGATGTGTACCAGATTTAACTTGGAACTACAAATATACAGTCTCAGTGTTTAATAGAGAAAAGTTTATTTATAATAGAGGTTTTGTAATAATAGAAATGCAAAACAAACAAGTAAATAAGCCACATATATAATATGGACATGACACTTGATAACAGTTATCAATATACCAGTTATGAATGATCATTATGAATTATATCTACCAACTAAATGATTTTCTTTAAAAAGAAAAAGCCTTCCTATAATATTGTTATAGCATTCCTCCAAAGGAGGATATTGACAATCCCCTGAAAACAATTAAGTACCTTAATTTCTCAAGTACAATGTGATGTTTTATAGAGTTTAGTGTCATTAATTACCAAGTACATTGTGTAGCACTGAGTAGTTATTTTCCAGTGTGTCCATATATCTACAACAATGGTTATTAACCATGTGTGATTATACCCTCAGGGGACACTTGGAAATGTCTGGAAACATTTTTGTTTGTTACACTGTCTAGGGAGCATGATGCTACTGATTCTAGTAAGTAGAGGCCAGAAGTGCTGCTTGATATTGTACAGTGCACAAGTCAGCCCCCACACAGAAGAATTATCTGGCCCATATTACTAATAGTTCTGAGGTTGAAAAACACTCACCTAGAACAAGAATGAGTTTAGGAATGATCTGTGACATATCCATTCATTCACTCCACATGCATTGAATACTAATGCAAGGTATGACAAATAGTTAAACATTTGTGAATGAACATTTTCAGTTGAATAATAAAACAGTAAACAGGTTTTTCTCCTTAACTCTGAATCATTTCACTATTTTACTCACTTTATCTTTCTGTGTTCTACTTTATTTCTCTCTACTGTCTCCTCTATATTTCATTTCTCCTTTTCCTTCTTCTACTTCCTTTCATCAACTCTTCCATATCCATTTTCTTTTGTTTCCCTACAACCTTCTCCTGTAATTTTCATCTTCCCATCCTTTTTTTCTTTTCTATATGATTGAGGTGTTTGAACATTCTTTCATTCTTTCCTAAGTTCCGTCAACATGTAAAATAGAGACCAAACAAATATTTCAATACTTTGCCTGTTTTTTCCTTGTGTTAGGATTTTGAGAAAACTTTGCATTTGTAAATAACTTATGTCCTTAAGTCTATTCAATAAGCAGAATCTTATGTTTTCTTATTGACCACATTTTCACAAGGAAAAGAGAACTAATTCATAAAGGAGTGTCAACCTGCACCAAAGGGTATGGGTGGCAAATTCTTTAGCATTAAATTCTCTAGGGATTGATAAAAATGAATAAAGAAACCATTTTCTCTAACTTACCCCATTCTGCTGGACTGAAGGATAGGCCCAGTCAGAGCTAGTCTCTAGTACCTCCTTGTAAAGACAGGGTATATGGGCTGATTCTTACAACCATCATCTCCTTATCGCTTGATGAGATACCTGTCAATTAACAATGATATCAAATACAAAGATGTTGGACACAGAATTGGCAGGAGGCTAAATCGATCCAGATATACTATCACCTAAAACTCGAGAAAAGTACTGAGGGCTTTACCAAGCAGAAATGCATCTTTTTTTCATTCACTTTTTTTATCCATTCATTGAATGTTACTATATGCCAGACATAAGTGAAGTATTTTGATACTATATCCAAGTTACTTTTTTTTTTCTCTTTCTTCACGCATTTTTTCAGGCTTTTTAAACAAGCCACGTAGCTCCATTTGGAGCCACTTGGAATTGCTTGCCATGTGTAGATAATCTGAATTTAATTATCTGCATGATGAGAAGGGAATGGCAGACTCATCAGAAAGGTAGTAGAAATGTTTCAGGCTGGTAAATATTTTAAGAACAACAGATTTCTTTAAGTTACCTGCTATGATAGGTGCATTTTCTTTTTGTGTGAAAAGGGCTCTGACTTGCATAAAATAAATCCACAGTGATTTCCTGTTTTTCTGATGTAGTTAGCCCTGATCGATAAACATTTTTTCTCATTGTTGGGTATTTATTGATCATAGCTACTATACTGAGAATGACTGTTGAAACACAAACCTCTTGGCATGCATGTTCTGAAGGGCTATTAGTGCTTTTCACTAATTTGTAGAGATTAGTCATTTCATGTGTGTGGGAGTTCTATGGTTCAGTGCGTAACGGGCAGGGCCATATCCGAATGTCTGTTTATGGAAAAAAAATTTAAAAAGAAAAACAGTAAGGACTGGAGCATCACATATTGTATTGTCCTCGCTGTGCCATTCAAACACATAACTGTTATTAATTTCAGAGTAATCACTGGATGATAGAGTTCTATTCATCTGTTTAGAGAATTGTGGAACACTATTAAAAGATTTACCACATATATAGTCCCTTTCACTTAATATCATATATCCTAAAACCATTCAACATTTAAAACTTTTAAATCAAAATGCCAATGTGAATATTAGGAAAATTATTTGATTCCTAACTGCCAACATCTGTCTCGCCGCATGGATCCAAAACCCTCAGTGAAGTTTCAAAGAAATTCAAGAAAATATGAGTTTATTATTTACCTTTGCTGTGTTAGCTCCACCATATTCGAGACAGTGGTTTAAAATGGTGGATCAAGACTTCAAAGCAGTTTTTGCAAAAACAGACTTTCTGTGACTAAAATAATTGTGTTTTTTATTTTCTTTTGTCTTAAATAAGTCGACCCCCTTCACCCATTTTTCCCACCCCTCACATCTCACCTCTAGCAACCACAAGTCTATTCTCTTTATCTATGAGCTTGGTTTTTTTGTTTTTGTCTTTTGAGCTTTTTTTTTTTTCCAGATTCTGCATATAAGAGAGATCATATAGTAATCGTCTTTCTCTGTCTGAGTTATTTCACTTACGTAATGCCCTCAAGGTCCATGCATGTTTTCACAAATGGCAAGATTTCATTCCTTTTTATAGATGAACAGTATTCTTTTGTACTTATACGAAATCTCCTAATCCATTTATTCATCAGTGGACACTTAAGTTGTTTCCATACCTTGGCTTTTGTAAATAATGGTTCCATGAACATGGGAGTACATATATTTTTCAAGTTAGCGTTTTCATTTTCTTTGGATTAATACCCAGGAGTACAATTGCTGGATTACATGGTAGTTCTATTTTAAATTTTTTTGAGGAACTTCCATACTGTTTTCCACAGTGGCTGCACCAATGTACAATCTCACCAACAGTACACAAGGGTTCCATTTCCTTTACATCCTTGCAAACACTTGTTACTTCTTGTGTTTTTGATAACAGCCATTCTAACAGGTGCTAGATGATATCTCATAAGGCTTTGATTTACATTTCCCTGCTAATTAGTGATGTTGAGCATCTTTTCATGTACATGTTGGCCATCTGTGTGTCTTCTAAGAGAACCTTTAATAACAAATACTTAGGGATGATACCAAATTGCACATAATGCTTTAGATCAGAGTCTCCAAGCTGGTGTGCTGAGATATTGAACTCTGAGCCCTAGGAGTGGCTCATGGGGCCTGGAGTGGCCAAACCCCTGATCCAGTCATCTTCATGCATGATAAGCTTTGACCAATGACCCCAATGTGCTTTTCTAATAAAATTTTCTGTGCATTTATTGGTATAAAGGTTGAAAAGGTTGAGAGCACTGCTATCAACTATCGGCTTTAGTAATCATGCTGTAAGAAAGGCATTTTGTACTCTTTAAGATCCACTAAAATTGTAAGAACTCACTAACAAAGAGAAGGCAACTGTTATGATGACATCTATACACAGCTATCCGTTGCCAGGCACTTCCAAATAGACAGTCAATTCTAACAGCAGAACTCTGTTCATAAAGCTTCTGGGGACTCTTTCTCATCTTTTTGTTAGTACATCTTGACATGCTCTTACAGACACACGCTTTGTTGACAAAACGCTGCTTGTTGACAGGATTGCTATATTTTGGAAGTACAAGTAGTCCCCTGGATTTTTTTTTCCCAACACTACCAAAATACCACTTTCTAAAACCAGAGAACGGGTCCCTGCTGAAGTTTCAGTGATGGACTTCAACTCGATGTCAGCTCTGCAGGTGTTACTGTGCCTGACAGGCAGCCTGAGTGAGTGGAGAAGGTATCACTTTATGGCCATGGACAGAATACACTGTGTTCTCATATGTATATCACAGGGCTGAAGACCATGGAAGAAGCTTCTTTCAAATAAAAGGAGAATTTCAAAGTTGAAGGTCTCAAACAGCTGTAGGCTATTCATTTCTTTCAATAACACCAGAAATGGCCCAACATGTGGGATGGCATATGATGGAGGGAAGCATCCTGCAGCTATTGAGTAAACAGTACTTTGGTTTTCTAGAAGTCGAATACAAAATATGACCCCATGAGTCTGTTATCTTATGCATTTATTTTTCATGCCATGTCTTGAAAGAATTAGTCTTATGCTATTAAAAGCAGATACAGAAATGAACTAATGATATATGCTACAACATGGACGAAGCTCAAAAACATTTTGCTGAGTGAAAGAAGCCAAACACAAATGGTCATATATTGTTTGATTCCATTTATATGTATTATCTATAATAGGTGAATCTATAGAAAGAGAAAGCCAATTGGTGGTTGACAGGGAATAAAGGGAGATAAGAATGGAGAATGACCCCTTAATGGGTACAAGGGTTTCCTTTTGGGGCAATGTAAATATTTTGGAAGTCAGTAGAGGTGGTGGTGCACAACATTGTGAATGTACTAAATGCCACTGAATTGTTCACTTCAAAATGTTTCATTTTATGTTATGCAAATTTCATTTCAATTCTAAAAATGAAAATTAAAAACATGTGGAATCAAAGAAACACTATTAGAGCTTGAAGCCCACCTAATCTAGTATATAGTTGATAAAGAATACTTCTCAGGATAACTGACGTTATACACAAAATGTTTTTAAAAACCATTGATAAATAAGCATTAGAAAGTTTATCAGTCTTCTGTAATAAATGAATGGCTGTAAATAAGTCCTGTTAAGGACTCGTTAGTATTTTTTTATTACCCAGAGTTCTATAATATTATTCAACTTAGGGATATAAAAAAGATAGTTGTGTGCTCATTTTTTGGATCAAGCAAAGGATAATATTTTTCAAAATATTTCAGATAGTGATTCTTAGAAGATACAGTGACATCCACTTTTCCCTGGCAAAATCTAATTGATTTCTTTGCAAGCTCTTTCCCAGAGCTAGGGGTTTGTCTTCTGTTTCTGTTTGAAGTTAAAGTCTATCATAAGTATAACACTCCATTTAATAAGGCACATTGTCATGTACCTTGGGAGTTATGTCTCTATATAAAGCTTCAAGTACCGAAGACAAAGATGAAGATACCAAGCATCTGAAAAAAATCATAAGAATTTTGACTCAAACTCTAGTGTTTATTTCCACTGTTTTCAGCTTATTTCTGAGTACCTACCTCCCTTCCCCTTTCAGGTGTAGACTGGACTATGGTTGATTTCTCCCAGTGTGGACACTTGCTGTAGGGGGTGTTGGCTGCCTCTTGCCTGTGACTGTTATTTAGGGTAAGCCAGAGATAAGAGACCAGAATCTATGAAGGCTACAGAATGCCAAAGGCTAAAACTAGAATAGCAAGTCTCATACTGGGTCCAGAATTTAGGGCCTGGGTAGAGTATATGAACTCAGATTCCAGGCTTAAATAAGAAGCTGAGAAAAGAGAGCAGCAGTGGAGCAGGCAAATGAAGGTGGCTGGGGGAAATCTGAAAAGGAATGGTGATGCTTCTGGTGACTTTTTTTTTTAACATCCCCTGCATGGGTCTGGGTAGATGCACAGGGCTTGTTTAAAGAGGCCAAGGAGGATAGACATGGGGAACTCTCAGACCCAGCAAAGGGGCCAGGAGGCAAGACATGACATCTTTAAGTAAACATCAAGAAATGTCAGCATCTGTCTGATAAGAGAAGGCACAGCCCTTGATATTCTAGGCAAATATTTCACCTATTTGAGTAATATGAATCCCACCTTTTAAATGTCCTTTCCAAACAAAATCAACTCTAGACTTAAATACAAAAACACAACAAAGAGATCTCATCTAATGGATGTGGTGTGTTACCTCACTTATTCCATAAACAAAATAGGTAATTATGTACCCTTCCCAACTCTTGGAGGGGAAGTTATTTTAACAGCATTCACTTTAAGACTCTCAGTAGAAAAATATGCAAGTATTTTTCTAAATATAATTCCTAAAAGCCTTGAACTATTTGTGAAACTTTCTGAAAAATGTGAGGAGACAAAGCCCCTTTGAAAGCTATCTTTATAGGATCATGAAATTATCTTAATAGTAAGAATAAAGAGAATAATAAGAATATATTTAAAAAATAAACATTTTATATTAAATACTAGACACAGCTTCTGACTGTATGGTTATTGGAGAGTTCTCCCAAATGTGTAGGCTCAGAGTCTGGTAGGACATTTAATTTATGGTGGTTTGGCAGAGAACAAGAAAGCAGCCTGTCTGCTACAGTTCTGCACTCATGGAGGAATAAGGCAGACAATTTTAAATTTACTACTTCTGCCTTCTGTTATGCCCCTGATCTCATACCAAACAAGTAAACCTGAAAGAAAAGGAGAAGTGATTAGTTTAAAGAAGGTACAAAAAATGTAATACATCTTTCAATGAGGTTTAATCATTGAACTCAACAGGAGTACACGGAGAAAAAAAGAAAAGCCAGGTGTTTATGGCCCACCAGAGAACATTTTTCTCTTTATCTTTGTGTCAGCTGCAGCTGATGATTGTGAGGGAGAAGATGGTAAAATCTGAGGGTCCATGCAATTATTATTTCCTTGAGCCAAGTAGGTAAGATATAAGATCCATTATATTCCCTTCCCCTACCTGATACCTGGCTCTGAGTCACTATATGATGCTTCTACCAGCAGAGTGGAAGTTATTTTTCTAGAATGTGAAAGAAAAAAAAAGCATAGTCATTTTCCACACATTTTCTTACAGTGAAACTAGTCGGTAATTTATTTTCTTATCTCCAACAGAGTTGATGCTTTTAAGAGCAAATAATAAAGAAGAGTGAGCATGGGGTGGAGGAAAGGGAGAAGAAACTCTATGATCCTGTCCATATGACTCCCCAGAAACTCTAGGGAGTTAAGGAATAGAGGTCAAAGAGACAGTGTGCCCTTCTGGCTAATCTTGGTTTCAAATGCCAACTCCTGCAGTCAGGTGAAATGGGAGTCAGCAAAGTTGCTGTGTTCATTAACTTCTTCTGTCTTGAGGACAACACCCATCTCATTAAATTTAAAAGCAGTTTCTATAAGCCAGTAATCTCTGGCAGAAGCCAAGGCAGATGACTTCATGCAGCAGAAATAGGTATGACCATTTGCAATGGCTGTAGCAGGAGAGTCAGTGTGGGGAGGAACCAACATTGGTAGCTGTAAATGTGTATGAAATAGATTGTATGAAGAATTTGAAGCTGGGAGTAGTGGGAAAATTCCAAGCCACTTTAGCCTGTTTCCTGCATAAATTCTGAACCATTGCTTTCTGATTTTGTTACCCAAGCTGTCCCCAGAATACTGAATTCCAGCAAGCCAGCTAAAATGTACCAAGGGTGTGAGGCCAAGTGATCAGCATACACAGGAGCCCATCACTGGGCTCACAGATTGGTGGCCAGCTCAAGGAGACATATGTGCCTCTGAGGAGTCCTGTGGGCACACTTGGCTGCAGAAAATGTTCACAACTATTATTTTTGTAAAGATCTGAAGCCATGTCAGTTTTTTTTTAATGACAGTATAAACATTCATGGAAGTAAAAAAGGATGGAGATGCCCAGGCACCCTCTTTCATTGACAGTAGCACTGCTAATCTAGTATGTTATTTTTGGAGTATTCTGATACTGCAAGAGCTAAGTAAAACGAATGATCATGTCTTTTGAGCTAGTAGCCCCACCTTGGGGGGCAGGGTGGGGAATTAGCTAAAAAAAATAGCTTTTAAGTTTACTTGTACAAAGATGTTTATAGTGACCTTATTTGTAATAGCACAAAACTGGGAACAACCCAAATGCTCAACAATTACGGAGTGATTAAACAAACGTAGGAACTTTAATATAGTGATAAATTATGTGACAATGAAATTGATGAATATCAGGACTATGTAAATATTTAGAAAGTCTGTGTTAAACAATGCTCATGTTAAAAAGGAGAGCACAATATGATAAAATGTTAAGAAATGTGAAAACTACATCTGAGCAATAAGAACAGAAGAGACCGCCCTTTTCTCTATAAGTAGTGCTCAGCATGAATAAGAACTTTGTATTTTTATGGTAGTTTAAGGTTGGTTGTTTTTAAATATAAAACTATAAAACTATTTTAAAACACAGTATTTAAAGATAGTATTTATTACTGTGGTTTAAAAAGCATCTACATGCATTATCTGCCCATTCATTTGATGTGTACTTCTGACTTACACAAGATCAACATAAATTGGTGGCCCTGGAAAAGTAAATGCATTCAAACAATGTAAATTGGCCTTATCTAAAAGTAAGTGCTAATTTTGCTTCCAGTAATGGTCACCATTTGAATCAAGATATAAGTCAAGGTCAAGAATTCCATAGCCAAATAGTCGAACAAAGGGAGAATCAGAACCAGAAGACCAAAGCTGAGTTAGAAGCACAGGTGAGGGATATGTGGGAAAATGGTCAGGATCATGGAAGTGTAGAACAGAGAGAGAACAGCCAGACACACAGACAGAAAGAGATAATTAAATGGGAAGCAGATCCCAAAAAGGTTTGGTACCAGGTTAATATCTCAGGGGCAGCTTTTATTCTAAAGAGACAGATGATAGTGGCACAGGAATTCCTTGGGCAGGACCCATCTTAGATTTTCTGGGAAGAGTTTATGTACCATTCCAGTCAGGTTATGTTGCAGTTAAGAAGTCATGTATCTTCTGAGTTTCAAATAAACAGTATAATTTTTGATGATACCACAATGCATTGACCTCGGTCATATTATTGGAAATACTTTATTTCCTATTGCTGGAATAAATCAAGTAGTTAATTGAAACAAAATGTATAAAATACTTGAATGTCTTGCTGTGCTGAGCATTTAACAGGAATACTTTGGTATAGAATTATTCGTGTAAGAATTTCTTTATGAATTTAGTGGCCAAACCTCAGATTCCTTCTTGCCGCGGGGCTCTCATTTAGAGAGTCAAATCTGTTTTTACTCTGCTCACTGTTCATGAAGTCAAAAGAGAAGTCAGAAGCCTCTAGTGAAGGGTGACAAAGCTCTGCTCACCCTTAGGGCTCTTCTACAACTGCTTTTCCAATTTCAAATCAGTTAACTTTTTCTAACTGTTCAAATCAGCAAGAACCATTGATTCATGGGTCCTACATTGAAAGCAATTTCCACTGCTCATTTCCAGTCATTCCCACTAGTCAGCTTTTCTGAATCACTATAGCTATTAAATCAACACATGCAAGTGGCAGGTCCACCTCTCACTCTGTGAATTTGAATTGGCTCTGACATCACTAAATATCTGCTGCATCTAGTCATTTCTGTTAGTGTGAAGTAGTGAAAAGAGGACAATTTTCAGCCAGGAAACTTGGGTTTTAATTCCACCTTGGGTAAGTTGTTCACATGTGGAATCTCAGGATCCTCACCTGTTTCACAGAAGTTAGAGCATAACTTGCTTTCCAGGGATGTTATGAGGATCAATTTAGATGTTAATAGGGAAATGGTAATTAATCTCTACAGTATTGTTTTCTTTAAAGGATTAGTACTTTAGTAGTTAATGTATTCATTTTCTTTGTTGGATGTATTCTTCCTACCCTTATTCATGGCTTATTTAATAATATGACCTCAGGTTATTGCCAGAAAAATCTCTCTTTTGATTTTGGTCTTCTCTCTGTGTTAGTAAGTTAAATGGTAACTTAAAGTAAGTTAAGTGGCAGGCACTAATAAGTACAAGTGTATCTTCATTCTTTTATCACGTATATTAGCATAGATGGCAATTAAGAACATGGAATATTTATAACTAAAATATCCAGGACACAGTTTTTGTAACTTTTGATTATGTAGAAGTATTTCTTTTTCAAATATTTTGTATACTTTCTTAGATAGTGATTCTCACCTATAATCTAGGCAAATACTTAAAGTAAGTTTTATCTCTTTTTGTAAATGAGTGGTACTCAGCCCAGGGCTGCAGTTAGAAACACTTGGAGAGCTTGCACACAACACATGTATAAGCCCATTCCCAGCCCCAGAGATTCTGATTTCATTGGCTGGAGATTAGTCTCAGGCATGTCTTTTTTTTTTTTTTTAAGCCCCACCCCCACTCCCATGATTGAAATGTAACAATCAGAGCTGAGAATCACTGCTTCATACTTTAACTAGAAGTAAGATATCCTTGGGCCATGATTATTTGAGTTCGCTTTGACATCCATATTTAGGCCAGTCGGAAGACCGTCACAGCCACACTACCTAAATTTTGCTGTGGACACACAATGTGAAATGTCAAGAAAAACACAGATGTTGGAGCCAGCATGCAGCAAAATCTGGCTTTGCCCCATTATGTTACTCTCAGTGAGTGACATGACCTCCATGTCCTTGTCTGTCGCATGGAGATAAGAGCACCTATCATACAAGGGTGATGTAAAGTTTGTATCAGGAAATATACTTACTAGCAGGGTATTCAAAAATGATAGCTCTAATGATAATTAATGCAAAAAAAAAAAAAAAAAAGCCCCTGTTTCCTCATTAGAAGTGAACAGACTGAATAAAGAAGGTCATAGAATTACCTTGATGCTGATACTGAGGAATTGGGTCTATCAGCTAAATCAAATGAAAACTTTCTGGTTCAATGGTATCTGATCATATGTCTCTTGAACTAAGAGATTAATTGGAACTTTTCTCATTGTCTTAAGTCTCTGATGAGGGCCAAAAGCTGACCCACTGGGAACCATGTACCATTACATTTCAAAAAGAGGTGCTTCCCCATCCATGCAAGACATGGCAAGGTATAGAAAACTTGGGTCTATGACCCCTTACCCCGGTGCCCATTCCAGAACATGACATGTTGCTAAATGCTGCTGTACTAGAGCCATCTTTAAAGGATCTTTCCCAAGAGGCTCCCTTGAGGGCAGAGTAGCCTTAGTCCAAAGATTAGGAGTAGGAGTTAAGAGGAAGTCAGCAGAAGGGAATATCACCAATGTCAATAATGAGTGCTGTTCCAGCAGGTCGTGGTGGTGGGGAATGAGGTAGTAGTTAGAGATGTGAAGAAATCATGAACCTGCCCCCATGAGCCAACATTTGGGCATCTGCCATTACAAAGAGTATCTATGTCAGATCACAGTAGCCTCATTCAGGTGAGACTTTGCTGTCTTTCTCTCATTTCTCCCTTCCCTCTTGACCCTGGCAGAGCCAGGGGCAGCACTGTGAGTGGAGTGTAGAGGAGAGGAAATTAGTAAAAGAACAAAGTGAAGAAAAAGATGATGTTCCTACCTCTGCCTAACCGCCTGCCAGATCTGAGTTGGGAAATAGTTTCTTTAAATTGGATGAGAGATTAGAGTTTTGATTTTGATGACACTGGACTTTTCAATAACCAGAAAATGAAACCCTCTACTGCCCCAAAGTGGAATCTATGGAAGAAAATAGAAAACCTAGGGAATGAACCCAAGATAATGATGAGGGGAAGAGAGAACCAGATTTGAGGAAATGGTGTGAGAAAAATTAAATACTGCCTCCTACCCATACCAGCTCATGTCATATTTCTGTATATATTTCCTCCTGTGCAGAGGGTCTAATGCTTTCCTGCCAGTGCCAGAATCTGAATGCACAGATGACTTGAAATGGCATCAGGGCTCTTCTGACATAAATCATCCTAGTCTTGTAATGGATTCCTCTGTTTCTTTTAAGCTAAAGAGTTTCTGACATTTTTTAAATTGGTGCCAGCCATTAGCTCACATGTCATATCACTTGTTCAATTCCTATGACACATCAAGAGACAGGTCATAGGATCACTTCTAGTTTTCCTGCAGTTTCAGCAGAAAGATGCCTCCATGCCTTTATGGCTTTGTTGTATAAAACATTTCTCCTGATGGTCCTGTCCCCCTAATATGTATGTAGGGGTGTTGAGAATGTTAGGAGCATGGGCTTGAGTGTCAGATTGATCAGAGTTTTAATCCTGGCTCTGTCAGTAACAGTGTAACACCAGTATGTTTCTTAACATCTTTGGCCTTGGTTTTCTCAACAAAATGGCCATAAAATAGTTTTACAGGATTATTTTAAGGGTTAAATGAAAGAGTGTATTTAAATAAAGCTATTGCCATGGTGCTTGGCACATAAGTTCTTAATCATCATAGATTTCAACATAATGATAGT
Source organism: Eidolon dupreanum (assembly GCA_028627145.1). Classification (NCBI taxonomy): domain Eukaryota; kingdom Metazoa; phylum Chordata; class Mammalia; order Chiroptera; family Pteropodidae; genus Eidolon; species Eidolon dupreanum. The sequence goes on from CM053503.1 coordinate 120,772,297, forward strand.
GACAGTGATGATTACATTAATATACATTATATTGAAAGGATCTTTTCAAAGCAAACTGTTATATTTAGTATGGGGTAATGATACATATTATTGCTCTAACACAAAATGAACACCTTCCTCTAGTATAAATTAGGGAAGAGAAATGTTGCTGTAGATTCCTCCAGATTTTTTATTTCTCCTCACATCTTCTCTACATACCCTGCTCCTCCCAGAGTTCCCGGCTCCCCCATGCAGTTACAGTGTAGAAATTATAAAGTCAGGCCCCTTGGCACAATGTTATCAAATCTTCAGAAATACAAACAGAAGGGTAAATGTGAGACAGGCCCACCTCCCCTTTGCTTTATTCCTTTATCTTCCTCACAACCACCACGTGCAAGAATGGACAAGTGGTTCAGACTTCTCTGGGTGTTAGCAATAGCTAAAGGGACTTACAAAAGAGGCAGGGGTTTCTTTATAAATATACGCTTCATCAGACTATTCCCTAGTAAAATAAAAGCTCCTGAAGAAATCAGTCCTTTCATTGCTATCTTTTTGAAGACACACTCAATTTGCTAATCTTGCTTACTTGAACTCAGATTTGCCCACCACTCCTTTTGTATATCTACTAAGAACATTTCACCATTTGGGAAAACGAATTCTATACAGTGAGTTGGTCTCAACTGAGGTTTTAGCACCTTTTTCTGAAGGAATATTTCCCAAACGCTTTATTCAGTCTAGACTAACGCTCCAATGGGGCTCAAATAGGGCAATCAGAGTGCATTTGGACACTATATGTCCTCTGGCCTCCTAGGCCAGAATAAATACTGTAAGTCTTGTGTCATTTGAGATCTCTACACCTGGGCAAACTGTGGCCAGGCCTTCCTATTCTTTTGAGTATCTAAGAAGAAACAGTTGCCCCACCCACACCAGCTCACCCCCGACCCATACAACCACACACTTCCCAAGCACAAATTCAGAGGCAGGACTTTGACACTGACACAAAGAAAAAAAGCATTTTTCTAACTGAAAAACTCCATCTCTCTCACACCCTCCCCAGAGTGGGGTCAGCATCCACATCCTTGTGCAAAGCCTGGTTATCTTCTTCCATCAAACTTCTGTTCCTCCTTTTCCTGTCTAATTGTGCCAATCCTTATTCTATCAGGAATTGTTTAAAATATTAATTTTCTACCTTTTAACGCCTGTTACTGCAAAAACATCCAGCAAAAGCTTTGAAATTAGCATTTATATTGACCTAATTAAATTCTTAAACAAGGTACCTCCCTTTTCTCCTAGCCACATTATTACATTATTTTCTTCTGGTTTTTTTTTTTTTTTTTTTTTTTTTGGTGTAAATGCAAAGATCTCTACTTTAGTTATTTATTTGCTGAAACTGTGTCAGGAGATGAATACAAATTACTGTTTATCCACCAAACACTTACATAGCACTTCCTGTGTGCCAGCCAGTGTTCTAAGTGTTTTACAAACATTAGCACATTTAATTCTCATGATAACTCTATAGTTAGGCATTATGTTCACCTCCACTTACATGTGGGGAACGCAGCACAGAAAGGGAAAGTAACTCAGTCAAGAACACACAGCTAGTGAGTAGTAGGATTCATACCCAGGCAGCCTTGCTCTGGGGACAGTGCTTTCACCAATAGGCCATTCTTCCTGATCGTGTCATACAAGCCATTTTCTCATTTCCTATGTCACTGAGGAAAAAAAATTGATGACTTAAATGATTTTATTATAATTTTTAGATCTGGAAGGAACTGGATTCTAAATGGCTAAGTGACTTTTCCAAGTCACAGTTAGACAGATCTAAAATTCAGACCAGTCTTGTAAATCCAAAATCTGGTTACAATATACTGCTTTCTACCTGCTTGTGTCTACTCAGGTAGTCTGAAGGATAAACGTGAAGGAATTTTTGCTATAAAATTTTATTTCCTCACTGACTTTGCCATCAGTATAATCATTTGATCAGGCCTCTAACAAAGAGCACATGTGCCCAGAGGGTCTATAATAAACTCATTTTGTAAATTACAGAAAAAAGCCATAAGTAAGCACAGTCAAGGCTGCCATATTTCTATGAACATTGCGATACACCCTAACCAGACTTGTGTTTTCTCCCTATAAATGGGGATAAAACTTGCATTGTCTTGATCTTTTGATCATTGAATCTTGTATTTATTTTATATATTTCTCTACAGAGTTTGCAGAGATCAACAGTCATTTAACCTGCTCTTAGGAAAAATATAAAAAGGCAAAAATATTGGACATACAGTAGACAGGCAGTAACCACTTCTTATGAATTGAACTATTGAACTGTTCATATTTTGATCCTTATTTAGTGCAATTTGTGATTCCTCAGAGGACATTTATAAATAGCTCTGATTTTTTTGATGGGATCCTGGATATTATAATATTAAACTCCCCATAACATGACATGGGCATGATTAATTATTAGCTCTAAGTATAGATATCATTTCTCACACTGAAACTTAAGCTTTCTTGAGTTAAAATTTCTTACCTTTGTTCTATAGACCTCTCTCTAAAATCAATCACAATATACTTAGTAAACACCTAGTATGAGCAAATCACTGGACTGAGAACAAGAGATTCAGAAATAAATTAGGCATGGCCCCTGGCTTCAAGGAGTTTGTGGTTTATTGAAGCAGACAGACTTACAAACAAATACAAAGAATACTGTGGGGTAAGTATTAGTAAAGTTACCTACAAGATACTTAGGTGGCACAAAGAGTGAGTAATTAAGTGACCAGAATGGGTCAGCAGTAGCACAGAAGAAACTTCTTGATTTTTGGCTAGGTCTTGAAAAATAAGTAGGAGTCAGTTGACCAATGCCTAAAAAAGTATATTTCAGGATAGAAAACTTGGGAAGAATGAGATTATAGAATACCTTGAAAACATAAAAATAGTTTGTACTTCTATCCACTATTTTCAATAGTGATACACTGTTAAATAATTAAGTAGGAGAATAAAGTGATTTAGTTTCTCTTCTAGAAAGGGTAGGATAGTTGCATTCAGCTGGATGTATCCATGGAGGTCAATTAAAAATTATTGCAAGAGTCCATAAGAAAGACATTAGGAACAAAACCAAGACAGGAGGGCAGAATTTAGATGGATGAGGGCAGAATTTAGATGGATGGATGGATGGATGGATGGATGGATGGATGGATGGATGGATGGATGGACGGACAGGTAAATAGATAGATGATAGATTAGATAGATAGATAGATAGATAGATAGATAGAAAGAAAGAAAGAAAGAAAGAAAGAAAGAAAGAAAGAAAGAAAGAAAGAAAGAAAAGAAGGAAGAAATTGGGATAGAGAACAGGAAAGAAATAGAAATTGATTACTTGTATAGTTGAGAGGAATAGAAATTTATTAATTAAAGTACTTTTAGAGATTTTATTACCTCAGATAACTACAAGTGTTGAAGTCAGGTAAGCTCAGGATTAGCCAATTCAACCATATCCATCAGAGCACAGGTTCACTTTCCGTCCTTCTTTTCACTCTCCCCACCTCTCAAAAGCACAATGGAGTGCTCCCTCACTATTGCAAGCATTACATGTGAACAACACGTGGCAACATAAAAGGAAGGAGGTACACTGAATGCCTTCTTTTTAATGAGGGAAGCCATTCCCAGAAGCCCTCAGCAGATCTCCTCTCAAGTCTTATAGCCAGGAATGAGTCAAATGCCACTGCCTAACCCAATCACTGACAGAGGAAATGAGGCCAGCACAGAGCAGCTTAGATCAATAAGGCAACTGGGGCTGTGGTCTGCTTTTCCTGGAGCAGGGGAGGGTACAGATGAACAAAATGCTATTACTAGGGAAAAGTCAAAAAAGAATTGGAACCAAATAAAAACTAAACTTGTCTGCTGCAGAGATTAGTTTAGCTTTTCTTCCACAGGCGAGGCATGTTGGGGAAAGAAGCTATAAAAATAAGGTTGTAAGTAAAATTTCCCAAGTATAAATAACCTGAATGGTCACCGTTTTAGAGACTCAGAGGATAAAGCAGATATTTTCTATCTTTTTATTTATTTATTTAGGAATGAACAATTCAACTCCCAACCAGTTTGACCTGCATGGCATGTAGCCAAAAATACTTAGTCAACATCTGAATTATGGATTTTCATTCGTCTTTTTTTCAAATGTTAAGATTTTCAGGCTACCCACTGTCTCTCTGAATTCCCTGTGCTCCTTTCCTTTTAAACGTAGTCCCTTCATTCCCTCTCCACAGGGGTTGGATGAAGAAATCGGACCTGACACATAACTTCTCAGCTGATTCACGTTTTACTTTAAAACCAGGTTGTTTTTCAAATGAGATTTTTCAAAAGAGGGAATTTTGAAGATTTTCCATTGCCAGATATTTTAGTAGGAAGTAGGCTCAGCAAGCATATTATGCACTTTTTGCTGCTTAAAGCCCCAGTCCTCCGTGTTTGTCTCATATGCTAGAGGTCCGTCTCTAACTGCTTAGAAATATTTCTAATGTTTCTTGAAACATGAATATGTTCTTCCATGTTTAACATTAATCCGACTCAATTATTTTTCAGCTTTATTATCACTGAATAAACTACAACCTTACAATAAGCCTAATGAATGTGTCTTGTTCAGATAAGTCTAGTTGAATTTGATGTTTTTAATAAAGAAACACATACTCTGGAACATGTTGTCTTAGTTCATAAAGTAAAAGAATAAAATTCTTTCCGTTGCTTCACTGTTGCATAAAAAACCATAGGAGGAATGTCAGCACCTTTGTTGTACTTTGCAAAACAATTAAGCAGAGCATTTAATAAACAAACTGTATGTTGAATATTCCCTTATTTAGCAGGCACCTGATTCAATCAGTAGTTTAAGAATTTGACCCTTCTCTAGGTGAACCAAAAGAAAAAAAAAAAAGCTTTGCTGTGTATTGGTTATTTCCCTCAACCTTGAAATATATCCCTAAAGCACTTAGTAAGGCCCCTTTGTTGTAACAAAGGTCAACTTGATTGTCATTGTTTTTCTAACATGCTATTTGTTGAACAAATCCTTTACATTTCCCTCTTTAAAAAGTTTAAGTTGGGATGCACTAATGTGATAAACTGTTGACTTTCATCCTGGTCACCCAGTTCTACAAAGTCAAAATGATCAAAGACTAAGCTGTTTTTCACCTTGCTTTAATCTTACTGCTTTCACAGAAGATGGAAGTAAACAGTCACGCAGAGCTCCAATTACTAATATCAAGATAAAAAAGAAATGGCTTTCCTTTTCCACCTTTGAAATTATAAATGGATTGATGTAAAATAAATTTCAGAGCCTCAAGTACTTGCTTGCTTTCTGATTGCAAACAATGGGTCCCGAACAAGGAGAAATTACTGGGTGAAGGAGAGATAATCTGGCTACGCAGTCTCAGTGAGTTCCATGACGACACAGACAGGTTTCCACTATCAAACTCAATTTCCTTTGCTTTTCAACTATTTAGATTAAAGTTCTATATGCAATCTATAATTTGTATTTTCTCAAGTACCTATGTAGCAGATATATGGTTAAGAGAATTAAACAATTATTAAAAGAGATCTAAATTATAAGAAAAGGTAGACCCAATTTTATTTTATATTGCCCCAGAACAGAACCTATGGGGAAGAATATCCTGAGACCATATGACACCCCCACTCCTTTTTGAAAATTTTAACTGGGGCATGGGGAATCTCTGAACATCTTTTGTATGTTGTCTGCTTTTTTTCTGTCCTGGTTGGGGTCATCACTCACTAAATCTTTGGCAGAATTGCCCTTTTATTTGTATGATTTATCGAAAATAATTGGTTATTTTATATGTTTTAAAAATAACTCCCCCATAAAAGCATTTTTTTCTCTGCCCACTGTAATATTTAGGATATTTACTTAAATCTTAGAATCAGTCCAATGCTGTATCTGAGAGAAATCCTGATTTTTTAACTCATGTCTATGCTAAGATGGAGTATACCCCACATCCTAAACAAGTAGAGATTCCTGCTGAATTGTTTTCTCATCTTTCACAGTAAACTGACAATCCTACTACTGGTTGATTTAAATTTCAGAATTTATAGACCACCCATCTACCATCAATCAGTATTATAGAAAACCAGCTCTCCAAGGTTTTTTCCACAGAGTTAACCTTGAATTGTCAGTGATGCAGATATTTCTAATGCCAGATGAAAGAATTATTTGAAGGAAAATAGAGGGCAATTGATCTATACAGGAATTCATATCGTGGGCCACATGATTATATCATAATTATCTGCTTCTTTCTGGAGTTGCCTTCATTAAAGTGTGCTTTAATATTTGTCTTTGGCCTTTATTGGACTTGATTTAATAACTTGCATGAAATATGCTTTGACATTTTGACAGTGACCACTATATAATTTAATCTCCCATTCCATGTAAAAGTTCTTCTAGTTTAATGTAAAAAATAACTTGATCTCCCCTGAGAAATTGGTATGTTTATTCCTTTCGTGTTTAAAAAAAATTATGTAACTTGTCATGTTCCTCATCTTTGCACTGGTTGCCAGGAAGCTCAAATACAAATCTAAATAATGCCTCCAGCTATTATTAAAAATAACTTTATGGTTTAGCTTATCTGATTGTTTATAACTTGGGCCTATTTTTCCATTTCTTTTTTATTTGCCTTATGATTATATCTTCTGCTTTATGCCTCTGAAATCTTTGTTGGGAGGAGATGGTATAAAAGTAAATTCTACAATTAAAATATTCTTGTTTTGATATAGTACTTTTCAGATTTTAAAATGTATGAAGGATTTTATAGAATAATGATAATCAGATATTTTATCTTTTTCTCTAAGAACAAGGTAAAACAGAAATGTATAATGGATTGCAACAGATATTAAACAGTAATTAGTAAAAATAAAGGTTTTTGTCTAGTGAGGTAGGTTGATAGGGGAGATTACAGGAACATATTTGAGACACAATGAAATGGGAGGACAATTTTGGCAATTTCTTCATATTCCTTAAATATGCCATCATTATAACTTAGTTATGGTTAGATTGACTATACTTCTAAAACTGCTTAAGCTGTTGACTTCTTGAAAATATGATTCATGATTTAATAACTCCCAGTATATAGCACAATATCTGACCCATAGTAGGGCTTCAAAAATATTTTTGAATGCCAAATGATTATATCTATTCAGAGACATTTCTGTGTGAAGAAATATTTCAGGGTGCTTTTCCAATCTTATGATTTCAATGAAAGCAATTTCATTTATGTTGCCATAGATAGCATTTTCTAATATGGTACTTAATGAAGCCTCTTGATTCTATAATCATTTATCTGTGAATGGGACATATATTATATGATTAAAATAAGCCTATATTCAGCCATTTGTCTTGCTGTTGATAAAAAATGTCAAAATCAACTCTCAAAAATAGATCATCACTTACAGAAACCAGAAAAATCAGCATAATATATTGGGAATATTTTTTTTTAATTTACTGACTTTTGATAAAAATGATAGTCCAGCAAATATAAAGAGAAAGTTTGAACAGTTGTTTCAAAACAAATTGTTAAACTTGATTTTAAATGTTTTTATTGAGGTGTGATTGACATATAACATTATATTAATTTCAGGTGTACAGCATAATAATTCGATATTTGTGTACACTGCAAAATGATCACCACAATAAGTCTCCTTACCATATGTCACCATACAAAGTCACAAGTACTTTTTTTTGCTCGTGTTGAGAAATTTTAAGATTTATTTTCTCGGTAACTATCAAATACACACTGTGCTGATACTGACTATAGGCACCGTGTTGTGCATTACTCCCAGGACATTTATTTTGAAACTGGAAATTTGTACCTCTTGACCCCCTTCACACATTTTTCCAATGCCCCAAACCACCTCCCATCATGTAAACACCATTTAATCTCTGTATTTATGAGTTTTGTTTTGTTTTGTTCTATTTGTTCATTTGTTTTTAGATTCTACCTATAAGTCAAATAATTTGATGTTTGTCTTTCTTCATCTGGCTTATTTCACCTAGCATAATACACTCCATTCATAAGGTCCATCTATGTCAGGGGTCCCTAACCCCCAGCCATAGACTGGTACTGGGCTGTGGCTTGTTAGGAACTAGGCCACACAGCAGGAGGTGAGCAACAGGTGAGCAAGAGAAGCTTAATCTATATTTGCAGCCGCTCCCCAACGCTAGCATCACCTTAGCTCCACCTCATATCATTAGGTATTAGATTCTCATAGGAACACTGGTTTCTGGTGCCAAAAAGGTTGGGGACCACTGATCTATGTTATCACAAATAGCAAGGTTTCATTCTTTTTTATGGCTTAATAGTATTGCATTGTGTATATATATCACATCTTCTTTATACATTCATCCATGATAGACACTTAGGTGATTTCCATATCTTGGCTAATGTAAATGATCCTTCAGTGAACATGGGGTTGCATATCTTTTTGAGTTAGTGTTTTTGTTTTCTTTGGATAGATACCCAGAAGTGGAACTGCTGCATCATATGGTAGTCCTATTTTTAATTTTTGAGGAATCTTCATGCTGTTTTCCATAGTGGCTGCACCAATTTACATTCCCAGTAACAGCGCACAAAGGTTCCCTTTTCTCCGCATCCTTGCCAACACTTGTTATTTTTTATCTTTTTTATAATAGCCATTCTAGCAGGTGTGAGGTGATATCTCTTTGTGGTTTTTCATTTTTCTGATTAGTGATTTTGAGCATCTTTTGAAGTACCTGTTGGCCTTCTGTATATCTTCTTTGGAAATTTTGAATCAGATTATTTGGGGGGTTTGCTGCCGAGTTGTGTGAGTTCTTTATATATTTTGGATATTACCCACTATGATTTGCAAATATTTTCTCTCATTCAGTAGGTTACCTTTTCATTTTGTTGGTGGTTTCCATTGCTGTGTAGAAGCTTTTTAGTTTGATGTAGTCCCACTCATTTATTTTTGCTTTTGCCACCTTTGTTTTGGGTGTCAGATCCAAAAAAAATTATCATTAAGATCCATGTCAAGGAACTACATGTTATCTTCTAGGAGTTTTATTGTTTTAGGTCTTACATTCAAGTCTTTAATTCATTGTGTGTTAATTTTTGTGTGTGGTGTTAGATAGAAGTATAATTTCATTCTTTTGCATAGCTGTCCAGTTTTATCAACACCATTTATTGAAGAGACTATCCTTTCCCCATTTTATATTCTTGCCTCCTTTGTTGTAAATTAATTGATTATACATGCATGTGTTTATTTCTGGACTGTCTATTCTGTTTTATCAATCTATGTGTCTGTTTTTATGCCAGTATTATACTGTTTTAATTACTATGGCTTTGTAGTATAGTTTGAAATCAAGGAACCATTGCTTTGTCTATTCAGGGTCTTTTATGATTCCATATAAATTTTATTATTCTACTTCTGTAGAAATGACATTGGAATTTTGGTCAGGATTACATTGACTCTATAGATTGCTTTGGGTAATGTAGACATTTTAACAATATTAATTCTTCCAATCCATGAGCATGGAATATCTATCCATTTATTTGTGTCTTCTTTAATTTTATCACCAATGTCCAGTCATTTTCAATGTATAGGCTTTCAGTTTTTTGGTAAAATTTATTACTAGGTATTTTATTCTTCTTGATGTAATTGTAAATGGATTGTTTTCTTAATTTATCTTTCTAGTAGTTCATTGTTAATATGTAGAAACCCAGCCAATTTTTGTATATTGCTTTTGTACCCTACAGCTTTACTGAATTTGTTTATTATTTCTAACACTCTTTCGGTGGAATCTTTAGGATTTCTATATAAAATTATGTTGTCCACAAAGTGACCATTTTACTTCTTCTTTTCCTATTTGGATTTTTTTATCGCCCAATTACTCTTGCTAAGACTTCCAAAATGAAGTTGAATAAAAGTGGCAAGAAGTGGGCTTTCATGTCTTGTTCCTGAAAAGCTTTGAGCTTTTACCATTATGATGTTGGCTGTTGGTTTGTTATGTATGGCCTTTATTATGTTGAGGTACATTCCTCTATTCCCACTTTGTTGGGATTTTCTTTATCATAAATAGACGTTGAATTTTTCAGATGTTCTTTCTGCACCTATCAAGATGATCGTATGATTTTTATCCTTCATTTTGTTAATATGGTGAATCATATTGATTGATTTGTGGATGTCAAACCATCCTTCCACCCATGGAATAAATCCCAATCAATCATGGTATATGGTTCTTTTAATGTATTGTTGAATTCCATTTGCTAATATTTTGTTGAGAATTTTGGCATCTTCATTCATTAGGGATATTAGCCTATAGCCTATACTTTTCTTTTTCCTTCTTTCTCTCTCTTTTTTTTTTTTTTTTTTTTGTGGCATCATTGTCTGGTTTTGGGATTAGAGTAATGCTGGCTTTATAAAATGAGTTTAAAGCATTCCCTCCTGTTCAATTTTTTGACAGAGTTTGAAAAGCAAAGGTATTAAATCTTCTTTGAATGTTTGTTAAAATTCACCAGTGAAGACATCTGGTCCTGGACTTTCATTCATTGAGAGATTTTTGATTACTGATTCAGTCTCCTTACTAATAATCAGTCTGGTCAGATTTTCTATTTCTTCACAATTCAGAGATTGTATGTTTCTAGGAATTTATACATTTCTTTAAGGTTGTCAAGTTTATTGGCATATACAGTTGCCCTTTGAATAACATTGGATCAAACTGTGTGGGTCCACTTACATGCAGATTTTTTTCAAATAAGTACAGCCAGCTCTCCGTATCTGCTGATTTCATATCTGCAGACTCAACCAAACATTAACTGAAGACAGAGTTTTTGATCCACAGTTGGGAATCTACAGATATGGAGGGCTAACTATACACAGTGTTCTATACCATTTTATATAGGGTACTTGAATATCTGCAGATTTTGGTATCTGCAACGAGTCTTGGAACTGATCCCTCACACATGTTGCAAACCAATTGTAGTTAAGTTTGGGAAGAGTTAAAATTTATACATAGATTTTCAATTGCACATGTAGTTGATACCACTAACCCCCACATTGTTGAGAGGTCAACTGTCATTTCTCATAGTAGTCCCATATGAATCTACATTTTTTTGCTATCAGGTGTAACTTTTTCTCTTTCATTTCTGAATTCATTTATGTGAGCCCTCTCTTTTTTTCTTGGTGAGTCTAGATAAAGTTTTGTCAATTTTGTTTATCTTTTCAAAAAACAGCTCTTTTGTCTATTGTCTTTTTGGTCTCTATTTCACTTTTTTCTGTTCTGATATTTATTTCCTTCTTCTGCTAACTTTGGGCTTTGTTTGTTCTTTATCTAGTTCCTTTAGGTATAAAATAATATTACTTACTTGATGCTTTTCTTGTTTTTGGTGTAGGCCTGAATTTTTCTCTTGAAATTGTATCACTATTAATTTCCCTCTTAGAACTGCTCTGCTGTATCTCATAGATTTTGATATGTTGTATTTCCATGTTCATCTGTCTCAAAGTATTTTTTAATTTCTCCTTTTATTTCTTTATTGTTGCTCAGTAGCATGTTGTTTAATCTTCACGTATTTTTAATTTTCCAGTTTTCTTCTTATAATTAATTTTATTTTCATACCATTGTGGTCAGAAAAGCTACTTGATATGATTTCGGTCTTCTTAAATTTATTGTGTCTTATTTTGTGGCCTAACATACAATCTGTCCTGGAGAATTTTCCACATGCACTTGATATGAACGTGTATTCTGCTGCTTTTGGATAGAATGTCCCCTAAATTTCTGTTAAGTTCTACTGATTTATTTATTTATTTATTTATTTATTTATTTATTTATTTATCTATTTAGAACATTTACTCTGCATAGGCATTATACGAAGTACTTTATTTATTTATTTATTTTCATTAAGTGAAGTCCAACTGATTTAATGTGTCACTTAAGGCCAGTGTTTCCTTATTGATTTTCTATCTTGTGTGATGTATGCATTGGTTTAAGTGGGGTATTAAAGTCTTTATCAGGTAAATTACTTATTTCCATTTCGTTAAGGTTTTTTCCTGGAGGTTTTATCTTGTTCTTTTGTTTGTATTATTGTATCGCTATTAATTTCTCTCTTTAGATCTGTTAATATTTGCTTTATATATTTAGGCATGCCTATGTTGTGTATAAATATTTACAAATGTTATATCCTCTTGTTAGATAAACCATTTTATCATTATATAATGCCCTTCTCTTCTTTTCACAGTCTTTTTTAAAAGTCAATTTTATCTAACATAATTATAGCTACCCCAGCTCTCTTTCAGTTTCTATTTGCATGCAACATCTTTTTCCATATCTTCACTTTCAGTCTGTGTGTACCCTGTATCTGAAGTGAGTTTCTTGTAGACAGCATATAGATGAGTCCTTTTTATTATTATTATTATTCATTCATCCACTCTCTGTCTTTCGATTGGAGAAATTTTTTTCATTTACATTTAAAGTAACTATTTATAGGTATGTACTTGTTGCCATTTTATTCATTGTTTTCTAGCTGTTTTTATAGTTTCTCTATTTCTTTTTTCTCTTGCTCTCTTGTGGTTTGATGGCTTTCTTTAGTGTTATGCTTAGATCTTTTATTTACTATAAATTTTTACTTTGTGATTACCATGAGATTTACATATAACAGCATGTGTTTATGTATATATAGCAATTAAGTTTGAACACATCCTAAAACTACATTTTTACTTCCCACCCCACCATGTTTTATGTTTTTGATTTTACATCATTTTATTTTATATATGTCTTAACTAATTATTGCAGTTATAGTTACATTTACTATTTTTGTCTTTAACCTTCATACTAGCTTTATACATGATTAATACACTACCTTTACTATATATTTGTATTTATAGTGAGACTATTCTTTCATATGTACTGTCGTTACTAATTAGTGCCCCTTTTTTTCAACTTAAAGAAGTGCCTTTACCATTTCTTATAAGGCCAGTTTAGTGATGAGAAACTCATTTAGCTTTTGCTTGTCTGGAAAACTTTTTCTCGCTCCTTCACTTCTGGATGATAACTTGTCAGGTAGAGTATTCCTGGTTGGAAGTCTTTTCGTTCAGCACTTTGAGTATATTCTACCACTCCCTTCCTGCCTGCAAGGTTTGTGCTGAAAAATCTGCTGATGTTATTATGGAGGTCCCCTTGTACATAATAAGTTGTTTCTCATGTTGCTTTTAAGCTATTTTCACTTAAAAAAAATTTTTTTCTGTTCTTTTTGGGTGAGTTCCACTTCTCTGTCTTCTAAATCACTAATCCTTTCTTCTGGTTCATTCAGTCTGATTTCGAACCCCTCTGGTGTATTTTTCAGCTCATTTATTTGTATTGTCTGCTCTTTAATTTCTGTTTAGTACTTTCTTAAATTGTCTGTCTCTTTCTTGAAGTTCTTACTGTGTTCATTCTTCTCCAAGAGCATCTTTCTAACCATTACTTCCAACTCTTTATCAGGAAAATTACTTATTTCCATTTCATTAAAGTTTTTTTTCCTGAAGTTTTTATCTTGCTCTTTTGTTTGGAGCATATGCCTTTCTTTCTTCATTTTATTTGACTCTGTGTTTGCTTGTTGCTATGTATTATGTAAAACAGCTATCTCTCCCAGTCTTAAAGGAGTGGCCTTATGTGATAAAACTTATTGTTTAACATTGCCCTTGCTTTTGATTATTTCTCAAATCTTTTGATTGCCTAAGCAGCAATATTTATTCTTGATAGGTCTCAGTTGTTTAGAGTGTGCCAAGACCTGTCAATTTTTCAAATGGAGGGATATCAGTCAGCACCCAGTTCAAGCTGATTGGAAGCTATAACTTCAGGCAACAACTTTCAAATTATGCAAATATATATTCCTGCAGAACCACAATCATAAACCCTGTTGGCCTCCGAACCAAGTTATCTGGAGGTGTCCCCTGGGCAATAGTTGCAAAACTCGGGGCTTCACATGAGTGTATAATCTTCTCTCTGGGAGGTGCCTGCAAACTATAGCAAGGCAAAGGGAGAACACAAAGGTGGCATCCCCTGGCCCACTTCCCCTGAGAGCACCTCTGTAGCTTCTAGACATATGGCAAACTGAAAGCCTCACCCTGAGGCTGAAGCTTCAGGATAAGTAAATAGGCCTTTTTCACAAAAGACTGAGGATGTGTTTCAGTCTGCTCTCTGTGCAGTGCCCTGGGATTGGTAGCCTCCCAAGAACTGTCTCTCTGATTGTTACAGTTCCGTGGGATCCAGAAATGCAAGTGCCCCTTGGTCACCAGAGCCAGGCTGTCAAGAAGCATCCATGTGGGCTGCATAATCCAGCCAACTTTAGTGAGGTAGCAGAAGAGCTTAGCAAAGCAGTGGGAGTATGTAGGGCCAGACACACTTACCAGCTTTAGCTGGACAGCAGGAGAGCACAGGGGTCGTGTGCGCCCACCTACACTAAAGTAGAGGATGAACGCAAAAAAAAAAAAAAAAATGATGCCTGCCAATTCTTTGGATCCCAACAGGACCCTGCTCCTCTGGCAGATGCTTCAAGATTAGCAAAGAGTCTTCACAACAAGTCTAGGAGCTTTTCAAACCGCTGCTTTTGCACTGCCCCTAAGGCAGGTGAAAGGCAGGTGAGTCTGCACGTGAGCCTTTTAAGAAGTTTCAGTTCCTAAGCTCTTTGGATGTCCTACACGTAAGCCCTGTTTGTTTTCAAAAACAGATGTTTTGTAGTCTTGTCTGTCTCACACAGGCCCCAAGGGTTTTAGTGCCTGATGTGGGCACAAACCTCTTTCTCCTCAGAGAGAATCTCTGGAATTTTGAGATCTCTCCCAATTGTAGGTCATCACACCAGGAGATAGGATTTTTAGCAAGACCACATTTCTGTCTCACCTACCCATCTCAATATAGCCCTTTTATTATTTATAGTGAAGGAGCTATTCAGCTAGTGTTCAGGTCTTTTTCAGAGAAAATGTTTCCATATATAGCTGTGGATTTGATGTGTCCATGGGAGGTGAGTTCAGGATCTTTCTATGCCAACATCTCAGACACACACCTAAGTTTTGAAAAGTCATGCTTTCTAGAACACTGTAAATGGCTCTTCGTGGTTTTATTTCTTGTGACTGGTACCTGCTCTTGTCAAACTGTGAAGAGATTGTAATCTTATTTGGAGAAGGGGAAATTTTAAAGCAAATGTTAAAGGGCAATCTAATTAGTTTTTGAAATCTGGAATGTGTACAAGACCCACAGACAAAGGTTCTTAGTTTTAACAAAATTTCTGTCTGACCTCAATAAAAGTTCTATTAATGAATTATGTATATATACAATGTATATATACATATAGTTTCTCCTCCTTAGAGCATAAGCTCCACCAGAACAGGGATTTTTATTTGTTTTGTGCACTGTTGTATTTCCAAGTGGCCTAGAATAATGCCCAACACAAATCTGTTTTCCTTAGACATTTGTTGAATGAATATAAAAAGTTCATGCTGAGGGAATGACAGCACTTCATATTTAGCTCTATTTCAGTCCAATTAAATTTTTCCCATTATTTCACAGACATAAAATCATTGAGATAGGAAGCCCAAGAGAAAAACATGGGACATGCAAGCAGCTTCCCACATAGGCAGCACTGAACATCCTCATGTAATTCATTCTAAAATTTGGAATCTCAAGATTATTTATTCCTTTGACCAAACAACTTCCAGAATCTTTTCTTACCATTAAATCAAATGTTTATGAAAAGAAAACTGCTACCTATACCATTCTCCCCACAGCCTATTATCACCCCACCCTCTCCCTAAATCTCCTCCCCAACAGAGCAAAATCAAAACAAAAAATAAGGATATGCAAATACAGGTCCCAAACTGAAATGAAAGTAGTAAATACCCTAAAATTATTATATGCAACCCAGCTATCCTACCTGACCATAGATCTAGGAGACTTTGGAATTATTACTTAGCATTGAAAAGCTCTCTGGAAATACTTGGCCTCACACTATATTTCAACTTATCTTTTTACCTTCACAAAAGAGAGGTTTTTGTTGGAGAAACAAAGAGTCTCTTGATTCTTGTCTTTATCTGTGCCTGGGGATGGAAAATTGTGTGAATGAGACCGACCATGATGAGTCCACGTAGAGCTTAGATACACAGCATTTATGCCCTAATCTAGAGGCCATCAGCTCACTTACCTTTGAAAGGTAGAGTCTAGTGAAAGCATCTGTGTAAAGGAAATATGCTCTGGATCCAAGTATAGAAACCATACTTGAAAAACTATTTCAAAAGAGCTACTCACTGAATATATTTATTGAGGGTTGTTTTTATATGATACAGTTTCATCAGGGTAAAAGGTGAAATAGACAATCAAACATGTGAATAATGAGTTGATTCATTGGCTACTTGACAATGCAGGCTCTTGGCTAGGTTATGAAATCATACTCTGAATATACAGAGAGAGAGAGAGAGAGAGAGAGAGAGAGAGAGAGAGAGAGAGAGAGATATGAGGAAGAGAGAGATGGAATTGAAGGACCAAGGCCTGAGGCTCTGATTCAGTCCCAAAAAACTATAGTTAAAACAAAGCCAGTTGGTGTATTAGTCCTAAACCCAAAAAACATCAATCAGGAAAATTACCCCATTTTGTTGTCCTCTCTTTGAATAAATAAGGAAAATTATTGTAGACATTGGAGACAGAACAGAAAATGTAAACCTTAGACTTAAATAATTCTCTTTCCTCAGATTAATTTAAAGGTCTACTTTATGCATAAAATGAAAAACCGGAGTCTTGTATTTGTGATGTTTCATCCACTTCACATAAACATTACTAAAATTGAACTAAATTCCTTAGAAAAAATAATAGTGTATCTGCTTTTCATGAAATCTCCCTAAAGGATTTTGATGTTTTTATTTGCTACAATGAACTACCTGAATGTCATGCCATAATACAACATGACAATACTTAACCTGGGGTAATTCAGCATGACGACACTTTTTTTGGACAGAATTTGAAGTATTTTTAGATTCACTTAACCACATTAGCAAGCATTGCATGGAATCTGCTACAGCTTTTTGAGTCTAAACGCATTAAATATCACATGATCCCTATGTATCACTAACACCAAATACCAGCTCTCATAGAGCTATCATGGGATAAAAACACCATGGATCAGCCAGCTGTAATCTCTTCCTGGTACAGGACAGAATGGGGTTTTATAAATACTCCCTAGGGTGTTCCAGCACATGTTTGATGGCAGGAGGCAAGGATCATTTTTCTTTCTGCACTCACAAGCAGCTGACTGCTAAATACAGTTGGGTGGGAATTTACTGTAGTCCTATAGCACCCAAACGTGCGGCCACGTTGATGCAGCAGCTTGCTCTGTAGTCCTTCCTGTGAGCTCAGACTTCATATGAAGTGTGTAGCCCAGTGCCCAGCAAAGGGCTTTAGCGTGTGGCGGACATGATTGTTAGGTTGGCAGCAGCCTTCAAAGATAACAAGGAATGAGCAGTAATGCTCAGTCTCCTAATGCAAGCCTCGTGGAAGAGAAGGGATGTGTGAGAGGCACTCAGAAGCCAGCACCTTGCTGGGCTTGTTTTTATTTTAATATTTTTTAACATAAAAGTAACATTTGTTGTAAACCATTCAAATATAGAGGTATACAGAATAGAAGTAAGTGCCTTTGCACAGGCCACTCACACTTTCCACCCCTATCCCCAGACCCGATGGCTGTTAATTGTTTTCTGAATATTTTATTTTGGGGTTAGGCCTAAACATCTCAACTTGATAGAACCAAATGGTTTAATGATTCTTATAATGGGACTCATTCATAATTGAAAATCCCATTACATCCATCATACCCCCCATTATATATCTCCAATAGGTTCTTATTATAACTATTTTATCAATAATTCTTGAAATACCTCACCATAATGCATCTAACCAGGAAGGAGAACTCCTTAACATTTAAAATGCTATGGTTGTCTATAGTTAATTGCTATGTGTTTATTATTCATGGATTGAAAAATAGTAATAACAAAAAAAGAAAGAAAAATAGTAACAACAAAAATCTACTATGAAATCAACAACAATTTAAAATGAATTCCCATCTTTTTTATCACAAGAGCATATATAGACATTTGAAAAATAATACCTGTATGTACAACACATTGTTTATTTAGGCTGCAAATAATAATTGCTGTGCACATGGATTTGTGGATCAGATCGTTTGAGAAAATTAACTCATCACTGCTGACCATGTCTACTCACCCCCAACACAGACACAGACACAGACACACAGATGCGCGCACACACACACACACACACACACACACACACACACAGCCCTACCTCTCAGGTTCAGAAATACCAGTTTTGGATTATAGAAACTTTTTATCTATCAGGGAAGTTCACCTAAAGTAAACCCTTTAAAACAATAATGTGAAGCAATACTGTTCTAAATGGGTCATCATTTAATTTTTAGATATTTATGTGTTTTGAAAAGCAAATAGGCTTTCTATTCCAAAATAGCTCAATTATATTTTGACTGCAACATCAGATTTTCCAAGGATCTTGGATTTCAAACACTGTAATCATTTATACATAAGTTGATAATTACTTTACAAAAATAAAAACTGTTGCTGTGGTGGTGGTATGGTGTGGGCATATGTGATGTTTTCTGTCATCTTAGAGGTTTCACAATGTGCTCAGCTCTATTGATTTTGGAAAATATGTTGTTTGCTTCTGCATGATTTTTGGTATCTGCATCTTTCAGGTGAGGAAGAGGAGAAAATGGGTGGGTGACTGTGCCTCAGGCAGGACCTTGCCCAAGCCAGAGCTTACAGCAGCTCACCCATCTCTGTGACCTTTAGCAGATGATTTTGCTCTTAGTACTTGACTTCATGGGCAAAGGCCTCAGAAATAAAGAATATTCAGTCCATTTATCCAACATTTCCTCCAAGGAATACATTTTTTTTTAATAAAGTGCACTCTGAGTGACCCATTTACCCTCTCATTCCATCAGAGTATCACAATCTGACGGAGTAGTGAGCAGTTCTAGGTATGCATTTAGCCTCATGAAAGAGCTGTACTTTACTTTAACAGAAACATATTTCACAGGTCCTTTGTGTTTATTACCATATTTTTTCCCAGGGGAAACTGTATTACAAGGAGCACACACATAGTTGCCGTTATTTGTGACTTTTCTCAAAATTTCTTTTTCATTTTTTACTAAAGAGAAAAATGAATGAGTTGGTGTTTAGGAGCCTGACCAAAAAAGGTTTTAAAAGAGGCAACAAAATGGATGACTTAAGGTACCAAGTCTTTGGTGCTACTATCATACCAAATTTAGTGAAGACAGCAGAACCAGGTAATTCTTAATATACAGTAGTTCTACCCTCTGTTTCACTTTCCACAGTTTCAATGACTGGAGGTCAATGGCAGTCCAAAAATATTAAATGGAAAATTTCAGAAATTAGCAATTCATAAGTTTTAAATTAAGCACAGTTCTGAGGAGTGTGTTAAAATCTCACACTATCTAGCCCTGTCCCACCTGAGGCATGAATCCAGAATATCCACACTGTATAGGCTACCTGTCCATTTGTCACTTAGTAGGTGTCTTCGTTATCAGGTGACTGTCATAGTATTGCTGTTCTTATGGTTCAAGTAACCTTTATTTTACTTAGTAATGCCCCCAAAGCCATTCACATAACTTTTATTACAGTATATGGTTACAATGGTTCTATTTTATTATCAGTTATTGTTGATAATCTCTTACTGTGTCTAATTCATAAATTAAATTTATCATAGATGTGTATGTATAAGAAAAAACATAGTACAGTAAGTCCTCAGCAATAGGTTCTGCAACTTTAATCAAAAGATTATACAACAAAACCAATTTTACCTTAGGCTAATTGATATAAACGAGAGTTACGTTCCTATGTCATCTCATCAACATTATAACAAAATGACATTGAATGAGTGATTTTATTCGAGGACATGCCATATATGTAGCATTCAGCACCATTCAGTTTCAGACATTCATTCAAGGTCTTGAAACATATCTCCCCCAGATAATGGGAGACTACTGTAACTTTAACTCTGAAATTGAGCATTCCAATCATCTGTGCACTACAGAGCATGTCTTTGTTTATTGCTAAAAGTTAAAGGCATCCAACTAAGCTTGTACCGAAAGCGAAGGAGGAAGCCCCTGCCCCTCCTAAAGCCGAAGCCAAAGCAAAGGCTTTGAAGGCAAAGAAAGCAGTGCTGAAAGGTGTCCACAGCCACAAAAAAAAAGAAGATATGCATATCACCCACCTTCCGATGACTCAAGACACTACAGCTCCAAAGGCAACCCAAATATCATTGGAAGAGCACCCCCCAGAGAAACAAGCTTGACCACTATGCTATCATCAAGTTTCCCCTGACTACTGAGTCAGCCATGAAGAAGATAGAAGACAACAATACACTTGTGTTTATTGTGGATGTCAAGGCCAATAAGCACAAGATCAAAAAGGCTGTGAAGAAGCTCTATGACATTGACGTGGCCAAAGTCAGCACCCTGATCAGCTTAGTAGGTCCTACTTTTTGCCCCACAAAGAGAACAACACCGAGATCTAAAGGCAGGCTTGTCAGATAATTTTTAATAGGATTTGAGAAAACTCTGCATATATTACCCAAGGTCATCAAATGTTATCTAGGGAGAAAAAATAGTTTCTTTTTCTCATATCTGCATGGTCAAAATGTACAGCTTCCTCCTTGGAAGAAATCATGCAAAACTAATAGCACAAGAGAAAACATGATGTAGCTCACTCACCCTGTTTGCAGTGCCCAAATGGGCTCCCTAAACATCAGAGAAATTCAAGATGACAAAGAATGGTAGCCAGCCCCGGTGATTTTGCTATGAGGGTGTGAGGTGTAAGTGGCTTCCAGAACCCTTAGTGAGCCAGGCAATTTGGGGGGGAAAATAACATTAATCAAAGTACTAGAATAACAGGTATAAAACTGCATTCATGTAGCATAATTGCAGTGAAAATTGTTAAGACTTCTCTTAGGAACTTATTTCTTGAGTATCTGATGTTCACATTTAGTCTTGCTATGAGAAGTCTGAAGGCTTCAGTTATCTTTGTTATCCAAATAAAAGGACTTGTGTTTTTCACTGTGAATTCTAACCATTTTTCTGTTCACTCATGACATCTCTAAACTGATTTCTCTCACAACTTAGCCAAGACATAGAAAATACTTTCACAGTGGCAGGTTTTACTCCCCATTCTTTTGAAAGGTCTACTAAGGAAAATTTGCCCAGCTTAGAAGTCATAGATGTGCATTTTATTTTCACATCTAAGTGCCCTTCCATAAAAACCTAAGGTGAGAGAAGAGCCCTATGTTTTAGAGGAAAAGATGCTCCCCTCCCATACTGGGCCTATTGCTTGCCATGCCACAACTTCAAGTCTCACTGATCTTGGAATATAGAAATCCCCATTCAGTATGATTCATTAAGGGCAAAGGAGAATCTCTGTAAGTCCTACCTCCCAAGCTCCCACTCTCTGCAGCAGCTGCTGCAGGGGTTCTATCATGCCTCTCTCTGGTCAACATGGCTGCTGGCATCCTCACCCAATGTGCTTGGGTATGGTGGGGAACCTTTTACATCAAGAGGAAGATTCTATTCCAGGCACATGTCAGGTTAAGATGTTACCCTTTAAATTAAGAGATACTATTGCTGCTCTAGTTATCTGTAGGGCATGCACTCTAGGCTGTTGGGTTTCTTTTTGATGGTGTGATGTATTTGTAGACACTGGCCTGTTCTCTCACTCATTGTCTCCAGTGACAGATGTCATGTCCATTTCTAAAAAGACTAATCTTGAATAAAGTGCATAGAGAAAAAGACAAAAAATAAAGCAAAGCAACTGCCCACAGATGGATCATATTCAATTCTCATTAAAGCTAACTGGCTGGAGACAGTCTATGTCAAAATAAGAAGTAATGTTCAAATTCCGTGAGCTTACATGGCATGATTTACTATAACAGTATTTTCAAGATAAGGTGAGCATGGCCTGAAAAAAATCCAACAAGGCAGTAGTTGACTCAGTCCATATGCAAGCTTTGCAAAATTCCTTTGCACATATGCCCTGGAATGGCCTTAATTTTTAGAACCAGCTTCTGCCATCTATAAAGGCAGAGACCTAAAGCTGTAGCTAAAAAATCGGACAAACACAAACAAAAATCTATTCCATTGTTTCATGTTTGCTTGTTACAAAGGTAAATTCATGTTCTACCAAAATCATTTGTGAAAAAACTCATTTATTCAGACTAAAATTTTATAAGTAGATAAATTCAAACATTTGTATTCCTGAAAAGTATCATGAAATTATATCAAACTTTTAAAAGGCTCATAGCATATCAGATATTTGGAATTTCTTGCTTAGTAAGACTTTGAAAGTAATTTGGATTTTCTTTATTCTTCTTTAAATCCCCAGGACCTAGTATGTGAGTTGCACTTAAAAGGGAACTAAAAATATTGTTGAACTTTTGAAAGACTAAGTCAGATGTATTCAGCTTAAAATCAGGAAAAATAGGCCAGGTTATTCTTAGGGCTCCATGCCACTATATTCCTCATCCTGACAATATCCCCTATTTGATTAACAGAAACAGCTGCATTTAGATTTTACAGTCAGAACAAATGAAGCTATTGCTATTAATTATGAATATTCTAGACACTTCATTCAAGAGAAAAATGGATTTGATTACACACGAAGACACACACACACACACACACACACACACACACACACACACGTGTGTCGGGGTCTCTCCTCTGTGCTTCATCATCTCCGTTACTAAATTATCTGAATTTTATCTGTCTCAAGAAGGACATAAATTCCTCTGTGTTTCCAGCTCCTAGTAAAATATCACAATATAGAATATACTCAACATAGTTTTATAGAATGAAACAATATTATAAGAGAAGAATTAATAAGCTGATTATAGAATCCAAATGTAGCCCTAGCTATATGTCATCAGTTTATCTAAGAGTAAGATATTGAGAGATTGAGCTCCTACCATGTGCAAGGCTCTGTGCTAAGTTGTGATGTATAAGAAAGAGTTTGCAACCAATGATTTTATGTCATGAAAGAACATTTGTTGGAAACTGCACTTCCTGTCTGTTTTAAGGGCTGTTCCAGAAATATGATAGGTGATAAAATAGATATAGTCAATTCTGAATCACTTTGTAATCATTGAATTTCAGAATCATCCACACTTTTCTTACTGAGTTTTCTAATTCTAGCCTCATGTAATAAAATTATGACAATTTTCCTCCACTTGATGTCTATTTTTTTCCTAAATTGAATGCCTGGGTGGTGTTTTTGAAATTGCCACGTTGTTAAGGTTTAGTGTAATTGTAGAATGTAAGGGGCAAAGCTGAGAAAATTTTTTGTATAATCCCTGTCAAATCTCAGATCTTCCCTTATTGTCTTTTTCTATGGAGGAAAAGACACAGAAGAAAAAAGAACTTTGAGAGACATAACAACTTTGTTCAGAATGGTCCCCTTCAAAGTTTCTGTGACACCAGATAATGGTGAACTCACTCACATCAATTCTTTGCTTTTTCTAAAGATATTGATATTTGCAAACAGAAACTGGCTTATTTTATCTTCTCAGGAATTAACTTTTTAAAAAGCCGGAATGATTCTTTGTGTGGCTTCACTAATGTATTCAAACTTATCTCCTGCCTATTGTATTCATTCTAAACTGGCTCCAGAAATATTTTACAACTTCATTAAACAAAGACATACTGCAGTTATTATCATTCTACTTTATTGGTATGAATGACCATGTTTACAAGCAAAGAAATGGCATTACTTTTAAAGTCATTTCAGTTAACTTTTTTCTAAGCATTTTACCCAGGATGTTGTTCATTCATTGTCAGTACTTACTCCTTTGATAACTCTGACTTAGATTTCGGCAGTCATATCACCAACTTGTATCTTACAGGGATTTTCCATTTTCATGGGAGCTCGGTTGCTTCCTTCAGAAAGATAACAACAAAGATCCCTGACAACACAGCAGGGCCAAAAATTCTGGGGTTAGAATATATTCTGTGTAGCATAGGGGACACCTTGCCAAGAGAAGTTACAGCAATACAAGACCTAGGAGTACAGTATATCATTCCCTCTGTGTAGCACCATGTGCGATTAAGAATTTATCACATGGATTTGGACAAAGAGGTGTAGAAATTAATCTTCCTTAACTGGGGGTTTGCTGGTAAACCAGCTCTCCAGAGGTTGAGGACTTGGGAGAGAGGAGTGACAGAAGCTCTGATTTCTAGAATTTGCCAGTTACAGTGTTGTAAATACCCTACACACAAGCCTCCAAATTCAAGGTATCAATGTGATATCACTGTGCAGTTAGGAAGAGATGCAAAATCAGCTCTGCCCAAGCCCATTCGAGCCAGCTCTGGCACATACTGGACCTCCATCAGCCCATCCCGGCTCCAGGGCTCCCTAGGGGTCAGCTCAGGCCTCTGCTGTGACTGCATCACATTTCAATCTCTCCCTCCCCTTCTACCTTCTTCTCTCAGGACAGGTGTTGCTCCTGAGAACATGCTCCAATAAACTTTGTGCATGGGTTATCTCAGAGTCTTAAAGTCTAGGACCTGACCTATGACAAAGAGAAATAGAAAGTTCATTATCATTGGAACTAAGAGAGGAAAACCCTCTGTTCTCTCTCCTAAATCCATTAGTTAATTAGATCAACTATAACCTCTACTTGGTTTCCTAATAAATCACAGAATTTATCTTGATAAATTAATAAATAGGGAACTCTTCTGTTCTTTCTCCTTTGTTCTGTCAGTCTTTATTCAAGTCTTTGGTTGTAGACAGACCACACACAGACCGGGTCAAATGTGGCCAGATGCTGACATTTGAGATTCACAGTGAAAATTTCTTTCTTGTCACAAAAAAGGGTTATTGCAAAACTGGGAAGACAATCTCATGTTCAAATATTATTACTATCTTATTTGTCCTATTCTGTCACTAAAATACTTCATAGCTAACTCTAGTGTGGAGGCACACAAAATCAATCGATTCCTTAGCCATAAATGACACTGGCAAAATTCCTTTTTGCCATGTGAAGCTAAAAAGAAGAGAAGATATTAATGAGATGAAATAGAATAATGTACCAGAGTAGCTATAATTCTTAGGCCTGGTAAATTGTAACTTAGATTAAAATGTAGGTGAAAAATTTTGAGTCTAGGCTATTTCCCCAGAAAAACAGGACAATTTATATAGTCTGTTTTCAATTATCCACTCAAGGAGAAATAGCAATAATGGCAATTATCGAAAAGAGTAGATAGTGAACAAACTCATTTCTATTTGACTTTAAAATATTGTTTTGTATTCTAAAACCAACATTTGAATGTGGATTCACTTTATATTCTAGAAAGTTGCAATGCCTCTAACTTAAATACTGAAATTATACTTTAGAATCAGACTGAAAAAAAGCAGCTTATATTTTTCATCGTGTCTTGTATAATATGCTCTTGCTGCCTATATTATTGCTGAGAATAGATGTCATTATGTCTTAGGATAATGTTCAGTTCATCATAAAGCAGAGAAAATTTGCATCTATAAGCTTCCTAGTTCATATTTTCCCAGCACTGATGATAATTAAATATTTTGGTTCAACGAACACCCTACTTTTCTGCCCTTGCTTTTAATTTAAAAGTATTTTGTGTCAAAAAAAAATAAACAAAATGAGTGGTCAAGGTAGGAGTTGTGTCTAAATAAGGTTTGAGATATTTGAACTGAAATATCTGCCCATGGAAATTGAGTTGGCTATATATACATTTTCCACATGTATTTTGGCCTTAGTTTGGTATTTTTCATTCAGTAAATGCTAATATGTATATAACAAGACCTAGCTCATGTTAACAGTCAGTAACTACCCATTTCCTTCATTCCTTCTTCCTTTTCACATTCAATAATGTTTTATATAAGATGCTTCATGTTAATGTTTCATGTATTTTAATAAATGTGTATATTTTATTCTACTCTTTCTTTGTATAGAAAATTCTATAAAAGTGAAAACTTTAAAAAAATATATGATAGGGTAAAACCTTCCAGGTTTTATTTTCTCAATGTCAACATTCAATACATGTTTCTATTCCTAAAAGCTGCCTCTGAGGGAATTGGTGTATCAATATTAAGCAAATAATTTATTAAGAGCCATAGCATTTTAAAGGGTAAGAAGGAGGGGTTAAGAATGAGGGCTTCTATAGACTGAAAATTTACCACATGATCTCCCGCCTCACTCTGCCCCAGTGGTTTAACCAGTCATTCTTAGTCATGTGGCACACTTCCATTCTAGAACAATACATTTTTACATAAGGCAAAAGATTATCAAGCATGCATTGTTTTTTATTGTTTGCTTCAGGACTCCTTTGCTTTGGTGTTTCACTTGATAAGTATTTGGTATTTGACCAAAGTTGATTTTCTTTCCCTTTAAAGATCTAAATAGTATCTTCAGTTGAAAACTGACAAGGCTGTGGAGAGGTAGATTAAACAAATGGCTAAGCTGAGTAGACCAAGTTCAAACACTAGGTCCACTACATACCAGGGTAACATTAGACAAGAGACTTTATCTCACAAGGTTATGATTTTCTCATTATTACAGTGAAGATAATATAAAATGAAGAGGATTGTGATGATGATTGATTATAGATAATAAATGTAAGTAAGTTAGTGTATAGTAGTTACTCAGTAAATGTTGGCATTTTTACAAATACTAGCAAACATTTTCTGAGTGCCTACCCTGGGCAAATACCATTCTAAGCACTTTATATACTTTGATTCATTGAAACCTCAATACAACTTTACAATTCTGGTACTGTTGTTATCACTGTTTCACACATGAGATCTAAAGAGCTTAAGTCACAGTAAACAGCCGAGTCAATATTTAAATCCATCCCATACACTTAACCACTACCTTCATATAAACAGAGCAGCATTTTAGCAAAAACCAGAACCAGCAAATAGATTCAATGAGGCCCACTCATACCTCTGCCCATACCCTTCACTGCCACACTTCACATCAGACCACACTGCTTAAACACCATTCCAAACAAATGCCTGTAACCAGAGTACTCTTTCCTGTGAGAGACTATTGTATTTCAGTGACTCAGCTTTTCATAAAGCGAATGGTAAGAATAGAAAATTAGACCTCTCATTATGAAGTTTATATAAATACAGCTTGAGACTCAAGGATCAGGTCAACTGGAGGCAGCTTCTGGTTGGCTTCCAGTCTGTTATTTAAACAGATCTGATTGGATTCAGCCAGTCTTAGAGTGGTCATAGGTGAAAGTGAAGGTCTTAAGTGAAAGAGAAGATACTCATGCCTAGAAACCCCAGCTCTACCATGAATGAGCTAAGTGTCTTTGCCCAAGTGGCTCTAACCCTTTGGACCCTTTTACATCATTTAGAAATTAAAGATGTTGCCCTAGATCTTAAGTAAAAGCTGCCATCCATAGGCTAATTCTGACCCTCAGGTAGGCTTTCACACTAGCCTTGTTTGACCTGTATGAAGTTTTGTTTTGTTTAACTGAATTCTAAATATAAATTTAAGAGATTTCACATAAAAATCTATATTTCTGTCTTCCCTTGAAAATCTGAAGTTGTGGCATTACTGAGCTTGTTTTTCCTTATGGCATCAATGAAAACCATCCACTCGACCTAAGCAATGGCTGCCCCCTTCAGATAAGACATGTGCTCACTAGTTCACTACAGATCTGCTGTTCCCTATTGTCTCACACCCAGTCTGCTCCCTCATTTACCCTACTTGCCTGGTCTTATAGGCATATGGGTTTGTAATCTTAGGACCAGCTCTGATTTTCATGTATTCATTTATTCATTATCTTTTTCATTTGATCAACCTCCATTTAGCACTTACCTACATGCCATTCTATGTATTATACTCATAGACTAAATATGTCTTTTTTTTAATGATAGAACACTTTATTTCTCAGAACCTGATTAATTTCCATTGCTTCTAATGTTTTCTCTCTTCTCGATATCCTCATAGGATTCTGCAGGAGCTTCTCCTGGCACAAGCCACTACAAATTTTCTCATCAGACAGATTGAGACCATACTTCGTGCTCTGCACCTATAGTACAAAGAACATAGCGAGCTTGGTATAACAGGTAGGAGGAGAGCATACTTACTCATCAATTATGTAGCCTGTCAGTGTGGGAAAATAACAGCAATTCTGTAAAATCTAACATCTAAGGACTAATGAGTAGGGAGAATAGCTTTTTTTTTTTCTTTAATGTTTACCTGCTATAGTATGTAAAATAATACCCTTGCCATAAAAGCCTTGTTTCTGAATGATACAGGAGAAAATAACATGATTGCTTACCAAAAATAAAGTCCTTTTTTAAAAGTCACATTTACAAATGTCTATGAAACCTTGACTGATTTTAGTGGTGGCCTCTTTTAAGATGAAATAGGGAACTAAGGACATGCCTTAGGTGACCTGAGACAATGCCTATTTAAAAATCCATTTCTCCAAGGCCATAGCTAATTGATTCTTGAATTTTCTTTACTGAAATAACCTCATCCCACAGGCAATTGTACTTCAATTAATTCTTATTTTGCTTGAAAATAATGGTGTTTCATATAGAAAATGATGGTATAGTTAAAAAGAAGTGTCTAGTATAACACTTAATCATTAAAATGTTTTTGTTTAAAATGATAAAAGGCAAGCCAATATCCAGAATATTTCTTTATACACTTACTTTTTGCCCTAAATAGTGTGGTATGTTTAAAAAATCATTGCTACCTCCCTGTTTTGTGATTCAGTGGGGGGGAAAGCATTACACTGGCAAGAAGAGACTTGAATCCAACTTTTATCTTTCCCACTATCACTTCTGTGATTTGGGTCAATAACTTAATCTCTTTAAAGTAAAGTTTTTGCCCATAAAAAAAGACAGTTATCTGAGAGTGCCTTCTAAATACCAGGCTCAGTTTGACAATGAAGTACGTCTGTTAGTGGATAGTGAGACGGTAGCTCTGAGCTAATTTCCTGCAAGCTAATTTGCTAAAAGCAAATTCAGTAAAATGCCAATTCACCAAACTTCCTTCTCCTTCTCATTTATTACAAAGTTTATAATGGTTTACATTGGATATTTTGGGTTTTACCACCTTTGGAGATTTCTGTGAGGTTTTAGTTGATAGCTTTCCAATTTGCTTCATAACAGTATTTGAAGAAATACCCACTTTGTCTTTGCTTAGCTCCTGCCACTGTGCAGAGAGAGGATCCTCTGATAAGGAGTGATGAAGAGACATCAGCACACAGCCGGAAAGGACTTAGACAGAGAGACATGAGATTATAGCCATAAGGATTCTCCAAGTTCTAGACAAATATATCAGTATTTAAATACATTAGGTAGATAGGTCGGTTTTGAGAACTGTTTCATAGAATTAGCCTACTGACATGATTCTTCCTCTTAGAGATCTTATTTTATAGTTCAATAGTGGAATTGACTAAACACAAAACAGAAAATAAATAATGTAGTTACAAATTAATAAACAGTGTGAACAATACAAAAGCTGTGCTAAGGCAGGGATGAGCTAGAAGCTGCTTCATAAAGGGTGGTCAGAAGAGGTGTGAGAGTCACAGAGCTGTTTCCATTCCCTTCCTTTCCCAGGCACGTGATAGGATTGCATTGCCCTGGTCTCCCTGAGGTTTCATGGGGCCAAGGGATTTGGTAAAGCCCATGAGTTATACTTAGAAACATGTGTCATTTTCATGCTGGAGCATTTAATTGCCGTTATCTAGCTCCCTTTCCCGGTGGCAGTCTGACTGGTCATGTGGTTCAAGATGAGGTTGCTTGCTTAGCCGAGAACTCGCGTGACTTCAAAAAATGGAGATCCCTCAGCCAACCCACTCTGGGCATGTAGCATGAACAAACAACGAACTTTCATTGTCTTAAGCCACTGAGATTTGGAAGCTATTTGTTAATACAGCTTAATGGAGACAATCCTGACTATTACAAGAGGGATCTCTAAAGAGGCAAAAGGATGATTTATAAAGGCTTTAAGACAAGGCATTGAACTTGGCTAGTTTACAGAACTGAAAGAAGGCCAATACAGCTGGATTACAGTAAATCATGGAAAAATAGCAAATAATCTTTAGAGTTCCTTCTACTCTCTCAATTTTTTCCTGTTTTGGCTCCTAGGCTGTTCTGATGTTTATATTCCTGGCAATGCTTTAAGAGATTTAGTAGCTTGACTCTAAATGCCTTTGATTTGTTTACACAAATCAAACTCTCATATTTTATCTCTTGCCTCTGGAGTATGATTGTTTTTTTTATCAAGAACTTTGCATGTGGGCTATTGATATGCTAATGTAATCCTAATGCCTTCTCAGGAGCTTGAGGGCTTCTATCCTTTCAGTCAATATGGTGATGCACTTGAGTGTATAGGCCATTCATAGCTGAGCTGAGACTTGGGATGGGCAGCAATTTTGCATTTTGAAATGGAATAATATGTAACATTGTGTAATTTTTAAGCTCTCCGCTTTTCATATTAATTTCTAATATTCTGGCAACAGAATAGAGGGAAAAGCCCAAACTTTTATGGGACTCATCATAGCCCTTTTAATGTATATGTAGAAGAGTTCATCTTTTGTACTGAAGATCTTGTTTGAAAACAAAACGAGAACCCCCTAGCAAAAATAAAATTGCATGAGATGCAGTTTTTCTTCTTTGGAAGAAAGGAAGAGCTGAGTCAGCCCTCCTTGGATTTGCCAACTAAGACATTTCTTTATCCTTGACACTGCTCAGATAGAGCCACTGATATTATAACTTGCCTTTATTGAAGTTGGTAGACTTAGAGGAAGTACATCCATTCGATATTACAGTCATTCTTGTACAGTTCTTAAAGTCTTAAGGATTTTTATTGAGGTGAATGAAATCCTGCTTTAAAAAAAGAAAGTAGGAGAGAGAAGGGAAATGGATCTAAAGTTTTAAAAATAGGTGTTAAATATAGTCCAGGCTCAGTGCTAAATGCTTTCATATGTATTATTATCTCCATTCAGAGGAAGCAGCTCAGAGAGGTTATGATCAGCCAGCCAATGAGTGTCAGAACAAGGGAGGGATAGAGTTCTTCCTCTAAAGACTCTGCTCTTTCTTCTGTACTACTTAGACTAGAGTGTAAAAGTTTCACTATACCATCACCACGGTCAAATCCAAAATGGCTAAGCCCTACATTTCTAAAATGTCCAGGGCTGTCCTCTAAAAGAACACTAGATCACTCCTGACTTATTATGTACCTAAATTCAGAAGAGCCTCTAAACAGAGCTGGTTGTAAAAGCTGTGCTCTGCTAATTGTATTCATTCCTTTGTTAAGCCCCATCCTATATAATTAGCACAGTCTTGAAAATAGAAGTTGTCCATGACATTAAAATTCTTACACAGCATACCCTCTAATTATTTCATATCTTCACATTAGAGAAAAAGATACTCATGGTAAAGGGGGTAATTCTGTTTGTTATTTAATTACTTATAGAAGAAGGTCAAGAAAACCAGGAAAAAGAGATTATTGAAATAATTTCAACTCGATGCTGGGATATGTACACATAGACTAAGGCACAAGCATACATTTTTTTCTCACTCTCTTACTTCCCCCTGACTTCAGACCTCACCATTTTTGGTACTGATCTCGGTTACACTAGGATCTCTTTCTATCAAGGACTTAGATATCCTTCAAGATCTACCAAAGGCCTTTCCAAATGTCCACTGTTCAAATCAAGCTCCACCTTCCCATATCCCAGGGCATTTTGTACTAATCTTATAGCATCTCTCTGCTCTGTATTATGGAATATGAGTGGAAGTGATATGCTTTATTTGGGGAGCAAGATTTTTAGGAAGTAGGCGTGCCTTCTCTATGCTTGCTCTCCCTTACTGCCATCTGGGTGAGAGACTCTGAGGCCCTCAGGGATGGAGGGAGCCTGGGCTCCTGAATCATCAGGTAGCAAGTTGTCTGGCCAAGCGGAAACACCTTCGTTTGGCTGTTACACCAATGAGAAATAACTATTTTGTAAACTTAGAAATTTAGGGTTTATTTGTTACAGCTGCTTGTATGAATTTATCTAACACAGCATGTGTATATTTTTGTAAGTGTGTGTCTGTATGTGTGTGACACCCTCTATTTTAGAAGCCTCAGAAGAACTGGTACAAAAAAAAAAAATCATCCTTCAATGTGAGCAAAATTAAACTAAATTGCTGCCTCACTTGGAAATGGAGCAGATGGTCATCAAAATGAGGAGTTGAGGGCACTCTGAAACATCTTTAGTATTAGGGATGCTATTTTTTCATTTGCAAGCAACTATCTAGAATTTGTAACTAATCTTATAGGCAACTAATTCAGAGTAGAGAATAAAAAGGATACCCAGTTTGTTTCAATATTAAAATGTGTCCTGTTTCACTACTCATTCGATCATGATTTCAATCAACAAGTAGGTATTAAACACATTCCATGTGCCAGGCTGTCCTTTGACAGTGCTGATCAATAACACATTTGGTTCCAGCTCATTCCAAGTACACATTCCAATGAGAGAGTTACATATCCACCAAGTCATCATAATACTGAATGTGCACTTAGCTTTCCACTCAGGTTCTCAATGTTCCTTATCTGTAAAAGAGAATAATATTAAATACTTCTCAGATTTTGTCATAATTTTAGTTAAGTAATATCTAAATATAATGATTATAAAATATTTAGTATTGTATTTGACACTTGAACTTCATAAGCACTCAGTAAATCTTAGCTATTATTATTCATATTAATTTAGAAAAAATATTGTAAGATTGTATAATAAAAGAATCTAACTAGACCGAGGGAGGGAAGTGTGGAACACAACAGTTTCCCCCTTGAAGTGACTCCTGATGTGAGAGTTGAGAGGTTGAGATTAATGCTCTACATTTAAAAATAAAAACAGCTTGTACAAAGAACCAGTGATGTGAAGAAACATTTTCAAGGAACTGAATAAAAAGTAAAGTTAGATGAAGGATAGAGAACAAGGAGGAAATTGCTGCAGGATGAGCCCACGCAGAGCCTTAAGAACTACCATGTAGTTTAGCCTTCTTCCTGAGCACAATAGAAAGGCATTGAATGATTTCAAACAGGTAATGACACAGAATGGTATGATGAGCTTTATTTTTTACAAAGATCACTGTTACTGGAGTGCAAAGAGAAAAGATTAAAGGGGAAACAGAGAATGGGCAGCTAGACCACTTGAACTATTACCATAGGAGTCAAGATAAGAAATATCCATAGGTTGAGTAAGGTGGGAGTAATGGAGATAGAAGTAAAAAGACATCAGAAATTTCTGAAGTGACACTGGCAGGACATGGTGATGGATTAAGTAAGGGTGAGACAACATTTAGGAATGGTTCCTGGTCTTTCAGATAGATACGGGTACATTTCACGAAGCTAGAGAAACATGAAAGAGAATCAGGGTTGCAAGATCACGAATTTACTTTTGTATGTGTTGCATTCAGGTGCCCCTCAGATATCCAAGAACACATGCTAAGTACACAGTTGAATACATAGGTCTGGAGCTCCATAGATACATCTGAGCTAGAGTATAAATATAAGAGTCATTGATATATAGATGGTAACTGAGGCCATGGTCAAGAAAATTTTGTTTAGAAAATAAACAGAACTTAAACTGAGAAGAATAAAGGGCCTCACACCTAACTTTGAGAAACATGTAACTTAGCAAAGGAGGTTGTATTAATCGGGGCTCTCAAGACAAATAGAATCAATAGGATGTGTGTATAAGAAGAGTTTTATTTTAGGGAATGGCTCGCACAGTTGTGGAGGCCTGGCAAGTCCCAAAGCTGATAGGGGAGGTTGGCAGGCTGGAGACTCAGGAAGGAGTTGCAGCTAGAGTTCAAAGACAGTCTATTGGAGAATCCCCTCTTGCTCAGGAAAGATCAGCCTTTTTTTCTACTCAGGACTTTATCTAATTGGATGAGGCCCACCCACATTATGGGTAGCAAACTGCTTTACTCAAGGTCCACCGATTTAAATATAAATCTCGTTTAAACAGACCATCACAGAAATATCTAGAATAATGTTTGACCAAATATCTGGGCACTCTGGCTCATCTTTTGACCCATAAAGTTAACCATCACAAAGACATCAAAGGAGAATCAGAAATAGTGACTGTTTCTCAGGCACTGTACTAGGTACTGGGAATAAAATCTGTATCATAGTTTACAGTGTGAGCCTGGGAGTTGGACAGCTTGGGTTTGGACCTAGCTTTACCATTTACAGTTACCCTGGGATCTTAGATAGATGTGCAATGACTTCATGCCTCATCTTTAAAATGGGCATATAATTACCTATCCAATAATTGTAAAAACTGAATTAGTTAATCATTATAAAGGGCTTAGAAAACTGACTGAATGCAGTATGTACTTAATAAATGTTCTCCCTTACTTTTAAGACAGAAATGGTCCTTTTCATCACAGAGTTATAGTGTGCTGAAAAGCATCACGAGCTGACAGCAAGGACAAGGAAGGCAAAGGCAGCAGAAGTGCCCACCCTCATCTAAGATGAGGCCCGATCTATAGAGGGAGCAGACAGCTGTCCACCTGCAGTGATTTAGGAAATATTGAAACTTACCATCCTTCTCCTCCATTAGAGATACCTGCTATGTGAATGGCTTGTGGCACTTGTGAAAGAAAAGCCTCCTTCCCTCTTTTCTGATAAGGCCCTGAAGGATTCCCTGGTAAAATATAAATGTTACCTAATGGACTACCATATCAGCCTCCAGTAGCTCATATGCATTCTTTTTCAGATAAACTATTCAGTTCTGATAGAACAAGGCCCTCATCATTTTGAAATGTAACACAGGACCAATGAGGCTGATGGTAGCTAAGAAGTAGTTGGGGGAGACAGAAGAAGATAGATGGGAAGGAAAGAGGAGGGAAGGAACAAAGAATGTGTTAAGGAAAGCCAAAGGACAGCCGAGATCCTCCTGGTCCCGTACCTGGGTTTCCCTGGTGTTCACACTCCTCCAAGCCTCACGCCCATTCACGCCTGGGGCCCCCTGAAATAATTTTCTTAATTCATTTATATATTTGTTTGTTTTAAATAAACATTAATTTTCAGGGTTGTTTTTTTTTTTTTAATTTTTTCCCTACTATGAGCCAAAGTAGTTTGTCCAGAGATAGGCTGACAATGGAAGACAATTCTCTTGCTAATTCCATGTTAAAATATTCAGAGGACACCATAGATAATTGTTGCCCATAGCATATCTTTTCATTTTCCCTTCTGTAAGGGGATCCACTCTCTTTCTCTGCCCTACCCAGGCAGTTGTTCAGAAAGTACACTATCCTTCACTCCGGCCCCTGTAGTAACTGGAGAATTCATGTTTGTGCATTTGCTTCTCCATCTTTGTCCTGGCCTCAAGCATGGGATTCTGTGCAATAGCACTTGGATTCACTCCCTAATCTCTTTAGACTTTGCTAAGGTGTTTGATGAATTAGCCAGTTTATAATTCAGTATCCACTGTGAGATTGGCACATTGTTTTATTTTTCTTTTTAAGTGAAACACTGAAGATTTTGGACCATGCGGAATTCAGAGCTAAGTGTTCAAATGTTTTTCCTCTGCTTTGTTCTCTTTTAGTCCTGCAAGCTGAGGCATTAATTTAGGCA
This sequence comes from Eidolon dupreanum, assembly GCA_028627145.1. Taxonomy (NCBI): domain Eukaryota; kingdom Metazoa; phylum Chordata; class Mammalia; order Chiroptera; family Pteropodidae; genus Eidolon; species Eidolon dupreanum. Next base: position 120,807,974 of record CM053503.1, read on the forward strand.
TTATTTTTTTTTTTATTTAGATAGAGATTGGGGCCATGCAGTTTTCTGCCAGTTGGGCTTTTCACAATATTCTTCAGTTGGGCAGAGTGGTAAGCCCCATCTGCCTCAGTGGCCTTGGTCACACAGGTGGGGATGGGTCTTGTCTCTTGACACTCTCCCACTCTGCCCTATGGGGCTCACAGCACAGCCTCTCCTGCCTGAAAACCTGCACCCAGAAAGATTTCCCCTGGGATCTCCAGAGCCCTGGGGAAAGGAACTGGTGGGAAGAGCAGGAGCCAGTGTCCTTTGTTCTCTGACGGACCTCTTCCAGGATAACTCCCCAAGCAGCTGAGGCAAAGTCGAGGAAGAGGAGAGACAGGAGATACTGGAGTAGACTCAAGCCGCTATATTCTATCTAGCTCAGTGCCTGTTGCCTCTCTAAGCCCCTAGGGTGGTTTCTGAATCCCAAATCCTCAAAGAAACTGATTAGGAGACACTCTGTCAGGGTTAGGGTAAGGGTAAGAGGATGAGGCTCAGAGGAAAGGATGGGCGAAGAGTCAAGGATGCCTATAACACACATAATATTAGTCAAGAAAACACATAATTTTACACTGTGGTCTCCCAGATGTCCTCTCTGCTAAGACAATCAGGCTTCATGTTTAGAGGCATAGCTCCAGGCCTCAAGAATGTGACAGAAACATACAAAGGTCAAGATTCAGACACCAGCACAAATTGTGCATCTTCCCCGTACCAGGTGCTCACAGGTCATCTCATTTATTGTTAAAAGCAGTCCCGCAAGTAGGCGTTTACACTTTTACCTGACAGTTGAAACGAGGCTCGGAGCGTGAGGTACCCAGAACAAGGCAGGTGCCAGTTACAGTAAGCAGGATATAGAATGATCCAGTTTGTCAAAAAGAACAAAACAAAAGGTAATTGGCTTCTCTCTGAGAGGCTGAGCACATAGTCAGCTGGGAGTCTGAGATCCTCAGCCACTGTGTTACTTGGACCCGGGTGAGACAGAATGAGCTGTGTGTGGGCAGTGAAGAGCTGAGTAGTCAGAAGCCAGGCATGTTCGCCGCAAATAACGCTCACCCTGCCCTTTCTCTGCCTGTGGATGTGGTGGTTCCTCTTCACCTCATGGCTGCTGCCCAGGAGTTTGCCTTTCTGATTCTGTGTTTGTTTATGGCCTTGGATGCTCCATAACTAAAGTCCTTCCCCAGCTGTGCCTCAGCCACTAACAGGCTGGAATGGAAACCAGAATCTTACACAATTCCTAGTTTAGAAAAATAAAGAAAAAAAGAAGTCCCCACGGGAGAAAGCTGGGTTTCAGGTTGGCCACATCACAGTGCTCTTTCCTGGGACTTGGTGGCAGGTATTCCCAATGGATTTTACTGAGCCCTGGAGAGACAGCACAGAGGGATGTTAAAGCACAGAAAGAACTTCTTCAGGCAGCAAACCTGTCACAACCCAGAGTTGTTAGTCCCTACCTTACCCACCTAGGGTACTTTGTTTTTAGTGCTCTTAACAGACAGCCCTTATGATTAAGTAAAGGCTTATTTACCAATTTCCTCAACAAATATTTGTTCAGCTGTATGCAAGGCCCTGTGCTTTCTCACCAGCCTGTGAATGTCAGATATGCCTTTGACTCTCTAGTACCCAGCCCAGAGCTGGAAAGTAGTGGGTGCTCTGTAGATATTGGTCAAAAGAATTAGGACAACCCATATAGTTCCAGGATTTGGAAAATGCCCTGCAATATGAAATAGTCAACAAATTCTCATTCACTAGTAAAGTCTACCTACTATCCCACAAATAGCTTCTCATATCTTTCCTAATAGCACAAAATATCCCTTGGACCTTAGTGAAGTAAGTCTAGCATATGGTGAACTACCCTATGAATTAATGAACACTGCCCTGTTGAAAAATGTTTTATGGGCATTTGAAATGACCAGAAATATGATAGGCAGGTGTCATATAGTTGATGAGAAAGCTACCATAATAGTTCCTGATATTTTTCCTGCCATAATCCATATAAGAGATGAATTTCTCATGGGTCACAGGCTCCCAAAGAGTTAACTAAGCCAAGCCCCTTTCCCTGTTTCTCAAGAAAGTCAGTCAGAAGGCAAGTGAGTAAAATCAATGTTTAACAAGGATAAACTTGAATCTGCACTAATTAAAAACTGCAACCCATTAGTAGACAGCCTTATTGAGTGTTTGTTATGTGCTAAGCACTGTACCATGAGCTTTGCACATATGATCCCCTTAGGGCTGGGAACAGCCCTATATGATTATTCTAGGATCTTCATCTCGCAGATTAGGAAACAAAAGCCTGTAGAGGTTACAGAACATTTCCAAGACCAATACATGTCTAGGACTGGAGTCCATTCTTTACATTTATACCCTCCTGTCTCCAAAATCATCATATTCAAATTTTATTACTTGGTTACCATTATTATATATTTACTGACATCCCTCACAACTGACTGCCACAAGCTCTATGTTATAACATAGAGTACCAAGAAAACAGTGCTGCCTCTATTTAAATTAGATTTTGTCAATGGTCAAATGCAATTTTCCTATATTTATTTGAATCATTTTGGGTCTTAAAAAGCAATAAGGTAATAATCATCTTATTGAGAGTATGTTATGTTCCACTTGCTATATATAACAGACATACAGTTTTATATGAAGTTGGAGCAGGACAGAAAAGCCTAATCTTACCCCACTTATTAGTTTTATTTTTAGGCTCCAGGGGCCTGTTTTTCTTTCCCCATCCTTTGCAAGTCTCATTTGATGCCTTTCCCCCTCCTCTGTTGGTGTCCTTCTCCACCAGCCTCTTCTCTACCTCCCCCTTCAACTGATGCATTGGCTACTAACTCATGGATCCTGATGAGAGTCTGGGAGAACAGTCCTCAGCTATGTAGGAGGAAGATGAGAGAAAACATAATAGAAATTATTAGAAAGACAAGCCGTAGGAGGATAAATGTTCCAAGGAGGAATACAAATCCCAAATAGGATTAATAAAGGAAAAAAGAGAGTAGTGTGAGAGGTAAGTAGGGAGAGAACATAGTGGGCCAGCTGGCTCTTCCAGATGAGAAAATAGAAAAGACAGAAGAGGCTAAAAGCTACCACAGTCTTTTGAGAGGAAAGGAAAAGAAAAGAAATCTAGAGAGCACTATTGATTTTTTTCAAAGGAGAGCCACGCAGAAAGAGAAAAGGCAGCCTTTCCCAGCCAAGCTCTGACATTTGTGTGGGAGTCCTAGTGACAGACATCGCTCTCTCCTTCTAGCCAATCAGCACCTGTGTCTGGAAGCCACGCTCCAGGGAAATGCCTTCAAAGACTAAGTGAATCCTCTCAAGCTCTTGCCACCTGAGCAGTCCTTGGAATAACAAGCCTCACTAAGGCCAGGCCTTTTTCACAGACCGTGAGCGGGGGTCAGCAGTGGGCACGCTGTTGGGCAGATTTGGATGAGGAAAGACATTATGCTAGGGTGGGGTAGCGTAGAGATCAATTTGTGCTAAAAATAGTGATGATAAAGACGTCAGAAAGGAAGAGGAAGGAAAGGAAAGTCAGAAAGGAAAATGAGGACCTGTGCAAGTTATTCCAGGCCTTCAGCAAAATGCTATTGAGATTTCACCTGAGTTTGTAAATTCTTTTATTTCAAACCTGCTCATAATTTTAAACCATCAATATCAGTATGGGCAGATTGTTCTACATGTTTGAAGATGATGATGCTACAAGTGGTAATTATCCTGGATGTATATGGATTTAATTGAAAAATGTATGCTTGTCTAGCAGTTTCCTATGTCATACAAAGAATTGATTTCATACTGTAGCTGCTTGAAAATATATACTAACAAAACCAAGAGTTTGATTTAAAAATAAACAAACACTTCTTAACCTGTATTTTCACAAACAAGTGATTCGATCACTTTGATTTAAGATTAACAAAAGGTCAGTCAATTTGTTCAAAAACACAAGCACCATCTAATCGATTTGTTGCCTGAACTATTTGCTTGAAGAAGCATCATGGTGTGATAAGTGACTTGGGAGTCAGGCAGCCTGGATTTGGGCTCCACTATACACCCCCTGTAAGAACCTGGGTGGCCTCTGAGCCTCAGGACACAAAAACCTACATCCTGGATTTCAGTGATAATCAAGTGAGATAATGTAGATAGAAATAAGTTTGCACACTGAAAAGTTCTCTATAAAATTCAGTCATTACCATTGACAACTGTCACATAACCCAAAAGCCAAGTATTTGTCAACACTTTAAAATGCTGATACTATATTTGATACATTTACTCATGGGAACTTCCCCATATTTGAGAACTTCTGTCCCTCTCCTATCTGAATTACACTTTCTAAAAGTTTTCAACAATGTCCTCTATTATCAATGTCATTCAGCACTACTGAAGATAATAAGCTTGACTACTGCTATAGTTAATAGAAATTCTCCCTTAAATGAGGTGCATCTGCTGTGACATCTGTTTAAAGCCCATGGAGAAGATTCACTGTTCACAAGCAAATTAAGTAATTACTATGTAATTACACTATAATTTGTATAGTCATTGATTTGCATTCAAAATTCATATCTTTTGAATATACTAAATATGAAAACCACCTGGGTTCTTCCAAAATGTGTATGTTCTTAAAATAATCAATATAGGCACTTGAGCTAAACATCTCTGGCCAAAAAAAATTTATTTTCTCTAGAAGAGAGAAAATTTTAGAATGGGAAGAAATGAAAGTTTCGGACAGAGATGATAATTGAGTGAGCAGGAAATGGGAGGATATTTTGAAGGCAGATTATGTAGGTACTTTCTCAGTCATTTCATAAAACCTGTGAAATTGCTAAATCTCACTGGTAAGAGAAAACACAGGAGGAAGAGAGATCAGAGAAGCAGGATTTCACCCATTCCAAAAAAAGCCCATCATTGGTGATAGCTATTTAGGTGTTTGGAAACTGTACCAAATGTAGAAAGTAGCAGAAATAATGATTCAAGAGATAGTATCTAATAGTACTTTATAATCACCCAGATTTACAGTTGTAAATACTGAGATACCTAATACTTCGCTAAATGGTTCCTCTAAATCCATTTTTAAAAAGCCGATACACATATTATATTGAGTATGTAATGCGTACATGACTAGATATTTGGAGCAACACTGGAATGTAAACAAACAAGGCAGCAGCAGAGGATAGTGGAAGGAAGGCTGACTTTGAGCCTGGTTGACATGAGTTTGAATCCTACCTCTCCTGAATAGTTTTTGGGTTGAGCCAATAAAGCTGCTGATGGTCAACCATATTTAAGCTACATAAATGGCAATTTTATGTTGTTCAAGAAAAAGGAATTGGAAAAGTCTCTTAAATACTCTGGGCCTCAGTTTCCTCATTGCTAAAAAGGAGGATGATTATTGGAGAATTAGAGAAAATGTTTATAATAGATGTTTATATAAATGTTTAGAAACTGTTTATGGTAGAAGGGATGTAGAAACCTTCGAACCCTTGGTCCCCCCAGAGAATGCACTAAACAACACCATTGCTTTACAGATGGGAATGGGGACAAAGATAAGACAATGTTGCATAAGTAAAAGCCATGGGAGTCTCCCTCTGACCACTGTATATTTAAAATTTAACATTAGGAGCTTTATTAAAATGAGAGGACCCACGTGTTAAAACAAAGGCATTTGCTGCTGCATAAACATGCAAACAGATATATGTTCAGTCTCTAAAACCAAAATTCTTTGCCGAATACCCACCTTCAACAAACAGCCTATTAAATTGAGTTACACTGCAATTATATTAACAACCAATGGTTCAATTTTAACAATACAGTACTTTCCAAACATATATGTTGTTCCACAGTCTTCAAAAGGTAAGTCCTATTTAGCAGTGGGATGCAACTTTAAGACATGAAATTAAAATAATGCACCCCAAATCAGCTGGTCATATTTACATCAATGCCTTTGCTTTGCAGGAGGAGCAGCTGAATTCAGCAGCAACAGGGGAAGAGCCAGTGCCATTAGTCAGTTTGCTAGGTGGAAAGAAACAAGTTCAATGGAGCAGAAAGGTCCCTGCCTCTGTGGAGTTGATGGAGAGAAGGAACGTGATTGGTTTCTTAAGGGACAAGCAGAGGGGTGATGCATAATTTTGCCTCCCCTCACTAAACATGCCTGTCTGTCAGAGTTGAACCAACACCTTAGATTACACATTATGCAAATGGCAGTGGCAATTTGGCACTTAATGCAGTCTTCCTGCCAGAATTTAGATTCCCTCCCACTGTGGTGTGTAAAAAATGAAAATAAACTGTCCCCCTTTCCTTCGTTGTCTTCCTTGTCCTTCAAATATACTTCCTCCAAGCCCACAGCTCAGAGGTTAAGCTATATGGCAGATGGCTATGTCTACTTGTAGAGGTCATGAGCTCAAAATTTCCAGACCAGGAAATTAATTTGGCAAAAACAAAAATAGAGGCAGCAATGACTCTTGCGGATTATACTGTGAGGATCTCAAGGAAATTCAGTTTCTTAAATGAAATTTAAAGATACTGCTGTTTCATGCCAATGAGTCAGATGAAAACCACTACCCAGAGGAAATTGTTTCCTGATTTGCTCATTGAAAGTGACACTGGACAACACTGGGACCAACTATGTGTGATATAAATTCATCTTTTCTCCCACCATTGAAATGAGCATGTCTTAATCTGGGGAAAGGAAAGCTAAAAGTTACTGATCTATCCTCACATAAGTACTACAAAAAGGAATTGATTTGACTCTCACCAAGTCCCAGAGTAAACTGGAAGGTACGTGCTGAAATTATAGGAATATAGCTAGTCTATAGATGAAAAATGTCATTTTTAAGTGAACGTGATCAGATCCTAGTACAAATTTCCAAGGAAATCCTGGGAAGTCTCTTCCTGTAGTTTCTAAGATACATTTATATCTAAGATGTTGTGATTTATCCGTGGAGTAGATGATTGTCTGAAGTCATCTTTTAGGAATACTTCTAACATTAAAATTTAGAATGTAAGAATGAAATCAGACTTTTTAACAAAAACAAACTCAATCTTGGACTTCTATATCAGTGAAGAAATGAACTTTATTGTAGAGTGGATTATTATCTAAAAAGAGAATTTTCCTGGGCAAAATAGGGTCTCCATTTCAAAAAGACTCTCTGACACAGATGAGAACTCAAAAATAAAGAGAATCAGGCCAGGGCGATGGAGTTCTTGGGAGTCATAGGATCTTTATATCTACTCAGACTAAAAGGAACCTTCATTTTGTAACATGAAGACTTAATGCATGTAACCATCTTCTGTATAAACACGTGCCCACAGCAGAAAACTTAAGCTTGAAGTTAATAAAGAGATGGCACCCAAATGGGGCCCAGATTTTTATTTGTAAAAAGTCAGCCCTATCTGAATAATGATCTTCTTAGTGTATGTCCTTTGTAAGGGCATAATGTGGGAAGATGGAGATAGACCAGCTTACACTGGCTTGTCTGTCCTTGAAAGGCACAGTGTGGTCTCTTCTCCAGAAGATAACAAGTCTCTAAATAGATTCAGAGACCCAAGTTCTAGCTTTATATTCTACTGGTTCTTTTACTTCCGTTATACATGGTTAATCTTTGCATAGACTTTCTCCTTACCAACTGCAGTAATAAAGTTTCTAAACTAATTGTGCTTATAAACACATCAAAATCCTAAGAAGCTATGCCATTGCCTTACATATTGCCATTTATTTCACTGAGAATGATAAACAAACCTGTGTGATACTCAGAACCTCTTTGAACAGCTTTTTTAAAAAGCTACTGCAGAGCAATCTCCTCCATCCATTGTTAAAACACAATATGGATCCAGTCAAGTTTTTCACCCTTAAAACAAGAAGGTTGACTTTTGTGATTCATTCACATATGACATTTAATCATTGTGAGCCACTCTGTCTGAAAGGAGACCAAATATTTGAGATAGTACCTTTCTATGCCTTTTTAGGATCAGAAAGACAGTGGAATTAAACCTTCAATTTGGCATATTCCCCAGAGACACTGAGATTATATGAATACTCTTTTACATTCTCTAATAAGCAATATGTATGGCCATAGTGACATTGCCATACTTGCCTGAGCAGCCTCTGCAAAATGTGCAAATGAAACGTATTAGCCATCTAATGAGGAGCGAAGGTCTTCTCCAAGCTCCCTCTTTTCTGAACATAGGATGAAAAGCAATACCAGGCTGCGTTTTAGCCAGCAGCCACCGAAGCCATGTTTCTAATTAAGCAAGTAAAATGCCCCAGACACAAATATAAGAAATCTGAATGGGTACTGTGAATACAGATTTTTAAATTCTGTATTTGCTGCTCAGAGCATAACTCAGGGAGAAGGGAAAATATGGTAAACCACAGGAAATAAGAATGGAAGGCTAATATATTTAAGTTATTTTCCCTACCATAATGTATTTCCTTTAAAATATAATTGTCCTTTTTTTGTTTTTTGTTGTTGTTTTGCTTAATCAAACACCAGAAACTATTACCTTGACTTGTTCCAGGTTTTAAACATATTGAATAAATGTGATTTGGTGTTAAATGTTAAAGAACCTGAAAAAGAAAACCCAAATGAATTAAAATTTTTCCCTGAACTAAGTTTCACAAAGATACACATTATTACAAAAGTTACCCTGTACAGAGAATAGTAGGGACTTATTTTATCACCTCTTCTTCTAGACAATAAAAGCCAATGGTCAAAACAAAACAAAAACACTTGAGGTGTCCCCAGTGCCCATGCCATGTAACTCCAGCAAGTTCTTCCTACATCTATCTGTACTGAGCAATAAATCTTTACAACAGCTATACATCCTTTATGGCATTTATATCATCACTTACAACACTATATTGAATTAAACTGCAGGTGACTACTCTCTAGACTTCAACTCCTTAGAGGACAGTATGTTATTCAGCTTTCTATCCCCAGAAACTAACATAGTGCCTGCGCATAGTAGAGACAATAATTGCATCCTTATTGATAATAAATTGTATTAAAAATTTCAAATGTAGTTATAATTTTCTTTAAATATTAAAATTAATAATAGTAGTATATATTAATCAGTAACATGCCAAGACAGCTTTCCTGATATTTCTTTCATGTCCTTTTCGTGAATGTGAACTAGGCACACTTTTTCTGTCTTCTGGCTGAGGAAATGATTGCGGAACAGGGATACAACTAACAAATGGCATTTGAACTCAAGTCATCTGTCTTCCTGAGCTAAGGTTTTAACACCTCACAATACTGACTCCTGGTAGAAGTCCTTTAACAAAGGCTTTTCATAGTTACTGTTAAAATCCAAAATCCTGGGAATTAAAACATAAAAGTTTGCAGTGCAAATTTTCATAAACATTTGACTCAGAGGTAGTCGAGGTATTTCCAGTCCAATTTATCTTCCTTTATATGAAATATTACTTCAAGGTGCATTACAGTTAGGGAAACTAGGATAAAAGGCAGTATCTTATCCTCACAAGATAACATGCCTGGAGTAGAGCTTCATTTAGACCAGGGAAATCCAGCCCGCCAAACTCCCTCATGTCACACCTGACCAGATGCCCAGAACTTCTATGGTGAATCTCCAGACTGGGTTCCTCAGCACTTGGCAGTGAGCTCAAATCATTATTGGAGTTGGCTCATCAAACAGACTACCAGATTGTGCTGATTTCCGCCTCTTAATAACTGCTCCTGTGGTGCCGAAGATACTATCTATGATGTAAATGATGTGGCCATTCAAGAACAAGCTCTGAGATAAATAGCCTGGAAGACTTCAAGCAAAAGGCCCCCAGATCCCACACTATTCTCCTCCAAGAGTCAGAAGATTTGACTTAGTCCCATTGTGTGAATTTGACCCATATGGCAGGCTTCAATTGCTCATATTGTTCCTCTGAAATATTAGTGGCCCAGGAATCAGTTGTAGTTGCAGAGTGTCAAGCAGGTTGGGAAGTTATAACTGTCAGCAGTGCCATGAGTATAATCTCAGGGATGCCGGACAGCAGACTGTTATTGATGCCTTTGTTTTCTGACACCTCAGTTGAGACATGCAAAGTTTCTAGGAAAAGGCTTTATAGTACCAAGAACACTGTCATCTGTTCTAATATTCACATCATGGGACTCTGAAAATGACAACAGAGTAAACTTTGGAAGAACAGGAATCCTGTTAAACTAAATATCCAACAGTGGAGGGATGATTGAAAACATGGAAATAAGGTGGACATTGAAAACAAAGTGGCAGGAGAGTAGCTAACAGCAAGCAAAAGTGTTGATGATGCTTTCCCAATGGGAAAAAAGTACATGAAAATGTCCATACAACATGAGCCTATATTTATAAATTAAAATTTATAGACTGCAAACAGAGAAAAGGTCTACATCTACTTGTCAACTGTGCTTATATCTGCTTGATAGAATTATGGGCAATTTTTATTTTCTTTTTGCTTATGTCGATCCTCTAAATTTTCTGTCTTAAGTATGCATTGCACTAGTAAAACAAAAACTTTCTCAAAAGCAATAATTTTTTAAATACCCTGTTCGAAAAAGGAAAATTAAGAAAATCAAGAGTAATAAGGTACTAGAAATACACAATTTTTTAAAAAAACAGATGCTTTAATAGGATTATGTCTACCTCATAAAGTAACCTAAAGACCAGTCTGCCTTTTTGTAGATCACTTTTTTAAGAAACAAAAAATATACCAAAAAAGTAGTGATAGTCATTTATAATTCCAAAAGGGAAGTAAATGGAGCATCTTAACTGTCTAATAGGGTATGACAACCCAAACTGGGTTTCCAAGAAGCTCCTACTAACGAAATTCTGTGAGACATGTTAAATTTCTGTCTTATATTCTTAAAGAAATAGGTCATGTTATATCTCTGTCTTGAGATTCTTAAAGGAATAGGTCATTTGTTTACTTAGTAAACATGTATGCAGTAAACAAATCTGAAGAATTTTGTTTGACTTGTTGTTTCCACTCATTCACATCTCACAACTCAGAGTGATAAGGATTTGGACACACACTCCAGCTCTAAGGCATCACTTTGACCATTCACATAGTCTTTTTTCAGACCATGTGAATACATTACTCTTATTGAACATTTACTTATTTACTTAACTCTGTGACCCAAACGGAAGATAAATATTAATCCTAATTTCTGACAATTGCCCAAAAACCATACTGTAGAGCTCCCCAGGAACTCAGAAGCATCTGTTAGTCTTCTGAGACTGACATATGCCCAGAGAACCATGGAACCCATTACTGCGATTGTGCTTCATGCCTTGAAAATTTTCCAGTTTATTATAAGGTTATTTTTTATCCCATTCCTATTGCCCAAAAATGCAAATTATACTCTTGAATCTGGCAACATATGGTCTCTGTAAAGAATTTCCAAGCCTATTAAAACCTAAAGAATCTCTAAAAATAATTTCATGGAAAGATAGTTTTGGCAGTGAAGTTGAATTGGCTCTGAACTTTTCAATGTACATACTCTTATCAATAGCTTGAATGTGACATGAGATGGAGTATTTTGTTAGGAGATTTCACAGAAGAACATTGCACAGTAGCTACTGCAAATAAAGACTGTGGCTATGGTAACACAAGGTGAAAAGCACTATTTGCATCACTTTGTCACTCCTTGGAGATCTAATTTACACGTGTTCCTGCTGTAACTGGATAAGATGGATGGAATCACAAATGACCCACCACAACAGCAAGACAGATAATTTATAAAAAAAATTGGTTCAGAGAGACATTCAGGAAGGAATAATTCAAGGATATGACAGTTGACAACTTGTGAAAAACTTTGAAAAATATTCACCTCAGAAAAAGTTCGGATTCTGCACTATGTTTCTTGATTTTCTTTTTTACTAGTGCTGAGTATGTGTTTGTGTGTATGTGTTTATTGTCTTCCACGGAAACTTGTATCCAGAAAATTTATTTTTAATCTGGAAACATTATAACAAAGTCATGAGTTCAGGAATTAAATTAGAGGCCAAAATTTGCTTGAATAGCATAGTGAAAAGGGCCAGGCATGGAAGAAGATACCATACACTCAAACTACAAAACACCTCTCAGTGTATCTTTCCAGCACATCACATAAATACTTGCTCTAGAACAGGGTATGCTTCTCTATGATATCTCAGCAAAAGGCTCTTATAGATGCTACTATTGGATGACAGATTTCTACTTATGGCTATCTGGAAGACATTTACTCAACAATTATTTTTTCCATCGAGTACAATATTTCTTGCACCCTGAAATTATGCTTAGGCATAGTGCCAAAGATAGACATAATAATGACAGTAATAAAAGAGTGATAAAGCCAGATAAAATCTTTTCCCTTACAGGGATTACAGTTTATCAAAAAGACGGAGTTAAAAGCAGTTGAGGAAACTAGCCTATTGATTAAGAGATCTTTCCATATGAATTAAGAAAACAATAGACCTAAAATACAATTATGAAAGGAAAGTTATGAAAGTATATTGAAGATGAAGAAATCATGACTGTATGGTGCAAAAAACATACTCATGAGTAACGACTCCCTTTGCATTCTCAATTTCAGCTAGAGTTTACCTTGAATCCAACACTCTGCCAAACTGAACATTTCCCTGCTCTTCAAATAAATAACACCTTTGTTTCTTTGCATTTGCTTTCATCTTACCATTGAATGTCCCTTTCCACAATTTTGCTGCATGAGATTTCTCTATCCGTTCTTTCAAATTTGAGATCCAAGTGAAATTTTGTATCTTCCATGAACCTAACACAATCATCCCCATTAAGAAGTAATTACTTGAGTTATAGCAGCATACCTCTAATTATTCCTTATTTCTTCCCACGTAGATTTTAGTTAATATAGCTATACACTCCTAAAAAATAGGGAATTTGCATTTAGTTTGTACATTTAATATAATATTTGTAAATTTTAATTGCACTATTCTCAAATATAATGAAGAGTAAATTCAAGCAAAAGCATAGTGGTCCTTTTTCAGTACCAAAAAGAAAACAAGTACAGAGAATAATAAGTTGTCTGCATGTCTCCAAATTCAAGAGTAGGAATAGGTATGATGACTTATGCAATTTTATAAATGAAATGAACATATTATGAAAAAAGAACCAATGAATTCTCAGCAATTTTTGAATGTGTACTTTTGGTGGCCTGTTTTTAAATGAAGGTTGCCTAGTTACCAGCGAATTTACCAAGTAGAAAAGCACAAGAGTTCTTGGAAAGAGATAATCAGTTGTCATCCAGGACATTTTGCCCTAAGCAAGATAACGACAAGAGGGCCATGCGACATTCAGTCAAAAGACATATCCCATACATTTTAGACAGTATAGAGAAAATAGAGCTTTTAAATATAATCTTCAGTAGGCTACTCCTCACATGGGCAATGCCATGTAGCATTTTCCAAGATGAGTACAGCAGGGGCTTATTTATTTATTTTGTGATGGCTGGTAGTTCTCAAGCAATGCTTAATCGGCCAAAAATTAATAATAAAATTTAATTTTTAAAGTTATGTACCTCTCAATCAGTCTGAAAACTAGATTATCATCATTTTATTTTGTACTTAAAGGAGTAGAGAGAATGATATATGGCTTGGGGTTCTTAGTTGCAAACAACAGAATGTTTAAAAGAATTTGTTGAAAGGCGTTAGCTAGTTCATGGAATCTTGGTGAAGGCAAAATCCAGATTTGGTTACTAACCAGCTAAAAGAGCATGATCATGAACCACACAGCCCAAATAGTGTCTGACAATTCTTTGGAGCTGTTTGGAGTTATACCGGTCTGTAGCCTGTTAGGAACACAAAAGCAGGAGGTGAGCTGCTGGCCAGCGAATGAAACTTCATCTGTATTTGTGGCTGCTCCCTATCACTAGCATCACTGCCTCAGCTCCACCTCAGATCATCAGGCATTAGATTCTCATAGGAGCACTGGTCCCTGGTGCCAAAAAGGTTGAGGACTGCTGCTCTACATCACTAATCATTAGGGAAATGGAAATGGAAATCAAAGCCACAATGAGATATTACCTCACACCTGTTAGAATAGCTATTGTTTAAAAGACTAGAAATAACAAGTATTGCTGAGGCTGTGGAGAAAAGGGAATCCTTGTGCACTGTTGGTAGGAGTGAAAATTGGTGCAGTCACTTGAAAAACAGTATGGCGTTTCCTCAAAAAATAGAACTGCCATATGACCCATTAATTCCACTGCTGGTTACTATCCAAAAAAAAAAGAAAAACAGCAACTCAAAAAAATATATGTACCCCCTTGTTCATTGTAACATTATTTACAATAGCTAATATATGGAAATAACTTTAATGTCCATTGATTGATGAATGGATAAAGAAATCATGGTATATACATACAATGCAATATTAGTCAGCCATTAAAAAACAATGAAATCTTGCCATTTGTGAAAACATGGATGGAGCTCAAGGGCATTATGCTAAGTGAAACAAATTGGACAGATAAAAACAAATACTACATGATTGCTCTTATATATGGAGTCTAAAAAAAATTAAGCAAACAAGTTCATAGATACAGAGAATAGATTGGTAGTTGCCAGAGGTAGGGGTGGAATATGGGAGAAATGGGTGAACTGTTTGGTTTTTTATTTTTAGTTTAAATAAATCGAATAACATAAAAATATTATTTTAAAACAATTAGTTACTGAATGTCATAATCTTGATTTAACAAATCTTAATAATGATTTACCTTGATAATCTATACAGTCATGAAAATGCTTACATTTTCAACTGAGGAGAAATGGTAGAGAATGGAAAATGAGATTTTTTTCACCTCTAATCTGATCATTCTGAATTTGTGTGGTTCTATGTGTGTGTGTGTGTGTGTTTTTTTTAAGATTATTATTTCCTCTCAAAATTGACTTGTTTCTAAGTATATTTAGAGACCTTTTCTAAATTCTACTTGAACAAAACTTTCAAACTGACGCATTTCAAATTATTCAAGCAAATATCTTGAAATCTCTTAGAAAAGTCACCTGTACCATCTGTCCAGGACTTAATGAAAAAAAAAATGACTATTCAAATCTAGTTGTTACAACAGTATGGTGGTTACAGAGGGGAAGGGGAATGGGGGGAAGATAGCAGAGGGTAAAGGGGTCAAATATATAGTGATGGGAAGAGACTAAACTTTGAGTGATAAGCACACAATATAATATTCAGATGATCATAATATTATACACTTGAAACACATAACCTTATTAACCAATGTCACCCTAATAAATTTAATTTTTTTTAAATCTGTCACTAAACAAAATGTAGCTTTGGAATTTCATGAAAAGTCATCTATAAAGGGCCAAGTAAAACATGCTTTGAATGGGATTTTACAATGTTTCAACAGTTTCAGAAACAGCCTGACATCTCACATATAAAGAAAAGTAAAACTTTCATATATGTAGGTGAACAAAAAGCATAGAATCATTGTTTATTTTTTGTTGTCATTAACAAAACCTGTCCCTGATAATTTTGTCTACTATGCCGACTTCTTAATTTAAGAAATTGGATTCAAAACCTTGTGTTTGGAAATATATTTTCTACAAGGAAAAAACAAAAAAGCAGAAGGAAGGCAAATGTATCCTATTTTGGTATAAGCTTAACTTTTATACCCCGTCTGCCCTGTCTGAGAGAGAGACAGTGCTGAAATGGAAAGGGCTGTAAAGCTCATTGGTTTCTGATTTACCTTTCTAGTTAACAGTGTTCAAAGCTGATAGAATGTGAAGAGCAGGTAGTAAAGCAGTGAAAAGAAGAAAACACAAATGACCACCAAAAAGGTGAGCAGAGCAACATGCGAGTGCAATAGGAAGAAATCCTAGACAAGAGTTGAAAGAAGAGAGCGACCAAGTGTGTCAAAGCAGATGAGAGCAGGGAAGCTTAAGCTGGGAAGGTCTCATGTCTTTACCCAGAATGGCATCATGTGCCCTGCTGATAGACCGCAAGAATTCGATAGGCAAGGAAATAGAGAAAAGCAGGAAAATACACTCATTTAGGGGCCTCACGTATTAAATGAAGGAGAAAACTATGACAATAATTGAAAGCAATGCCACGATCAAGAGAAGGCTTTGCTGCTGTCATTCTTGTTGTTTGTCTAAGCAAAGACAGACAAGAACTTCTGGAGAAAAAAGAGAAGCCAGTAGGAATGGGGAGACTGAAATTCCAAACTTAGAAGACGCCTTCATCAAGTGGCTTGAGAAAACGGACTAGTGACAGAATTTCTGTCAGTGAGGTTTAAATGCAAATTTAAAACTAAGAGAGATTGTAGTGAGGAAAATGTTTCCAAAAAGATCTCATGGCAGAACTACATCTTGAATCTTTTTTTATTGACTATCAATCCTGTGCTTTGTCCAGGAGACCAAATTTTCTCAGTTTCTTCGATAATGAGACCTTACTCCACCATGTTTAAAAGCTCAGGAGGAAAAATAAAGATGGTAGACAATGGTGGAGAATTTATGCAGTGGAGCAGAGAGAATAGAAGTGACACAGGAATGAGAGTTGAACTGCAAAGGCCTTAGGAGAGATTAATATTGTTATCTTGGCCCATGTACTCCAAGTTTGAGGAGGGCAAATGTAGCCTCAAACCAATTCAAGTGCTGTATAAGGCTGAGTGCTATATAAGACTGAGTGTGTGTGGTGAAGAGTTCAAGGCACTAGTAGGATGAAAACTGGTAGGCTAAGTGTCAAACCATCAGGAAAACATGAATCTTTAGCAAAAAGGAAGTTGTGAAAAGAAGGGAACATGTAGAAATCAAAATCTCAAGCTCAAAATTAGTGTCTGATGAGGGTGAAGCTGAGTGAGTGAGTGAGTGAGTGGTGAATAACTTGTGGGGAGAGATGCTAGGGATTGGCAGAGGAGAGGACTGTGAAGAACCAACATAGATGACCCAAGATGAGAATGAAACAAAGGGCAGTACTTCCATCTTATTGGCCAGTGGTTACTAATTTAAGAAAATTGTACAAACCGCCCCCCCACACACACACAGATTTCAAAACAAATGGACATGTTTTAAAAGCTACTCTGCCAAACAAAACTATCATTGTCACCCAGGCTTTGCTTTAGGTGTATTTCTAGAACAATTCACAAAGATGATCTTAATGGTAAACATTGATAAGTCCCTTAATTAAATTATGGAATGATGATATACTTTGTTATATATTTAGGATAGGTGCTATACAACCCTGACAATCCTGTGAAAAAAAAAAATGATGAACCTTGTATTGGCTTTGTCTTCAACATCTGTAAAATAATCATGGTGTAGCCATTCAGGCTTAGTGTATATAGAATGTTAATTATGGCTATGTATATGCCACTCAGAGGCTTATTAAATCTGGTGGATTTTTGATATTCTAAAGTTATATTTGAAAAAGTTCTAATTTTATATTACATTAATGTTAATAATCGTCATAATGACATTTCCTCTAACTTGTGTACCCCCTTTTTTTAACTGAAGTGTAAGACCTTTTTATATAGATATTATAAAATGAAATTGAAACTTCTTATGAAAACAGTCAACTGGGACTGCCAGCCTTTTTGGGGGGGCAACAGCCAAGTTAAAAAACTACTTTTGTACTAGTCAGGATGCATTGACTGACCATTTTCATGAAATATTTTATAAGTGATCATCTCTGGATTTATCTTTATTTATCATGTTTATATTAATATTGATAATACTTTTCACTCAGGTAACAGTATTTAGTTTAAAAAATATTTTCATGATCAGTATCTTGTTTGATCCTTACAATGACCCTGCAAAGTGTGGCCAGATGTTATTCTCATTTTATAGATGAGGAAAAAAGGCAGAGAGATGCACTGAGTTCAGAATCAATGATTAAAAATCTAGAAGTTGAATCCAGGTCTCCCAGGGCCAGAAAATTGGCTGCCTAAAAAATCATTTCCATTGACATCATCTACATAAAATTATTTGGGGCTGTTATGTATTCCAATAAATTGATATTGTATAAAGGAGCATTTGAGTTAGAAAAGAAAAAAAGGAAAATGAAAATTGTAAATTATCTTCCATATGTTATCAGTTGCTGCATGATACTAATATCATTCTTTTAAAAATGGCCTTAAATAATAGTATCTCTCTGTGATAAGCTAAGGAATATCACCTTAGACTTTGTAAATTTTAGATAGCAAATATACTAACATCTTTCTGGTTTCTAAAAATATCTATTCATATCAGCTTCCTCCCAAAATAATGGGCCAAATGAATATTTTTTTTGGTAGCAACATAACTCATCATTTTTAAATTCTCCCAGCTGCTGATTTCATTAGTAAAATGTCTTTCCTCTCATCCTTTTCCACATCTGTACTAAAAAAATCCTGGCATTTCCTTTCCCAGTGGAGAAGTCCTACCCAACCACATTGCCAGGCTCCCAGACTCCTATGCTTAAATAAGTGATTGCTTTGCCCATCTTTTAAAATTTACCTCATACAAGGCCATCAAGGCACAATATTCAACACTGCAAAGGAAGCCAAGCATTTATTTAAACTAATGAGATACCTTCATTTTCATTTTTCCCTGGGAGGATTGCAGTGATGTTTAAAAATTCTCTGAATTCTAGAACTAGGGCAACACATTGATTTGAAGAAAGCTATAATCTTCCCTTCTAATTTGAAGTGCACTTTTTCTGCAGTGAAACAGAATGTAGCTTTCAGAATCACAAGGGCCCTAAACCCACACAAAGACATCCTCATCCTAACCACTTCTCTTTCAAGCTGGCCCCATCCTTCTTAATGCAGGGATTTATAAACACCTTTTCAATAAATTTCAAGGTATATTGAACTAAAAGGAGAAAGGTTCGAATAATTTCTTGCAGATTTAGGAGGGAAATGATTTCAACTGCCAAGTCATGATGAATATCACCTTTTGCTTTCCACCACTTCCTCATTGCAGATGATCTGTTGGGCAAGTTCAATTATGGGGTCTTGTAAAAGGATCATAATTAAATTTTTAAAGGAACAAATTAGCTTTTTGTCTTTCTGAATGAAGCAGAGGAGTCAAAACTCTTACTTTTATGAACACTGAGGGATTTTGACTTCTATCGATATAATGCCTTCCACAGCCTAAAGAGGCTTACTTCAAAGAAAGGCTAGGAGAGAAAGCCAGCCCTCTGGGATTTGAAGAGATAATAAGTTAGCAAGCTGTATAACATGATGGTTTACGAAATTCTTCCTTCAAGGACCATTATCTAGTGCTAATAGTGCTTTATTTCTTCCTCTCCTGTGCTTATTTAGAACATAATTACAAGAGCAAGAGGATGGGAGGGAGTTGGGCATCAGGATAATCATTCGCCAAATTAATACAGCCAAGTAGAATCTCTGGCCTTTGGGGCTCATTTATCAATTAGTTCTACTGCTGTCTGAGTTCCTCTATTTCCCCATAGAATGAAGGTTTTTTTTTTTTCACTCATACACCAGCTCTCAGGAAAGTCATTTGAGACCAAAACATTTTTCAGAAAAAATCTCTTTTACCCTACTTAATATCATGATATACTATACAGCCAGCTTCTTATCCATTTTAAGAGCATTTCATAAGCACTAGTAGTTAGCCCTTTCTTTCTCTTTCTTTTTTCTGAATTTCTATTTTCCTTTCTTTCCTCTCTTTTAATTAATTAAAATTATTTTTTTCCCCAACTGGCTTATCTTTCTGCACTATGTTTTCAAAGTTATTGTGTAGATTTTAATGTTAAAACCGCTTTGTGAGTGCTCTGTGGTCTCTGACTATTTAAAATTGGCTATGAAGAATAGAAATATTGGCAGTGTTTCATACCTGCGGGGGTGACAGGAGCATTGTTTTTATTCCTCAGAAGCTAGCTGGTATCTCAGGAACTATGGGCCCCAGCCTTTTGGAAAATGTACCACAGTCCTGGCTTATCTTTCTCAACTAATTAGTGTTTTTAAAAGGAAAGAGAAAGTGTCAGGAGTGAAGGGCTACTTAAAACTATGCCATATTCTTCACATAGTTTTAAAAACATAATCTGAACTAGCATTTTTTTTATCTAAAAAATAAACCAAACTTTTTGTTCATTTTCACACTCATGCTTTATTCTTATTTGAATACTAATTACAAATGTTTCATCCTTGAAAATTTGGCTTACCAAAACCTAAGAACTTACTTGCTCAAATCAAGAAAATAAAATGTGGAGGAAAAAGGTCTTATGAAGCAAAGTATTTCATTTTGCTGATAGCCAAGAAAGTAGGTGTTATGGGGTGAATTGAGTCCCCCAAAAAGATATATTCAAGTCCCAACTGCCAGGAATTCAGAATGTGACATCAAGTGGAAATAGGGTTCTTAGAAGAGTAATCAAATTAAAATGACATCATTAGGGTGGACCCCAATCTAACATGACTGGTGTCCTTATTAAAAGGGGAAATTTGGACACAGAAACACACAGTGGGAAGATGAGGCCAGAGATCTGTGTGATGCATCTGTAAGCCAGAAGTGCCAAAGATTACGAAAAAATCCCCAGAAGCTAGGGGAGAAACATAGAACAAGTTCTCCCTCACAGGCCTTAGAAAAAACGAGCCCTGTCAACGTCATCTTTGACTTCTAGCCTTCAGAACTGTTAGACAACACATCTGTGTTGTTCAAGATACCTAATTTGTGGGACTTTGTTACAGCAGTCCTAGAAAACTAATTTAGTGCATAGCCTATGTTTCTAGTAGCTAAGGGAATTTGCAGGAGTGGTTGGATGGCCACAACTGGAAAACAGGAAGCCAAGAAGATCCAAAAGATCAGGGAGAGGCAGAGGTCAAAACCAAACGGATGTTTCTCACAAAGCATTAATTTCAAAGACCCAAGCAAAGAAATAAGACCTTATAAGGTTAAAGACTCAAAGACTGAACCAGAGTTTACAAGGCATTCTGTTCTCAGCTCAGATGTCACCTCCTCAGAGAATGATCAATTTATCTAAAGTGGCCCCCCTCACCTCTATTCAGTCTCTATCCCATTACCCCCACGTTACATCACAGTACTTACTGCTACCTGAAATTATTTTTGTGACCATTTATCATGTGTTTTATTTTCTGCCTCCCTCCTCTAGAAAAGCTCAACTGTCTTACAGCTTGTAGAACAGTGCCTGGTATTTAACAGGTGTTCATTACATCTTTGATGAACAAATGAAGTATATTTGAAAGCCCCAAGGGAATCATAACCTGGAGGTATTATATTCCTGAGACACCTGAGAGTGCAAGCAGGCCGTTTGATGGGGCCCTACAGCCTTTCCTGTGGGTGTAAGGCAGATGGAATATTTGCCAAACCAACTAAGTGGCAACCAAGGCATAGGAAATCAATATGGACTTGTACCTACCTGAACCCTGATGGAAGAAGACATCAACTTGGCACCCCAAACTATGCATAGGCTACCCAGGAGACAACCCACCTGCTCCGAGTCTTACCTCTAGTCATATAACAGGATAACATTAGCAAATTTAGGGACGTCTTAAAAAAAAAAATTAAAATAACAGACTCCACCATGCAATTTCTAAAAGAAACAAGTGCTTCTTAAATTGAAAATTCTGCCCCATTAACTTCCTGAAAGGTGAAGGTGGATAGTTCTGGAGAGTTCTGCGAATGAGGCAATCTGCAATAGAGTAAGGCCCTTGGGGGAAAAATTTTTCAAGTGTTCTAGTGAATGTTTCTATTTAGATGTATGACAAGCTAATGTGTCATCAGTGTCCATGGTTGTGGAAAGACTCCAAAAAGGAATGACAAATGTTGTATGTGCAACTTTCTGTTTTACTGATACATTTACATGTTGGTTAAACAAGATTTAAAAAAAAAAAATCCTCCAGAAGATTGTGCTTTATGACACTTAGTTCCTTCCCCAGAATTTTTCAGTTGACATTTTTGCCTTTCAGTGGACCTTTGGCTTTGAGTTTTCCAGAAAGAAAATTCTCTACCAGGAAAATCTATACAATATAGTTACTAACCTTAGGCAAACAAACGCAAAGCAAACAAACTCCGAAACTTATACCAATCCTATGTATTTAGAAGAATATATGTGCTCTGGATCCCAAATCGTGAACTGATGACCTGACATAATCCCCTCATCCCCATAGATTCTGCTTTTTGTATCATAACACCCTCTGCCTGTATCACACCATTTCTCCAGAAACTCAAGTAATTGGTGATGCTCATTAATACCTATAACATATTTGGTGATAAAGCAGATGTTATTTTTGCCCTTATTGTGTATTAAGGCTACTAGGGCTCAGAAATGCACATTGCAAGTTAGGATTACTCAAAGAGTAAAACACAGACATCTGGCCTGTTACCAACTACTTCATCCAACATGTATGAAATTACTCTTTAGAGTTAAATGCACCATGCTACTCTCTCATCTTTTTACTTATATTACTAGTTTTGATCGAGAGGCATATTTTCGTGCTTTTTGGTTACCTGAAAAATCTGTTTTGTTGAAGCAAAAAGGACAGTTTTAGCGCCCTTTTATCATTGTCTTTAGCCACTCTTTAGCTTCTAGGCTGATTCCTTTTCCCATTTCAAATCCTCTGTTTTTATAGCTGATGACTTGCATTTACTAGTGACCAAGATATAACACTGTGTCTACTTTTGTTCTCATGTTTGAAAAAAAAAGGTCAATAGAAAGAGTGATTCTTTCTGTGTATGTGTGTAAGTGTTTCAGGAGTTCAGAGAAAGGGAACTGAAAAGTTTTTCTAAACTTCTTCAACAGTTGCCGCTCTCCCCTGCACCCTCCTCCCCCAAGCATCTCTAAGTTTTAAAATGCTCTTTGCAAATCATCATTTGTTTGTAATTAAGAACCCCCACAGAATTGCTGTAGTGTAGTGTGTAGCATACTAAAACAAATTGGAAAAAGGCCAAGCCATGATCACACATGTAAGAAAATGAACGTATGGATACCTGAGAGACTAGTAGCCTAAGATACTCCCTGCTACCCTGGGCTTTCCCATCCAAGATTTTGCCTGCTGTCCTAATAGGACTTAGAAAATTTGAAATGACTAATAACTAGTCATTCACTTAGCTGTGTGATCTTGAGCAAGCTACTTAATATTTCTGAATTTTCATTCTATCATCTGTAAAATTGAGAAAATACCTCTCTTGTAACACAGTAGGGAATGAAGCTCTGTAAAATGCATGCCATAGAATACAGCATATAGCACAGTGCCTGGTGTACATATTCATTTTTAAATGAGGCCTCTAATAACAGTGATATGAAGTATCATGTTATGTCTAGAGAAGAATGCTTATTCTTCAATGAAAAGTGTTTATAAATACATAACTTAATCTTGATCTCACCTATTTCTCTTCTATTTCTCCCTCTTTTAGCTCTGTCTAAATCTTCTGGTACCTGTGTCTACGGAGTCCCTCCCCCCAGAAAATCACACAGAAAGGTATCGGAGAAAACAAATCATCACTTACTCTTCTGGGGCATAGAACTATGAGAGAAAGAAATCCTTAATATGGAAGAATGAATTGCAATCAGTGGACAAGATTTGGGGGAGGTCAAAACCTCCCTTACACCCTGTAGACCGAAAGATGGGTAACCAGCTACTCAGCTCAGAACAGTTTCCAAGTGCCACTCACTGACTCCCACATGTCTAACTAGCCCCAAACCGTACCACTCCCCAGCTCCTCCTCATCACCCTGTCCTCTTCTCTTATTCTACTGTTTGCAGTCCTGGCACACACCATGCACTCTCATTTTATGACTTTGCCTGTACTGTTCCCTTTGCCTAGAATGCCCAACTTCATCCAGATAATTCCTAGTTTTCCTTGAAGATTCAGCTTAGATAACTTTTCTGAACTTTCCATGGCATCCTCCCCAGAGCTAACTCATCATCTGACTCAGCGATGGGATGGAGGAATGGGATTCACAATGCAGCCTATGAGAATGGTGCCCTGTGGAGTTGTACTGTGCACAGTCTGCAGAACTGTGCCTGCTTCTCTCACATCTTGACCACCAGCCCACCTCTATGTCCTCCAGTAGCCTCATGATAGAAATTTTTATTCCACTGTTTTAATCATTTACTTGAAGTCTTTCCTCATAGATAGAGTTCCTTAAGGAGGAGTATGGGTTCTATTTCTGTTTTTTCCAATACTTTCACACACCAGTAACCCTCCGTTAACAGCCTGGTTAGTGGCTCCAGTAGAGACTTTGGTCAAGAGCCTCTTCTCTTTGGATTGCTTAACAGCTTAGTCATAGGTGGCTCACAGTTTAGATGGAAAGTATGAAGGGTAACAAGGGCTATATGATGACAAAGACAGGCTAATAAGAATCAACTAAGTAGGCTAGGATAGTGGTGGAAAATGTTTGGTTTCTAGTGCCATCTTGAGACCTACTCACATTCCTTTGGAATTCAAAAGGAGATGATATCTGTATATCCTAAAGAAGTCCCTTTCTAAACTCTATTGCTGGTTTCTCTCACTTCTTTTTGCCTACTGTTTAAAGTTTCAAAGCTTACTGCACATTGCATCCTTTTTTATTAGCTTTGGAGTACCTTAGAGCAGAAATTTCCTCCAGGAGGCCAAGGATACTGGAGCCTATATTTAGAGAGTACTTATTATGGGTTGGATGAAGGCCATATGGGTTGGACTATGCCTAGAGTCATGCTGCTTGAAACTGTTCTAATATTCATTTAGAACCACACTGAGTTATTGCTGACCTCATGTATGGATCATATATTCACAATCAGCTCTTGGCTTAGACAAGAGGATATATGTGTTATCTCTGCTGTTGCCCATTATGTTTTCATTTCATATGACTATTGTGCTTAGAAGCATGATTTTCAATCTGTATTCCCAGTTAAATTCCTTCAACACAGTCTGTACACTTAAGTGTACAGTTTTCTTTGAAGCAGACTTTGTTGAAATTGTCATCTATTATCTGCTCTCTCTGTCTTCCAGGACTACCACGTTTTGCTGTAACTAGAAAGGAGAGACAATTTTTTACATGAGTGAACTTCGTAACTTGGCACTTATTTTTAACTGGCATGACAGCAGCTGAAGTTCTAGAAAAAATTTGAGTTCTGAAGGACAACTCTTTTATTCGAACACCAATTAAAGTGCCCTGTGACATCTTCATTGAAGTCATGGCCCCCAAGCTCAGTTGTCTCTCATTATACTCCTGCTGTGTTTACATGCAAGTGTAACTAAACAAAAAGAATTAAAAGGGGCAGTATAATTTCATCAAGGGGACATAAAGGTGAATTGTTGAAAACCACAAAGAAAACTGTTACTTAGATCAACTCCAAAATGAATGCTGCCAGCCATCTGAAAAAATACTTGTGTGATGGTCTTTATGCATGAGGAGTAAGGATATTCTCCAAATAAAGCTTCATAGAACTCTGAGAAGTAGAAACTAATATTTGTGACAGCCAAAGTAAAGAAAAAGTGAGGAAAAGTTGAGAATTACTTCTAAGTCTGAACCAAAGGAAACAATTTTAGCAGAGATTTTCCAGTAGTGATTGACACACTTTCAAATACAGGGGTAGAGAAAGCAAAGAGATATTGAGAACCAATTACTTCATCAGAATCAAACAAACAAAAACTCAGCCTTGGAAAAATGGAAAAGAGTTATGAGGCCATGTGTGAGACTTTCCCGCTTGAAAGAAGACTTTAGTGTCAGATAGTGTTTAAGTACAAAGAAGGCCTCTTGTGAAGAGGGGGAAACTTGTCTTAGTTACCAATGTTCAGTTTACTTCATATTTATCTAGAGTTTATATTCTGTATACTTGTTAATTGGGTATGAATATACATAAACAACTTCTATCAAAGGGAGAAAAGGGAAGATGGTTGTGTCAGGAAGTTTTCAGTACTGATGGAAATAAATGATTATGTTTATTTTAGTCATCATGGGTAATTCTTATACCATTATTATGTGTATTTGAGGATGTGAAATGACCACATAAATCTGAACTTTACTTTATTGATTTTGCAGAGTTAAGAGGAAGATTTATGAGGCATGGAAACTTCCATCATGTTTGGAAGAAAGTAGAGTGAATGTAGAGATACCAGACTTCCACTAAGACCAATGGACAATCCCACACTCACACTTCTCTATCGAACTTTAAGATTAGTAATATGCTGCCTTTGCAAGATGAAAAGAAACTAGTGCCAAGAAGGCATATTCTTCAGTGTTTGGAATAGTCGTGCTCTGAAGACCATGGCTTCAAAAGTCTCCTGTTTGTATGTTTTGACAGTTGTGTGCTGGGCCAGCGCGCTCTGGTACTTGAGCGTAACTCGTCCTACTTCATCCTACACCGGCTCCAAGCCATTCAGCCACCTAACAGTTGCCAGGAAAAACTTCACGTTTGGCAACATAAGAACTCGACCTATAAACCCACATTCTTTTGAATTTCTTATCAATGAGCCCAACAAATGTGAGAAGAACATTCCTTTTCTCGTTATCCTCATCAGCACCACCCACAAAGAATTCGATGCTCGCCAGGCAATCCGAGAGACGTGGGGTGATGAGAACAACTTTAAAGGGATCAAGATAGCCACTCTTTTCCTTCTGGGCAAGAACGCTGATCCTGTTCTGAATCAGATGGTGGAGCAAGAGAGCCAAATCTTCCATGACATTATTGTGGAAGACTTTATTGATTCCTACCATAACCTTACCCTCAAAACATTAATGGGGATGAGATGGGTGGCCACTTTTTGTTCAAAAGCCAAGTACGTCATGAAAACAGACAGTGACATTTTTGTAAACATGGACAACCTTATTTATAAACTACTAAAACCCTCCACCAAGCCAAGAAGAAGGTATTTTACTGGCTATGTCATCAATGGAGGGCCAATCCGGGATGTCCGCAGTAAGTGGTATATGCCCAGGGATTTGTACCCTGACAGTAACTACCCACCATTCTGTTCGGGGACTGGCTATATCTTTTCAGCCGATGTGGCCGAACTCATTTATAAGACCTCACTCCACACAAGGCTGCTTCACCTTGAAGATGTATATGTAGGACTGTGTCTTCGAAAGCTGGGCATACACCCTTTTCAGAACAGTGGCTTCAATCATTGGAAAATGGCCTACAGTTTGTGTCGGTATCGCCGAGTTATCACTGTGCATCAGATCTCTCCAGAAGAAATGCACAGAATCTGGAATGACATGTCAAGCAAGAAGCATCTCAGATGTTAGGATTTTTACCAGTGTAAATACATTTCTTTTCTTTTTTAAGAAATGGGGCCTGGGGGTGTTGGTGTTTTACAGGTGTCACCAAAAGAAATGAACTGGTGAAGGGGTTTTGTAAAAAGCTTTTTCTTCCCGCTCCTAGTTCCTTTCTTGGATTACCAATTTACAAATGTTAGGCTCTGGTCATAGAAATAATACATAAGTTAGAAGGGCCAGATTTCATTCTCAGGTCCTAAGGCATTGCATTTATCTCAAAAAATAACTTTCTAACAACTGTTAGGATTTACACACTGTGCATCTGAGATAAAAATCTGGTTCTGAGAAACTGAAACTCATGGTAATGTCTTTATATCATCACTGCAAAAATAAATAACTCTTTCAAAAACAATTCAGAAATCATGCACAGGCAGGAAGACACACTGGATGTGATTATTAATATTGTGTATGCTGTTACATTGAATTTTTACATATTTTGCCACATATGTACAGTATTTGTGGTTCCAACCAGAAATGAACTTCGTACTGGCAGGGAGGCTACAATTAAATAAATGGAAACTTAAACTCGAGATGCATATATTCTGTATATTTGGAAGACAATTCCGCTTGCTTATTCAACAAGCATTACCTGGTGCCTCCAAGGAGGCTTTGCCAAATGTAATCTCACCTGCTACTCTCTGTACCATGTCGCTAAGTGCATTTTATGGTTTCTGGCTCATGCAGACACATGTGTAGAAATAAGTTGGTAGGAGGCCAGAGAAACAAAAATCACACAGAGAAAATACAAATTTACGTATTATAATTAACATAAGCTTAGCAATAGTATAGGATGCCCCACCCACACATTTACAAAGCACGCAAGAAAGTCTTTTAATTGGTACTAATGTTATTGAATGACTTAGCCCTACAGTTGATAAATGGAATATCCTCTAATATCCGAAACATCCAAGTACCTCTAATGGCAATGCTGATAGGAGGTGTTCTGGATGCTGTGTAATTGAGGTTCATGGGAAAGAAGAGGGTGGGCTTGGATTCAAGTTCTACTGCTGCATCAGACTTGTTGGGTCATGTGAGCAAGTGTCTTAGCCTTGCTGTGCTTCGATATGCTCATTTATAAAATGGCTAGAAAAAACACCTACCTCGCAGGTGCTGTGAGAGCAAATAGCATTTGCTAAGTATTAGGTTTAAAGGTGCTATGTAATGCAATGTATCATGCATTATACTAAATGCTAAAATAATTACATAATCACAATGATAGTCATTAGTAGTAGTAACATCTTAATATAATATCTGCCAAAATAAAGATAAAACATGGACTATTAGTGCACCTGATACTTCCAAAACTTTGACTTTTCCTTGGAAATGTTAGGTGTTTGAGGAAGCTTCAATTTCTCTGTTATTTCTTCTGGTTTCAATAAATAAGTTAGTATTTCAGTGCATTTCCTTGATATTCCAGGGTGCTGAAAGTAAAGGCACCTTGGGGAGGAGCCTCTGTCTGTGGGTGTATTAAAGTAATGGAAGCACATGCTTTGCAAAATGTATCACATCAACTTAGATCTCAGGAAATCCTTAATCTGAATTCTCAGTAAGAACTTTGAGGACCGATAGAACTAGTTCACTTTTATCAGGAGTAGACTAGGTGCTCAGCAAACCCACACATCGTACATCTTCTACCATTCATTAGGGATCTTGTTTGTTTTCATTCAAAGCCCCACAACTGAAAGTGTACCTTTTTTTAACTTGACCTTTCAAGCCCCCCTAGAAGTTGATAGCAAACAGGTAAACAAAAATGAACGAATGGAAATCTATTTCTTGAAAACACTTATCTTTCATCCCCAGCCCAAAAGAACCCAAAATGATGCAAGGCCTCCAAGTTCCTTAATATATTTCCATCATACAGGCAGCTGCACTGCTGAGTTGGGTTAGAAAACAACATTAGGTAGCCTGGGGAGAGATGGGTCAGCACAAGGTGAGCCACCCTCCAACCCCAACCTTCAACCGCTGTGAGCTTGATCATTGGAAAAGTCTCACGACTTCTTACTTGGTTTGCCTTTCAATTGTGTGGCCAGGTCAGGCCTCTGTCTCATGATATCGTCTTGCATTTACCTTATGCCAGTCAAGACACCTTTGGTGTCAAGGAACTGCACATTGTAAACATCATATGTGTACATCTATGAATTGGTTTGTGTGCGTGTGTACACTATGAATAGAGCCCTGATCTTTAAAAGGAGCAAAAATCAGAGAATCATGTCTTAAAGAACTATTTCCTAACTTTTTTATGCTAGGTAGTATCCATGTAACAAATATGTAAATATTCATCAAAGGCCATATGTATATATTTTAAAGGCATTTTTTTTTTTCTCTTCTCCCCGACTGTATGTATAGCTAGAATGTGCTTGCTGTGTACATTTTCTTCTGCATGGAGCTTGGTGAGGCAAAGTCATTTGTCCGGTGTTTCAATAGCCTAAAGCATGTTTGCCCTTTGTTTTTTGAATGTTCAAAAATGTTTGAGCAAAGTTAGATCAAAAAGCTCTAATTTTCTACTTTTGTTAATTTTATGACACTGGCCAAATTATGGTTTCAATTCTTTGTTATGCCAATTTAAAAATTTTTATTATCATTCTTCTGGCATAAAATAATGTTTCAGACAGTACAATACTAGAGTCATTCAATTTTTAGGAAAACCTTCTGACTGTCCCCCCATCTGTTTTGTTCATTTTGCATTGGATAGCAAAAGGTATCAATAATTAGTGTCTGTATTCTTAAATTTTCTTCTTTTAATTTATTTTTGGAAGAAAAATTTTATCTTTAGTGGCTAGTTCGTGCGGCCTTGTGTCTTTTTATATTGGCACAAATGCCAGTTTCAATATATAATATTGTATTTTTAAATAACAAAAATAAAAAATTAAGAACATTTTTTATTTGGATTAAATTCAGAAGAACAAAACCCCTTTGCTTAATATGCTATGGGGAAAACAAACTCTTTACAGAGAAGTTAAGGTAGGAGTTTTTCAATCTAATCTCTTCTATCAAAAGACAATGGAATATTTACATAAAGTGTCTGGGATTCATTTTCTACCTTTCCTAATATGTGGGTTTAGTGGGGAAATTGATTATGTCATTTCTTCTGTAAAGGTGAAGATAGTTTTTATAAGCAACAAAGTAACTTGTGAATGAAAGAAGTAATTTACTAGAAAAGCTTGTTGATGATAATTGACATTTAGGTATATCGTTATATATGAATGATTGTATTTATGTATTTATTTGTCAAAATTGTACATACTTTTTCGCCAAACGTGACTGTCTGTAAAAGTGCACTCTCCAGGTTTGTAGTACTGTTTAAGGTTACATGGGTTGCCAATCAAGCTGCTAATCAGAATACTATTTTTTGTATCAATGTTATAAAACCGAAAATGACAAATAGATGCTGAAGATGTCTTTACATTTAATTTCTTCACCTTCCTCTTGAAATGTAAACTGTTGATTGAAAGCACGATGCTAATGTATAAGCCCATCTGTCATGAGGAAGATTATGGTTCCATAATGTTGATTTTTTAAACCGTTGGGACAAATAAACAGAAGGAAAACCCTATCTTCATTCCACTTTGTTTCTTTTCCAAAAGAATTTCTTCGGTGAGATGTGATCATTACAATTAGCCGATGCCTCATCATTTATTATTATTAAGCTTCTCCACAGCCTCATTATATGTAGTAGTTCAGACCACTCAGGGCTTGTCTATGAGAGCCCAGTGCGACTTGACTCAGTCAACTTAAAGATGGTTTGGTCTAGTAGGCCATGGGCTACTCCAGAACTTAGGAAACTCACATCTCCCTTGCCCTTTGGCAGCCTTAGGAGAGTCTCTATGTTAAATTCTATGGTTTGAACATGCCAACAAATTCTATCCAGAGAGTGCTATATTGGTAACGTGAAATAGGACGTGTTAAATCTAAGGCAATACTGTCATTCTTATGTTTCACCCACATATATCCTTTGGAATATTGCATACTATTTAAAAAGTTTGGTCAGACTGGAAAATGCTATTCAGGCATTCTTTACAGCAGACAAATAGATGCTGATTGCTGATGCCTGACTTTGTAAGCAAGAAACTGATAGCTATTTAAGAGACAGAAGTTCTTTTTATTATCAATCCTGCTCTAGGTCTTCAATTTTTAACTTTGTATCTACTAACCCTGTACCTTAGAGTTCAAAGAAGCAAAATCTATCAGATGAGCTGAAATATGTGAGCAAACAATGAAACATATAAAATATATAGATTTGTATTCACTGTGACTTTTAGAGGACCAGCATCAAATGCAGTGTTCCAAAAGTATGGTTTCCTACCAGGAGCACCAGCATCAAATGGGAATTCGTTAGAAATGCAAACTGGTGGGCACCACTGGAAACTTGGGGGTGTGGCTCAGAGATCTGTTGTAACAAGCCCTGTGGGTGATTCTGAGGTACATTAAAGTCGAGAACACTGATCAAGAGCAGAGGTTGGCAAACTATACCCTGTGAACCACAGGAGCTAAGAATGGTTTCATGATGAACATTTGCAATGACTTGGTAATAGGGGACACCGACATTGAACCTCAGCTAAGCAAAATATTATCCCAACAGTAAGAATTCTGCCCTTCTCATTAGTAGATGTGCAATGCAAAATAAAAATTGTACTCAATTATTATTTTATTATAGTTTTAATTCCATCAATGCAGAAACTGGAAATTTGTTATGTAAGTACTTTCATATATTTTCAACTTTGCCTCTTGGCCTGCAAAGCTTAAAATATTTATTATCTGGTCCTTTACAAGAAAAGTTTGCCAATCTCTAGCTTAGATAAACAGGAAAATATATGAAGAAGGTGCTACATACAAAATTCCTCCAGTTGTTAAGTAAGAAATCACAGCAAAAAAGCACACTGAAACTGTCTCCAAGCAAGCATCCAGGAAATGACAACGTAGTCCTGATAATGAATTGCATTAAAAACCAACAACTGCATATATTTTTCAAATATTTCCTTTTTCTCTCTCAGAGTGATTTTTAAAATTACAGAAGCTTGATTCTGATTGTAACAATTACCCAAAGCTTAATTAATATATTGCTTAAAGATGTGTGGGTATTAAACCTAAGAGGGTGGGTTTCATATAGCTCGATTATCATAATTACAGGCATTCTATTTTCCCATTTACTTAATTGATTGTCATAGCTTTCCAGATGAATTCACGTTGCTGGAAGAAAATTGAATACATTTCTGAGAGAGAAAAGAAAAAAAGCAGAAATGGGGCTATTCAGAAGAGCAATGTCCCAGAATATAATCCATGAGAGAATGAAAAATTGTCTTTGATAATATCTCCTTACCTCTTTGCTAGCTAAAATAGGCATTTTTGTGAAATGAAAAAGAAATGAATGAAAAAGTATTATTGATTCAACTACATCTATAATAACACTGTCTCCACTGTCTCTTCAGCCAGAGGTGCTTAGAGCTCCAGAAAAATTTTCCATTTAGTTTTCCTTATAGAATCTATTAGTTTGGTACATTATGTCGACTATTTGTTATGCCTCTTGCAATGACCTCAGTCCTCACCTGGAGGGAACATGGCACAAGAGGTGATTTATTTTCTCTCTGAGGTTTATTCCAGAGCATTTACTCAGCAGTGACTGCCTAATATGGCAGGCTGGGCAGAGTTACGTGTGGGGGTGTGTTTGTGATGAAGACTATTTTTCAGCAGGGACAAGGATGACCTCACCAAGAGTGAGGGGGTGGGGGGAAGAAAACCTCAGAGATTTTTCTCCCATTACAAAGCCTTAAATTTTCAGTGCCTATTCCTCTGTTTTGTTGTTCTTGTTGTTTAATGTTACCAGTAGCCCCATGAGGTAGATGCTGCTGTTAACTCAATTGACAGGTTAGGAAACTGAGGCAACAGATAATTCTGTAATTTGCAGGATTAACTCAGTCTGCCTAGCTCTAAAGGCTATATTCTTAACCAAAACAACATTCTGCCTCTAATAAAATAAGAACATATACTGCCACTACCACCATCCCACCATCACTCTCATTCCTATAAAACTCAGTGTAATTATTTTGTTTTCAGATGGAAACTCCTCCTTTCTTACTGAGTTATAATTTACATACTTTAAAATTTGTCCTTTTTAAGTGTACAGTTCTATGAGTTTTGACAAATGTGTACATTTGGGTAACCACCACCATAATCAAGATATAGAACAGTTCTTTCACTTCCCCTCCCAGACTCTCTCACGTCCCTTTATAACCAGCAATACCCCCCCCCCCACCCCGCCACCTTCTGCCTCTGGTATCCACTGATCTCTTTTCAAACCTCTGTTTTACATGAGATTTGCATTTTATGCAGTAGTCATCATATATAATGTTTAAAGTTTAGAAAAATGTTCTTAGGATAACCCATTATGACAACTTAGTACAAAGAAAAGGAAAAATCTGAAAAGGAAGAAAACAGAAAAAAAAATCAAGATAATAGTTAAATGATTAAAAAGTACAAGTAAAAGGTTCAGGAGCTTTAAAATAAACCACCATTGATTTCATAATATCCAAATCTAACGAATATTAATAAGAAAGTACAAGTCAAAAATTTATAACCCTACTCACTGAGAGTATAGCCAGCTCACTAAGAACTTTAATAGAGCTTATGTCCTTCAGAGCTCACACACATTTCTGTGGAGTAGAAAGAACAATCTATAAGTTCAGTTATACTTTTTTTTCCCTCTTGGAGGCAAAGGATCCCCTGGAGAGGCATCCATCACCCACTAGCTCATTAAAAGGCAAGCCCTCTGTGCACTTGGGGATTTGTTTTCACACCTGTCTCACAGCACACTCAGAGGAGCTCTACTTCTGTAGTTGCCTGTACATCCTTTCTTTTGGTGTCTTCGACATATGCTAGTTCACAATTCCTTTAGGGAAAAATAATTACAAGCTTCTTTTCAAACTTTATTGACAGAAGTATCTGAGTTCACTTGGAAAGCATACCATTGTAATGTGCCTTGTAGTTACCTGAAAATCCTGTGAAAATGTAGATTTATTGTTCAGGGTACAATCCAAGGTTCTAATTTTCTCATAAGCTCTCAGACAATACTGATGTTTTTTTGTACATGGCCTGTCCTTAGTATCAAGACTCTAATATTTGAGGCTAGATTCTAGACAAAGATACTAGAATTCAGTAAGTATCTGTTATGGACCATACCAGGGGGGCTTTTGCATATATTGCCTCTAAATCCTCGCAAAAACTTGCTAGAAGGTATTTAAAATTAAGTGAGTTTTGAGTCTCTAGGATAGTCTTGGGTTAGCACTCATTCTCTTAATTTCTTATATGCAGGTTTTTCTAAGACTTTATGGGAGAAGGTTGAAGTCTTAGAGGAAGCAATAGACCCAAGAAACAAAAACAATAGGAAACAAAACACCAGACTATTATTTCACTGATACAGTGTCCAGTAGCCCAGTACTACTGGATTCTATCTTAAAATCAAGTTGGAATTCATAGCGTAGGTTCAGGTCAAAGATGGCTTCATTTTCCCACCAAGCACCAAACTCTGACTAAGCCTAGGGTAGGACTACTACATAGCTCATAGGGGAGGAAAAGAGGAGAAGCATGTGTTGTGGCCAGGATTCTGGACTCCTGGTACTAGAACATGGAAACAACAGGAACAGAAGGAAAGCAGAGAGAGAGAGAGAAACACACACATATATCATCTGTTGACAAATTGTTGCCCTGCACAGATATAAATGTGACCTAATCATTGTCATAGAATGACCATTTGGATTAATAATCCAACCTCTTAAAGAGGAGCAATGATTAGGGTGGGAGAAAGGAAGCTTTTAGGCATGAAATAAGAAAAATAGGTGGTGTCTCCCAAGTAAGGATTCCAGTATTATTGGTACAATTTGGGGCTTGAAAAATCTAGAAGTCAGATTTTAATCCAGAGATTAAATGACTTCTCTAGTGTCAAAAAATTTATAACTAGAAAAACAGTATTCAAACCCAGGTCATTTGACAGGAGAACAATTGCTTTTTCTTTTTCTTTTTTTTTTTTTTCATTATATTATAATGCTCTCAAGTCCATTCACAATGTTGGAAACAAAGTACAGATATACCTCAGAGACATTGCAGGTTTGTTTGTTTGTTTTTAATTAACAACTTGATCCTAAGAGTTTTACGGAAATGCGAAGAACCCAGCATAGCTGACTATTTTGGAAAAGAAAAGGAAAGAGAGAGAAACGGAAGGAAGGAAGGAAGGAAGGAAGGAAGGAAGGAAGGAAGGAAGGAAGGGAGGAAGAAAAGGAGGGAGGGAGGAGAAGGGGAGGGGAGGGGAGGGGAGGGGAGGAAAGGAAAGGAAAGGAAAGGAAAGGAAAGGAAAGGAAAGGAAAGGAAAGGAAAGGAAAGGAAAGGAAAGGAAAGGAAAGGAAAGGAGGGAGGAAAAATCCTAGAGGACTTACATCAACTAATTTCAAAACTTAATACAAAGTGAATCACAATAATGTGATTCCAGTATAAGGACAGAAATATAGATCAATGGAATATAATCGAGGGTTTAGAAATAAATCTTTACCTTTATGGTCTGCTGATGTTCAACAAAGGTGACAAGGCACTTCAATAGGGAAAGGATAGTCTTTTTAATAAATGATCTACCACGATTGGATATGCTCATGTAAAAAAAATTTTTTTTAAAGATTTTTAGATTTTACCTCACACTATACACAATAATTAAGTCAAAATGGGTCATAGACCTAGATGTAAGAGCTAAAACATATAGCTCTGAAGATATAGATCTAAGAATTAGCAAATTGGGTTGAAATTTTGGTTGTGTTGATAAGATATTGTTACCAAGGAATTCAAACCCTGCCCCATTAATAGTATCCTGGGGAAAACAAAAGCACAAGGAGCAAGAGCTGAGGAAATGACAGCACCATTGTGTAGTTACTGGATATGGGTCCCAGATCTGAACTGGTAAAATGAATTGTAAAGCCTGGAACTCAACCCCCTTCTTCAATGGCATATTCCCATCTTAAGAGACACATGCTCTCATCTAAACTGGCATAAGAAAAGAGGATTTATCATGTTGTAAATTAAAAGTTCAAGGGTGGGGCTGGCTTCAGGGATATTTTGTCTTGTAGCTCAATCTCTAAGTATCTTTCTATCTATATCTTAATAGATCTCTGTGCTTTGGCCCCATTCTCAGGCAGGCTGTCCCCTTGTAATTGAAGATGGCTGCCGGAAGTTTCAACATCACATCCTCCCATCTAGAGTCTAATGGAAAAGAGCATTTTCCTACCATTCCCAGAAAAAGTCCCACTGGCTTCTGGTCCCTGAAACAAGCCCTGTGGCCAGAGCAATGCAATGCTCTGATTGCCTGGGCCTGACCCACAGACTCCATGGGACAGTAACATAAATTGAGGGTGAGGAAGAGGGTAGCTTCCTAGGGAAAACTGGGTAACTGTTTCCAGGAAAAGAGTAAAAGGAGGCTAGGAGGTAAAAACAACAAAGGTCCACTACAACCTTATATTTCTAAGCTAACAAATCTCAGTTTGCTTCATGCAAAATACAACTAGAAAATAATCCAGCAGATTTAGAGGGAGAGAGAAAGAGTCAGGAGTAAGAAGCACATTTAAAAATCAATCAAATAAATGATAAATATTTATAAAGGACATTTGTTCTCACATCCTATTGCTTAAGGCTCAAGGTCCCAACTACAGCAGCTTTCATAGCTCAGCTGCTACATGGGAGAGGAGAAGAAATGGAGAGAGAAGTTGAGAAAGAAGTAGAGTGCTGAATCTTTACTCCATGCAAAGTGGGCCCTGGCCTTAATCATCCTTACTATCGTGAACACAGAGAAGGCAATCCAGGAAAAATCAATAGCAGCAGATGGTAGCCAGGTCTACTTGGAAGCAGCAGGCCCTAGAGCAGCCAACCAGGACAGCTGCATGGAGAGAAGCGACAGAGCAAGGTGGCAGAGCCTCCTCTCATGAATGACTGCAAATGGTCCTTAATATCCAAGCTGGGAGAAAGAAACAAGTGAAAGAGGCACACCCATAAACCGATCTTTCAATATGCAGCTGTGAGATCATAGAAAATATATATATTGGTCTCTGCCACGATTTCTAGCACTGAGCTCCTAAAACTCTTGTAATTTCCTAATAAGAACACAAGAAGCATTTTTTATTCTAATGAGGTGACTCTGGGTGGTCTCCTGGATGGACCTTAGAAGGGGCTAGTCACCAGACAAAATCACAGTTAGAAGCTTGGCACTTTCAGCCCCACCCCCACTTCTCTAGGGAGAAGAAAGTGTGCTGGAAATCGAGTTAATGAGCAATCATGCCTATCACGTGATGAAGCCTCCATAAAATTGCAACAGCAGGGGGTTTGGAGAACTTTCGTGGTGATGAACACAACCACACTGGGAGGGTAATTCACCCAGCTCCACAGGGACAGAAGCTTCTGTGCTCAGGACCATCTCACAAGGTTGCCCTGTGGATCTGTTCATCTGTATCCTTTATCGTATCCTTTAATAAACTGGTAAATGTTAAGTGTTTCCCTGAGTTCCAGGAGCCACTCTAACAAGCTAATCAAATCCAAAGGGGGCGAGGGTCATGATAACCTCAGATTTATAGCCAAGTGATCAGAGCACAGGAGACAACCTGGACTTGCAATTGGCATCTGAAGTTGGGGCAGTCTCATGGGACTAGACCCTTAATCTGTGACATCCGATGCTATCACCAGGTAGAGAGTGTCAGAAGTGAGTTGAATCATGGGACACGCAGCTGGTGAAGATTGTTTCATGGTGGGGGAAAGCCACTCCAGAACCCAAATAGCAGTGATTCTGCCTACTTTTGTAAGGGGGCCATTCATCAGATAAGTATTCCTCTGACTTAGAGAGGAATTAAAACAGGGTGGAGACAAACTTCTCTCAGATATCTACAAATTTAAAGATGGTTTTTGAAGCTATGGTTGTGAATATAATACTAACGAGTGTATAAAGTGAAGAGGGGAAGAGAAGAAGAAATGGAGGGTGATAGAGATGGACCTAGGCTGGATCCTGGAGGAGCACCAGTCTTTAAGCAAAGGGCAGACTTTTTTTTCCTTCACAGGTTTTGTTGGCATTAGTTTGCAGAGTCTGTGAATATTAGTAGCAGGCTGGACACAGGCTTTTGTTTTTAACCTGGTACTGAACTGCCAGGGACTCAAAGTTTCAATGGTGGAGGTTCAGCAAATAGGTGAATTGCCGTAAATGTTCAAGACTGAAGACATAATGACCCATATAGCTAGTGGAGAACACTAATTGCATTTTCTGGGTTTGAGAGGAAGTATTTTTCTTTCTGAAATCTGGTTTGACCATTACAAACCTCTTTATAATATAACACTTTGAGAAAGTTACCAATTAAGTTCTCTCCAGAATCCTTCACACAGATTTCCCCAGTTAGCAATTATTGTGAGGTGCTAGGGGAAGATTAGCCGTAGAAAGAGAAATGTTCTCACTCTGTATTGGAGTCTAAGGATTTAATGCTTTCAAGAAGAGCAAACCTACCAGATGCAAGGCATCTGCGCTAACTACTTTTTCCCAAGGAGATACAGTGCCTGATCAACAAGAACAGACTAGGAATGAAAACTGATTGCTTTCTCAACCCACTGTCAATTACATGTAGACAGATCATACTGGCCTTTGGGAATCTTTTGTCTAAAATCCTGGGTCAAATTATCTTGAAGCTAGGAAGACATGGTGAGAAGAAAATTGATGAAGAAATCATTCCTTAAAACCTCAAATCACTCACCCCCTTTGCCAGGCATTGTTATTGTGCTTTACATACATTACCTTAGTTCCCATTAAAATCCTACAAAAAAAGGGTTATTATCATCATTCGTATGTACAGAAAGCCAAGGCTGAGAGAAACTATGTAGTTTGTCCAAGGTCACAAAGCTAGTTAAAGATGGAGCTAGGATTAGAACCCAGGCAGTCCTTGTTTTTCAAGGGTCGAAGTCTGAAACCACTGTGCTAATCAAGCCTGAGGTCAGCTTAGGGGCTTTATATCAAACCTAATTTCAGAGAAGCGGTGGACTGAGTGGACACCTGTCCACATCCAACAAATATTTCTTGGCTGCATACAGAATTTGCATACCTTAGAGCAGCTCATCTGAGGGTGATAGGCTGTTGGAGAAGGAGTTTTGTAGGGTGGGGTGAGGTGACGTGAGGTAGAGAGTGGAAGGTAGATAATGATCCCAGCATTGAAGAATAGGATGCATTTCATACAAGGCACCAGGGAATAAGACCTACATCTTCCTTTCAAGATCCATTTTCTCCTCACTGAGCACACTTAAAGCGAAGAAAATGAATTCTGCCCATTGAAAAAGGGCAGACTGTAATGAAAAACAACTTCAAAGACCCTTCAGCACATAAAGTCTTTGAGCTACATCACTGACAATGGTTTACAAGTTTATTTTCAATTTGTGGTTATGCTGAGCAGACATTTTGGGAAGTGCAGCAGTGTTTCAGGCGGCACACAGCGGCATCATCTGCTACGCGTCCATCTGTACAGGAGGGTATTGTCACAGACGATCAGGTACAGGTTTATCCAGATGTGTCATCCGCAAAATGGCCAGCCAGGAGAGTTTTCAAAATTATTTTCCTCACCATTTTTGCTAAGTATACAATTCTAAGAAAGCAGATTTCTTAGCAAAGACTTTTTTCCCACTGAAGAAAAAACATGACTTCGAACAGCAAAGAAAGCACAGGCTTTAGGTCCATGTTTGAATCCCAGCGCTGGCATTTGCTAATTAACAACCTTGAGCAAATTATTAAACCCTCTGAACTTGACTTCCTTATTTATAACATGAGGAGACTTCATTTATAAAATAGGACTGTGGGGGAAATTAAAAGAGATGATAGCCATTATCTTCTTTCATTACATGAAAACTAAAGATATTTTTGGTTCACTATTGTGTTTCCAGCAGTTAGCATGGCGATTACACATTAAATGTGTGTAATAAATAGAGGTTGAGTAAATGAATGTGTGAATTGTAAGATTCATTGAAACCGACATTTAGGGGTATATCAGATCTAATTTCTTCTTAATTATTTGTCCCAAAGGAAAAAAAAAAAAAAGCTCACCCCTTCAGCCCTTGCTCCTTTCTAAGATGATTACTTCTCATGACTGTGTATATCTGTTGTCCCAGGAATTTCTTCCAATCCCTTCTTATTTTAGGTTTTTTTTGTTTGTTTCCTACACCCTGTGTTCTGCTTCATTGATTTATTCTCTTGTTTTGTAATAATCATTTTCACTGAGCTTCCTAAAAAGGACAAATTGAAGCTACATTTTTTTACTACTTTGTCTTACCTGTCTTTATCCTATCCTACTATTGATAATTAATTAGATAGGCATAGAATTCTAGGCTGAAAAATTTTTCTCCTCAGAATTTTAAAGGCAATACTTCAGTGTTTTCTATCATCTGGTACTGCTTATTGAAGAAAATTTGGGAAATGTGGGTAAGTGTATGAAAGATAATTAAAAGCATCAGTAATCCTACTGCCCAGATACATCCTGTTAACACTGCAATGTACACCTTTCCACTTTCCAGGACACAACACACACACATATGCACGCATACACACACACATACGTGGCCACATTGTATATATTGTTTCACATCATGACTGTTTAATGTTATATCACGCTATCCTCATATCATACATAACTAACTTACTTTTAAAGTATTTTTCAACCTGAAGGATCAATGATTCTATGACTTGTTAAGGAGAGACTGTGACATGGATGCTTTCAGTAAAAGTAGCAGACAGTTTAGGAGTTGGTTTCATTGATACAAGCATGAAATGGAACTGTGGCAAAGGAAGATAAGGTTAACTACCTGCCAAGTGCTTTTCATTTAGGGACACAGAAGGTTCTCAGTGAGTATAAGAGAATCAAAGACATATTACAAACGAGTCTCAATAAATCATTTGAGTATAACCTACAGTGAGGAAAAGCATGTTAGGATGGAGAAAAGGGCACAGCAGAACAACGTGTGCAGACTTTGCGATGAAAGGGGGCTACATATAAGCAAAGTGCTCAAGGTTCTGAATGGGAGACAGGCAACCACTGCCAGTTTCAACAGCCTACAATTAAAGATGACAAGTAAAAACAACATAGTTGCCCAACTGAACACAGAAAGTCTTCAGTGCCTTAGGAGCAAATAGCCAGGGTGGGCTTTAGAAAGAAATAGAAAGTCAAGAAGAAGAAGTAAGGAAAAGAAATCAAGTAGCTAGGGAAAGTGGTATGCAGAGATGATGGCCCCAGCTGAGATGAAAACAAGAACTTATGCAGCAAAGATATCTTTGCAGTGCTGACTTCTGCATTATGGTGGTAGTACCAATTCACCCTCTCATCTGTCCTATTGCTATTACAATGAAAGGTTACAATGAGTTACAAAGTTGCAGCAGCACTGAAAATCGGAAATACATAGTAACAATTTGACACTCTGAAAGGAATTTTTATTAAACAAAGCCCAGGTGATCCAGGTGGTAAAAATAACAGTAGCAAGCAAATGCTTCACCATGTGAGACAGAACCAGGTCTTACAGGGGAGAGGGATGGAGGGGAGGAGAAAGAGGGAGAGACTTCTATCTATGCCCTTTGTCTTAAATGGGTCCTTACTTCAAAAATACAAGTCCTAAAACAGAGCAAAGCATGCACACACACAGACATTTATAGACTTGATCCCATGATACCTCTTTTGCATATACTTAGAGATGCCCTATTGTACAATGAGGCAATGGTAAAAGCAGACAGTTGGTGGGTGATGTTGTCATATTTGGATGGGATATAAACAGGAAGTTTCAGAGATTAATGCGCTCTGGGGACTGTATTTTTTCCATGCGTCTGCTTGAAATTTCAGAAAAATTCCAGAGATAAATTTCAGAAAGTGACAAATTTCTTTCCAGTGAATCAGAAGAGCAGGAAGCAGTGGACATTTCTTCCCCATTTCTAGTGAGTTGCATTAGATCACATTTGTCAGAACCAGCACTAGTTAGCCCTTCCAAGTCTAGGTCTGTGGAAGAGATGCCACCACTCTTCATGTGGAAGGTGAGAGAACCATTAGTTCCTAACATTTTGTACTGATTGAACTATCTTTTGTAGATTGTAAAACCCAGCAGAAGGGAAATGGTGCCATGGATTTGAGGGTGAAGGTGGGTGAAATCTGTCAGAAAACAGGAGAAAAAATTAGAAAGCATTTACTTTTTGTTTTCTTGTGTTTCTATAAATCAAGGGATGAGAGAGAAAATAAACTCAAAGAATTATTTGAGATAATCAGGTTTTTTAAAAAGTCAAATTAAACACACACACACACACACACACACACACACACACACACAGACACTGGAAGTACAATAGTAATTTAAAATCTACATTAAAAGTAGTAAAGAACAGAGATGTTATTAGAAAGATGGGAATTCATGATTTGAAAGACAGAATGTGTGGGGGAAAGTAATGTAATGAAGTCTATAAACAAGAAATACTATCAAGGCTACGTAGGCACACATGGAGGGCACGCTCCTGAAGAACAGCCAGAAGACACATACAGCCGAGTGTGAGAGCAGAGAACCTCAATGGTTAGGAATGTGAGTCCTTAAGGCAACAGTTTGGTACAGAACTGATTAGCTTGGAAAAATTACTCAACTTTTTGAAACTTTGGGCTTATCACCTATGAAATGGAGATGCTAATCATTCCTGCCTGATGTGGTTATTTTCAGAATGGAAGCATTGTGCCTGACCCCATGGAAGAACTCTAAAATAGCTAAATTTGTGGGGGGCGGGGGGGGGGAGAAAAATTCCTACCTAGACATGTACTGATTTATTTTTTAATTTCAAGAGTGATTCTTGTGTCTTTATATTTTCTATTTTCTGATTGGGTAATGACAGAAATTTTTTTTTAAGGAGAAAGAGAAATCACACAATTAGGAAAAAAGAAAGATATGTTACTTTCTAAAGAAAATAATCATTCCGATTATAGTACTCTTTCCCGTATTAAAGAATAGATGATGGTGTGCCAATTTCCTTGGAGGTTTACCTTTTCTTTTACATCTTTATCCAAATTTAATTCAGAATGTGAAGAAACAATTAGGTTTTTAGAGAGACTAGTTGGGGTTTGATTATTTTGTTCCCAATAATCTCCTCAGCCCACTCCACAGTCACTATATCTTATTAATGTTGTAACAAATGACCATAAACTTAGTGGTTTAAAACAAAACAAATTTATAATCTTACAGTTTTGTAGGTCAAAAGTTCTGCACAGGTCTCATTGGGCTAAAATCAAGGTGTTGGCAGGTCTGCATTTCTTCTGGAAACTCTAGAGAAGAATCAGTTTCCTGTTCTTTTCCAGCTTCTAGAGGTCCCCACATCCCTTCGATTATGGCCTCCTTCTGCCATCTTTAAAGCCAGCAACAGCAGGTAAAGTCTTTCTCACATCGCATCACTTTGACTTCCTCCCCTGCCTCTCTTTTCTCCTTTTAAGAGCCCTTGTGATGATAGTGTGCCTACCAGATAACCCAGAAAAACCTCCCTATCTTAAAGTCAGCTGATTAGTAAACTTAATTTTACCTGCAACCTTAATTCTCCCGTGCCATCTAAAGTAACATTTTCACATGTTCTAGCTATTAGATTGAGAACACCTTGGGGGGCCATTATTCTGTCTACCATAGCCACTAAACAGGTTATAGCAGTAAGAAGAAACATTTGAGACCTTGAGAATGGGGTCTTCAAGAAGCATTCCCTCCCTGTCAGGCACACAGCCTCTCTAATGGAAAAGTAGGAGACCGATTTTGGAGATC
This sequence comes from Eidolon dupreanum, assembly GCA_028627145.1. Taxonomy (NCBI): domain Eukaryota; kingdom Metazoa; phylum Chordata; class Mammalia; order Chiroptera; family Pteropodidae; genus Eidolon; species Eidolon dupreanum. The sequence continues at coordinate 120,851,945 of CM053503.1, forward strand.
ATAAATCCCAACACCATCTACTCACTGTTTGGGTTTGTTCATTTTGTTTTAAATGAATTAGTAATAAGTTCTCATGGTTGAAAATAGAATATAAAAACAAATATCAAGTGAACAATCTTCATTTCAATGCTGATTCACACATCTACATATTCCAAACTTTTATCTACTTATAACTACTATTGATATATTCACATGTGTACTATACTGTTTGTGCATATTCAAGTAATTACAAATTCATTTATAGTTTTTACATTTTTTACCCTGAAGTTTTCAAACTCTGTATTATAATTTTCTTTTATTGTGGTAAAAAAAATTATGACAAAACATTTACCCTCTTAAACATTTCTAAGTGTACAGTTTCATAGTGTTACATATATTCACATTATTGTATAACCAATCTCCAGAATTTTTTCGTCTTGCAAAACTGAAACTCTGTACCCATTAAACAACAATTCCCAACTCCCCACTCCCCCCAGTGCCAGGGACTACCATTTTACTTTCTATCTCTATGAATTTCACTACTGTAGATATATCATACAAGTATAATCAAAGTATTTGTCTTCTCATGACTAGCTTACTCATTTAGTATAACGTCCTCAAGATTCATGTTATAGCATGTATCAGAACTTCCTCCCTTTAAGACTGAATAATATTCCAGTGTATGCATATACTATATTTGTTTATTCATCCATCTATTAAGGATGGATACTTGGGTTGCTTCCACCGCTTAACTATTATAATAGTGCTGCTATGAACATGGATATGCAATGTACCATAATGTTTTCATTTTATCAGTGTTGTAACTTGGAGATCTTTCCATATTATGTAGGGAAAGCTGTTTCTTTCTTTAAAAACAATAGTATCATTTTATTTTGTTGTATTAATGGACCACTGTATAGCTAACCAACCCCATGCTGATGAACATCTGTGCTGTTTTCACTTAGTAGAGTTGTCAAGGTGAAAATGTGTATTCTACAAAGTCTATTTATTTCCAACTTGTCTTTCTTAGGAGAAGTCAACAGTAAGAGATTTCCAGATATTATGAGTGAACTTCTCTGATAAAATTAAAGACATATTCAAGTTGATCTAGAGATGAATAAAACTATTTAACTCAGGATAAGGAAAGTCTTGATGGTTAGTATCGAAAGTATTTAAACAAAGTATTAAATAAAATATTTGTTATAATATGGCTAAATACATATTTAAAATAGAAATTAAGAAAAGGCACACAATTTTAAATTAATA
>CM053503.1:120853689-120877632 GCA_028627145.1 Eidolon dupreanum
GAGTAGAGAGAAATTGGAATGAGTTTCCAACATGCCACTGAGATTTTCCCCAGAACAGGAGGATTTCAAAATAACTTTGCCACTGTTCCCTCATGCAGACCACCTCATTAGGACTGATGGATCAGATCGCCAGGATTGACAGTTCCTTCTCTCCTGGCTCCATACCCTGCAATTTTGGAAACGATCAGCTTCAAAAGTCATCAGAATAGGCACCTGGCTCCTTGTAATGAGGACTGGGAATTATTCCAACCTGAAATCTCTCCCACATCTTTGAAATCCCCATCAGAGATTCATCATTCAGATCTGGAAGACTGCTCTGCCTGGCTTCACACATGCTCTTCCTATGACCTAGGAAACTCCATCCTCTCCCTAATCTGTCTGACTGAGGTCTATTTATCCTCCACAGATTTAGGTCATTCCTCAGAAAACCATATCTGAATACTGTTGACAACAGGGTCACAGTTATAAATATACATCTTTGTAAAAAGTAAGTAAAATTTAAATTTTTTGCCTGATTATCAATATAAGAAACATATATATGTGATCACTAATTAATCTTTGATATAGAGCAAAACACTTGATCTAAATGTTGACTAAATGAATGAGTGAGTGAATGAATATATAGCTGTCCCATAGAGGAGATTTACCTTAGCAGTGGTTCTCATGGTGTGGTCCTTGGAACAGCAGTATCTGCATCAGCTAAGAATTTGTTAGCATGCAATTTCTGAGACCTCCCTTGAGATCTACTGAATGGGGATTGAGTCCAGCCATCCACGTCTTAAGAAACTCTTTGTATGATTTTGACACATGCTAAAGTTTAAGAACCACAACCTTAGGTTTAAGTCTTAGTCAGTTTCTGCTTTATGGGAGGGAACATGGACTCAAATGCCTTCAGGAACAATGAAAGTTGTATAAATGAGTAACATAAAAGGAGCCAGTGTAAAACGACAATGCGTGGTGGGAATCTTAGTGAAATAGAGAGCAAGAACACATGCCCAGCCTAAAGAGTGAGCTGCAAGTGGCAGCACCAAGATGGCAGAGTGGGTGATCGCACTCTGTGTCCACCCACGAAGAACAGCAATTAGCTATTCATAAATAAAAATAGCTCCGGAAGAGCTTAAAAGTCCACTTAAGCTTCAACAACACAGTTAAGCAAAAAACCTCAGAATAAGCACACTAAAGAGTTAGGAAGAACAGTTTCATTTTCCTGCATCAGCTCATCCCTCAGACTGGCACAGCTCAGTGCCAAGAGGAAGCTCTTCTCACCAGGAAAAGGAAAGCAGGGTGAGCGACCAGCTTCCCCAGCATTTGGGGTCACTGCACAAAGGACTTACTTTGGTTTCACCCCACCCAGAGACCAGCATAGCTGAGACATCTAGATAACTAGGAACAAAGATCAGCCAGTTGGCGGGAATGACCACAGTTCCCAGTGACTTTCTCTTCACAGGAACCTACCAGTTTTCACTGCTGAGAATTTCAACAGCCCTTGTGGACACTGTGGACTCCTGCAGCTTTCATCACTGAGAATCCAATCAGGGACCTCTGTAGAGTGCTCTGCGGCAGATCACCGTCGCTAAGGAACCAACAGCCAGCACAGCTGCTGTAGACTCACTGTCGAAGGCCCCACAGGTTTTTGTGTTCACAGACTCCAGCTGCCTGAGTCCCTCCCTGCCTCCTACCCCCCATCAGAGTCACCCTAGCCAGTACTACTGTGAACAGTGTAGGCCTGGATCCAGCACAGCCACCCAACCTGCAGCTAGCCCCAGCTTCTGCAGCTGTGTATGTGCACGCCAACCCAGGTCTGCACACCTGCTCCAGTGCCCAGAGCAGGTTCTGACATCTGTCACTATCATGAAAATTGGACCCTTGTCTTACACCATACACAAAAATCAACTAAAATTGATTAAAGACTTAAACATAATGCCTGATACCATAAAACTCTTAGAAGAAAACATAGCGAGAAAGCTCTTTGACATTGGTCTTGGCAATGATTTTTTGGAACCGACACCAAAAGTACAGGCAACAAAAGCAAAAATAAACAAGTGGGACTACATCAAACTACAATATTTCTGCACAGCAAAGGAAATAATCAACAAAATGAAAAGGAAACCTATGAAGTGAGAAATAAATTGCAAACCATGTATCTTGTAAGGAGTTAATATCCAAAATATACAAGCAGTTTATACAACTCAATAGCATAAAGACAAGTAACCAGATTTAAAAATAGGCAAAGGACTTGAATAGATATTTTTCCAAAGAAGACTTACAAATAGTTAACAGACTACTTATAAAAATTTACCCAATGTCACTTCATCAGAGAAATGCAAATCAAAACCACGATGAGGTATTACCTCACTCCTGTTAGGATGGCTGTTATCAAAAAGTCAAAATAACAAGTATTGGAGAGATTATGAGGGAAAGGGAACCCTTGTGCTCTGCTGGTGGGAATGTAAATTTGTATGGCCATTATGAAAAACATTATTGAAGTTCCTCAAAAATTTAAACATACCATATGATCCAGCAATCTCACTTCTGGGTATATATCTAAAGGAAATAAAATTCCTATCCTGAAGAGATATCTGCACTCCTGTGTTCACTGAAGCATTATTCTCAGTTACCAAGATATGGAAATAACCTAAGTGTCCCTCAACAGATGAATAAAGAAAATATATTGTAGAATATTATTCAGTCTTAAAAAAAAGAGAGAGAAGAAATTCTGCCATTTACAACAACATGGATGAAACTGGAGGACAGATTCTAAGTGAAATAAGCCAGACACAGAAAGTAAATATTGCATGGTCTCACTTATATGGAATCTAAATTTAAAAAAAAAAATTGAACTTATACTAACAGAGAGTAGAATGAGAAAATAAATGATATTGATCAAATATAAGATGAATAAATTCTATAGACCTAATTTACAGCATAGTGTTTATGGTTAATAATAACAACAATAACAACAACAACTTAAAATTTGCTAAAAGAGTAAATCTCTAGTGTTCTCACCACACACAAAAATAGGTAGGGAGACAATGGATACATTGGTTTCACTGTGATAATCATTTTACAGTGTATACATATATCAAGATATCCCATTATATTCCTCAAATATATGCAATTTTTGTCAAATATAAATAACAAGATCAAAAAATTCAAAAAGAAGAGGTGAGCTGCTATTCTGCAGAACTCTAAATTCGATAGGTCAAAGTTCTTAGTTTTCCAAGAGATTCTGATACTTGAATTTTGATGTGAAATTTATCAATTGTTAATGGTGTACAAGCCTCACAAAATATATCTGCCAGACAAATGCAGCCTATAGGAAGTGTTTGCTTCAGGCAGGTCTTTTAAGGCAACACAGACGGTTGGGATTTATTGCTGGGGACCCCAAGCAAGAATCAACACAGGAGAAGAGACTCTGCCTACTTGATATTTTTTTTCTAGAATTGGCCCTGGTTGTGACAAAAAGAAGGAAGTATTTGGTTTTATCAGCTAGGTCAGATTTATCTCAGTCTAGCAGTAGATTTGATATAAAAACCTAATCAATACAGCACTTGCTTTAAGAATTCACTGGGAAATTGGACATAGAAACTTAACAGGAGGAAGGAGTATAATAATACACTTACAACAAAATTATAGGTTTTTACTCTGAATATCATCCCAACCCCAAATTATACTGAGAGAAGTTAAAATTAATGGTTTGAAGGATTGCATTTTGCTTTGTCTAGTTTTGTTTTTAGACAGTTCTCCTTTAGTGGTTATATAATCGCCCAAACCTTTGTGGAAATAGCCACATCTCTAAAAACAAAATAAGAGCAAAAACTTAAAACAACAACAAAAAAATATACTGCAAGTGCTTTCACAACACCCCCTCCCAAAATTAGAAGTACATCCAAAGTACCAGTAAACTTAATTTCAGTCTCAGAAACCAACAAATGAAGAATTTAATCAGAGAAGTTCTGAGTGAGATATAAAACACACATCTTGAGAGTTCTTTATGGAGATTGTTTCAGAGAAATGGTTTTAATTTCTTAAGAGGCTTTATAATGATAGCTTGTGTCTCCACATCAACTGGTAAAAGGACAACAAAAACTCAAAGGAATTCTCTTAAAATCCACACATAAAAACACTAATGAGACAGTTAAATTACCCATTGAAGGAGCTGAAAAACAAAATTCACTGGTTTTAGTCAAAAGAATGTTCATTTCTCCCAAGTAAACAAAGACTAGTGAACAAATAAAAGGAAGAAGAAGAATGTCCTGTTCTTCTGAGAATGAGTCTGTGAGGAATTAATGAGAAGAAAGGGCAACAGAAATCTGTAGGTAAAATGTGGTTATACACCCTGGGCCTGAAGGAAAATGGGGACCCTGGGAGAGGAATAGGCCACCTCACCCCATTCCAGGCAGTCAGACGGAGCAGCCAGGAGAGAGTGAGGACAGTGACTGAATTTCCTTCAGGTGTCAAGTCTTGAGGACTCTACTCAAAGAAAACCATATACTTTTTAGATCTCTGCCAGAATGCTGGGGGCGTATGGCAGGTAATAAGGAGGCCTATTGTTAACTGTGCCAGGATCTTAGTGTTAAATAATTAGATGATGAGATTTTTTTCTTAATGCATTTTTAGGGGGGAAAAATTACATTTTTAGAGGTTATAAAAATAATATATATGTAAATATTAAAACCAGAAAATACAGAAAAGTACAAAGAAGAAAATTAAAACAACTACAATACTATCACTTGAGTATAACAATTGTTAATATTTTATGCATATCTTACAGTCTTTATATGGTATATAGATATTAAGTACAAAGATGGAAAAGGATATCAATGTTAGGATCAAACTACACAATCTGTTAATTGGCTTTATCACTTAACATATTTTATATAGCTTATGAAATATCTTTATATTTTAAACATTTTAAACCATTAAGTACTTTTATTAAATCTGACTTTAATTTTGTATGTTATTACATATTTTGAGTAAAGAAGAATTTATTTAATCAACTCCCTATTACAAGTGAATCTTTGTATAGTCATTTGCCACATAATGACATTTCAGTCAACTGTGAACCACATATATGACAGTAATCTCATAAGATTATAATGGAACTGAATTTCCTCCAAGAAATAGAAAGGATATGTGGCTCAGGAAGGATTTTTTTTCTGTGATGGCAGCAATCTCTGTGGGGCTTGGCAATAGATTCCCCCTCACTCACAGCACCTCAATTTTGAGTGCACAGATTACATCCCATTCAGTCAGCCACTGACCTGTCACAGCACAGAAAAGTCTGTCCCCCCAGCACAACATATTTAGAGGGTTCTACAGCCCTCCCAGATGTAGATTATGGTCTTCAGAGGACATTACTGTAAATTCTTTGTTGAGGTCCTAAGATCCTGTACAAGGACGCAGGTCCACAGGAGCTACCTTAAGAAGCAGTCATTGCCAGGGCCACTTTAGTAAAAGCTCCTTGTGATAGAATCAAGCCAAGTCTGTCCCTATATTTTGGAAATATTTTCAGGTTGTAATGATGGAAAGCATAGATAAATTTTATTTCTTCCATCATAATGTCAGAGAGAGCCTTTATGCCAGATATGGTCAATGGAACAAAAACCAGATTTCCAAAGTCAAAAATAATCAGTCCTCAGTTCTACTCCCTCTCCATGTTAAACACCATCTTTTTTTATGACTACCACAAATTTCTTTAATTTGACTAATACTCCAACATGTGATAGCCAAGCCACAGTGCCATGACAACCCCCTATGTTCCTTTATCTCTGCATCTTGATTTCTTATTCCTACTGATCTTCAAGCCACCTTGCAGTCCCTCCTGACAGTCACCATTGTGGTGATCTATGTCATATCCAGCCAGTGTTTACTAGATATTTCCAATCAATCCAGCTTACATTCCTGTTCATGGAGCATTATTGGCAGCTTTGATGGTCTATTTCTGACCCTATTGGAAGGAAGCAGAGTCAGGTCTTGTGAGACAATGTTTATAAAGTCTACAATAGTATACTGTAATGTCCTTGGCCTTCACATTCATTCACTAACTCACTGACTCACCCAGACCAACTAGTAATCCTGAAAGCTCCATTATAAAGCATCTCAAGTGCCCTATACAGGTGTGCCTTTTTTTATCTTTTTACTATATTTTACTATAACTTTTCTATGTTTAGATACATAAATGTTTACCATCATATTGCAATTACTTATGGTATTTAGCACAGTAATATGCTGTACAGGTTTGTAGCCTAGAACAATAGGCTATACTGTATAGTCTAGTGTGCAGTAGGCTATTACCATCTATGTTTGTGTAAGTGAACTCTTTGATGTTCATATAATGATGAAATCACCTAATAACATATTTCTCAGAACATTACCCCCATCATTATTGATGCATGACTATAAAAACCTCTGATTTTTTTTTTGCTAAATCATTTGAAATGGAGTTGCTAAACCAAACTCAAACTCTGTGCCAAAGATTTAAGAAATATTTCTTTCAAAAAAAAAATAGTTCAAACAGATTGAAAATGAAAGAATTGACACAGAGGAGTACAAACACAAAGAAGAAGAAAGCAGGGGTCACAGTCTTAATATCAGAGAAGGTATAATTCAGGACCAAAAGCAATAATTAGGACACAGATGGCTACGTTATAATATTAAAGGTTCCTGATAAAGTGGTAATAAATATGAATATCTATGAAGCAAGCAACTTGGAAGCAACATTCATAAATCATAATATTTAGGAAATAAAGGCAATAAAGACATAAATACATTAAAAAGAAAACTAATTTATTTCTCTCAAGCAATGACTGAGCAAGTGGATAAAACAATAAATGTGGATATCATACTCTATACTTGAAACACAGAACATTTCTACTCTTCAAGAATGTGTAAGTCTACGGCCATGTTACCCTGAACAAACCTGATCTCGTCTGATCTTGGAAGCTAAGCAGGATCGGGCTTGATTAGTACTTGGATGGGAGACCACCTAGGATGACCAGGTGCTGTAGGCATAAGAAAAACAAAAAATAAAGGGATTGTAAGCTGACAAGTTCCTTGCAATCTGTGAGGTCAATCAAGGGTTGCCTCCCCTAAAAAAAAAAAAAAAAAAAGAATCTATAGAATGGCTATAAAACTGATTAAGTCATGAAGAAAGCCTTTTTATGTTCCAAAAGTAGAGGTAGTATAATCATGATCATAATGTATTAAAACTTAAAATCAATCACAAAACCAGAAAACTACACGAAGTGCTTTTTAACCAACTATAAGGAAAGAGAAGCTCCAAAACAAATTTTAGACTATCTCAAAAAATAATAACAATAAAAATTCTACATGTCAGAATCTGTGTGATTGGACTCAGAAGAAAATGCAGACTTTGATACTTATATTAACACAAAATAAAAATAAAAACAAATCCATATCTAATATCCAACATAAGTCTTTAGAAAAGGAGCAACAAAATAAACCAAAGGAAAACAGAATTAAACAATCAATAAAGATAAATGCAGAAAGTAATAAATTAAGAACAGATGATATAAAAACTAAATAAATAAATACAAAAGCCAGTTACATTATTTAGAAAAATAAAACAGGTAAGCCCAAAATAAATGTAATCAACAGGACATGGTTCCGTAGTGTAGCGGTTAGCATGTCTACTTTACATGCAGAAGGTCCTGGGTTTGTGCCCCAGTGGAGCCATGGTCCATGGTCTATGGTCATGCCATCCTGAACAAGCCCAATCTTGTCTGATCTCAGAAGCTAAGCAGGGTTGGGCCTGATTAGTACTTGGATGGAAGACCACCTAGGAAGACCAGGTGTTGTAGGCATAAATAATAATAATACATTGAAAAATATATATATATAATCAACAAAATAGGAGGAAGCGTAAATACATAGTAAGAAATCTTAAAAGAGAAGAAATTATATTTACAAAAATAATTAAAGGAATCACAAAATAAAACCTTATTCAATTTCAGTCAACTAAATTTGAAAATCCAGAAAAAATAGATAATTTTCTAGGCAAATATAATTTTTATATCAAAACATATTCAAATATAGATGAAATATATAAACATATTAATTAAACAAAAGAAATAGAGAACATTTCAAGGAGCTATCCCCACCTCACTCCTCAGAAGCACAAGGATAAAATAGTTGTAGTAGATTTCTTACAAATCTTTAAAGAACAAATAATTTTGTAATGTAGAAAAGCTTCAGTGTTTTATGAAGTGAGACTTTATACCAAAATTCAATAAAACTTTCACAAAAAGTCTTGATAAGCCAATCTCTTATGATTATCAATGCAAAATACTTCTAAATAAAATATGAGAAGACTTAAACACCACTTTAAAAGAAAACTACATATTAACCAGGTAAGGTATTTTCAGTAATGTAAGACATTTCAGTATTAGGAAAGCAATTTATATAATAGACATAAGAGGAAAAAAATCATATAAAACCTCCAGATTTTCTGGAAATGCATTTGATAAGTTTCAAAGTTCATTTGTGATGTTAAAAAACTTTGATCTACTAGAAATAGATAAATATTTATCTAACTAGTTAAAATATATCTATCATTAGGCCAATAGAGAAATGCTAAAGTCATCCCCATTAAATTTAGAAATAAAACAAATGTTTTCATTATCATCGTTATTATTTAACAATTGCACAGGTATTAGCCAATGAAACTAGAGATGAAAAATAAATTAGGTATATGAAAACTAGACAGTAAGGGATAAAACATATAGATGATATAAATTATTCCTGGAAAACACAATAAACTGAAAACTGACTACAAGCAATAAGAATATTCAGTAAGATGTCTGACCATAAAATTAACATACAGAATTTAAGAGCCTTTAGATAATAAATAAAAACTATATATATAAAATACAATGGAAGTAAAGATCCCATTTATAATTTCAATATAAGTTTGAAAATTAAAACTACCGACAAAAATTAAAATTAAAAACAAAATAATTAGCAGCATAATTAACAATAAGTGTGTAAAATTTCTGAATAAAACTTGAAAATTCTTTTAAGAGAAACATACATTGTTTGAACTAATAGAAAAATTTAACTTGTTCTTAGATACAAGAGTCAACATCATAAATAAAGATATCGATTTTCTCTTAAGTAATAAGTTTAATGTGATCCCAACGTAATTTGGGTGAGAGCAAAATAGGGCATAAATTAGTTTCTATAAAGTTCAAATGTAAAAATGAACAGAAGCAAAAACAACAAAACAGTAGTGAGGGAAGAGTAGCTCTACATATCTAAAGGAGGAGACCTGTAATCACAAAGACATTATGGAATGTATGGATGGTTATATCAAAATAGCAGGAGTTCAGAAACAGAACCTAATATGTAGAGAGAGTTCATATATCATAAAGGTGGTATCTCAAATCAGTGGAGAAGGGAGGAAGTTATTTTCAAATGTTATTTGAACAGCAGCTGATAAACCATCTAAAAAACAATAGACCTAAAATCTTACTTTACACCAAGATAAATTCAAAAAGCACCTAATGTTTAAATGCTTTTTTTAAATGAAACTATAAAATCACTACAAAAGCTATGAAATTTTTAAAGGAAATAATTTTAGAGTGGAAAGGACTTCCTAATTATGAAATAAAACCTAGAAATCAAAAAATACTGATAAATTTGAGTACTTAAAAATCAGAATGTCTGTATGGAAAATGAAGTATCATTAAAAAAGGAAAAGGCAAAAGATAAACTTGAAAAAACAGGCAGAAAAAGTAGTTTCCCTAATAAATAAAAAGCTCACAAATCCATTACTTAAAAGACACAATAAAGATATAAGAGAATTCATAAGGGAAAAAAAATTATATGAAAAGTTGTTCAACCTCATTCATAATAAGAGCATAGACTATGGAGCCAAACCTAATCCTGGTTCTAATCTTGGTTTTACCTCTTACTAGTTGTGTGCCCATGTGTAAATTATTTAACTTCAATGTGCCTCAGTTTTCATATTGATACATTAGAGACAGCAGTAGAACCCATCTCTTTGGGTAGTTATGAATATTAAATGAGTTGGTTGATACTTGTAAAGTGCTTATAACAGTGCCTGGCATGTACTAAGAGCCATATAAATGTTATAGAAATTAAATAAATGCAAATTAAAATTATACTGATATGCCATTGTTTTTCCTATTAGACATGCAAAGGTTAAAGCATTTGCTAGTGCATTGTATTAATGAGGGTTGAGGAAACAGGCATTCTTATACATTGCCAAACTTCATGGAAGGCAATTTGGCCACATGCATTAAAATTACAGGTATACATAATCTTGTGAACTAGCAGTTTCACTTCAAGGAATTTATTGTATATATAAACTCATATGTGATGAAATGAGGCAAGTACAAGGTTATTCGTTATAGCAGTGTTTGTAATAGCAAATGATTGGGGGAAAAAAACCTAAATATTTACCAGTAGGTAATGAGTTAAGTAATTCATTATACATCCACATAAAATGCTATCCTTAAAAAATATGAAGAAGATGCCTTGAAAACGGACATAAATGAAAACGAATGTATTTTAAGTGAAAAGAGCAAGAGCAGAATAATATATATAGTATGCTACCATTTGTGTAAAGAGGAAAATAATGTCTATAGATTTTTATTGCTTAAATATGATGAGACATCTTTAGAAAAACAAAAGAAAGTGATTAACATTGGTTACCTCTGAAGGAGGTAACTTGGTGCCTGAGGGACATGGGTAGAAAGGAGACTATTCTTTATGTTTCTGTACTGGAGGCTGTGGTGTGCCACCAAATTCCTTTCATAACAAAGGCAGTCATTTCCCCAGTTGCTGGAAGTATCTACTTCTCAATTAAGTCCCTTTCTGGGAATTACCCTCAGCTGGCTGAGGCAGCCTGACCTCACGAAATTGATGTGAAGTGGAAGTTAGTTATAATATCTGTCCCCCTTACCTCAAGGTGGGACAAATCTGAAACAACATCTCAGCTGTAGGATTCCTCATGGGTTATGGAGTCGTGTTATCAGCTGAGGACTTTGTTTTTAAATGCATCACTGTTTTTTGAGCTTTTTTCTATGCCTAAACCCATTTCCTTTACCCCACTCCCACCCCTCACTGATGCAGATAGCCAGGGCTTTCCCCAATAAACTTCCTACAAGCAAATTTCTACTTATGAGCTTTCCCTACCCTAAGAAAATGTTCTTCTGAACCTTTTGAATTTTGAAATTTTTTGACCATTTATATAAATAAATTTATAATAATACATTTTAAATTTTATTGATGGTTTTTTTATGTTTGAAATTTTAATTTTTGGCAGCATGTCTTTCAAACAGCAACATTTTTGAGTGCTAACTTTATCAAGAGCTGTGCTGGGTATCATGCAGTTTACAGGGAGATATAAAATTGTATCATTGCCCTTAAGGCTGTTGAAAGGACATGTTGTGGTACCATGAAAAGAGAATGGGCCCCAGAGTCAAATTCCCTGGCTAAAACCTCTGTTTAGATTCATGTTAGCAGCTTCCTTAGCCCATTTACTTAACCTCTCGGAGACCTGATTGCCTTATCTATAAAATACCTACTTCTCAAGATTATTGCTAAAATACGGTGACTTTAAAATACCTAATATTTTACCCAGACTCTAACAACTGCTTGATGTGTTTTCAAAAAATAGTCGGAGAGGAAATATATATCACATGAAAATATAGGTAGGAAATGCTAAGTTCTAAATTCATACCAGAAATGGTTGTTATCATAAAATTCAGAGGAAGGAGATCATTTCTAGGAGAATGTGGTCATAATATATTGACTGGAGGAATGAGAGCTGAAACTGGATCCTGAAAGGTAAGTAATCTGTGAAGACCGAGGGTGTCATCCCAGGGAGAGAGAGCAATGGTGTGGACACAAGAGTAAGCTGAAAATGTTTGGATGCAGGCAAGAGCTTACCTGGAGAAGACAGAGAGCTGGAAGATAAATTGTGATTAGATTAGAGAGAATTAAAGGCCAGACTAATGAGTTTGGTTTTGCTCCTAAGGAGCCACTTTAGATTTATGAGCCAGGTAATAGCATGATGGAAATAGTGTTTTAGATGACATTTTGACAGCCAGCCATATAGACGGGTCAGCAAGAGAGGCAAGAAGGTCAGAGACTGGCCTAAGCTGTAGATGAAGCATTAACTAATTAGGGCATCCATTAGTTTCTAGCAGAATGGAATAGGGGAGAACGCTGTGAGAATTAAGAAAGAAAGAACTGAAAAGACTTAATATTTATTAGATAATGCTGAATGGTGATGATAAGGGAGTCTTCAGAAATGGCATCCTCATTTTAAGCCTGAGTGACTAGCTAAGTAATAGTACCATGGAACAAAAGCAGAGAAGGAGGGCAGAGGAGAACAATGTCCCAGTAAATGGGGAAAAATAGGGTTCATTTATATTAACCCATACTGAATTTGAAGTGAAGGTGAGATAATCTAGTGGAAAAGTCCACCATGCAGTTGGAAATCCAAGCCTGGTACCAGGAAGGACAATGAGGTTGGAGCTATAGAACTGAGATTCACCAGCAGATGACAAAATTGGAGACATGGGGCAAGAGGCTTTATATGGAGCATGACAAAGTCTTAATGATGAAAACATGGGCCACGCTCATATTTACTAACAGAAATAAAGCTAGTGAGGAAGACAGAGAAAGAAGTTCAGAGAGAGTGGATAAAAACTACAATAGTATGGTGCTACAAGAGCCAAAGGACAGCAGAAGTCAAAAAAAAAAAAAAAAGAAAAGATTGGGACAGAAGATCAACCCTATCAGAGACTGCAGAAATGTCAAGGGGAATAAAAAATTAATAATGTCAATGGATTCAGCTCTTATGACGTCAGTGCACCTTCTGCATTTGGGTTCAGAATGCTGGAAGGGCTGATTGTAGAAAGAGAGAAAACAGCCGTACAAGATAGTGGTGTAAACTGTGGGCTCTAAGATCAGACTACTTGGATTTCAATCCTCTCTGACTGTGTGGTCTTGTGCAGGCTGTTCAACTCCTTTATGCTTCTGTTCCCTAATCTTTAAAATGGAAATAATAATGGAAATAACAGTAGCTACCTCTTAGGGTTTTTGTGGGGCCGAAGGACAATGTATGGAAATTGCTCAACACAGTGTAGGCACAAAATAGGCACTCAAATGTTATACATCATTTCTTGTTGTTATTATTGCTGGGTGGCATTTGGCCAAGGGTCTTGGTAAGGCAAAGTAGAACTAGCACAATAGCTTGCAAAATCTTCCCAGGCACAGGTGTGTGCATATCTGCAGGCAATTGGAAAGGGGAGTTGAGATCAAGAAGAATGTTAAGGAGCAAAATCAGAGGGAAAAAAGAGAGTATGGGTTTAAGAATTCAGGTTGACTAATTAGCCTGGGGGAAAAAGGGCCAGACACCAGAGAAGGAGAAGAGGATTCATATGGAAATGGAATTCTGAAGACACCAGAAGGAGAACAAGAAAACACACACCTCAGGACTTTTTTCCTCCCAGTAAAGGAAGCAAAGAAGCCATTGGCCAAAAATGAGAGGACTTAAGTGAGATGGAGGTCTCAACAAGCATTTGCAATGTTTCATAACAAAATCTATTTTTTTCAAGTTTAAACTTCCTTCAGATTTCATTTTCTAATCCCATCATGGCTCCAAGTAGAAAGTAAAGAACAGCTAGCTTGCCTCGTGTTGAAGAAAAGCCACAGCGGAGGCCATGGCTCAATGACTGAAATCAAACAAACACCTTCTATCTAATGGTTTGAACAATAAGCCAGCAACCTGAGAAGTCTGACTTCTCAAGGCCTCTTCAAGGTCCTTTTAGATCTGTGGTTTTTGAAAGCTTTCTCTTTTCACCTAGAATATCATTTCCTACTGGTTGGTCTTCCAGGTTTAATTTCTCTTTGGAGCCCCAAATCATCAAAAGCAAGTTGCCCTCTCAATTAAAAAATCATTTTCACCAGAGTTTATATCTAGTGTAAACAGGCCAACTAAATCTGGTGGTTTGTTCCTTTGTTCCCCAAATGGTATTTGGCCAGTTGGAAAGGAGCATACGGTCCTTCTCAGGAATGGTACTGGTAGAGCCAAAATGTTATCTGTGTGCACTTTCATCTGCCTTCCAAGGTCTTTCTATGCAACAATTACTCTTGGTGCAACAACTTCAAATGTTAACCCAGAAAATGTGGTGGAAAGAGTTTGTCCTGTGGGGTTATAAGCCTGTTGATCCCAAGGGAATATGGGCATTTTTAGATGCTTTAAACAAGCAGAGGGAAAAATCCGATGAAGATAAAGTGCTATGTGCCATAGCTCATTATTCTGAGCAGCTTTGAGGCTGCCAGGCCATTAGACTTGCTTCTGTTTTTGCCATCAGAATCGCTTTGGAGATGGTTTATTTGTAAAAGGAGCAGGATCTAGGATATGCATTCATTTGTAAAAGATACCACGAAACACATTCTGTAGCTAATACCCTGTTCATGAACTTTACCTGTGACTAAATACATTTCATTTCTTACAGCTGAGCTTCAGTAATTGGTTTTTGCAGCCACAAATTCATCCAGCAAGGAAAATGTGAGAAGCCCAGCTCTCTCCCTGCTTTTTGAAATGGCTTCTGCTGCAGATGGAAAAAGCCATCCCAGCTCTGAGTTGGCAGTTCCCAAGGTCAAATCTTAGAGACTTGGCACCTGGAAACTCAAAGGCGAGAAGGAGCAGGTGGCTTTGGAAGAGTAAATGGCCCTGAAGGTAGGCAGCCCAGGGGAGGGAAGAGGCAAATGACAGTGGAAGGAAGGTGGTGTTTAGGGAGTGGGAAAACCGGAGTCCCTGCAGAAATAAAGCTCATATCCACATTTCACAGTAGCTCAGCGTGGTTTGCTTTGCCAGGTCTAATGCAGTCATTGAGGTCTCTTGAAATGCTTAATAAGCCACCAAATCGCATAGCACAACCAATTCCAGAGTAAACGACCACTGGGGGCTAGAGAATCATTATCAAGTTATGTGGAATTTGGCCGCAAAAAGGAAGTGTGGGTTCATCCAGTAGGTTGATTAGTTAATTTATTCAGAGAAAGGAAGGCTCAATATGCAGCATTTGCTTTGGCCTTGAAAGCACTGAATTATACTCTTCAATAGTTTGGTTCATTGGGTCCCACATTGCCAAGAAAATTAGACTAGTCGGTGTAGCTCTGATATCTACACACAAACTTGATATGAAAATAAGCAACGGGATTCCCAAAATGCATCAGTGGAATATGTGGAAGAGTCATATTTTTTCCCTTCTGGGATAGTTCTAGAGACAATTATGACATAAAGAAATTTCTCTAAAATCCCCCTTGTCGTTCCTTTACCTTTTTTTTACCTGCTGAGAAACTCAGTGTCTCTGGCTTTTTCCCTTATGCCTGGGACACCCACTGTGGGCACCATCACATCCCAGTATCTTTCTTCCCTGAAATATCTTTTTTAAAATCATTTCCCACTTAGTACCTATAGGCTGATGAAGAATTAATTATTTTCCCAATGCTATTTACATTTGACAACTCCTTGATTGTGGTAGAATGTCATAAATGAGAGCAGGGTTAGGAAGGAGATTTTGGGGGACAGAAGAGTTATTCTCAGGACATCCCAAATCATAACCATATGGTGCCTTTATCTACCTCTCATCCTCACTTTCTATTCTTTTGTTTTTCTTCATAAGGCACCCTATTAAGAGTGCCTTACACACAGTAGGTCCTATGGGTGCTCAGTGTAGAGGCGCAAATGTGGCTGAGGCACAGTCCTGGACTTTGAAAGGCTCAATCTGGTAAAAGAACAAGTATGTAAGCAATTACAATGCAGTTTCGTCAGTGCTAAAGCAAAGCTATGATCAAGGTGCTGTGAAAATTTCAGAACTGGGATTCTGCCTATTGCAGAAGAAAAAGGTATCACAGAGTTAATAAGGTCTGAGTTGGTATTTTTAAAATAAGTAGAAAATTGCCCTGGTTGCAACAGTCATGAATATGGATTCAGCAAATAAGAATTCACAATCATTCTGGAAGAAAAACACATGGATGGCCTTTGACCAGCTGTGCCAAATTTTCTCCCATCTAGTGATAAAAGCTGGAGATCTAGAACTGGCTATCAGGCAGCTCCTGGATGAAGACAGAGTAGAGAGCTTCACCAGCTCCCTCAGAATGCACAGGTAAGACTGACTGCACCAAGGTCTTGACCCTGGTGACAGATTCCTCTTTGAGTGATACGTAATTAGAAGCCCAGTAGCAACCTAGAACCAGAGACAATTCTCCCAGCTGTTCAGCAGCTTATAAAGGAAAGTTCCTGATCTAATTCAAAACCAAGAGTCCAGCACTCCAGACTCATCACTTTAGACTTGTATTCGATTCCATTCTTTCTCTGGTACATGGGGTCCTGATGAATTTGGGTAGGTGGTGTAAAGGCACAGAAAGAAATTCAAGTTAATTTTTCTCCAATTCTGTTTGCTTCAGTGTCAGGTGCTGTAAATAAATAGGTATGCACTACCAAGCTCTCTCTTTTGCTCACATTCTTGGGAACAGCTATACCCCAGAACCCAGTTTGAACCTTGGCACTCTATTTGAGATGTTAGGATGCCATGTTTAAGACTGCAGGCTTTTGGAGTCAGATGACCTGGTTTAAATCCGAGCTCCTCCAGTTACCAGACATATGACCTTGGCAAGTCATTTCATATCCGCTGCCTAAGTTCCTTCAGCCATAACATGGAGGCAATATTAGTACCTGTCTTAAGTGGTTACTATTCATGTGTAAAAAGCACCTAAAGGTGTACCTGGCACATTATAAATTATCTATAAACATTAGCTGTTATTAACACATATTCTCTCATTTCTTTTCAGCTTTCAGGAAAGGGGAGCTATTATAAATTGCAAGAACCATCAAAGATATCCTGGATTCAGGTAGGGTCTACCACTCTGGCCAATGACCCCCTTCTTTCTGTCCCGTGACTGGGAGGCAGGACCTTTCGGTGGGATTATAATGTAGACAGTCTGAAGGGGGCAACTTTCTTTCCTCTGTGACCTATTTAGTGGTAAAATATGGCCACGTGTGCCCTCTGTTTCAGATTCTTCAGCATAGGGAGTGGGTTAGGGGTGGGGATAATTAGGCTCTAAGGAAAGAAACATGAGGTCTTGCTACAGGCAGTTTTGCAAAACAAGCCATAATAAGGAATAGTCCGTGTGCAGACTTGGGCTGTGCTCTGAACTGTGGTTTTCTGTAACTATTACAGTATTGTAACTAAGATTCAGGTATTATATATTTTTTAATTTTATTAGTCTCAAGGATACAGTACATTGGTTAGACATTTATGTAGTTTATGAAATGATCACCCTGATTGCTCTTTCTCTCCTCTGGCTGTACACCTAGCCATTACATTACTGCTGACTGCATTCCCTATGCTGTGCTCCCCAACCCTATGACCATCTATCAACTACAAATTTGTACTTTTTTAACCCTTCACCCCTTTCTTCCAGCCCCACAACCCAGCTCCCCTCTGGCTGTCACCAGATTGTCCTCTATATCTGTGAGTCTGTTTTTGGTTAGTTTGTTCTTTTTGTTCCTTAGATTCTGTATATAAGTGAAATCATATGGTATTTATCTTTCTGTCTGACTTATTTCACTCAGCATAATAACATCCAGGTCCATCTGTGTCATTGCAAATGGTATGATTTCATTTTTTTAATGGCTGAGTAATATTCTATTGTATATATGAATTGTCTGTTGATTGGCATTTAGGTTGCTTCTATATCTTAGCTATTGTAAATAATGCTGTCATAAACAAAGTGGTGCATAGATCTTTACAAATTATTGTTCAGTATTTTTAATCCACTCTGCTCCCCCCACCCTCCTCCACTGACCTAATCCGGACTCCTCATCAATTCTCCTAGAATTTTATGGTAGCTTCACAGCTGCTTGGCTCTCCCACTGCTAGCCTCTTTCCTTTCCAGTGTCCATTTCCCTGGGGCTGTCAGATCTTCCTGAAGCATAGCTCTGATCACATCACCTTCCTGCCACAAAACCTCTATAGGTTTTCCATTGGCTCATTTACCTACTGGGGCTTTCCTTGTTTTATCTCACTTAATTGTGCTTCACAGATGTTGCTTTTTTTTTTTTTTAAACAAATTGAAGGTAAGACTGTCCACTAGCAAAAAAGAAAAAAAAAAATCTCAGCTTTATTGTGGTCCTTGCTTTACTGCAGTGGACTAGAAACAACTCTGCAATGTCTCTAAGGTATGCCTGTATCATTAATGAGCAAGGTAAAACAGGCACACTTTGGATCTGAAAGCCTGGAAATATTTGTAACTTCTATAAAGAAATGCCCTTGCTCTATTTATCTTGAAAATGGAGATTTTTCTAGATTGACTTGCTTCACACTTTTTGTTTAGACTTGGTACAAGAAATATCACTTCACTCTTACCTCCTGTTTTAAGAAAAACACTCTGCCAGTCAAATGATTGCCTTAGCTAGGATGCTGGTTTGACTACTTACCCAGAGATCAAAGTGCAGTAGCTTAGTTAAGACTGAAGATTTATTTATCATACACGTGAAGGTCTATATTGGTTAGATCTTCTGTTCCAGTCATATAGGGACCCCAGTCTCTTTTATCTAGTCCTCAGCAGTGATTCTCAGGGTCTGGTCTAAAGACTCCTGGGGAGTCCTTAAGACCCTTTCAGGGATTTACAAGGTCAAAATTATTTTTATAAGACTACTAACGCATTTTTACCTTATTTTCATTTTCTCATGAATATATAGTGAAGTATTCTACAAGCCACATGACATGATATTACAACAAATTAAATGCAAAGGCAGATATGAGAATCTAGCTGTCTTCTATTGTCAGACTTTAAAGAGATTTACAAAAATGCAAAACAATGCTATACTTTTCAGTGAATTTTTTAAAGTATTATCTTTAAAAATTATATCATATATTGGGTTTATTTCTATTTTAAAATAAATATAAATATTCTTACTTTTAATTTAAAATACGATAAATATCAATAGATATAACCCACATAAATAAAAGTCCTTTGGAGTTCTCAAATTTTAAGAGTATAAAGGAGTCCAGAAAACAGTTTGAGAACTCCTTCCCTGGGGAGTTGCCTTCATCTGTAAGACTGAAACTGACTCATGCCATGTTCATGTTCCAGCTGCAGGGAAGGGGGCAGGAAGTGGAGGGCAAGCAGCTTTCATTAAGGATGTTGCCCAGAACCTGCTCTCATTGCTCTGCTCACGTCATTGGCCACAGTATCCTTATGGGGTCATGCCCTGCAAGGAAGAATGGCAAAGATTGTCAGCAAGCTACCACAAGGTAGGAAAAAGTCAAGGAACAGATTCTCCTTCATAGCCCATAGAAGGAACCAACCCAGATGATATGTTGATCTAGGATGTCTAGCCTCCCAAACTACGAGAAAATGAATTTCTGTTGTATAAGCCACCCAGTTTGTGATACTTTATGGCAGACCTGGCAAACTAATACAGAAAGTAAAATGGCTTCTGAAAACTGCTCACTGGTGAAAATGACTATATGTGGCAGAAATGCACTGGAGGAAAAAGATACCTTCCACATTTAAAAAAAAAAAAAAGTTCTGTGTAACACCTACATGCATTCAACTGACTTTGTTGGTGCCAAAAAGGCAGCTGAACATCTGAATATCACCTCACTACCAATCAGGCATATTTATATTTATGTGCATTGCTCTGCTTTTTCTTTCTCCCAGACAATAAATTCAGGAATTTGGCATTTCCTTAAGGTTCCATTTATCTGTGCTCAATTCACTGTCAGGAATATGATGGCTGACACATGCTAATACATTAACTTGTATAATATAGTTGTCTCACTATAAACATTCTATGCTAAACAAGCATAACTGAGCTTTCAAAGAAAGAAAATAATCTTTCCCCACATCAAAATATGCTTGGTAAAATGTTTCTTTTGCTACTCTAGCACTGTCATTTTGAAACCAATAATACTTCTTCACAGCATATTTATTTTCTTTGGGGTCGAAACTTGTGAAATTATAAGCCACCATAAAAAAATTTACCATGTTGATTATTTTACAATGTATGCACATATCAAAACACCAAGCTGAATACCTTTTAGACACATACAATTTTTGTTAATTATATCTCATTAAAGCTGAAAGAGAAAAAGAAAATTTTACCTTGTAGTCAGCTACAACAAGGTCAAATGTAAATTGATCATGTACCAGTGTTCATCTTGGTGGGTCTGTTCAATGGCCTGGTCAACATTCAGGACTCGGGAAGAATTACTGCTAACATGATACAGAATTATACATTGCCTCAATGTATAAATGAGGTGTTCTCTTTATAGATACCTCCAATAGGTTAGCATTCATAAAATGCCAAGAAGTGATTGGAAGTATGAGAGGGATAATGTAGCTAAGGCTGCCACGCCAGTCACAGTAAAGAGGAGGCAGCCTGACAGGGAGAAAAGCAGGAGCCTAGGGATAGTTACTTAAGTTCTAGTCTTGGGTCTGCCACTACCAAGCTGTTAAATGGGGCAATGATCTTCACCTTCTGGTCCCAGCTTTCTTCATATGTGAACAGACATGACTGGAACATAGAACCTCTTGAGTTCATGACTTCTGTCAAAATGTTCTCCTGAGTCTAAACTCTCATATTATGATGTGTTCATTATTTTCAAGAGCCAAGAAATGGGAAAAGACACATTGTTTTCAAGAGCTTAGTGTGATTCTAGCACTGCATTCAATTTATTCACAAATATTTGTTGAGTGTCCACTTGCTTAGCTTAGTCATAGTTAGCCTGGTACCACTTGATTACTGGCAATGTGAAGAATCTCTAACGTCTCTAGTTTGCCTTGGTTCTGGGTGGGTAACTGAGATTGCAGTGAGAAAGTAGATGTCAAGCTTCAGTTCGATTTATGTGTGATTCCAGCAAGACACCTTGAACAGAGAAGCAGTTTGTTGTGGAATATGTCCAATTTAGAATTCATTCTTTCCCTACTTTTTCAATCAAAATTGAAAATCCTGACTTTTTATGTTCCTTTTAATTAAATGGAGAGCTTCACTGGCTAGGTAGTCTGTATTTCCTAGTGTCTTATATGTTGATTTCTTTTTAAGCATCAAGAATTGCTGGCACTCAGTTTGGGTGCCATTATAAGAATAATTGTTAGCTACACACTTTGTATTATCAGCAAAAAGAGGAAGTATTGACCAAGATATACACAGACCTAATTTTAAGCTAGGATTGCAAGAATAAGGTAGGCGTGAACAAAGCACCCCATTTAGGATTGCCATAAAGGACTTAATTTCCTCACTAGAGAACAGTATTTCACTAGCCTCTGGTTTGACCATTTGTTTAGAAATGTGCTAGGTATGTGTTGACTTTTCAGAAAAATTAATATACTTGGCAGTATGTTTTATGTCTGGGTTGTGGTATTTTGTGGTTTTCATTATGGATTGGTTTTAAGACTTGTTTTTAGCAGTGAAAAAGTATCTATGGCAGTGATACCCTATAAATAGTACCAAGAAAGTATATGAAGTAAAGATATTTTTTGAGAACAGTCAAATGGATCAAGGGCATTTTATGGGTGAAAAAAGGATTAAGAGAAAATTTCTACTCTTTATTTTTTCTTGCTCTCATGTGTTATAGCCTTTCTAATTCAACTTCCCTTCCGTGGTACCCAATGGTGTAAGTACTAATAAAATTTACCATAAAAGCCGAATATATACTTTATTTTTAAAGACGTGGCTCTTCTCCAGAAGCTCTTCCAAATTATAGTGCATTTGGGTTCTTACATTCAGTCCCTGTTCAATCAAAGGGAAGCATTTATCTTAGATATTTTCCTAATTTTTACCCAAATTATTTTCACATCCCCAAACACATTTGGCAACAGAAAAATATAATGTTCACTCACATTAACGCATTTTAAAATACTTAAGGAGACAACGTGAGGTCTCCTAATACCCATATCAGTGTTACCAACTAATGACAACTCTCCAGATTCTTGCTTCAGAAGAGAAAACATTTGGTTCATTTTGTGAAGGAAACAAACCGAGACCTTGCCTCATCTGCTATCTCTTTTGTTCCTTAAAGCTTTCAGGGACCAATGGTGAGAATGCTTTGCTAAATGAAAGGCAACTCTGGAAATGTTAATTTCATGCCTTGATGGGGAAGCCGGATAGACCTTCCTGATCATGAATAGTCTACCTTAGTCTAAGAAAAAATACTTTTATTTTTAAAAAAATCCTCTTCTTACTTTTCCAATAATAGTGGAGTGTACACCCCAGTGAATTCAATCATTTTTAATATGAATCCCTTTGTCCCCCACCAAACACACACCACTCCCTTTTTATTTATTCAACTCGGGTTTTTTCCTGTTTTAAGAAATAATTAACATACATCACTCTATAGGATTTAAGGGGTACAGAGTTACTGATTTTCATATGTTGTGACATGAGTACTACAATAAGTTTAGTTAACATCCATTATCTCATAGAAATACAATAAAAAGAAAATTTAACAATTTCTCCTTGCGACAAGAATGCAATTCTTTCCCACATAACATACAGGAGTGTTAAACTATCGTCACCATTTTGTACATCACATTCCAAGTACTCGGTTATCTTATAACTGGAAGTTTGTACCTTTTGACCACCTTCAATTTTCTCTCCCTCCATACCCTATCTCTGTTAACCACAAATCTGATCTCATTTTCTATGAGTTTGGGGTTTTTAAGGTTCACATTATTAAAATTATACAGTATTTGTCTTTTGCTGACTTATTTCACTTAGCATAATGCCTTCAAAGTCTGTCCATATTGTCACAAATTATGGAATTTCTTTTTTTTATGGTTGAATAATATTCCAGTGTGTGTGTGTGTGTGTGTGTGTGTGTGTGTGTGTGTACCATGACTTTATTTTAATTTTTAAGTATAGTTGACATACAATGTATATCAGTATCAGTTTCAGATATACAACATAATTAGATATTTATATGCCTTAGGTGATCACCATGATAAGTCCGACACCATATATAGTTATTACAATATTACCGACTATATTTTCACTCATCCCACCATTCCCCTTTCATCTGGCAATCATCAGTTTGTTCTCTGTATCTGAGTTTGTTTCTATTTTGTTTTGTTAATCTATTTTGTTTTTCAGATTCCACAAATAAGTAAAATCATATGGTATTTGTCTTTAACTTATTTTACTTAGCATAATATACTCTAGGTCTATTTATGCTGTCACAAATGGCAAAATTTCATTCTTTTATGGCAAGTAATATTTCAGTGTAGATTGTTTCCAAATAGTGATTGTTGTAAATAAAGCTATAATAAAACTAGGGTTCATATTTCTTCTTGAATTAGTGCTTTTATTTTCTTCAAATACCCAGAAGTGGGATTGCTTGGTCATATAGTAATTCTATTCTTAATTTTTTGAGGAACTTCTATCCTATTCTAGATAGTGGCTATAGCAGTTCACAATCCCATCAATAGTGTGCAAGGGTTTGTTTTTTCTTTTTCTTTTTTTTCTTGACGTCTTAACAACACTTATTTTGGTCTTTATTTATAGTAGCCATTCTGACAGTTATGAGGCGATATTGTGGTTTTGATTTCCATTTCCCTAATTATTAGTGATGTTTAACATCTTTTATGTGTCTGATGGCCATCTGTATGTCATGTTTAATGTCTACTCAGGTCCTCTGCCCATTTTTAAATCATATTTTTTATTTTTGATGTTGAGTTGTATGAGTTCTTCATATAATTTGGATATTAACCCCTTATTGGATAGGTATTAAAGTTTTTTTGAATGTTTGGTAGAATTCACCTTTGCAGCTGTCTGATCTAGGCCTTTTGTTTCTTGGGAGTTTTTTTGATAATTGATTCATTACTGATAGTTGGTCAGTTTAGATTTTCTGTTTCTTTATGATTCATTCTTGGAAG